>CM039123.1:12426173-13153544 GCA_022036555.1 Microstegium vimineum | reverse complement strand
ATCTCACATGAGTCATTGCTTCAAACTAGTTATCGGCTCTATTAGATTGACGATCTAATAGATTCGTTAAGTTATTGATATTGTTTGTTATACATTGTTTATCCATTGTAACAATATCTTGTCCAATCTCAATCAACAGATTGGCCCGTGCTTCAATTCCATCTGAATCTATCATTTTGTATAATTTCACTCATATACATGCTAAAACGATAGATCTAAGATCCTATCGGCTAATCTATTGGTCGTGATTGTTACATGTTGTGGGTTCGAGACATAGGTTTGGTTATTAGACTGGTTTGAGAGTAGATGGATTAGGCTTAACATACTTGGTACGGCTGCATCTACCGGACCCCACTGCCAAATGTATTGGGTTACGTCTGCCTAATATTAGATCCATTTGTGGCTGGACTTATGGATCTTGCTCACGCTTCATGGACCCCATATCGGCTGAAATAGCCGATCTGGTTGCGCTTTATTCATACGATACATGTGCTTTTATTGCCTCAACGTGATTAGATCTATTAAATGTACTAGATGTGGCTTAGCTTTTACTTTTATGGCTGCATGGAAACACCCCAATGCTAGTGAGTAAGCTGAGTTATCGGGTTAATTGTCATCATGGCTACATGGGAACACACCTCTGTTGATGGCTAATCTTTATCTGATATGCTTAGTAGATTTGATAGTTTGGGTCAGTAAATGTCGCATGTATCGCATCCTTACTACGTACACTAATGAGATCGGTTGATTATATGCTCTAATGATGATATATCTCGAATAGCCATTTACATCTTGTTGCTATGATTTACACTGCTAGGAGTTGGCTTTCTAGTCAATTTCCTTTGACCATCGGCTATCTAAGAGCTGCACATTCATGGAACTGTCTGGCAATAACCGACAGGTTCTATAATTTGATAATTTTATCTCCTTGTCAATTGTAGTTCAAATTGACTGGCACGCCTGAGATCAATCAACCGAAGTGGCATTGCCATTCAGAGGCTCAGGAGATCAGGACCTTGCTTCCACACAGTCTTTGCGGGGCCTTGCACGGTGCTGACGTCAGCCCGTTTTGACGTCAACACATTTTGGCATGCTCAGTGGGACCACAATCGTCAACCATGGACAAAGGCAAAGCCAAAGTTTCAACCCCAACCCAAGCTGAAAGGTTGAGGGCTCTCGGTCCAGACTCCCAGGTGACCGAGGAAGAATTCCAAGAGATCCTGTGAAGGATGGAAAGGCAGAGAGCCTTGTTCGTCTTAACCGACATAGTCGAGCTGACCGACATAGATCATTCAGCCGCTCCTCACAATAGGTGGCGGCATCAGAGTGAGAAAGCTTGGGGAAAGAAGCCACTGGGAGAGCACTCTGGAGCTGGAGAACCAATCAACGTACATGAGAACTGCATGTTCTTCATGTTCTTCATGTACTGCCTTATCAAGGGCTTGGAAGCACCTATCAAGGATAATTGTCCTGGGTGCAACAAGCGATAGGAAGAGTATAGAAGACTCCAAACTGATGGCCGACTCACTCATGGATGAGTGGAATATAAGAATGGGAATCGGTGTATCATTGAAGATGGTGTTGGTGGTTGGCCCAGTACTGAAGTCGTTAACGTGGATCGAGCCCCACCTCAAGAGGGCCAGCACGATGAACATCAGCAACCCCAAAATCTCAAAGGGCTAACCAAGACCCAAAAGAGGAGGGTCCGACGTCAGATAGCTGATAGGCGGCATTGGGAAGCAGCGAACCGTGCCACAAGCTTCCTCCTGCCCGTGGAATTTAGAGCGCCAGTGGAAACAGAAGTCTATTCTGACTTTGATGAGTTAGAGTTTGGAGAGCAGACAGGCGTACTCATACGTGAATTTCAGGCAGTCTTAGGCAAGCCTGAGAGACACAGACTGTTGGAAGGATACTGATTGATGGTGGTGCTTCCATCAACCTGATGTCGGCCCACATTATCCCAAGCTGGGGTTGGAATCCAAAGAACTCCTCAAAACTGATCTGACACTCAGGGACTTTGGGGAAGAACATCAGGAGCTCGTGGAGTTTTGCGAGTAGAGCTAACTATTGGTAGCAAGACCTTATTGACTACCTTCTTCATCATTGATGGAAATAGTTCATACAATCGGCTCTTAGGGAGAGATTGGATTCATGCCAACTATTGCATCCCATCTACCATGCATCAGGGGTCGTTCGGTAGAGCTCCACGGAGCTGATTCTTAGGGAGAATCACTCCCTGACTGCCAAACGCATTTTCCAGTCACAATTGATTCTCGATTGATTATGTGAAGTGATTCTCTAAAATGATCTAAAGGCTGAGAGCTAAAAAAAGTAGCTTCACCTGATTATGTGAAATGATTCTTCATGCTGATTTTAAGAGTTTAGGCTAAACAATCTAAGAGAAATATTTTCATCCACAGAATCATTTCACCAGTGAATCAGGGAGCAGAACTGGAGAAT
This sequence comes from Microstegium vimineum, assembly GCA_022036555.1. Lineage (NCBI taxonomy): Eukaryota > Viridiplantae > Streptophyta > Magnoliopsida > Poales > Poaceae > Microstegium > Microstegium vimineum. The sequence continues at coordinate 13,151,084 of CM039123.1, read as the reverse complement.
CTGGGAGCATAGCTCTACCAAACGGACCCTCAGTGTGCAGTGAAGTGGCTGGATAATGACGAACTTGAAGTCATTCCTGCCGATGACTCGATTTCTATAGCAACCGTTGACCCTGCTTACTGGGACTTGGAAGATTACACCTATGATTGGTTCTCTAGAAGAAGGTTGCAAGAAGACTGCGTCACTTTCAACAGTGTGAGTCAACAGCCGATCCAAGCAGTCGGTTTAAGAAAAATTGAATAATGCATATATCAGTTGATAATGACGAAGGCAAGATGGGCAAAGGGTTTACGTCGGCCGACGAATTGGAAGTTGTTGACATTGGAGATGGTGATAAGCCAAGGCTAATGTATATCAGTGCTAAGTTAGATCCCAAGTTTAGAGAGAATTGATTGCTCTATTGAAAGAGTACGAGGAATGTTTCGCTTGGGAGTATTATGAAATGACTGGGCTTGATCGAAAGCTAGTCAAACATCGTCTGTCGATTAAAGATGGATATCAGCCAGTAAAGCAGTATCCCAGAATAATCAAAGCTGAAGTCATGGACGATGTGAAAACCGAAATCACTCGACTATATGAAGCAAAGTTCATTCGGCAAAACAGATATGCTGAGTGGATTGCCAATGTGGTCCCTGTGTACAAGAAGAATAAAAAAGTGAGAGTCTACATTGACTTCAGGGACCTCAACAAAGCTACCCCAATGGATGGATACCCCATGCCAGTGGCCGACATGCTAGTTGATGCAGCAGTAGGCCACAGAGTGATTAGTTTTATGGATGGCAATGTTGGGTATGATCAGATCTTCATGGTAGAAGAAGATATCCACAAGACTGCGTTCTGATATCCTAGTGCGCTAGGACTGTATGAGTGGGTAGTCATGATGTTTGGATTGAAGAATGCCGGTGCAACTTATCAGAGAGCCATGAATTACATATTTCATAAGTTGATCGGCAAAACTGTGGAGGTTTACATCGATGACGTAGTTGTGAAGTCCAAGGGATACCAAGAGCACCTTGAAGATCTTTGTTGACGGTCGTTAGCGTCAACTTTTTATACAATTATAAACATAATAAATGGATCAATCACATATAAAATCTAGAAATATAGGGCTTTATCTAACAAATTCCATGAGTTTTGGTGTTTTATTATTTTTAGGGACTATTCCAGAAAAGAGCAATAAAGAGAATCAAATCAGAGAAGATATCGAACAAATATCACGGAGATATAGTTACCAAACAACTCATGGAGGATCCCACAGACACCGGAGCAAAGCGGGGCCCCAGACCCCACCATGTGGGGCTGACCGACATGGAGTGGGGCCGGGCGGCACCCACCTGGGCCCACTAGCCGCCGTCTTCTGGAAGATTCCTCCACCGCCTTTGAAGATTAATCTGAGCCCTACCTTAAGTCGGTTTGATCAAACGGTTGTCGCCCATCCCACCGGGCTATAAATAGATCTAGGGTTTCTAGAGATTAGATTAGAACTCTAGTGCTTCAAGTTATTAGCTAGGTAGCTAGCAAGGTTCAAGTGGAGTTGGGCGATACACTCGGGATTCCAGATTCGTTTGTCTAGAGATCACTAATATATCCTGTATTTCGTTAACTTCATTATTATATTGCGACTTATTAAGTGCTTAGTTTATTCTATTTGCATATTTGATATAGTTAAGATTGGTGATGATTATCTTTATAAGATCGTAAAGCACCTAATTCATTTCTCGAGTGGGTTAGGTGGTATGTATTATGCAGGCGTGGTGCCTAGATATTATATGTACCTATGGATGTCTCCTGATGTGCCGTGTCGTGTGGTAGTTCGCGTAGGTGACTCTTATAGCTGCATTGATTTCTCTATAGTCCACCCTTGGCACATCGGTCTGGCAGAGCGCGGTCGTGATGGAGGTGATGGTTCCGTCTTAATAGCCTCCCTAGTTGATGCTCCTTATGATGTTTTCTGAGTCAGTTATGCTATATATGATAGAATGTAGGTAGGGTGTGCTTAGTTCTTTTTTATTTGGTAATTACTTAGGATTCTTTTACTCTAAACAAATCTCGAGTTGCCTAACTATATTATTAGTGAGTCTCTATTTCTATCTCTGGAATACCATTTATCTTATACCTTTTATTATCATATTTATTTATCTTGACATGACTTACCCGTGCTAAAGCATTAGAAAGGTTGGTCTAATCTTAGGTTTGCACATTTTTAGTCAGAGCTATATGCATTTAGGTTTCCTTTTCTATCCCTGTTTAATTCCTACAATTAATTGAAAATTTTCCTTTTGGCATAAACAAATCAACGATACTCGTAGAATCTTACCGGGTGAAATGCTACAATACGAGAATTATCTGTACGCTTGCGGATATATTCTATAGAATTATTTTTTAAATTGTCAAGTGTAGATTATTTCAACATTTTCTGATATCATGCTAGCGATGAAAACTTAGTGTTAAGTGATGTTAGAAGATGACTCCTGCATTTCTGGTGCCTTGCTAAGGATGAGGATTTATCTCTATTTTTAGTATGTCTCTAAGAAATGTCAACAATCTTAGAGCCGCCCTAGAGTGTGTAAGGAAACATGGTTGGAGGATGAATCCTCACAAGTGTGCATTCGGAGTATCGGCTAGACAATTCCTAGGCTTCATGGTACATGAGAAAGGGATTGAGATTGGTCAGAAAAGTTTTGACACAATCATCAAGGCTGTACCAGCAACTACAAAGACTGAGTTGCAATTTTTGATTGGCAAGATTAATTTCACTTGGAGATTCATATCAAATCTATCAGCCAAGATATTGTCATTCTCAGTTTTGCTGAAGTTAAAGAGCAATCAAGAGTTCAAGTGGGGTAACGAACAACAGAAGGCTTTTGAGGAGATCAAAGAATATTTGAAGTCTCCACCAATGCTGATGCCTCCTTAGAGGGGGGAACCTTTCAGACTGTACGTAGCAGCCGATGACCACATGTTTGGATTGACTCTAATACAAAAATTTGAAGGAAAGGAGAGAGTAGTGTTCTATTTGAGCCAAAGGCTGCTCGATCTTGAAACAAGGTATTCTCCTATCGAAAAGTTGTGCTTGTGTCTGTATTTTTCATGAACTAAGATTCAACATTACCTGTTGTCTTTTGAGTGCACGATGGTGTCAAAGTTCGATGTGATCAGGCACATGTTTTCTATGCCCATTCTAAATGGGAGAATTGGCAAGTGGATCCTTGCACTATCAAAGTTTGACTTGAGGTACGAATCGGCTAAGGCTGTCAAGGGCCAAGTAATAGCTGACTTCGTCACTCATCACCATGAGAAGGAGACCAAACTGGTGGATGTGACTCCGTGGGCACTGTTCTTTGATGGGTCTGCCTGCAAGCAAGGCGGAGGCGTCGGAGTTGTCTTGATTTTGCCTCGGGGGGCAAGACTAGAGTATGCTTTCCCAATCAGACTGACGTCTACCAATAACCAGGCTAAGTATGAAGCCCTCCTTAAAGGACTGCAATTGCTACATGAGGTAAAGGCCGAAGCTATTGAGATTTTTAGAGATTCTCAATTAGTTGTCAATTAATTGCTCGGCCTATACGAGTGCAAGGATGTGGTACTGAGGAAGTGCGAACACATGGTCGATATATACCCATGGTGTTTAGTTTTGTGATGAGTAATTGATCAACATTTGAGTGTTTCAGTTTGAGCGGTTTCACCAACCTTGTTGCGAAAGCAAAAACGTGTGTCTATGTATCGGCTTGTGGTGTGCAGGTGCTAGACCTGGAGACAGTGGTCAATGGCGTGGTGAAGGTCGAGTAGAGGCTTGTCGTGCCGATGGACTAAGAGCGGTGAAGGACGGAAGCGGGGCTCGGACCGACGGACCGGAGGGCCGGTGGACTAGCTGTGGTGGATAATACTTGGCACCGGCGAGCACGAGAAGACATGGAGGTAGACCGTGTTGACCAAGTCAAGATGGCCGGCGAGCGAGTTGAGCAGGGGGGCCAGGGGACTCGGAGCCGGGCGGGGCGAGGACGAGGTGGCACGAGTCGAGCGGTTTGGTGGTTTGGGCCTCAAAACCACTGGTGGACGGTTTCTGAGTTTGGTCCTCAAAACTTGGGGTTCGGTAGTTGAGCCGAAAGCTATCGGTGGCGGGTTTCGTGGGTTTGGGCCTCAAAACCCGGGCGGAGCTTCCGAGGAAGCGGTGTGGCACGTGGCGGAGTCTTGGAGGTTGCATCGAGGCGACGACAAGTCCAAGCAGGAAGCGGGGCCGTCCGATTAAAGAGAAGAAGATATTTCTCGGAGTTGGGTCACAATGCTTAGGCTAGGTGGTTCTCTCTATGTATCAAGGGGCTAAGTGTAAATGAGCACTTAGACCTCCTTATCTAGGGGATGAAGGGTTATCCTCATCCTATCTCTTGCAGTTTGCTTCTTCCACCTCCCACCTCCTAGGTCCTCCCCTACCTCTAGGTGTTTTTGCTTAAGATCTATGGAGTCTCCCATGTAAACTGAGATTTTGCCAAGTAAAGGAGGCCATAACCTCCTTGTCTCCTTCAGGATTCAATTTCGAAACCGCTTGTGCTTGTGTTCTTTGTTTTGTGCATTTTTGTTCGTTGATTCTCATTGCTTGATCTCCCTCCTTACTACCTGTTTTGAAAATCCGTTTGAAGTGAAAGTTGCTCCATCCCCTTGTGAGGAAATCCACCGAAGGATTCGGGCTAGGATGGTGTGAGCAAAGAGAGATAGATCGTTTTGCATTTTGGTTTGGTTTAGCTCCGTTTTTGGGCATTCTTCTTTGATTCTCGAACTTGTGAGGGAAGGATGGACTAAATCCTCATGGAGTAGAATCACCTCTACATAAGAAACATCCCCACAAGGTTTGAAATAGATCGAAGTTGAGACGAACAAGTTGCATCGATTTTTGGGTTTCCTGCGTGTTTTTCAGGGGCATTAGACGCTGCAACGGATGCTCAGAAGTCCATTTGACGTGTTCGTCGGCTTGCTATTCTTGAGGTTCCTCCCACGGACGCTGGCGTTGGACGCTCCTGTCCAAACCGGCCTGCGTCCGATGGATTGAATCTGCGCTGCCTCTGTGTGCATCGGACGCTCCAGTGCGTCCGTTGCAGGTGCATCGGACACGTCTGTTGCACTGAGGAGCTTTCTATTCACTCTCGGGTTTCAGTTTAATTCACATCAGACGCTCCTCAGCGTCCGTTGGCACTCCACCAAACGCGTCCGATGGTCTGAGTTGCTCTCGGGTTCTTCTTTGTTGTTGCATTGGACGCTAGGCATTGAAGCGTTCGTTGCCTAGGGTTTCAGCGTCCGTTAGTGATTGAGTCTGCTATTTTGGCTTGGAACTCTTTTCTTTAGAGGTCAAGAACTTGGTTTTTGGGGTTTTCGGTGAGTTTTTCTCCACTGTCGGTGAGCTCTCATTTTCCGATTTCTCCCATCAACTGGGTTTGTGTTTTGGGAAGAGTGGCCTGAATATTTCAGAGTGAAATTTGAGGCTCCCATTCACCCCTCCCCCTCCCTCTGATCGCCATTCTTGGTCCTTCAGGAAGTATTATGAAGATTGCCGTGAACTGCTTGATTCTTTTTCCTCTGTTAGTATCAGGCACATTCCTAGAGATCAGAATCAGAAAGCTAACAAATTGGCTCAGAGTGTTTCTGGGAGTCGGCAAATTATGGAAATTTTAGCTGACAAACTTGTTGATGATGGTGATTGGAGAACTGAGATCATCGAGTACCTCAAGGATCCATCACAACGAGTTTTCCAGAAAGCTAAGGTACCAGGCTACCAAGTTTGTCATTCTTAATGATCAGTTATATCACAAGACAGTTGAGGGTGTGCTGCTCAAGTGCCTTAACAAAGAAGAAGCCAAGTTGCTAATGGGAGAAATCCATGAAGGCATTTGTGGTGCACATCAATCCGCTCAGAAGATGAAGTGGATTATCAAGAGGACAGGGTACTTTTGGCCAACCATAATGGAAGATTGCTTCAGGTATTATAAGGGTTGTCAGGAGTGCCAGAAATTTGGTAATGTTCAGAAATCCCCGGCATCGGCTATGAATCCTATCATTAAGCCGTGGCCATTTAGAGGATGGGGGATAGCCGTCCCCATCATCCAGTAAGGGACATAAGTTTGTATTGGTGGCGATGGATTATTTCACCAAGTGGGTTGAAGCTATTCCTCTGAAAGAGGCGTTGTCAGCCAAAATAATTAAGTTCATAAGGGAGCACATCATTTATAGATTTGGTGTCCCTCAAACCATCACCACCGATCATGGGATGATGTTTATCCAAAGAGTTTGAGGACTTCGCTGCCGAGACAGGTTTCAAGCTGATCAACTCATCTCCATATTATGCTCAGGCCAATACACAAGCAGAAGCATCCAACCATATATTGATCAAGATATTCAAGAAGATCTTAGAGTGTCCTAGGAGATGGCACCTGATACTTGTGGAGACTCTATGGTCTTATAGAATGGCTTGTCATGGATCAACCAAGTCTTCACCTTATGAGTTGGTCTACGGGTAGGAAGTTGTACTGCCATGGGAGATGAGTGTTGGATCTCGGAGAATCGTGTAGCAGGATAATCTGGGAGCGGATCATTACAAGAACCTTATGCTAGACAGGTTGAGAGCCCTGGAGAATATTGAGGCTAATAAACTAAGGGTCGCCAAGTACTATGATCAGAAAGTGAGAGGGAAGAGGTTCAGTCAGGGTGATCTAGTTCGGAAAGTCATTTTGCCCATCGGAAAAAGGACAGTAAATACGGCAAATGGTCACCAAACGGGGAAGGACCCTACCGGATTACAAGAAGAGGTCCTGGTAATGCTTACTTCTATGAAACTCTAGAGGGAGAAGAGACCTCTAGAGCACTTATTGGAAAATATTTCAATAAGTATTACCCCAGCGTATGAGTCGACACGTTATAGTCGATTGGATCGGATAGCCGATATGAGACGTATCGCCTTCAGCACTAAGATGATCAACCTGACTAACAGAGGGTTGATGATAGCCGATGCAGTGTGCATCAGCTTTAGACCAAAAAATAATGAAAAAAACAAAGGCAGTGAGATCGAAGAGCTCTAGCGAAGCAGAGGCGCACATTGAGAAACAGATCCAATATATAGAGGTGCCCAGAAAATCTCTTTATTAGTTTGTGCCTAATACAAACTAATTATCGAGAAACACTTTATTGACAATGTCCTTGACACGGGTGATATCGACTACCGCCTCGCCATGTTCCTGGAAGGCTTCCTGGAGATCTTCATGGTCCTCGGGGCCTTCGCTCTTGGGAAACCCAGGTGCCACATCCAAAAGCTAGTATTCGGTGGAGGCCTTGGCGGCAGTGAGGGCAGTGATAGCGCCGTGACGGACGCCATGAAGAGCGACCTCCAGAACCTAATGTGGGATGTCCTGGAGGCGGTGTTCCAACGTATCGCCCTGGGCGTTCATGGCATTAGCAGTGGTGGCGGCTATTTGGCGCAGGTTCTCCAGTTGCGTGATTAGCACTGTCAAGGTAAAAGGAAAATGAGGAAAAATGCGAGGAGATCCAAGGCAAGGGAGAGGGTTGATGTGGCGTTACCTGCTACTTGGTTATCGGCTTCGGAGAGCCGGCGTCTTGCTTCGGCAATTTTGTCCTCGGTAGCATCTAAGGCCACCTGATGGGCCTCAGATAAGTTCTTGAGGCAACCCACCTCTTTGGTCGACTCCAAGTATTTTGCACGGACCTCTCGGAGCCGGCGGCGATCCTCTACTATGGAGCGGGAGGCAACGGAATCAGTGCTACTGAAGCTAGAACTAGATGCTGAAGCGGCAGGATTACATCTGCATCTACCGGACCCCACTGCCAAGTGTGTTGGGTTACCTCTGCCTAATCTTAGATCCGTTTGTGGCTAGACTTATGGATCTTGTTCACGCTTCATGGAACCCATATCGACTGAAATAGCCGATCTGGTTGCGCTTTATTCATACGATACATGTGCTTTTATTGCCTCAACATGATTAGATCTATTAAATGTACTGGACGTGGCTTAGCTTGTTTACTTTTATGGCTACATGGAAACACCCCAATTCTAATGAGTAAGCTAAGTTATCGGGTTAATTATCATCAAAGTTGCATGGGAACACACCTCTGTTGATGGTTAATCTTTATCTGATATGCTTAGTAGATTTGATAGTTTGGGTCGATAAATGTCACATGTATCACATCCTTACTACATACACTGATGAGATCGGCTGATTATATGCTTTAATGATGATATATCTCGAATAGCTGTTTACATCTTGTTGTTATGATTTACACTCCTAGGAGTTGGCTTTCTAGTCAATTTCCTTTGACCATCGGCTAACTGAGAGCCGCACATTCATGGAACTGTCTGGCAACAACCAGCAGGTTCCATAACTTGACAGTTTTATCTCCTTGTCAATTGTAGGTGAAATTGACTGGCACACCTGAGATCAATCAACCCAAGTGGCCTTGCCATTCAGAGGCTCAGAAGATCAGGACCTTGCTTCCGCACGGTCTCTGCGGGGCCTTGCGCGGTGCTGACGTCAGGACCCGTTTTGATGTCAACAGTAGGCCATGGTATCGATTGCGTCTTCCGAAGAAATCCGGTTACCCGGAGCCAAACGACAGCAGCGGCTTAGATTGGATCATGTGACTTCGTACTGATCTCACTGGAAGGAGAATAGTATGCGCCTCTCCTGCTTGTTGGTGAAGCTGGCAAGGTACAGGTTGTCGGAGCGAATGAAGAAAGAGACGTTGTCGCTGGGACCGGCGGTGACAATAAACTTGAACATGGTCATTGGCGGATCGCTGAGCTACTGGATCCCAAGGACGGGGTGGTGCTGGATGCCTGGATCCAGCGAGCCACGGTCGTGTTTACATGGAAGTCGAGGTCAGCCAGAAACACAGCGCAGCTTAGGCTGTCAGGGGAGCCACCATGCAATGATGAAAAACAATTCTTTCCCTGCGTCTCCTAGACGGGCGGCTTGGGAGGCTCTCTAGCCTCTCGCCCTCGCGCCTCTCTAACCCTAGCGGCCCCTCCTCTGCCGCCGAAGCTGTCGATCGGAGGTCCTGCTGCAAAGGAGGGCAACAACGAGGCTTCCTGATCCTCCTCCTCACCCAATTCTTTTATTTCATCCTCTTCCCTAGCGAGTTGTTTTTTTACTCCTATACTTTGTTTGCTTTAAAGACCATAAAATAATTGATATCTAAACATATATAGTTTATCAATTTTGTTGTTTGACAATAAATTGATAGTTACAACAAAATCGAACCCTCTTAGTTATTTGATAGTTAATTAAGGATGAATAAATTAGGCTTATGCAACTAGTCCTAAAAAGCAAAATGGCAGCTAAACCATTTTTCTATTGGGGCAAAAATAGGAAGTGGATTTTTATTTTGATCCTACGAGATTCTGCATAGTTATGGAACTACCCAACTTAGCACTATATGCTTAATAAATTTAATACAGTAGCATATTTATTCATATACTTTGGTAACCTTGTTAATTTGATAATTTTCCATAAATTACATTTTAGCAATGGTGGATCCTCTTAATTAAGCATTTCCTAATTAACGAGTGATTATGCTGAATTGTCATATTCATATCTTGGATATATATATATATATATAGAGAGAGAGAGAGAGAGTCCTAGGCATTGGTAGTGTTTAGTTCATCTTGAATTATTCGTTCCAGAGACCGTGCCTATAGCAGTGAGTATTAACCCATTATTGAAAAGTTTCTTGGCCCGGATTTAGGAATTTTAGAAAATAATTAACTGAGGTGGTTATCTTAATGTAACCACCTCGGTTAATGGTATTAACCGAAGCGGTTGGTTCATAAAGGCCACGTTAATCGCGTGACCTTTCATTGGAACGGTTACCTTTAACTACCTTGGTTAATCTTTTTTAACCGCTTTCGTTAAGATTTTTTTAAAAGTGCGATCAATTAGGGAATAATTCCAAAGGGTGTCTTTTCACTTCTCTCTCGTTCACACTTGTTATCCACATGAGACTTTTATTTATATATATATAGCTCACAGTCTGCTAAATAATATTTGACACCCTAACGAGAACCGTCAACTCTGGGGAGTCATTCTATTTAGGGCATGTTTGGGACTGCTCTGCTTCAGTCTTCCCAGCTATGCTCCACCAACTCTACTATGGAGCAGCTCTACCATAGAGTTTCTGGAGCTGTTGATCTTGTTTGCCACGCAGTCTAGCTCGAGCTCTAGTTTTGTGAGATTTAAGGTCTAATATGACCCTGAACGTTGTTTGGCTACTCTCTGCGGAGAAATTCATATAATTCAACGGACATTTCATTGGCCAAGGCCTAAAACTGAAACATGTGCACCGCTTGAGAAGATTTCCCACTTTCTAATTCAATTAGTATTCAACCAAATCGGAAGGGAAATGACCAAAAATCAAATTTATAGTCGAACGAAAAAGAGGAAAATACTGATTTGATTAGACAACCACTCTTTCGTATCCCCAAAGAACAAACAAAATCAATCCAACAAGCAGACATGATGCGGTCAACCTGGACCTAAAACGATCAAGTAGCCAGGCTAGACCTTGTTGCCGCCGTCGCCATGGCATGTTCAGCACCACGAGCACCATGCATACGCCGGACGAGCAAGACCCGTCCACCAAGACCTGCAGGGGTTGGAGTCAAATCGCGTGGGGGCGGCCGGCCCAGCCTGGATGAAGGTGTCCAACGGCGCGCCTGAGAAGGCCACGGCAGCCTGACTCTTGGCGCCGGCGAGCTGCCTTGACTCACAGATGCGATGGGCATAGCTTCATGCGAAGATGGGGAGGGGAGACGGAGTGGATTTGGCGGCCAGAAAAGTGGTCATCCGGTAGAGAAGCACTGGATGTATATCATCTCCGTCCATCACCTCGCCGAATTTCTAGCCGTGGCGACCGGAATGAGTGGCGGCGCGGAGGCCGAGCGAGCGGCGAGAGGAGATGAGCTCGGTCGAGCCAACAAAAGGAATCAGGTAAAAGATAGAAACGAAACGTTATCTTGTGTAATGAGTGGCAGTGCTGGGTAATTACCCTTCAACTCCATGTGAGGATACAAAACCATGATTTTTGGAGTACCTCTTGAGGTATTCCGTAAAAAAAATAGAGTTGGCCCTCAACTCCACCTTTTTTGTGGAGCGGAGTTTTCAAAGCTAGGACTGATTGACTAGATAGTTTGAGAGCGGAGCTACAAAAATTAGAGCAGAGCAGTCCCAAACAAGCCCTTAATACTCTACCGCCTAATTACTACTCTAAAATGAATCCGGGCAACACCCAAAGTAATAATACAGTAAAACGTAACTACGATCAATGAAATTAAATGTCTTTCCTTGTATTTATCGCCTCTTTTGCAATTGCGCACTGCACAAACACTAAGAAAAAATTGTCATACCAGTTTTTCCTTCCCTTATTTTCTCCCCTGCCCTGTTTCTATCACGCAGCAGCGGCGGCACCTGCATCTTTAGATCCGGCAGTATCCATGGAGGAAGCCGGCCTCATCCGGCTATGGTGGCGTCCCTCAGCAGCTACGACAACTGTATCTCATGGGCGGAGGCTGATGCGGCTTGGCGGCGACGTGGATGCGGTACGCCGCCAGCCGCGGCGGCACCATCGTCCCTTCCAGCTCCGACTGCGGCACCGTGTCCCGACTACGCAGTTGGTGGCGCGCCCGCCCTCCTAGATGTGAGTCATGTGACCACGACAACCCTGATCCTCCCAGCTGTGACGGCGGCGCGACCATGGCTTATCCAAGATTTCGTGTCCTGTTCATCTCTGCTGCATATTGCTTTCTTTTTCATTTCGTTCCTTTTTTATGTTTCGATCCTCACTTTGGGCCATAGATCGACAAGGTTGTTTGTATAAGTAGTTTCTATAATTTAAACTCTGTGTCAAAAAACTACGCGGCATAGTGCAGCTTTTCAATCCTCAGGTCTTCTAATAATTCATCGACTCTCTCCACCGGATTTTTTGCTCCAGCTTTCTTTCATCAACACATATCCAAATAGTGAGCTACAACAGCACTAAAAAAATCCAGCCACAGGCCACCTGCATCCCATGGCAGAGGACACTACGGTGACCGGGTTTTCTTTCCTCTCTCTGGCCCCGCGCACTCACATGCTCACGTATGCTCTCGCTGGTGAGCATTCGTTTGGTTCTTTGGCTTTTCTGATTGACGTGTGATGCTTGTGAAGTGTCAGATATCTTGTTTTTTTTTTGGTTTTCTTGGTTCCGCAGAGATGCACTGCAGGTTGTATTTAGTTCCACCAAAATCCTCAAACTTTGATACTATATAAGAAGAATTCTCCGTCACATCAAACTTGTGGTATATGCATAGAGTACTAAATATAGATAAAATCAAAAACTAATTGCACAGTTTACTTTAACTTTATGAGACGAATCTTTTAAACCTAATTAGTTCATGATTGCACACTAATTATCAAATACAAACGAAAAGTGTTACAGAATTTTTTTCACCTCTTTTCAGCATCTAAACACAGCCGCAGCAGCGAGCACATCCTCTGCCGCGATAAGGCAGGCCCCGGCACACGCACATCGGATCTGAGGCGGGGACAGAGACGATAGAGTGCCCTCGATTCTAGTGTAGACTTAGAGTCTTATTTAGACTCGATTTTTTGTATTTTTCTTCTCTTTAGTCATTAAATCGGTTATCACATCAGATTTTTTACTTATGTGACATGTTTATTTAATTCCTATAAAAACTATGTAGAGTCTGTGTTAGGAGTGCCCTGAGTGTAGAAGGTGTGCTTGCAACCCTGTTCCCCAGATCTAGCGACGCCTTGTCGTAGCTTTGTGAAGCTCTAGTGCCTATTCCTCCATGCTGGCTCGGGATCCATCGAGGATCAAGACTCCTGGCTTCCAACGGAGAAGCGTCTGCTCACTACTCTACCTTAGGATGATGATGAATGTTGTATTGAATGTTTTGTTAATGAATTTTTGCAAACATTTGTACAAATCAACAAATGTGTTAGATCTTAGGAGCTTTAACTCTCGCTTAAGAATTGTGGCTGTGGATCTGTTGGATTTAGTTTTTAGATGAATTTGGTTGATTTTTTGTATGAAGCGATGGACGTGAGCAACATTATATTTAGATGTTTATTGCTTTTTAGCGTGAGTGACATTATACAAATGTTTAATGTTTTCATTTTTCTAGATTTTTGTACAGATTGATGAAGGAATATTTAATTGTTTGTACCTGCCGATAATTCCGTACGCCATAATGAACGGAATCATCTTTCTAGTTTTTTCTTGCTTGCATTATTCTTATCTACTAACTGTACGCCATGATAAGCAGCACAACAGAGTTTATCGCATATGAACCTGTTTAGAATTATTTATCGATAAGTAGCATAGCCAAGTTTATTGTGTATGGATCTATTCAAAACTAATTATTGAAACAATAATATAGTAATAAAAAGTTATCCTATTCCAGAAATTAGACTCCTCCGTATGTACCCAAGCAGTAATAAAAGTAATAATTATTTCAACTCGGTGGTAATTATTTATCGAAGCAAAAGATAATAATATTAATAAAACAATTTCTTCATCTATTAACTGGACGCTTCGATAAGTAGCATAGCCAAATTTACACTCCATAGGCTATCCAAAATTATTTGTCGAAGCAAATGTAAACAGTAGTAATATAAAATATCCCATCCAGAGACCAAACACCCCGGTAAGTAGCAAAGTCAATTTACTGTGCTTATGCCTGCCTGTAATTATTTATCAAAGAAAACAACAGTATCACAACCAATATGCACAAACACGTTGGGAATTATTTATCGAAGCAAACAATAACAGTAGTAATAAAAAATATCTCAATCCGGATATCAAACACCTCCAGAATTAGCACAACCAACTTTACTATATAAGGAACCGTTTCGAAATTATTTATCGAAACAAATGTTATTAGTACTAATACAAAATACCTCATTCAGATATCGGATGCCTCGGTGAGTATCACAGCTAAGTTTACGGTGCAAGATTGTGATGTTTGCATTCTGTACCATTTATTTTAATGCTCTAATGTAATCGGTCCCTATAATTAGAAACCTTGTTTCTTTTTGTTATTATAAATTGTTCAGTTACGTGTGATTAATTACTACCAACGCATCTCTGAGTTTTGTTCAAATTATAATATTTTAAAGTCAAATTACTACTCATATAATGTTATTTTACTTAATATTTTCTACTTAAGCAATGCCTACAAAGGATTACTACTTCACAAAGTTATATTCATATTTATTAACAAAAATGATACTATAAAAAATATATTATCCCTAGACTCAACTTACCGATGATTATTAGGGTTAATTTACTTCTCATGAGTTTAGAGGTAATTATTTATCATGAATTATTTACCAGTGATTAGCACATGTAAATTTACTACTCACGTGCCATGATGAATTAAATAGTCTGAACTAAATAGTCTAAACGTAGGCCAGACGTAAATTTACTACTCACATGACTGATGGAATTTTTTTTCCTAACAATATAATAGTACTAGTAATAAAAATAGTTTGACAAATAGCCGAAGATGCAGGTGAAAATCACAGGTAAATTTACCACTCACATGCTATTGAGGAATAATTTACTCAATAAAATGATGTTATTAATAATAAAAAAAAGTCTAACCACCAACAGGACAAGATATCCCTCGTGCTCCAATAAATTAGAGCCGGAGACAGCCTCTGGCACTGTTCATCTATTTGATATTTTATTATTATTATTTTTTTATTTTATTTTTAGTTTTTTATTATAATTTTGAAATTTCATATTTATTTTTTATCTTTAGTTCCGAAGCAAGCGATAAAGAGTATGTACTATTTCTATTTTTAATCTTTTATTTTATATATGTACGAGCATGTAGTCTTTCTATCAGGCCAGTATAGTTTTATATTGAACTATTGGAGGCATTTTTTTATCTTTTCTAGTTCCTACTTCCCAAAAACTTTTATTATTTTTTAGTTTTAAATTTATTTAAGCTTTTTTATTCTCTTCTTTTTCTTATTTATTTTTTAATCTTTTGTTTTATATAAGCAGCGATCACACGTCGTAAAAGTGCGTGTAGTATGGTGATTCATCTCAATCATGACAATAAAAGGTTTGTAATGTTTCTACCAGGCCCGTGCATCTTTATATTGGGATGTTATTAGACATAAAAATATTTTTGAGTACTTATCCATGCTATTGTACATATATTGTTTCAGTATATACAAAAAAACTAACTCATTTTACCTCTTGCAACAAATGCTTAGCAAGAACCGGCGCAGCGGAGCGCGCCCATCTGTGCTAGTATATAACATTGTCCAATGAAATGTGCATAGATAATTTTGCATCACTCGCCTTATCTCTTGCTCTCAAGATTCTAACAGGATTCACAGAGGATAGGGCTCCCTGTACCATGGTTTGTGGGCTTCAAATCATGTGATATCATTGCTTCTAGGGTTGCATCTCCATGCATTGGGAAGAGGAAGAAAGTTGATATTCTAAATGTTAGTGTTAAATTTTTAAATTTTATTTGTATTTTATAATTTTAATGAAAAAATCACTAGTAGGGACCTGACCATCTGTGACGTACTCATATCGTCACTGAAGATGCTAAAAACGTCACCGAATGTAAGCTGTGATGAATTTGTGACGAAAATGGGATCGTCGTTGAGGTCGCGTCACATTTGATCTACGGTGACGAAATGGTTTTTTCGTCACATATGTGTCTCTAGTCTGTGACGAAAACACCATCGTCATGGATATGATTCCTTTTCTGTGACGATCAGTTTTGGTCACCATCCAGCGTCTGCCGTCGCGCCAAAACGGCGACGTTAACGTCGCCGTTAATGGCGTTTGTAACCTGTGACGATCCGGTTTGGTCATAGATTGACCTCTGGTATCGTCATAATGGCCCGTTTGGAAACGGCCCGACGGCGCTTGCCACGTAGGATGTTGACATGGCTGATGACATCATTGCTGGCGTGGCGCATGACGTCATTGCTGACCCGGATGCTGCGTTGCCGCCACGTGGACCAATCAGATTCTGCCATGTGGCTTGTTCCGATTGGTTCTTATTTGGTCACAGATTGCTGTTTGAAATCGTCACGGAAGATGACAGATTTTGGTCACAGCTTGCGATGCGTGCACCAATCAAATTCCACCACGTGGACCAATCAAATTTAGCCAGGTGTCTTGTTATGATTGGTTGTTATTTGGTCACATATTTCTGTTTGAAATCGTCACTGAACATGGAAGATGTTTGTCACAGCTATTGATTTGAAATCGTTACAAATTGCGGTTTGTAATCATCACCGAAGACGCGATTATTTTCGTCAGAGAAATGCAGATAATAATTTAATTGCAATTTGCAAATTATACTAGAAAAACCACATAATTACATACTCAGTTCAGTTCCAACGAGCATACAGCTCAGTTCACACCATCACCAGTTCACATAACAGAACAACATATAATAAAATGTTGCCAACCATGAGCAACTTAAGTTTCTGAGTACCCAAAATCAAAGTTCAAACATAGCAGCACTGACCAAGAGCCCTCATGTCGACGAAGAAGCATTACCATTGCCCACGAAGAGCCTCTTAATGAGCGCATTGGTCTCCTCCATCGTCTTGAACTTATTCTCGGTCAGCGCCTTGTACTCCTCCACGTCTCTCTGTGTCTTCTTCAGGCTTTTCTCAGCTGCTTCACTTCTCTTCCTAAGCTCATCGAGTTCACCTTGAATAGCAGCCTCTGCTGCAGCCTTTGCTTCAGTTGCAAATCGTTCCCGAAGCTCGCTTTCATCTGATGATTTTGACTTGCAGGATGTTGGTGTTTTGATGCCAGCGCTCTTCAGGAACTAGGTTGAGCTGCTCTGGGAGAGCACCTTGGACACAATCTCCACACTTGATGGTGTCGTCCCACCTTCATCAACAGGTTGACTCCTCAAAACTTGCATATCAAGCTGAAATATCATGGACATCAAACAGTTACATGTTAATGGTTGACAAAGAACAATATGAGGCATGTTACTTATTGCAATAATTTAAGAAAGTCATGTGACACAAGATGAATATAGCAAACAAATTAACTTATGATTGCGTCTATTGATTGGTTACTGAGGCCATGTTTCTTGCTGTAATGGCAGGTCTGGAAGGCCTCCACCGCATCTATTTCTTCACTCGGATCTAAGCTGGGTTCTTCTTAGATTCTCTTCTTCTTCTGTTTCATGGATAAACAATGAGAGCAAAATTTGTCTCAGATTTCATGCAAGAGAATTTGCTCAGTGCAAATGTGTATGGAGACTAGTTCAATGTACTTTGAACTTACATATTCATGCAAGTGTGCCACGTAGCAGCGAGAACCCGTAGCCTGTTGAAACTTAACTTTACTGCGGTTCTGCTTGTTCTTTTCACAGGTTTCCTACAAGAGAATTATCATGTCAGATGAGATTATAGGTTCAAAACAAAGAGATCTTTAGAAACTGATTATGAAACAAGCATATATGGCAAGATACCTATACCATGTTCTTTGGATCAAACCACTTTGCAGTTAGTGCCCTCCACTCTTCATCAGTCATGTAAGGAACAGGAGAAGTTGTAGGTACACTATTTGCAGGTACACCATTGAAGTATTTCTTCTTCAGCCGATAACGATTTTGTTTTATCGCAGAGCGCATCATATCAGTGCAAGCTTGAGTTGTTGAATCATTGTTAAGAATGGTCAAGTGTCCCTAGGTAAATGACAATTCCATAGTTAGTTAGTCAATTCAGGTTAAGCATGTATACAAGTTAAGCATAAAATCAGTAATGCACTTACATTTAACTGCGTTACAAAAGTCTTGTAGTATTTGTCGTCTTTCTTGTAATCTTTCCAATGAGGTAGGATAGGCATGTTTTCCCGAACAATGATGCCAGCCTCTGATGCAAACTTGGCAGCTTGAATAGGATCATGAGGCCTTTTATTGCCTTCATCAATAGCTATGGGCAATCTCCTTTTCATAGCTTTATTCATCTTGTCCAGCTATTTTCCCTTAGTTGCTTCCCTAGGTCTCCTTGGAGCTCGCTCTGCAGTAGCTACAAAATAGAAGCCGCATTTGATGAAATGTTTTAGTTTCATGTAAATGAGAAAAAGAGATGTCATAGTTCAATGAAAAAAAACTATAACTTGCCTGAAGTTCCTTCACCTCCATTACATTGCCTTCATAAGCACCTGTACTATCAAGATCAGCAGCAGCTCCACTGTCTTCAGCTGCAGGTTGTCTCTCATCATCAGTAACTCCAGGTGTAGTATAGCTGTCTAGTCTGGCATCACCAGCATCTGTAGGATCCTCTACATTGTCCACATTTGTATCTTCACTATTAAGCCTTTTTGATGATCTTGTTTCGACTCCAGAATGTTGCACCTGTGATTCTGTAGCTGCCCTCACCCTCTTGTTCCTACTTCCTGGCGGCATGTTAGGATTTCTCTTCTTTGAAGCAAGGGTTTTTCTTGTACCCCTAGTAGGATACTGTGCAAAAAAAAGTCAGCCATGTGCAATTTTAAGCAAGACAATATATTAATTATAGGTATGAAATAAACAAGATGAATCTGAAAGCAGGATCACATATTAAAGATCAGATTGAAAACATTCAAATGCAATTCAAATATTCCCCATCCACTACTTAGAAGGTTAAAAAAGCACCTTAATTGCCAGGGGTTGTGGCTGCTCATCAGATTCAGTGTCATCATCATCATCATCATCACTATCTCCTTGATCATCATCACCAAGGAGATACTCTGATGACTCCAAATCTGAACTGTTGGTTTTCTTGTTTCCTTATTTTTTTCCTCTTGGTTGATGAACGTTGTGGTACAGAATTATTAACCTTAGCGGCTAGATGGTGCAGTCCCATTGCTTGCATTTTCTTTAAATTCTCCGCCACATGACTATCCCGTAGCCTCTCATAATCGGTTATTGGAGGTGGTATTACTTGCAAGATAGCATAATGTGTGTCTATTAGTTCATAAAAAGGAGTTTACTAAGAACTAGGAGGTCATAATAATTAGAAACATAAGAGGAAAGGAGTTTACTAAGAAAGAGAGGTGATAGATTTTTTGTAGAAAAGGGACTATATTAATATCCCAGCTTCTGCATCGACTAATGCAAATGGTTGTTCATTATTACAAACAATTAGAGCGAACAAAGACTACAAGTGATATGTGAAGTAACAGTACTTCATGAATTACTACTTTGAAGTGAGATTGGGGGCATAGATATTCCAAATATGTATATAAATTATTAATTTGCACGGCCTATGCAAAGCTAAAGGGGAGTAGGAACTGTACAAATGAGAGAAAACTGAATTTGTGAACAGTGGAGGTGTATTACCTTCTTCTTGTGCAGGTTGCTTTTTGCGTTGCCCCCTAGTTGCAACCATCGAGGTCCTCAAAGGGGAAGCGGAGTTGGTGCGGTGAACCCTTGTCGACGACGAAGCAGATCCAGTGCGAAGTCCTCGGCGATGACCCAAATCCTGCGATGGTTAGGGTTACGTCGTTGCGAGTGAAATGCGAATGGGGCCAGA
Source organism: Microstegium vimineum (assembly GCA_022036555.1). Taxonomy (NCBI): domain Eukaryota; kingdom Viridiplantae; phylum Streptophyta; class Magnoliopsida; order Poales; family Poaceae; genus Microstegium; species Microstegium vimineum. The sequence continues at coordinate 13,131,510 of CM039123.1, read as the reverse complement.
ATGTTCTTGGGACAAGATAGAAAGGGATGCGGCGACCGAAGTAGTCGGCGACGACGCAACTCGTCGCCGGCTGTGGTAGGCGACGAAGTAGTCTGCCGCTTTGGTGGGGTGGAAGATAGGTGGAATGGGGGAGGGGAACAACTCGTCGACGGCGGTTGTGTTCCTCCTGGGCGATGAGGTACCTGGTCGTCGTGGTCGATGAAGCAGCTCGTCGACGGCGGTTGACTGCAGGCGGCGGCTGCAGCGGCTAGGGTATGAGAAATGGGGGGAATGGCAGGAATGAAACGAATTAAGGGGATAAATGGGTGATTAGTGGCGGGATAAATTTTCAGTAAAACAAGCTGGGGACTAACTAGTGGCCGGATAAATTAAGGGGACTAATTTTTTGGCGCTCTTTTTTTTGGGCACAAGCTGGGGTATGTCGTAGTTAACTAAAACCGCATCGAAATAGTGCTAAAATCGCTTCGATATCGCAGTGGTAAGGCATGTTGATTTTGGTGCCATGCTCCTGGTTCGAACCCTTTGGGAAGGCTATTTTTTGTTTTTTCTATTATTTTTGTGATCTTCACTATATTTTTTCCTATGTCTTTTTTTATCCATGTATATTTTGGTTTAGCACTAACATGTTATGGTGTATGATCATCCCAAAAAAGTTTGAAATGATTCGGAGAAAGTGGTACTACACATTCCCCACAAGGATGAACATCTCTTGTTGAGTGACAAGGGTATGTGTGAGCGATGAATGACTCTGTGAGGATGTGCATCACCACTTTATCATAATGATTTTAAATTTTTTGTACAACATTATACATCACAATGAAGTGTCTATGCAAGTTTTCAGATTTTTCTACTTATCTTAGGGTTTTTTCCCATTTATTATTCATTAAATCAAAATTTAATCACATTAATAGGTAAACTAGTTCTAAAAATTGCACAAATGCACACAACATAATGAGGGGCCTCCATAATCATCCCAAAAAAGTTTCAAATGATTCAGAGAAAGTGGTACTACACATTCCTCACAAGGATGAACATCTCTTGTTGAGTGACAAGGGTATGTGTGAGCGATGGATGACTCTGTGAGGATGTGCATCACCACTTTATCAGAATGATTTGAAATTTTTTGTACAACATTATACATCACAATGAAGTGTCTATGCAAGTTTTCAGATTTTTCTACTTACCTTAGGGCTTTTTCCCATTTATTCTTGAGAAAATCAAAATAAAATCACATTAATAGGTAAACCAGCCTGAATAAATATATGAATAAAATATGACCGATTTGGGCGTGCGTTTTAACTAGGCTGACCCACCATATTTGAGGTTAACCTTTCTGACTCTTCTCATTCCACGAGGCGAGAGGGACTCTTCTCATTCGGCGAGGCGAGGGCGGCAAGGCGAGGGCGTCGAGGAGACGGCGGCGAGGCGAGGCGAGGTGACTGGCGAGGGCGATGCGCGCAGTGCAGATGGATCCTCCATGAAGCGTCAACAAGGGTGACCTCCGTGGCGGCACCGGCACCAAGGGACCACAGAAGGCCGGCAAGGAGGAAGTCGGTGATTCGTTGGAGTTCCTACGCTCCGGCGTGAAGAGGACGGCGGCGGAAACCTCCTCCGTAGGCACGAAGGACACCCACGACGACCGCGGTGGCAAGCGAACCAAGGTACGTATATATGCTGCACCCGCTCGCATTTATTTTGAGATGCTAATTAGTGATGCCTAGATTTGGGTTCCATTATGTTAAGTAGGGTTTGTTAGGGTTCGAATTGAAATTGTGGTTTCAATAGGTTTGGGTTTAATTTGAGATTATGTACATTATTAGTAGAATGCTGATGAAGTTAGTGTTGTTAATTAGGGTTTGTTAGGGTTCAAATTGAAATTGGGGTTTCTATTAGGATGATTGTGTTTAATTTGAGATTCGGTACATTAGTACATTAATTTCTGATGTTGTTTAGTGTTGGTATATATTTTGTTCATTAGTAGTATGTACTACTTATTATTCAGGGGCCAGTGAGTCTATTTATTTTGGTTACTGTCCTGATGTTTAATTGTTTGGTTTATATCATTGATGCTTTATATATTGGATTAGTTTACAGTGCTCTGATGCTTTATATAACTCCCGTCTTCATCAGTGGTACTATATAATTTCCATGATGCTTTGGGAAAATGATCTGGGATATATATAGTGATCCATCATATGAACACCTTGTTGTTGTTGTTGTGTAAAATAATATTGTCTATCTTTATATACTCTTGAATTATTAATGGAAATAAATTAAGTGAGTTTAGTTTTTTGCTCCATTAATGAAATATTACTAATGGAAGATCTTTGTGAGTTCAGTTAACTAGACAAATACAATGTTGTAAATTTGATCATATATATGTTAAATACATGTCAATTTTGTATGTTTGTAGGGTATGAATAGTATCATTTTATGTTGATAGTAGTAATCTTATTGTACAGACAAAGAAAGAAAAACGTGATGAAGCTATTCGCTATTGGGTTAACACTACAAAAGAGCAGATGGAAGAAGAGATTGAGGAGATTTTTGACAAGATGAAAGGGAAGGCTAAGAAGAAACTCTCAAAGGTGATGAAGGACTGCTGACGGTCCTTGAGTACCAATTTTTACCGTCAACTAAACAAGGAAACGGATCTAAATGAAACCACTAGCTAGAATTAGGGTTTATACTAACATAATTCCATGAGTTTTGATGAATGTCTGTTTCTGTAGGGGGTTATCAGGAAATACCAAGGAAAGGCCCACATGTCATGTTTACATAGAGATAATTATCAACCGCATAATTTTCTATACTCTAGAGGGTTCCAGAAGACACTAGAACGAACGGGGGGCGAAACGGGCCTGGAGTTAGGGCGCCCGCCCTGACCCCTAGAGCGCCCGCCCTACTATTCTGGACAATCAGAGCCAACTTCGCGGATCGTGCTCCACTGCCTTTGAGGATCAATCTAAACCCTTCGCCTAAGGTCGGTTTGATCTGACGGCCGATGTTCATTTGAGGAGGCTATATAAGCAAGGCCCCTAACCCCCCTGAGGATGATCTCATCTCATTATTCTTCTCCGGAGCAAAAGCTAGGGTTTCAATTACATGTAGAGAAGGAGAGAGGTCCCTCTAGTTGTCTAGATCTACTTCTTCTAGTTCTAGTTCATCTAGTTGTAATTAGAGGTGAGAGAGAGGAGGAGAGAGCTAGGAGGAGCCAGATCTATCGGATCTTTCTCAATATTGTATCTTTGCAGCATCTGGTTCGGAGCAATCTCTAGGTTCTTCATTTATTATTTCTAAGTATCTTATTTCAGTTCTTACTTTATTCTATTTACGGGATCTCCGCTCGTATCGAGTGCTCTAGTTTTCGTACGGGATTAGAGTTGTAAGCGATAGTGTAGACATGGTGTCTAGACTACAGTTTACCTGAGTTTGCGCCCAATCCTACGGATAGTTGTGGTAGCCCTAGGGGTGACAGCTCTATAAGGCCTTTGTAGCCCACCACGTTCGGGTTGGTGTTTTCGTAGAGCTTTTGGCAGCCTCTCCCGACTACCTTTTCCCTAGTCTTTGTCGAGAGTCGGGAAGGTACTGTTGCTCCAAAGTAAGTAGAGTATAGTGGGCCTTTGATTAGATAAACCCCTTAGAAAACTCTAAAATCTCTCTTGACCTAGTTATCATTATTTACCTATTTATCATTCTCTATCCATTTATCTTATCTACTACCTAAATATTCTATCTTATCTATCCTTGGACGTTCTTAGTTCTTAACAAGTTCACTTCACGTTCCCCGTGGAAATCGATACCCTTGGAATACTCACGGGTGAAAGCTACATCGGTATCTGTGCGCTTGCGGATTTATCTGTTTGCGTTAAGAAATACCAACAAGCTTTCTGGCGACGTTGCCGTAGAACGGTAGCTGTTCTAGTTTCGAACTGAGGTCATCCATTTACCTTTTTCCTTTTGACCATCTTTCTCACCCTACCATATTTATCTTACCAAAACTATAAATATTTTACTCCAAAGGGCGACTTGTTAGATACTCCACCATCTGCATACCCCATTCTTATAAATGGCTATGAGCTTCTCCCTGCTTGTATAGCCAAGGTTTGGGAGCAATCTTTCTCTAGTCTTGGTTTAGTTTTAACTTCATTTGGAAATATGAATTATCCAAGTATAGAGGAGGCCACAAACAAGACCAATTTGAGAGTTACCAATCCAAGTGGAATTTTGAACATCCATCTAGAATTAACCATAGAGATTAGAGAGGAAGACGATATCTATGAGCATGAAATCTATTCCTTAACAATCTCTTTAAACCCGTGCTCATATGAGACATCTCCCGAACCCATTGGTCTCTTTATCAATACCACACATGACATCTTCAACACCCTCACTCTTTCTGTTTACAAAAACTTCAAAAGGTTGGTTGTCGATGCTTATGTTTATCATAAATATTGCAGATCTCGTTATGTTAAATCTTGAGATAGGTAATAGTAGGGAAACCATGTCGCTAAAAACACATCTTAAAAGTTTTCCCAAGGACAAGTTTAGTGTCTTAAAATAAGCATCTCTGAGATCCTAACATAAGTGTTCACCTTTTATGTTGCCTACCCTTGTAAAACGAGCATAGAAATATATGATTATATTCCTTCGGGTATTTCTTGGCACTAACCTTTCCAGGTATAGAGCAGAAAGAATGAAGGAATGACAAGCATAAGGTATGTCCAACCAATTATTATGCAACATTGAATTTCATTCATCCAATCTTGATTTTTTTGCAAAATTCAAGCTTGGGGGATAACCCATCATAAAAACATCTTTTACCATGTTGCTACATCATCTTATTTATACCTACCTTTAAGGCATGCTCAACTACTAAAAAGAAAAAAAATCATACTCATTCATCTTCACTTGAGAAATATCCATAATACTTCCATGCTACCTTTGTCTACTATGGTGTATATTTAGGTTTTGAAGTATTTTCATATATCTTTTAAATTATGCATGGTGCTTAGTTTAAAATAAAGGTATTTTGATTTTACTTCTAAAGGCTTTTTAATTTAAGTGTAATGCTTAGGTTAAAATGTCTTCCTAAATCAAATTAGACGTGGTGTCTAGGTTGATTTTTGAACCGATAGCATACTAGAGTAGATATTGGATATTTTGTTGGACTAACCTCTGTAGGAAAACTTTCAATATCAAATTGGGAAGTCCTGAGATGAACTCACACTAAAGATGAAGAAAGACGCATGAACTTCAACAACCTTCACAAGAGAGAGGTAGCTAATTCATCATGATGAATTCCACGGAGCAAGGAGAAGGCGAGTGACAAAGGATAAAATCTACATTTGCTCAATCCATGGAAGAGGGTGAACAAAACTTCAAGACAAGATCAACAAAAATTTCAAGATCAATAGAACAAGGATGAGAGAGGAGTGGAATAAGAAGACAAATCGTTAATGCACAACCAGTTGATCAAAGGAAGCTTACATGAATATACGATGCCATCATTCTCCAATGAAAAAGGTAAAGGTAAGTAAGCATCACTCTAAAAGCCTTTCTTTGATTCTGGTATTCACATAAATAAAGATCTAAACATGTTTGAAGCTGCAACTTTACATGATCCAACCTGATTATCTCAACATGTTAGTTCTTTAAAGCTTGATCCTAGTATCACTTCTTAATCTCACAGTCTTAACTATCTAAAATGTTGCACATCCAACCTTGGAAGATGATAATCTCAATCATGTAAAAATAAATTAGACAATCTTTCCATGAGTTGAAGCAATTTGATTAGCCATGTGTTGTCAAAATACTACATTCATGCTCATCCTCTGATCTGATCACTCATGTCATGGCTAAATAAAATACAACTCAATCTTGCTCAAATATATTTAGGCTAGAGAAGAACGAATAAACTTTTGGTTTTGTTGGTGTTTTTCCACCAGCAGAGCCCATGCACTTGATCTCTGCCTTGTTTATATGAGCAGGACACTTCTTCACCATGCCATCAAGAGCATGGGTGGATGACATCCTACCAATGAAGAAAGGAGATCCAGAAAGACCTATCATTCCAATCTCCATTGGAGCTTACACTTTTGAAGAAGCTGTCTGTGACCTTGGAGTAAGTTTCAACATCATGCCAACTTGCAGATCAGACACTATGCTATCCCAAGGAATTCCTTAATGTGTCAGCATACGAGTTGGACACTTGTTCATGTGGATAAAACCTTGTGATTGAAGAAACAAGCAGAGATGCGAAAGCACTCATTATCTTGGGACGCTCATTCATAAGAACATATAATGTCATCGTCTACACGAATAGCGCCAAGATTTGTTTCACTATCAAGGATGAGAAGGAGAGATTCACTTTCATGAAGCATACACTCAAGGCTCTTACTCATCCTAAGAGGCCATACATCTACGAGGATACAACTGTTGCTACAAGAAAGAAGAACATCAACAATAGAAGGAGGAAGAGTAAAACTCAACAACCAAGAGAAGACTTAGATAATTAGAACTATTGATTTAGGGTATGATCAACTCCTTCTATCACCATTACCTCACTAAGCTAGATGATCCAGTAGTACCTACCATTGATTGCAAGATCAAGGAAAGTGCATTCTACAAGATATTCTGCAATATTGGATCAAGCAGTGACATAGTGTCTAAGGAGGCCTACCAACATTTATATGGCAGTAGACCACTGTACCAGACATATGTGCAGCTACAACTAGCAGACTAATCATTCTGATTTATGGAGGGAATAACAAAAGACATGATGATCAGAGATCACTATGTTCCCACCGACTTCAAGGTTCAAGATATAGGAGATGAAGATGAAGTGCACCTCATTCGAGGAAGATCTTTCCTCAACACCACTAGTACAATCAGCTCCATGAAATCATGAGAGATCCATTTCCAATTTCCTGAAAAGAAGAAACAAGCCACCAAGGATGGATGGACAGAATATCTAGGAGAATTAACAAGATATGAAAATCAATTCAATAATAAAGATAAGAGTTCTCCTGAAAGAAGTCGTACCACCAACAGAGGATGTATCACCTGCTACAGAGGGAAGAAGAAGCAGAACTTCAGACTGAGAAAGTGTGGAAAAGGAAAGAGACTTCATCGGAAACACCAACACAAGAAGAGCAAACATCCAAGTATTCATCAGGAGTGGACCATGTTCCTTAAGACATTTGAACCAGAAGAGAGGTCCGGTTCGACGGACCTAAATCTCCGAACCTCAGCCGGAAGGAAAACTCGGTAAGTTATCTGCATATTTATTTTCCTATGCATTGCATTAGTTGCACTCGAGCATATTTACTTTCCATAAATATTTTAGTACTATTGATATATATATCATCCTTAGTATAATCCATTGCATAATCATCTTAATCATAGCATATCTATAGCATTGCACTGCATTGCATCATAAAAAGAAAAAAAACATTAAGCCCCATGTGAATAAGTCTTCCAACTATTTATTGTGGAGGCATAAAAAAATTATTGCATTAGTCATTTGCATATAAAATTGAAAATCTAAAAAAAATATTTGAATATTTGAATTCTACAAGGCCCTAGGCAATCAAGGCATAAATGGTTTACTGCTAACACTTAATCTGTTCCATGAGCTTTGTTGTCTATTTGAGTTTAGCAGGATTTGGAAAGACTAGACAGGATTAGATAACTTCATCTACTTTGAGAAGTACAACTACATCAACTATCAGCTTTGAAGTCTCAGAAAAGTGAAGTAAGTCTACACTGTCTAAATGAATGACTATGTCAACATCCAGCTTGGGGGAGAGCACCCTCATGTATCCAGGTAAGTATCCTTATTCACTTAGGTTTACTTAGATGTTAGTTACATAAATAAATTAAAAAATGTGAGCACATGAAGGTTCACAATTAAATAATTATAAATCACAAGAGTTACAACTTAGATACTTTTCATTGTCTACTTTATCCTTAATAGAGTTTCCTATTTAGTAATAATAATAAGTATGTTTAGAAGTTGTTAATAATAAAATGAAGAACTCTGAAGATAACTCTATGGAAATGATGAATAGCTGCTCTGGCGTAATTCCTTTCAAGTACCTAGTTTTCAGCCTTGAATTCTCCCGAATTTTAGACATAATTGTTTTGACATGAAGATTTGCTCTGAACCTTAAACTTGTGGGTCGCGAATGCTTGAGCTAAGTCTAGGTAGTTGATAGGTATGATATGAGAAAGTTGAGCTATTGTTTATCTTGTTCCTAGCAATACTGAAGTTCTAGAGAAATTATCTTTTGAAAATTAAAAATATTACATGATGAGTCTCTGTATGACGAGAGCTTGAATTCCTACCATAGCCATATATACATGCCTGGTTGATTAGGAAAACATTCACTATCATATTTACTCCTTGTATTTGCATTGAGTTTTGTCAAGTTTTGTTGACCCTTAGAGACTTGTCATTCTCTTAAAATCAAGATCACGTACACTCCACTAATATATGCTACTTCTATCCTAGAAGTACGCATCTACATATATGTCATTCAGATCCACCAGAAAAATGCTCTATTCCTACCTTGGGAGTAAGCAACCAAAAATATCCTAGTTCTCCACCTATCCATATATTCCATGACCACAAATGTAACTGCTCCAAAGATTTTCTTGTTATCATCTCTCAAAAGTGTTATTATAGAAAGAGACTTGGGGTTGTGAAAAAAATAAATAAAAAATAATAATAAAAAAAATAAAGATAGTAAAACATGGACAAGTGTCCTATCAAAACAATGGGTACTTAGATGCCCGCCTCTCTAAAAAAAGCAAGCAAGCCCAAGTTCTCTCAAAAGTTCCAAGTTCCAAAAGAGAGATGCATATTCATATATGTATTCAAGGAGCTAAGTAGAATTATATTTCCACCATACACTCTCATATATATTCATCCCCATACATCCACCATATATCCCATACACATGCACATCTTGATTTGATTGTATGACCTGTTTCTCTGGATCCATTGTTTGACTTTACAATATATGCTTTGCAAGTATGTATGCGTTGTTTCTCCCCACCTATTAACTCCATATATTGCCTATTAGTTATAGGGTAAGAGAGAAAAGGCACATTGTTACTTTGCCTATTCCAAATAATATTCTGAGAGAAGGCATAACACCAATGTTGCCTTGGTGATGACCCAAAAATACCACATATTGAGAGACTTGAGAGGGTCATACAAAAGAGACTTTGAGTTTTATTTTGAAAACTTTGCAAAACTCCAGGATGAAGGTAAAGTGAAGAGCTTGAGACATAGTGCTTGGCCTGATCATTCTACTTTTCAATTACTCAAGAACCAAGTGATGGCTATAAGCCCCATGGTTAAAGGTAATATGGGTAAGTTTGAAAGTCAGAATAGTTTACTCTAATCCAGAGGAGAATTCTTGTTTGAACGCATGTGTACCTTTAAGGCGTGAAAGCATTGTAGCAACTCCTGATTCATCATTGAGTTCATCTTTGCTCAGGGACGAGCAAAAGGTAAGCTTGGGGGAGTTGTTGACGATCCTTAAGTACCAATTTTTACCGTCAACTAAACAAGGAAAATGATCTAAATGAAACCACTAGCTAGAATTAGGGTTTATACTGACAGAATTCCACGAGTTTTGGTGAATGTCTGTTTCTACAGGGGGTTATCAGGAAATACCAAGGAAAGGCCCACATGTCATGTTTACATAGAGATAATTATCAACCACATAATTTTCTATACTCTAGAGGGTTCCAAAAGACACCAGAACGAACGGGAGGCGAAACGGGCCCGGAGTCAGGGCGCCCGCCCTGACCCCTAGGGCGCCCGCCCTACTATTCTGGCCAATCAAAGCCAACTTTGTGGATCGTGCTCCACCGCCTTTGAGGATCAATCTAAACCCTTCGCCTAAGGTCGGTTTGATCTGACGGCCGACGTTCATTTGAGGAGGCTATATAAGCAAGGCCCCTGACCCCCCCCTAAGGATGATCTCATCGCATTATTCTTCTCCAGAGCAAAAGCTAGGGTTTCAATTAGATGTAGAGAAGGAGAGAGGTCCCTCTAGTTGTATAGATCTAGTTCTTCTAGTTCTAGTTCATCTAGTTGTAATTAGAGGTGAGAGAGAGGAGGAGAGAGCTAGGAGGAGCCAGATCTGTCGGATCTTCCTCAACATTGTATCTTTGCAGCATCTGGTTCGGAGAAATCTCCAAGTTCTTCATTTATTATTTCTAAGTATCTTATTTCAGTTCTTACTTTATTCTATTTACAGGATCTCCGCTCGTATCGAGTGCTCTAGTTTTCGTACGGGATTAGAGTAGTAAGCGATAGTGTAGACGTGGTGTCTAGACTAGAGTTTACCTGAGTTTGCGCCCAATCCTACGGATAGTTGTGGTAGCCCTAGGGGTGACAGCTCTGTAAGGCCTTTGTAGTCCACCACGTTCGGGTTGGTGTTTTCGTAGAGCTTTTGGCAGCCTCTCCCGACTACCTTTTCCCTAGTCTTTGTCGAGAGTCGGGAAGGTACCGTTGCTCCAAAGTAAGTAGAGTATAGTGGGCCTTTGATTAGATAAACCCCTTAGAAAACTCTAAAATCTCTCTTAACCTAGTTATCATTATTTACCTATTTATCATTCTCTATCCATTTATCTTATCTACTACCAAAATATTCTATCTTATCTATCCTTGGACGTTCTTAGTTCTTAACAAGTTCACTTCACGTTCCCCGTGGAAATCGATACCCTTGGAATACTCACGGGTGAAAGCTACAGCGGTATCTGTGCGCTTGAGGATTTATCTGTTTGCGTTAAGAAATACCAACAAGGACTTCTACTTCAAGCTGACCTGGGACTTTCATATGTTCCAGGATAATGATGATGAATGATGTACCTAGTTAAGAACTGGTAGATGGTAGTACTGCTGGTAGTAGTATGCTTAGTCTTGGATGGTATTTTGTGACTTACTATCAACATTATGTACTTATTGAAGTGTTGGTGGTAATATTAGTACACTTTATATTGTATGCATGGGCTTGTTCCCTAGACCAAATTTGCCTACCTATAGGCATAAACTTACCTTTATTACTTTGTCTGCTGTGATGTGGGTTTGGTTAACTGTCCTATGACAAGTTGCTTTACCTCCTGTGTGTTGTTTGGTTAACTTTACCTAGAATAAAAGTTTTAATTAGTTGATTCAGTGACAGTAAAAAAATACATGCTGGTCGCATGTCACCCTTTACTTATTTAGTATTTTGTTTTTCCTTATTTACCTGACCGTAGAGCCTTCTTATCTTTGGTGATTAGCTGCTTGATGGTTATGAAAGAACAAATTAATCATAGTGCAAATTTAAATGTTTCCTTGCAAAATACCGATTCAGAGAAAGTTTGCAAGGATCCCAAATTTTTTTGAAATGATTTGGAATTTTTTTAATAACATTATAACAAAATAATGAAGAGTACATACGCAAGTTTTCAGATTTTTCTACTTACCTTAGGGGTTTTTTCCATTTATTCTTGAGTAAATGAAAACATAATTAAATTGATAGGTAAACTAGTTCTAAAAATTGCACAAATGCATACAACATCATGGGACGCCTCCATAATCATCCAAAAAAAGTTTCAAATGATTCAGAGAATGTGGTACAACATCTCTCTAATCTTAGTGACAAGGGTACGTGTGAGTGATGGATGATCAACTCTGCATGCAGTTTGCCCCCTGTTATTGCCGGTAACATGACATACCCAATTTGCTTTGTGAAGCCTCAATGACACATGGGTCCAATGTTGATGGGGTCCACGATTCAGTGAAAGAGCACTAAATGCGTCTCTCTTTTCCTGCATCAATGAAGCGGCGGCGGCGGCTTCCACCCAATTCAACTCCCAATCGTTGCATCGTCTTCCTCCATTGTTGTCTCCCTCTCTAGCATCGTCTTCCTCCATCGCGACCATGGTTAGGGCAACCTGCTCCCGCATCTTCGAATATGATTTCCCAGCCTCCCCTCCTGATGTCGCCGCCGCCATTGATGCGTCTCCAGTGGAGCATCACTCTGCTAAGCAGAAACGTGACGACTACGGGAGGTTCGTCGTCGGCGCCACTGGTACCAGGAACGCGCGTCCGAGGAGGACGACGCCGACGGCCACACACATTCAGGTGGATGGGCATCCCGATGTGGTTCCCGAGGGGCTTCCCTAGGAAGAGGTTAAGGTTCGAAACTTTGGGGTTTTCTGTGTGCTACTTGGGGTTTTCTATGTGCTTGGAATTGGGATTTCCCCTGCACCTTGCACCGTGCATTGTATAAATTAGTTCAATACTGAGTTGATTGGTTCAATACAAGTTCATTGGGTTCGTGATGTATGTTTCGTGATTACATACTCTGATTTTTTCATGAAGGAAACTGAGCACAACCATGTGGTCATAATCAGTGAAAAGATTACGATTCATTGCTCATTTAGTCATGACAGCGATGAGGAGACAAAAGACTGGCCAATGGCGAGGAACAGAGAGGTGATATATGGCTCCCTAGCCCCAACATAACTTTTGTAAATTTCAATTATATAGATGTTAACTTGCCCATTCGTGAATTGACAGATCAGGAAGAAGGCCGAGAATGTTCGTGTCCTCCTCAAGCGCAAGTATTTTCGTTGATTCGATAGATTGGACGACTAAGCCTGATTAGGAAGAAGGCCGAAGAAGTAACCCTGATTAGGAAGAAGGCCAAAGAAGTATTTTAGTGGCTAATCCTAGAAATTATTATGTAATTGAAGTACTGGCACTCTATTCTGAACTTATGTAATTGGCGAACTTAAGTCGTACCTTAATTATGCAATATATATATTTATCTTTGATATGTTGTCCAAACATTGTGAATCCTTTTCATAGGATCAGTGACGTAGCTAGGAATTTAACTTTATGAAAATTAGTAATAATCATTGCGCTATATAAAAGTTTGGCACCTAGAAAAAAAACAAAAAGTCATAAAGGAAAATATATACAAAAAATGGCTCCTGTAAGCTTCTAACTCAGGAGCTGGGGATAAAACTGTGTTAGTCAAACCATTGCGCCATTGAAGTGTTGTCGTAAGGACTCAGGCATGACCTTATTTAACCAAAACCCATGGTGCTAGTTACATAAACAGAACCCATCCGTTACCCTCTCTCTCCCTCCACATCCGCCGCTGCATCCTCCACTTGGGGTTTTCCACATACGACGCTGGAGCCTCCGCCTGGGATTTTCCACAACCGCTGCTGTCGCCGCTGAGGTAGAATGCCACCTAGGAAACGTAATCCAGAGCAGTCGGAGCGGGCGAAATCTCAGCAGCGGGATGCAAAGGGCAGGTTCAATGGCCCGGCGTTGCCGGCCACCCCGCCCTCGGCCGCGGCGGAGACGAGTCGTCGCCGGGGCGGAGTACAGGCCCGGAGTCCTGTCTCGGCGGTGCAGCGTACTCCCCGGGACGCCTTTTAGGCGAGGACGAACCTCGCAGAAGCCTCGGAATGGAGGGGTGTTCCCATTATCGAGATCGACGACTCTAGAATGTCCGAATACTCCACCTCCGACGACTCCGAATGGGAAACGGATGAAGACCACGACCCTAAGGTGAGCTTCCCCACTCCGGAATTGTCTATGTAGAAGTTGCTGCTATGATATACTTGTGCTGATCAAATGATATGAGTGAAATTGGAGTTGCTGTTTTGTTCCTGTGTGCATCTTATCGATCTGTTGTGTTTGTCTATAAGTGATACACTTGTTGGCATCTCTGTGCAGTTTTGCATAGAATGTATGGTGGAGGAGTTGAAGGAGAAGGACAGGACGATCGAGCGGCTGAAGCGTCGGGTGAAGCAACTGGAAAAGACGAAGTAGTTCAGACAGACTACTATGAAGCACGTAGAGGGTTTTTGCTGGGTTTTTTGGGTGTATCTGGAAGTGTTTTCGATGAACCTTGTAGTCCTAGCTCAAAATGTGGTGTTGTTATGTAGTCTTTTAGGATATGGTGATGGAAGTATGAATAACTTAGGAACTAGTGTTGAATGTATGAACTTAAGTCTCACTTGGTGATGGATGTAAGAACCTTATAGCAGTAATGCTTATCTAATATATATGTGATTATATATATATATATATATATATATATATATATATATATATATATATGCGTGTGATGTACAATAATCAGAAATCATATAATTATGTGATGTAATATAATCTCAACTCATATAATTCTCTGCTGTCAAATAATCTCAACTATAATTCTGAGGAAAAAAACTGAACTCATCAAAAAAACATCTAATGAACTATGTGCATAAAGTCCAGCCCAGTATTCATACTACAAATCATCATCTTCATCATATGTGGACATGACATCATTGTTGTCAATGCCACCATCACTACAATATTGCTCCACTGTATCATCCTCATCCTCACTCTCTTCAAGATTAATAGCAGCTTCCTTCTTGTTTCTTATAAGTTCCTGTAAATTGCCTTCAATTATAGTGGCTTGTCCACCTTCAACATTGTACATAACCTCATTATCATCACTTTCTTGCACTACATGCTCAGTATCAGAACAATCATCATCCTGATGCACATCATGACTGCCCTGTTCTATTTCAATCACATCATAAATATTCCTATGTTCAAATTTCTGCACAACTCATCAATCTCTACATCTCATCAAATTTTGGAGTTGTATCTTGCAGATAAAATACCTTTTTTGCTTGCTCTGCCAAGATGAAAGGATCAGTTTTGTACCAAAATGATTGCACATTGATGGATTTGAAATGTTTGTCATCTCGTAGGCCCACAGTCTTGCCTACTTGGTTGTATCAATCGCATCGAAATAGAACCACCGACCAACGAACTTGTTTTCAATCTGTTGCGACAAAATTAGGACAACATTTACATATGGATAATAATGCATTTACTATGCCTATAAACAAAATGCTGAGTGATTTACATGGGTCTTAAACCACTTTGCAAATCCCTGTTCGACCATTTGATCTACTTCATCTGGAAGTGCACCTTGCTGCACTACCTCCTCCCCGTACATGTTATAGGAAAAAAATCGATTCGTAAGAATGATTCCAAATTTAAAAAATAAAACACAAACTAAATCTCAAACATACTTACTCCAAATATTCCTCTGCTTCTTCAGCATTATGCAGCACATACCAAACTAACTTATTCATGACAGCATGATCAATGTACTCGGTCCTACTAGCTCCAACAAGAGTAGCACCATGCTTAAAAACAGATATGTCATTAGACAATGGCATCTCTGTACCACTATCGTCGTCCTGGTTAAATTGAGTGTCAACATCCTCCATGTACCTAGAACAAAAGGTCAAGGTGTCACTTGCCATATATGCCTCAGCAATTGATCCTTCCGGCCTAGCCCTGTTCCTTACAAAATTCTTCAAAGTGCCTAGTCGCCTTTCTATTGGCTACATCCATCCATACTGAACAGGTCCTCTAAGCAGTGCCTCATCGGGAAGGTGGACACACAGGTGCACCATGACATCAAAGAAAGCAGGTGGAAAGATTTTCTCAAGCTTGCATAGGATCAATGGAATTTTCTTCTTTCAGCCGTTTCACAACATCTATCCTTAGATTTTTACTGCATAATTCCCTGAAGAAGCTCCCCAGCTCTGCAATTGCTTCATATACATCGTTCCTCACTAGTCCTCTAAGGCCAGCGGGTATGATTCTTTGCAGGAGTATGTGGCAAGAATGTGTCTTCAGCTTTCCAACCACCCTTGAACCATCTTCACTTATGTATCTTGCTAGGTTAGCTGCATATCCATCAGGAAACTTGATACCTTTGAGAAACTTGCAAAACTCGACTTTCTGATCCTTTCCCAACACATATGGAGCAGGTGGAGTCTTGCAGACAGAGTTTATATCCTGCTGCAAGTGCAATTCATGTCTTATGCCCATATCATACAAATCTAGCCTAGCATTTTGTGTGTCATTGGACTTGCCTACTACATTGAGTAATGTGCCAAGAATATTTTTACATACATTCTTCTCAATGTGCATCACATCGAGATTATGTCGAAGCTTCAAATGTTCCCAATATGGCAATCTCCACAACCCACTTTTGCGGCTATAAATCTTTGGACCGTCACTGCGCTTCCTTTTATTTCTAGTAATAATGTCGTCATGCTTCCCTGGCCTAACATCTTTCACCTTGTCTAGCTCCTATCGGACCTCCTCCACAGTAAACTTGTCAGGCTGATCTTTCTTTTCACGCTTACCATCAAAAGCCAAGCTGTCCCGCCATTCATGTGTCATTTAAAGGTAACGACGATGTCCAATGTAGCATATCTTGTTCCTTATTCCCCGAGACAACGGATCCTTATCGCAATGAATACATGCATAATACTCTTTTGTTGTTCACCCAGATCACGTGCCCAACGTTGGATAATCATGTACACACCACAGCACAACAACATGAAGCTTGAACTTCTTACCTGTACATGCATCTAAGGTACTGACACCCTTCCATAGCTCGAGCAGTTCTTCGATTAGGGGCTCAAGGAACAAATCAAAATCATTTCTTGGAGATCTTGGACCTGGGATGAGTAAAGACATAAAGAAGTTTGTTGGATTCACACATTCCCATGGTGGGAGATTCAGCGGTGTCAGAAGCACTGGCCACATATTGTATTGTGTACTCATGTTGCCAAATGGATTGAATCTGTCGATAGCTAAGGAAAGCCTCAGGTTCCTCGGAACAGCTGCAAAAGTTGGTTCCCTCCTGTCAAAGTCCTTCCATGCTTCCCCATCAGCTGGATGGCTCATCACGTTGACGACTGGCTTCCTCACTTTCTTGTGCCATTGTGTTTCCTCAGAAGTTCGTTTCGAAGCATAAATTCTTTTCAACCTTGGCAAGAGTGGAAAGTGCCTCAAAACCTTATGTGGAACCTTCTTTGTCCATGTTTCATCTTTCCATCTGGACTCCTTGCATACTGGGCACGCATTCAAGTTAGCATAATCCTTACGAAACAACACACAATTGTTGGTGCAGACATGGATGTTTTCGAATGCAAGGCCCAATTCTTTAAGATATTTCTTGGCCTCGTCATATGATTTTGGCAACTCACTCCGAGGGTATCCATCTGACAGAAGATTCATCATTACGGTAAATGATGTATTGCTGATTCGATAACGAGACTTCATATACAACATCCTCACCATAAAGGAAAATTTCGAATGGCTAGAACCCGAGCTAAGCGCCTTCTTCGCATCTTTAAGAACTCTTCCAAAACTTGGCTGTTCTCCATCAGCCTCTGCCGCTGCAAACAGTTCGCCTATCATTTCTGATACTCCATGATCATCATCGTAAACATCATCATCCCCATCCACATGTATCCCAAAGTCATGATCATGTCCTTCGGCCTCCTGATCTAAACCGTCATCATCAATTACAACATCTGCAGGCTCCCCATGATGAATCCACCTGGTGTATGTAGGTGACATTCCATAAATGTGTATATGGGTTTCTACTTGAGTCTGATGCATCAGCCTTCGATTATGACAATTGATGCACGAACAACTGATGTGTTCTTCTTCGGGGTATCTTTCACTAACAAATTTCATAAACTCTTCAACTCCCTTCACATATGCAAGAGTGAATTGTTTCCCAAAAACCCAACTTCTATCCATCTGTTGTCACAATAAAAGTAACTTGGCTTGTATTAACTCCCTAACTATGATTGAAGTAAACACAATTCGATCAAAACCACATCTAACTCATGTATATATCAACAAAATTCGAACACAAATCAAACCTTATGTACCCACGACCAAATCCCCTGCTTTCCCTGCGCAATGAATGCCGACGCAGTTCTCCAGTCCTCAGGCCGCCGCGTCGTCGATGGGGGGTTTAGGTCGCGTCGTCGATGATGGCCGATCATGGGTCTATCTATGGCCCAGGTCCTGTGATCCATTTAATTGTCATGTTGGAACCTTACAAATGCACAAACTTTCTTTCTTTTTTCAAGAGTGTTCGAGTAGCCCGGTGGTAACGTTGTTACCCGCTTAGCGCCAGGGCGCGAGTTCAAAGCTCGACCCACGTAGTTTTTTGCCAAAATAAAAGGTCCAGGCTGCTGTTAACCAGGGTATGTGGCCCACGCATCGAACACCGTCAAGTGGTGCACGTTAAAAAAACTGATCTGTGACCAATTCGTTTCATCAATACGTGGACCAAACGTGGCAAAGTATCTATAACCATATCAAAACATAATCTGTGACAAATATTTTCATCATTACAATGAAGCGCACCGACAACATGATCTATGACGATTCCCATTTGGTAATACATGACGTTCCTACCGCTTTCGTCATTAAAAGTCAAGCTAAAACTTCGTCCCGAGTAACCTGTGACGAAACAAAAAATTTCATCATAGAAAAATATCATTATGTGACCAAAGTTACCAGCGTCACTAGAAAATCATCACTGAAGATCATATTTCTACTAGTGATTCAAATTCACATGGGGGCCTAGGCCCCTGCCCGCCCCCTATCTCCGTAGCTGACTACTCAACAAAGCACACGAGAACACGTGCTACTTGACTACCAGGTCCAAGAGGAGGGTGTTGGTGTGGTGGTTGAACTTCGTCTATGTTGTGCGTCGCGTCGCTTTCCCATAGCTGGATCGTTGCCTTGGATATATGGGAGCGAAGCGCTCCGCCTCGCACAGAGTCAGCACCAAGAAGCGATGGTAGCCTAGTAGCTAGAGAGTGTCATCAGGTGTGCCAGTGCTTGCTTTCTACTCATCAGCAGACTCAGTAGGCCATTGTATCCATCGTGTATTCCGAAGAAATCCGGTTACCCGTCGCCAGACGACAACAGCGGCTTAGATTGGATCCTGTGACTTCGTACTGATATCCCTGGAAGGAGAATAATCTGCGCCTTACTGCTGGTTGGTGAAGCCGGCTAGGTACAGGTTGTCGGAGTGAACGAAGAAAGAGACGCTATCGCTGGGAATGGCGGTGACAATAATCTTGAACATGGTCGTTGGTGGATTCCTGAGCTACTGGATCCCAAGGACGGGGTGGTGCTGGATGCCTGGATCCAGCGAGCCACAGTCGTGTTTACATGGAAGTCGAGGTCAGCCAGAAACACAACGTAGCCTTGGCGAGGGTGTGTGACAGCCGAGGGCCCAAGCAGGTTAGGGGCCAAAGCCCCCCCCCCTCATACCCTACAGTAGATATCAAATAGTTGTCATTCCTAGGAAGCCAGAAATCACCGACCTCTTTCTTTCCCCAGAGACGAGGAGCCGCACCGGGGTGTCGGTTGTCGCACATTTACAATCAGCGGACATCCAAAGAACTGTCCCACCTCTTTGGCTTGGGAAGAGCGAAGACGGCAGAGCTGTGAGTTGTGGCTTGCGGTCCTCTGTACTACTGCTTGCTAGATCAGATTAAACAAAATGAACAGTGAACTATGTACTATAAATTCTACAAAGGATCATAATTCGGGTTGTGCTCTCAGATCTCTGTTCAGGTAATTGGCTAGGCCCAAGCTTATTTTTTCTTATTTAATAATTAATCTAAATTAATTATTTGTATAGTATTCTAAACTTCTTGTAATTGTAATTTGTACTCATGTAGTCATATTTTTTTGTAATTTACTTGTTAAAATTTTGGAATGTTACCTAAAAACATTTGTCAAAGGATGCAAAAAGAAAAAGAAAACAAAAAATACAAGAAGATCAGTTTATGCACTTACAATAAGGTGCTATATATAAGTTTTTATGCTTAAGATTCTAAAGTTTGCTATGACCACATATTGCTATCCAAATGTTTTAGTTGCCTTGCTTTAACCGCTTTCGTTAAGATTCTAAAGAAGTTTCTCAAATCTGAAGTTGTTGAAGAACTATTTGAGATCAACTATGTCACAATAAAAGTTAAATGACTTGGGTATGTGTACCATCGAGAAGGGTATCTTGGACACGGTTGATCTCAATATTGTCCTTGATGATTTTGCATTAAAAATGCGAAGTATTTTTTTATGAGAAGCAATAGATATGATGGAGGTCTATTCTTACTTAAGGTAATTATATTAGTAGTAGAAGTATAAATATATTGCTTCTTTTAGTCTACATTGTTTCTTGATAATTACCAGACATGGTAAATTTAAATATATTACTAGATTTGATTTCTCTTTACAAGTAAAACTAGTGTCTATCTATTATAAGATTTATATATGGTTTGCGACGAGTTCGCCAGAAGACCCTCAAAATTATAGGACCAGCACCGGTGGCAGCCTAAACCTATCTAGAGTATAGTCCGGTTTTTACTTGTGTTGCTCAATTTTATAAATATAGTCCAATTTTTTTTAAAAAAAATGATTCTCAAATCTGAATGCAACTTGTCTCAACTCCTTTCGTCGACACAAAGATTGGCTTGTGAAGTTGTGAGTGCTAGTCGCTGAAGAACTACTACTTCTGTTTGTACATATGTGTACGTGGATACTCTGTAATTCATTAGCCCCGCGCATCCGATCATCCACTGAACTGCGGGGCTGTTTGGTTGCTACCCACAGTTTGTCACACTTCACTTTAAGCAAGTTTGATCAAAGTTGACAAGTGTTTGGTTTACAACTAAGGTTTGACAGAATTCTTTTAGGCTCCACATGTCATAGAGTATAAAAATATGGCAACCAATTTACTAACCATACTTACCTAAGGTTAATTGTACGTGGTAAACTATGGCCAGCAAACAGCTCCGCATCCATTGGCAAGCGAGGAGCGATCGTACATATTCGAATTTCCCTTTCCCAGTTGGCCAGTTCCTGCTGGTGTGTTTCTCTGAAGCGGCGAGCTGTGTTTTATCGTGCTTTAGCTGCAGTTCCCTAATCCTCTCGAAGCTTACGGCAGAGCCATTGAACCGGTGGTGCACAAGCACGTGCTAGTACAGAGTATGGCACAGCCGCAGCCCCCGCGGAACAGGAGATTGAGAGATGGGCGCTCCGTCCGTGCCTTTGTCCAAACACGGTGCCCTGCACTGGTGCACATCGATCATTACTCGACTACGTACCGTACGTTGTTGTCCGGGCACGTTTGGTCGCTGCTCGTCGTCATCGTGGAGGGACTAGGGAGAGCTAGGGAAGGCATCGTGGTAAATGCCCGGTGCAAATCGCAGAGAGGACAGTGAATGTGTCTTGAATGCAAACATACAGGAGCCGGGAGCAGAACGCTCAGCGGTAGGAGGGCACGCGTAGCTACACAATTTAATGCACGGGCTTACCGCTCGCTAGCTGTTCAGTCAGCCAGAGAACCACACCGCACCACAGCAGCGGGTGCCGGGTGCAGTGCAGTGCAGTGCAGCGGCTAGCAGGACTAGCTCGCCATTGCATCGACCGAGCTCGCTCGCTCGCTCTTTGGGCTCTCGCCGGCTGCTGCGTTCATCCATGGAGAAGGACCACGGCGAGGGAGGAGGAGGGGAAGAAGGGGAGTACACCAAGGACGGCTCCGTCGACCTCCGCGGCAACCCCATCCTCCGCTCCAAGCGCGGTGGCTGGACCGCCTGCACCTTCATCGTCGGTACGTACTACTGTACATTTTTCCGTCATCAGAGAGATTCAGAGTCAGCTAGCGTTGTCCCGTTTCTCCGGCCGTCCGGCGGCAATGTTTCGCCGGGGTTCGCTTCGCATGCCCATGGGCCGGCCATAGATCTATCTATGCTAGTATATGCTACGCATGCATGCAGTGTACGAGCTGTTCGAGCGAATGGCCTACTACGGCGTGGCGGCGAACCTGGTGGTGTACCTGACGGAGCGGCTGCACCAGGGCACCGTCCAGGCCGCCAACAACGTCACCAACTGGTCGGGCACCGTCTTCCTCACGCCGCTCCTCGGGGCCTTCGTCGCCGACGCCTACCTTGGCCGCTACTGGACCTTCGTCGCCGGCTCCGCCGTCTACCTAACGGTACGGACGCACGTTACTATCTATCGCTAATAATTAACCCGGCCCTCTGACAAACTAGTTATTTTTAGTTGTTTTTTTATTTGCTACTGTATTTTTTAGTTAAATAAAACGTAGTGATGGGATTGAACCTACAGTTAAATTTGGATAGAGAAAAAACCCTGCAATAAATGAGATCGTATTCTAATGTTTGCGCAATAATTACATGTTGAATGCCTGTTATATCCATTCCAACCAGATGATGAGCAATAACTCTATGGGGGAAAAATTACAGGTTCACAAGACAGCATCAGATGCCTTCCATTTTCTAAAAAAAGAAAACGCATCAGATGCCTTTGTTCTACTAATAACATATATAATCACTCCATCTCACAATAAATGTACATCCTGTCTTTCAAAGAGTACAACTTTTAGAATTTTGACTAGTCAAAAATAGTATCAAAATTTGTATCTACAATTAAGTTCATTACGAAAATATACACCATGCTCAATCTATTTATCATACATCATAAATAATATAAATTATCAGTATATTTTTATATAAATTTGGTTAAACTTTAAAATATTCAACTTGTTTGAGGTTTATGACTATAACTACTTTTGGAATTAAAGATTGTGTCGAATACTCCCACCGTCCAAGAAAAGCATTTAATGATGAATCTTTAACATTTATGACACCATATATATGTTTCGTTTCATGATAAATCTAATGATAATTATTTGATTATTAGTAGTATAGTGTTTTGTTAAAATTGGTTAAATTGTAGATAAATTGACTTAGAACAAAAATGGAATGAAGATAGAATGACTAGATAGAATTTTATCAGTTTATAATAACAGTAATGATATCTCTGTAGAAAATACAAACATACAGATTTCAGAGAGCTACTTTTTTTCTTTTTGGAGGATCACTCAGAGAGCTACTGTATAGCTGTAGTTATTGCAGGCGCAAGCAACTTGGGCCAAGCAATGGCCCAAGTAAGTCTTTTGATAAAGCCACTAAGACTTGACCCAACCTAAGCGTAATTCAAGCCCATCACATAGAATTTGGGCCGCAACGCTACCCGTTCGGCGTTTTTTATCTGTCACAAGATCTGTATCATTATTATTGGGCTATTGAGTGGACCATTTGCAAAATGGGCTGACCTAGATTCTATGGGGACTGAATTGCCGAATCAAAACGCAGGGAATGCTGCTGCTAACACTGGCGGTCTCCGTGCCGGCACTGAAGCCGCCGCCCTGCGACCCCGGCGCCGGCGCCGGCGCCACCTGCCCGCGCGTGTCCGCGCTGCAGCTGGGCGTCTACTTCGGCGGGCTGTACACCATTGCGCTGGGACACGGCGGCACGAAGCCCAACATCTCCACCATCGGCGCCGACCAGTTCGACGACTTCCACCCGGCAGAGCGGCTGCGGAAGCTCTCCTTCTTCAACTGGTGGATGTTCACCGTCTTCACGGGCATCCTCTTCTCCACCACCGTGCTCGTCTACCTCCAGGACAACGTGAGCTGGTCGTGGGGGTACGGCGTGCCCACGCTGGCGCTCGCGGCCTCGGTCGCCGTCTTCCTCGCCGGCACGCCGCTGTACCGGCACAAGCTACCGCAGGGCAGCCCGATCACGAAAATGGGCAGGGTGCTCTGCGCGGCCGTGTGGAAGTGCCGCGTGGCGGTTCCTGGGGATCTGACCGAGCTGCACGAACTGGAGCCCGAGCACTACACCAGCAGGAAGAGGTTTCGCGTGAGTCCAACGAGCTCCATGGGGTTCCTGAACAAGGCGGCGGTGAAAGCGGAGGACGCCCCCGGGTCCGGGTGGACGCTGTGCACGGTGACTCAGGTGGAGGACACGAAGCAGATCGCGAAGCTGGTGCCGCTGCTGGCCACCATGTTCGTGCCGTGCGCGCTGATGGCGCACGTGGGCACGCTGTTCGTGAAGCAGGGCGTGACGCTGGACCGCCGCGTCGGGCGCGGCACGTTCCAGGCGCCCCCCGCCAGCCTCGGCGCAGTCGTGACGCTGACGATGCTGGTGTGCGTGGCGGTCTACGACCGCGCGCTCGTCCCCGCCGTCCGGAGGCGCACCAAGAACCCGCGCGGGATCACGCTGCTGCAGCGCATCGGCGCCGGGCTGATCCTGCAGGTCGTGGCGATGGCCACCACGGCGGCGGTGGAGAGACGGAGGCTGAGCTTCGCGAGGAGCCACCACGGCGGCGTCGGCGGCGAGCTGCCGCTCACCATCTTCGTCCTGCTCCCGCAGTTCGTGCTGATGGGCGCCGCCGACGCGTTCCTGGTGGTGGGGCAGATCGAGTTCTTCTACGACCAGGCCCCCGAGAGCATGAAGAGCCTCGGCACGGCCTTGTCCCTGACGGCGTACGGCGTCGGCAGCATGCTGAGCAGCGCCATCCTGTCGGTCGTGGCGCGGGTGACGGCCGGGAGGGGGACGCCCTGGGTCACCAACGACCTCAACGCGTCGCGCCTCGACTGCTACTACGCGTTCCTCGCCGCGCTGGCCGCCGCGAACCTGGCCGCGTTCGTGGCGCTCAGCTGCAGGTACTCGTACAGGACGGAGTCCACGGAGGCCATCGGCGTTACGGCGAGAGTGCACTCGGAGCCGGTGGCGCCGTGACAAGAGCTTCCATTCCATGCACCGTTTTCGGCTCGTGTTTAGTTATTATTACGCACCATAACGGACTCTAATTTAGACGAACGCGTAGTGCGTGGCGTGACGATGAACTGAAGTCACTCTATAGGTCGCATCGCATGCATATCTTGTTTCTGCATTGAAAAGTATTTTGTGGCGATCGTTAGTAGCTTTCGTGAATAGGCGTGCCAAAGTGTCATTGCCAATGCAAGGCCCTTTATTAGATCTTATCTCATCAAATTATTGAGATCGTCGTGACATTTGAGGGCTAGGCATGCATCTACTTGATGATCTATCTTATTGAGATCGTTTTCTTTGACCAATCAACCGGTGGGGCCGGCTGCGAATATTTTGATGATCTCCTCTTGGCGCCTTCCTAGTTCCCATGCGCGCTGCCCCAAATGTGGGTTCCCATGGGATCTACTACAACTGGTAGTACTTTGACTACCTGTGGGGGGTCACTCTCTGCGTTTGACTTGTGGCAGCTAGAGTTGAAAAATACACGTGACAGTACCGTACATAAAGATGCACCTCCGAGACCCGGAGTTGCGGCCAAAATCTACGGACGCTAGGCAGCCAGAGTCGTCTCGTCAAAGTCTGCAGCTGCTCTCTCTACTATTCGTGCTACCAGTAGTTTTCTCACCGGATCCATTGACGCAGACGGCCGTAGCCGTAGTAGAAAATCCACTCATATACTGTATGTATCATTAGAATTTTTTAAAAAAATTGTAGCTTTTTAATAAATTCATTGAGAACCGATACATACTCCCTCCGTCTCTGTTGACACCGTTTTTGGCACGTGTCAATATGATATAAGAATTGTGCCGATCGGCAAAAGGTTAGTTGTCGTTCCGTATCGGCATTGGGACATTACCGGTCAAATTGTCGATAAAGGCAAAAGTGTTGCCGATGCAGACAGGGACTTGTTGCCGATTGAGGTAGGAAGACACTGTTGATGAAGGCAACGATGCCGATAGAAACAGGAATATTACCGACAGGAAAGTGTTGCCGATGAGAGCCAAAGCCTGTTGCCGATGAGGACGGAAAGTTGCCGATGAAAGATGACATGGCTAACGTGAGCACACGGTTGCCGATGACGTTAAAAGGAAATTGCGGATCGGAAGGATGTGTCAATGAAAAGTTTCATCGGGGAGGAGACATAAGGAAACTGGTGATTTTATACCAGTATTGTTATAAAAGTTTGAGTCCGACTCTTGCACGAGTCATTTATTTCCTTTAAAATAAAAGAGTTTGTTTAGGAAAAATATTATTGTTTGAGTCCGGCTCCTACGCGAGTCAGTTATTTCCTTTAAAATAGGAGTTTGTTTTATTTAGGAAAGGTACCCAGAGGTGCTGTAAACAATCATATCCAAGCATATCAATCAATCAATTACCTTTTTATCTACTTTATCAGTACTTTACTTTTATCGTATTAGATGTAGTTTACCTACGAGTTCTTTCAAGTTTTCGACGGGTTGCATCTTGTCAACCTCCGTCAAACCTTTGTAAGTTCCGTGTTTTGAGCAATCTGAGTTTTGACGTCCGGGTGCATCGCTGTCGTCTCGTTCAGCTCTACTCTAGTTATCCTGATCAGGTTTAAGCCTTGACATCCAGGCACATCGCCGTTGTCTCGTTCAAATTTTGTTCTAGTTATCGTCCTTGTCGATTAACTGGTCAAATCGACTGGCACGCCTTCGGACAATTAAGTTTCGGGTATAAGCCCGAGGTGTTCGCAGATCTTGACGCTTTTTGTGTCAACAGTCTCAAAATAATTGTCGTTCTCGCTTCCTGAAAAATAATTTAGATTAAATATATATTAAAATATATTAATATTTATTCTATATAATTAGCATCATCGGAAAGATTTTAAATCTAGTTTTTAACAAAATTATTTGAATATATAAATGTTGTACATATTTGTATAAATAAAGTTAAACGTGTGGCACGAATATCAAAAACGACAATTAAATTAGGACGAAGAGAATATGTATTCTATAAATCGAGACAAACTTTTGATATGCACACCAATACCAATACTTATTTAGAAACGGAGCAAATACATCTTATATAGCCTATACATGGCATGCACATCTCTCACAAAGATATGAAGTGATATGAAATTAAAAAAGTAGCTCATCTCAGTTCTCTCCTCAATTTTTCTTTTGGTGAAGTTGTTTCGTTAAATATGTTTTTAAAATAGCTCAGCTTCACCTAAAAATTCTCATGAAATTATTTTTTTTTAAGAAAACTTAATCAGTAAAACCAAGTTGTGCTAAACATATCCTTTATTCGTGGAATCGGCGCTTCCACACGATGGATTTTTCCTATCCTGCCGGGCTGCTAGCTAGCTAGCTATGGACGGATAGCAAATCGTATAGATATAATATATACTATACCGACCGACCGACCGGAGGACGACTGGTTGATCGATGCATCCATATCTAGAAATGGAATCAGTTTGGGAAATTACAAACCACGCATACTGTATGTGTCTCAATCTGATTAGCTGATCGGATAGATTAGTAACCTTTGAGAGGCCAGTTGTTACTAGCTAGTTAGTGTCGTCAAGTATCTAGAACACGTCAAAATCAGTAGGGGGAACAAGCCGTCCTTGTCGTCCTTTCCCTTATGTTACTGCCGCTGTCATATCACTGACTTATGGCTCTCGCTCCCTAATCTCTGCTGGTAAAAGCGAGAGTGATAAATAAACTTTGTACAGAGCTAAAATTCAACGCTAGCTGCCGTGTTAACGCATACTCCGTATAAGATACTCCTAGCTGATACTACCTCCGGAATCGTCCAAACGCATGTATCTAAAACACAACCCCACCAACCAATTCAAAACGGGTACTGATTGTTGTCGATACGCGAACACATAGCTTGAGCAATCTATCTTCTTACTGTATTACATTAATAAATGTCCTAGTACTCCTACGTATATATGGAGTATTCAGTTGATAGTAGCTCAGCTGCTTAAACGTGTCGTGGTGGACATGCATATCAACTTGAATTGGAGTGTTCAACTCAACAGGTGTGGCGATATTTACAACTATTTTTTTCTTTTACTGGATATACACATATAGTGAGATATATGTAGCGGTTATATTTTTTATCTATCTCAAAATGTATATACCTAACCCGAGGAACTAGAGGTACTCCCCCTCCATCGTAAATTATAAGACATCTCAAGAATTTTGAAGAGTCAAAGTGATCTTAAGTTTGACCAAACTTATATGACAATATAATAACATTTATGATGTCAACTAAGAGGGTGTTTGGTTCCCTATGTCTAAAGTTTAGACCTGTCACATTGTATATTTGGACACTAATTTAGAGTATTAAATATAGATTAATTATAAAATCCATTACACAGATTGAGTCTAATTTGCGAGATGAACCTAATAAGTCTAATTAGTCCATGATTTGACAATGTGATGCTACAGTAACCATTTGCTAATAATGGATTAATTAGGTTTAATAGTTTCGCCTCACTAATTAGTTTACTCCCATGTAATTAGTTTTTTAATTTGCTCATGTTTAGTCCTCTTAGTTACCCTTTAAATGTTCGATGTGACACGTTCTAAAGTTTAGACCCTGGATCCAAACAACCCCTAAGAAGCATTATATTTCTTATCAATTATATTTTAATAATATGTCTATTTGATGTCATAAATTTTAATAATTTTTTCTATAATTATTGGTTAAACTTAAGATGTTTTAACTCTTCAAGATTCTTGGAATGTCTTATAATTTGAGATGGAGGGAGTAGATTATCAGAATATACTCCCTCCATACCTATATTAGTTGTCATTTTGGAAAAGATTTGAGTCAAACATTGGGAGTATAAATCATGAATAATTTTTAAGTTATTGAGTTTAGAAAATTGAAAATCATATCAATAGTTTTGTCTTGAAAAATACTTTCACAAAAATATACAATTCAATAAATATTTTTCAAAAAATAAGTAGTCAAAGTTACGCTTTTGAGACTGTATCGCTATCTTAAACGTAAAGAAATATGAGTACAGAGGAAGTATATGTGTACGTGTCTACGGGAATAAGTGTAATACATGTATATAAGCTTTTGTGTCCGTGTTTTGAAAAAAAAAGGAAAAGGAATTCATGCCAAATGTTACTGTCGTAACGAATCTAGTCGGAAGACCACTTCTTTTGACTAATTTAGTATGCCGGCTGCTTAATTCTATGCTCCATCCAGTTCCGCGTTCTCACTGCTGCTAGATATGGTTAGGGTAGACAACCAAATTTATAAGCTGTTATAGTGAAATGAAGCTATCTTAATATTTTGATATTTACAATTTAGTATAAACTTTTCCTACTAAGGTTTGTTCGTTTGGTATAGTTTATAATAACTTTATGAGCTGTTGTGAGCTGGGATTTTTTTGGTGAAACACCTATTTTTAAAATAGCTTTTTTCCCTCCTTTCACAAAGACATAAATTCTAATAAAGCTGAAAAAAGTAGCTTATCTCAGTTTTCTCCTTTATTTTTCTCTTTTATCCATACATGTAGTTGTTGGTGAAGCTATTTTACCAAATAATTTTTCAAGAACAACCCAACTTCACCTATAAAGTTGCTCGTGAGCTGTAACAAACAGAGCCTAAATGCCTCCTAGTGAGTAGTGAGGATTTTCATGTACTACCTCCAACCCTAGAAGAATGCAATGATAGAATAGTGCTATGATTTAGAATATCAATTTTAATTAATTATAGATTAAAAGGTGTAAATAATTTTTATATCAAATAAATAGCATTAGATTAATTATATATGAAATGTATTTCCATAATAAATTATATTAGGGTCATAAATGTGAATAGTATTTACTTAGAAATCTGGTCAAACACGAAACACTATAACTGGCACGTATAACATTATTCCCCCCAAAAAGCATAGTTGTATTCTTTTTCGGACAGAAGTGGTGCTATGACTTTTGATAATATTTTACTTCTACTTAAAATACTAAAAGAAGTTCTCTGTGTTTAGCAGTGGTACCTGTTGCTGTTCCCTCCCGTACGTCATACAAGATTAACGTACGTCGTAGTATATTGAATAATGGACGTATATTGAATAATGCATGGATACAAGGACGTACTACGAGCATGTATTAGCTTTGATCATCCTTAGCTGATTAATCAATAGTGACAGCTGAAGCCGGTTTCTGTGACGTGGATGAGGATTGGAGCGAGAGTGGTCAATCAATGCATGCAACCACCGTACCCGCGACTCACAAGTTAAGTTTTGTAGTGGCAGATTTGGACCAAGGGCATATGCATCCACTTGACCACTTGGGTTATACTGGAATCGCGCTCTGATTCCGGTAGAGGTACCACGTATACTACTGATCGAGACCCTGGAGTCCGGACCCACGAGCACGAGACGTAGACGACGAGGATTATTGCTGAGGGTGTGGGGGGGGGGGGGGGGGGGGGGGGGGGGGGGAGCAGGTCAATGCATCAAACTAGTTGCAATGCAACGCAACGGCACCAATCAAACTTTGTGTGGGGGAAGCTTGTGCTGGGCTGGTTGGGTGGGTGGGGTCAGTCAGCCAGTCAGATTCTTCGTCTGGATCTCAAATGCGGAGAATCTTGCGAAAAAGCTGCGCTGAGAAGTCTTCGTCCCAAGCCAATCCGGAGTCGGCTTGGATGCGTGCGGTGCGGTGCGGCTCCCGTCCCGTCGCCCGGCGCCGACTTGCTGTCCGCGTGATCCATCCACGGAGGAACGAAACGGGATCATGCCGATGTGTGTGACGCGAGGCCGAACGAGGCGCGGCGGGATAATTCGACGTTGGAGCGCGACCCGGCAGGCGCCGCCTTGCCTTGCCACACGGTCGCCAACCGATTTCTACTTCGATCTAGACTGACTACTTGGGCAACGTCGTTTGAACGAGAGCGACCGTCAGTGCTGTTGCCTTTAGTTTGATCCACACTAGTAGTACTACTGTCCTTTCCTTGAGTCCTTCGTTACTCCTTGCTGCGTCTCTTGCTCATGTAAAAGCCGCTTCCTCTCCAGTCCTGATCTCCATAGGCGTGTCGACAGAGTCATTGGATTGGATCGACCGATCGACTTTGATGCCACACGCACCATGTGCCGGGTCGGACGGAATCCTATTTGTCTCAAATTTAAAGATTACAAGTTGGAAGCTTCTTCCACATATTACAGTGTGGTGAATAGTATAACACCATGCTGATATTTTAAAATGAGGCATGAGAGAGATATCAATGCTATTTGTCTAACTTTTTAAGCTGATCGACACTTTCTTCTTCTTTTTTTGGGTGTGAATGATTGTCCGGAGAAAAATAAAAGTACTCCCTCTATCTCAAATTATAAAATATTCCAAAAATCTTGAAGAGTCAAAGCATCAAAAGTTTGACCAATAATTATAGAAAAAACTATAAAGATTTGTGACATCAAATAGTCATACTACGAAGAAAATATAATTGGTAACGAATCTAATGATACTTATTTGACATTATAAATGTTATTATATTGTTATATAAGTTTGGTTAAATTTAAGAAACTTTGACTCTCCAAGATTCTTAGGATGCATAAGTCAACAATTCTGAAAAAAAAAGCAATGTAAATCGCATGGGATCGGGATGATATAATCATACTAGTTCATAGAATCACATGATGTGTACGTACGACTATAAAACATATACTACCACATGATATGAATATCCGATACTACTCACGTTT
The DNA here is from genome assembly GCA_022036555.1 of Microstegium vimineum. Lineage (NCBI taxonomy): Eukaryota > Viridiplantae > Streptophyta > Magnoliopsida > Poales > Poaceae > Microstegium > Microstegium vimineum. The sequence continues at coordinate 13,100,240 of CM039123.1, read as the reverse complement.
GGTACACAAACTAATCAGATGAAATCAAGAAAACGCAAAGCTGTTACCTGTCAGATTTGCAAGCATGTGCTTGGCGGAGGAGTACAAGCAATGGGATTATTAATTTCAGCTTCTTGATCTACTAGTTGTCAATTAAGTATCGCTGTCTTGTACCTAAATCCCGATCCAGACATAATTAATACCAATTAGGTAATTAGCCTCTGTATTTGTAAAGCAAGTATAATAAGTTTTACTCAACGGGCTGTAAGTATCAGAATCTTAAGTGGAGGTGATAGAATTGAGGAGAGAGAAGAAAGCGGACGTTTAGATAACCGACGGCTGCATGCACAGGAACCGAGCAAAGGTTACTTTTGCTTCTCTGTCTCCCAGTCACATCCATCCTTTTACTGCTTCTACGGCTGGCTTGCAGCCCGCTACCGGGCGAAGTTATTAAACTTGCTCTAAAGCTTGTTGGGCTGATCAGACTCCACCCTAACCTTTCCTCCTCCGGCATGGCCAAATCTGAGGCTCTCGGTGGGTGGGTGCTCTGGGTTGCTGGCTTTGTTACCATGCTGACGATACAGGACGACGAGGACAGTAGGCACGGGTGCAGGGCCACGTCTCGCCGAAGCTTTGGCAGAGTTGCACTACTTATCACTGTAGGTGACAGTATAGATTCCTCCATTTTAGCAAGGCTTGTGTGACGCTGAGACAAGAAATTAAAAGATGTTGATTCTTGCTCGTTACCAAGTTCCATCACTTTGGGCAACCGTCAATGGGAGGGCTTGGATGGAGGAGCAGGTAACACGGGTAGGTGAGCCTACGTGTTTAGATCCAAAATAATTTGGACGTAAAGTACCGTAGCACTTTTGTTTCTATGTGGTAATTATTGTCCAATCACAGAGTAACTAGTTTCAAAAGATTTATCTTGCAAATTACAGATAAACTGTATAATTAGTTATATTTTTTATATATATTTAACGCTCCATGTATTTGTCTAAAGATTTGATGTGACAGGAAATCTTGTAAAGTTTTGGAACTTTGGGTGGAATCTTGTATACCTGACGACGACTCCACCCAACTGCAACTGCAAGCGCATGAGTTGCATTGGTGAAAGGTACACGGCCTGTTCGTTTGGTCGGTTTTTGGCTGATAAGCCATGACTGATGTTGTTTTGGCTATTTTCTGTGTGACAAAAATACTGTTTCGGTGACTAATAAACCGGTTGATAATCCAAGTGAACATGACGACTACTGGAATGGATATAGTAGCAACACACGAAACAAGTCGGGACAGGGGCGGAGACTTCGGACCCCGGAGCGGGCGGACGTGCCGAAACGGCGCTGAATTTTCTTGCCGAATAGAATCCTGGCGACTCATCTTTTGTCCCATCTCCCATGTGCGTGGACTTACAACGCACTACCAGGTCCGCAGCAATCGACACGAGATACTCCTACGCCTCGCAGGTCGCAGCCCCGCCCCCACGGCTGGTTTGGTTTCCCCCAGTCCCACGGCTGGCTTGGACGACGATGCAGTGCCAGTGCGTGGGAAGGGCAGGGGCATGCGCGCGGCCGCCGTCGCGCAGCTGTCCGTGAACACTGAACCGTGATGCCGAGAGAAAAAGAGGGCCCGTGACCGCGAGGTGGACAGTCGACGGGAGACGCATGCATGCGGCTGGGCCACGAAAGGTGAGCGTGAGCGTGACGTGTCCTTCTCCTTCCTGCTCTTAAAGCCTGTTTGTACATAAAGCTGTTGTGAGCTATTTCTTTATTAAACATCTCTTTTCAAAATAGCTTCACTCATGAAGTTGTTTTTTTTCTCTCACAAAGATATGAAGTTGGATGAAGCTGAAAATAGTAGCTTATCACAGCTCTCTCAGTCCTTTCTCTCTCATATCTATGCATGAAGTTGGTGATGAAGCTGTTTTGCCAAACAACTTTTCCAAAATAGCTCAGTTTCATCTAGAGAGTTGCTCATAAAGCTATTTTCTATAAAAAAAACAGTTTTACTCTGAGTTATACCAAATATATCCTAGTTGCTCGTCCAAATTTGTTTGTAGTAACCGTACGTGACTAGTGGTGCCCAGCCCAACCTAGCACGCCCTCCCGGGCCCAGATGCTAGCATTAGTGTTTTTTTTTTGAAGAAATACTAGCAACAGTGTTGCAGCAAAGTCGCTTTGCTGTATATACACATATACATATATAGAAAGAAGAAAAGAGAAACAGAGTTGTGGCAGGCATCTAAAATTCGAGATGAAGAAGATGTGTGCAACAAAGACAAAGCTCCCCGAGCGTTTCGGGATGGGAGCGCTCCACTCAAAATGTGGCGCCTCTGGCATCATCTTTTGCTCGCATCGCATCCTGGTTTTCGCCGTTGTTGCTTTTTTTTAAGCACGGACGCTACCTAAACTAGTCGTAGATCGCTGAGGTTCCGATCCCTCACTTTAGTTGCCTTCGTCTACTAAAATGACTGTCATTTTGGCCATGTACACGACGTTGATGGCAAAATGGGATCAGTTCTTGCTGAGTGAACGGCTGATGCAGTTTGAGCTTAGTATCGGCGTGCGTGCCCACCATTTGTCCATTTGGGCTGTGGGCCAAAACGGAGACCTGACTAGACGTGCACGTTGATCAAATATACCCACGTGGGAGCGTGCGCGCCTCGATCTTCGGCTGCGTCCCAATCGCGCGCGAGGAACCGGCCGCTCTAGATAGTTTGTTGTTTTTGTTGTTGGTCCCCAAGATTTAATTTGTCGTTGTCATCGTTTTCTCTACAGTAATTAGGCTCGGTGCTACTTCTTTAACATTAGCCTGTCTAGAAGTACTAACTAATGTACTATGACTGAAAACGATAGGCCCCATGCTACACAGACACGTGGCCTTGTTTGAAACGTAACACTAGAGCACCCAGTGAGGACTGATTATACATTTGTTTTTTTAAAAAAATATATATATCCGGGTTGGTTACATTAATAAGAAGATGAGTGTTTTACGCAAGATGCACCTATAAGACAATCTCAACGGCTCATGCAAAGCGAGACGGTGTCAAAAACAAAAACGGTCTCCAACAGGTGACGCAAACAGAGAAGGCATCTTGCATACGAGGCGAAGCAGGACGTTTATTTGCGTCGTCTCACTCCAAGAGACCAAGACTCAAATGTCACGTCCAGCTCTGTAGTGGTGGGCCCGGCATCAGGGTGGAGCAGCCGGCGGGGCATGGCCGGCTCGGCGAGGGGAGCTCGCCGTGGGACGGTGGGAGCACCTCTGTAGCCGCCGCCCTTGGCTGCCTCGCCGGATCTGGTCGGGACGTCGCTGGATCTGGCCGGGACGACGAGGCGCTCCAGCGGACGTCGACGGTGAGGCGCTCCGGCCGGGATGACGACGAGGCGCTCCCCTGGACGACGGCGGGTCGGCGGCGAGTCGGGCCACGATGGGAGCACCCGGTGCGCCGAGGCGGGTCCGTGGCAGGCGCGGCCGGCTCGGTGCCCGACGGGGAGGGAGGGAGGGAGGGAGGGAGGTGCTCGACGCGGAGGGAAGGAGGCGCCGGCGCGGAGGGTGGCGGGCGGCGCATGGTGGGAGGCGGTATTTGCTCGGGAGTTGGCTTCGCTGTTGGAGAAGAGTGATTTTTGGGAGGTGACCTTTTTACTCTTGGTGACCCAAACTGTGAAATAGGTCTTATGTTTGGGTTTTCGTTGTCGAAGACAGTCTAACCAATGGCGAAACCAACAATTTTGATAGGAGATGTATTCTGCCGAATTCATTATATATTTTACATACACTTGCTGATTGATCCATCGAATTGATCTTTCAACTATAAAGTTGCATCCCTTATATCTTACTAGTTAGCTTATATCTTAGAAACAGAGGAAATATGTTTTATTAACCAATAAGTAAATGATTTATGTATTTGAAGTCAACAAAAACTTGAACGAAAACTCAAAAGTACTCTACTTAGGTCCCTAGTCCCTACAGTTCGAGTCCACTAAGAACGTTGACCCGGTGGAGGACCCGGTTATAAATGGGCGCGCCCAGCTGCCAGAGCTCTCACAGAGCTAGAGCGGCCTGGAGCCTCCGAGCCTGTCATACCCATCCATCTATCTGAAGTCTTGAGGTCTCCGGAGAGGCCACGGCCACCCGCACACCCATGGCGGAGCCGGAGAGGCTGGAGGCGGCCGCTGCCGACGACGAGTACACGCAGGACGGCACGGTGGACCTCCATGGCAACCCGGTGCTCCGGTCCAAGCGGGGAGGGTGGAAAGCCTGCGGCTTCGTCGTAGGTACGCAAGCAGCGCCCCTTATGCTAGCTCCTGCCATGGTTTTTGTTTCCCGTCGATCGAGCTAAGCTAGCTAGCGATAGCGAGCTCGGCCGGCCTTCATTATCTAGACATGAAGCTAGCATGTATATGTATCTAGACATCTAGTATTCATGTTTGGAAAATTATATCATTGGATTATTCGATGGATGCAAAGTGAAATGAAACGAACCGTCGAGTCGGGCAAGCGTACATGTGACTCTGTTTTTTCTCACCTACTAGACCAGGATGGGTCGGGGTGAAAACTAAACAGGCTAATGTTAGGACATGTTTGGTATGTTTTTTTTATCAAACATTTATTTTTAAAATAATTTTATAGGTTAAACTTTTTTTTTCTAACAAAGATATAAAGTGTGATTAAACTAAAAAACCTTTATTTCTCTCTTATATTCATATATGAAGTTGTTTGTGAAGATTTTTTGCTAAACATTTTTTTTCAAAATAACCCAACTCAATCTAGAAACTTGTTTATAAAACTATTTTTAAAAAAACAAATTCACTAATGAAACTGAACTATACCTTTAGCTAGGCTTATAGTTTAGCTCTGGCGTCCACACACGCACATGAGTACATGACACAAAATTAGCTGGGGCCCGGACGGGTTGGTAGGAAAAGAATCGATGGTACCACCGCGCTGAAGCCTGCAAGTCGCCTTTGGTTGGCTTTGGATCTTCACCGATTGGTTGATGGGGCGATTCCAATCCTAGTCGGACTAGCTGCTGTGCTGCCATCGGACCAGTACTTGCATCTAACTTCTTCATTTCGAGCGGCAGCGCCGCGCCCAAGGTGGTTCCCGCCAACGTGACACCATGCTGAGCCGGGAGTGAGCTGAGGCACTACTGGGACTTCGATTTTAGAGACGTCCTGGGACTTCGATTGAAAGCCACCAGCCAATCTAGCACCTACAGTATGGCGCTAGCACACTAGACCGGAAGTGAGCTGAGGCACTACTGTTACTACCATAGTATACTAGGAAATGAAATGTCACATATAGATAGTTAAGGCCCACTGAACTTATCACTACAAGATAATACAATTCTAGGTGCATAACGTGCCAAAAGTTCAACCAAATATATAAGTAAAAATAGCAGTATTTATGATAACAAACAAGTATATATGAAAATATATCTCATGATTAATCCAATAATACTTATTTTAATATATTATAATTATATTTTTATTTTTTTATAGTTGGTCAAATTAAGCATATAGTACGAATAAGAAAGGCCATTCTTTAGATCTTGCCTATCATTGAACCAAAAGATTCTCAGAGTAAGTAGCATCATGCCCCCAAAGAATCTGGGTCGACACATGGGCAAAAAATTGATGCCCTTTTTGGAACTGTGGCAGCAAACAACAGTGTCCTCCCCCGGCAGGCTTGCTGAGGAAAAGCACAGGTAACTGCTGTGGAATTGGGGGGTGCTCAGGGTTTTCAAAACCGGTCGGTAACCGCGGTTACCGACCGGTTACCGACAAACCGCCCCCGGGCGGTTCGGTTTCGGTTTCGGTTTGAATTTAAATTTCAAATTTTTTAAAAAAATCGAAAATGCTGAAAAAATTCCTAAAAATAGTTCATGATTTATAGAGTCGAATGGTGTACAAATTTTTCAAATTGGAGTTCGTTTGCTATTTATTTTGACGTGTACAAGTTTGAAAAAAAAAGAAAAAGGATCTTTTCTATTTTTTTCCAAACTTGTACGCGTCAAAATAAATAGCAAACGAACTCCAATTTGAAAAAAATTTGCACCATTCGACTCTACAAATCATGAACTATTTTTAGGAATTTTTTCAGCATTTTCGATTTTTTTTAAAAATTTGAAATTTGGTTTGGGGGGTAACCGCCCAAACCGGTCGGTAACCGGCCCTAACCGACCGGTTACCGGTCCCAAACCGTTTGAACTACGCCGTTTGAATTCAAAATGCGAACCGTTCGAATTTGGGGCGGTTTGGAGCGGTTACCGCGGTTACCGCCAAACCACCGGCGGGCGGTTCCCGGCCACCGGTCGGGTTTGAAAACCCAGGGGGTGCTTGTCCTGTCACCAAGCGTTTGGAATTATCAGCCTTGTACCAATCGAGGCTTTGCCGTGCTTCCATCAGATTTCGACTTGGTATTGTGCTACCCATGACAACGAAGGCACGTCGTTGCGTTCTGTTTGTCCATTTCCACTTATTTTCAGACATATAGATGTCGTGTGCCCCTGTCATAGAGTAGGTTGCTATTTAAACAATTGCGAGGCTGAGTCACACGGCGGACTTGTTCAGTGATTTTGTCGTCAAATTTAACTAGTCTTCATCAATCTGCATTTTGAAACTTTGACTAGATTTATATATAATCTATCAATATTTGTACCTTGAAATAGTTTAAGTATGAAAATATATAACGTGATTACCTAATGATGTTTATCTTTTATGATAGATATTAGTATTTTAGTCAAAGTTAATATTGTTTGGCATCTTGAAATACGAGATGGAGACTTATTTTAGGAGGAAGAAAGTACCGTATCTTTTAACACGGAGTTGCTCAACCGGAGATTCGTTTCTTGAGATATATGAAAGATATCCCTTGTGGTGTGTGTGTCATGTCTATGGTTTGTTAATAAACGCTGATTAAGCTCATGATCGAGTCGTTGGAGCTTGAAGAGGTCGGCTAAGGCTGGGGTCCAGCTACGGGAAGAAAGAAAATATGCAGTCTCTTTTGCATGCCGTCTCTTTCGTATGTGTCGTCAAGTTTTGCTCCTGTTTTGCCGATCCCTTCTGGTTCTGTTCGGAGTAATCAAATGCAAACAGTATATGCAGAGAGAGAAAGAGATAAGTAAGTAAATAAAATAAAAGCAAGAGGTCTGTCTAACCAGAAACTCTGCTTCTAAGTTGCTATTATTATTATAAGCATATCGCGCATGACATACAATGACGGAGCCAGCAATATCAAGTTGATTTTTGAAGTGTTATTACAGGAGGCCAGTAATATTATTTTTTAAAAATTTATTTGAATTTTAAAAATTTAGTGAAAATTTCAAATTTATAGGGGGTTTGAATATCGCACTTGACAATGTACTAGCAGTATGTAGTTATATGTGCAAATGGTGCATTTGAAACAGAGCCTCCACATGCTGCTAGTACGTATCTGATTTCTTGTCTTGGAATCCCGCATGTACTGTACACAGTGTACGAGGTATTCGAGCGGATGGCGTACTACGGCATCTCGTCGAACCTGGTGCTGTACCTGACGACGAAGCTGCACCAGGGCGTTGTGCCGTCGGCGAACAACGTCACCAACTGGGTCGGCACCGTCTGGATGACGCCCATCATCGGCGCCTACATCGCCGACGCGCACCTCGGCCGTTACCGGACCTTCATGATCGCCTCCGTCATCTACCTCACGGTGAGTCACTGAGTCTGCTGCTCGTTATTCCTCTTCGGAATTGAAGCCCACCACCACAGGGAGGGATGTTTATATGGGCCGTCAATCTTGCATGTTGTGTTGTGACCGAACTCGAACAGTCGAACTGAATTGAAGCCCATTGCGCACGGAATGCAGGGCATGATCCTGCTGACGCTGGCGGTGTCGGTGCCGGCGCTGCGGCCGCCCAAGTGCGGCGCCAACACGGCGGACCCCAACTGCTCGCAGCAGGCGACGAGCGCGCAGCTGGGCGTCTTCTTCCTGGCGCTGTACATCCTGGCCGTGGGCACGGGCGGCACCAAGCCCAACATCTCCACCATCGGCGCGGACCAGTTCGACGACAGCCACCCGCGGGAGCGCACCCACAAGCTCTCCTTCTTCAACTGGTGGATGTTCAGCATCTTCTTCGGCACGCTCTTCGCCAACACCGTGCTCGTCTACATCCAGGACAACGTGGGGTGGACCGTGGGCTACGCGCTGCCCACGCTGGGCCTCGCCGTCTCCATCGCCATCTTCACCGCCGGCACGCCCTTCTACCGCCACAAGCCCACCTCCGAGAGCTCCTTCGCCAAGATGGCGAGGGTCATCGTGGGGGCCGCCAGGAAGCTGGGCGTCTACGTGCCCGTGGACCCGCGCGACCTGCACGAGCTGGACGACGAGCACTACGCCAAGAAGAAAGCGGCCCCGCTCCCGCACACGGCCAACCTGAGCGTCCTGAGCAAGGCGGCGGTGAAGGTGAAGACCACCAGCACCGGGGAATCGCGGTGGTCGCTCAGCACGGTGACGCAGGTGGAGGAGACGAAGCAGATGCTCAAGATGCTCCCCGTGCTGGCCATCACCTTCGTGCCCAGCGCGATGATGGCGCAGATCAACACGCTGTTCGTGAAGCAGGGGACGACGCTGGACCGGCACATCGGCCCGCACTTCTCGATCCCGCCGGCGAGCCTCCAGGGGTTCGTCACCATCTCCATGCTGGTCTCCGTCGTGCTCTACGACCGCGTGTTCATGCCGTTCGCGCGCCGGGTCACGGGGAACCCGCGCGGCATCTCGCTGCTCCAGCGCATGAGCGTCGGCCTCGTCATCCACATCATCATCATGGGCATCGCGTCCGTGACGGAGCGACACCGCCTGGCGGTGGCGCACGAGCACGGGCTCTACGAAAGCAAGGGCACCACCATCCCGCTCACCATATTCGTGCTGCTCCCGCAGTTCGTGCTCATGGGCGTCGCTGACGCCTTCCTGGAGGTGGCCAAGATCGAGTTCTTCTACGACCAGGCGCCCGAGGGCATGAAGAGCCTCGGCACGTCCTACGCCATGACCAGCCTCGGCGTCGGCAACTTCCTCAGCAGCGCGCTGCTCTCCACCGTGTCGCACATCACGGAGCGCCACGGACGGACCGGCTGGATCATCAACAACCTCAACGCCTCGCGCCTGGACAAGTACTACGCCTTCTTCGCCGTTCTCAACTGCGTCAACCTCGTCGCCTTCTTCTTCGTCTGCCGCTTCTACGTCTACAACGCCGAGGTATCCCGCGTCGTCGACGCCGGGAGCAGCAAGCAGCAGCAGAAGCGGGAAGTGGCGATGGCGGCGCCGGCGTCCGTGGGCGCAGTGGACGCCACCTTCTAGGTGTACTAGCTAGTGTCGTTCCATTACAAATGTACGTACGTACGTAGTTGCCATACTCATATACATACTTACGTGATAATTAACATGAAGCTCTGCGTGTAGTATTCCATGAATCTCTCGATGAAAAATTGAAAAGGGGAGGGCAAATCAATCGCCTTTCCCTTTCCCTCTTCATGCCAGGCACACGCATGGTGCGAGCAGATCTACTGCCCTTGTGCCAATCCGATGCGCCAACCATGCCACCGCCCACCGCTGTGCGAGCGAGCGCACAGGTGACCATGCTGGGTTCAGCCGCTGCCACCACTCTACTATGACGCTTGTGTGCTCACTGCTCAATGCAGAGCGAGGGATGACAGTAGTGGAGAGGATATTTTTCACCTTGAGTCTATAACAGGTGGGTCCCTTGCATTATAGGGGATGGGATTTTTCTCTGTTTTCTTAATGCGCCTCCCCTGAAACCTGAAAACTTGTTTTAGCTCAGGATGGACTATGGAATGAGCAACTCTTACGTGACCGGTTCCTGCCGATTGATGTTGATGCGATTATCCGACAACCAATTGGAAGTGGTGAAGCAGACTACTGGGCTTGGAGCCTGGAGAATTTTGGCCTATACACAGTGAGGTCAGCATACAAGCTTCTACACAAAAGGAGATCAGATGTTTGGCTCAGCCAGCAGCCGAGCTCGTCTGATGATGCTGTATGGAGGAAAGTATGGAAACTTGAAGTTTGTTGACACAAAATGTGACGCACTGTGCCTCACATACAACAAGCCGGAAAGCGTGGCTTCAATCGAGTGTCCGGGTGTTTCGAAATCCGGAGACGTGCCAGTCAGTTTGACCTGAAACTAACAATGGGTGAAAATCATTAGATTCAAAACTGAAACGTGCCGGGTGAGACCAGACAGTTCCATATATACGGCCCTGAAGCCACTTACGACGACATACAGTTATAGAAGTTGTCCGTCAACAAGTTTTATAGATCATTCAGTTAAAACAAACATAAGGTACGTAAAGCGTCGATTGTCGAACGTGCATGCATGAGAAAAGTATGTTTAGACGAATCATAATTAACCGTGAATTAAAACGTAACCAAGCTCGACAATCCAACCGATTTAGGATCCATGATGAAGGAACATGTAAGCAAACATGATCAAACTAATCTAAAGCTTGTATCTGCCACACGATACCTAACCTCATCAAAGCTTAAACGTGATTATCATGCACGAACCCGCACCACGTAGCAATCTAGATTAGACTAATTCGGCTATTATGAACGTAAGATCTATTCGTAGAGACAACATAAAAGCAATAACGGTTAAAACATAAATAGATCTATAAGAAAGAACAGAGCCAAACCGTATCAATCTAGATTGGACAAAAGAGTGTTACAAATATATGAAATATCTAAAACATGCAACACGTGATAACTTAATGAATCTACTAGCTCTTGCCAAATGTAATAGAGCCGATAACTATCTTGCTTTTGCTAAGCATACCGAGCAAACACCTGCCGCACGGTATCTACTCATAAACGAAACATAAGCGAAGACTTCTTGATTGTCAAGCAAGGATCCGCCGCACGATCATTGAAAACAAACAAGACTACTTGCATCAACGTCAAAATCCACTGCATGATACTAGACATGATAACAAGGTTGTCGGGACTTACGGAGGTCGACGGATCGATGACTCCTCTCGAAGAACTCGACGACACGACAAAGGACTCGAAGTTGGCACGGGGCCGGTTGTATTGATTTGGTTGTGAACGTTTTTACAATGACCAAGGGTTTATATTTATACCCTGGTCATGACATGAGTCCTAAAAGGACACGGCTACAAAATATCAGAGGAAAACATGACATCTTTGACTTTAGTTTCCTTTGGAGTCTTTATTGCCTTAATTATCGCGATCTTCGTTACCCGATCGGCCCTTACTTGCCGCCTTTGTCGCTTCTTCAGCGGAAAACCGCACTTCCTTAGAATAGTCGGCCGCACAATCATTTGCTGAATCTTTGGAAATTAACTGACCGCACGAACACTTGCCGAATCTTTGGAAATCAGTCGATCGCACAAACACTTGCCAAATGCTTCGAACACTTGTCTCTGCAAATTCACTGCGCACTGGCCCACCTGTCATCTTCCTAAGCGTACCAAAATCCAGTGTTAACACATGCCCCCTCAATTTCGGCATAAAAGTCGTTTTATTCTGAAATTGACCACAAGCTTCCCCTTTCTTCTAGGTCAACACTGTTCAATTCCGCAACCGCTGCTAAAAAAATCCAAGCTCCAGCACGTTCTCGAATTCACCTCGAATCTTCAATGGCGACTCAGGATGAAATTCTAGAGGTAAATTTCATTTACCTTCACGCATTCGGCAATTCCCGATCGACTTTCCTGTTTCTTTCCTGATCCATTTGTTTTCCTGATTTCATTATTCTTTGAAGGAATACAAGGACCAGATTTTGATCCCCTATGCTGCAAACCTGATTCCTACCTTCTTGGTCCAATGGGAGATCCTGACCCAACTGAGATTATTGAGAAGGAAACCTTGAGAATCCCCTTCAAGTCTGGAGTCACCCCATCAAACCAATGGCCAAACACCTTCAAGACCTGGCCATTTCCCCCAATCGCCGGATGGCGAAACTAGTATTGGAGGATGCAGGCTAAAAGAAGCAGCCACTGGGATTATCAAGACATCAATCACTGTTTAGAATTGTCTCTGTCAGAAATGCCCAGAGATGAATCCCTCTTGATAGCAGCTTCTCATTTTTGGTCTGATGCTATCAATGCCTTTGTTTTCGGCCATGGCATGATGACTCTTACTCTGGCCGATGTATTCATGATGACTGGCCTAAATGTGTCACAGTCAGTATATCCCTTCAAGTATAAGAGCAAAAGCAGTCAGAAAGCCGTCAAATCTGAAGGTGGATGGGTCAAATATATTCAAACCTATATGGAAACATCTAGTGTTGTTCTTGACAAGGAATGCAAGGCCTTCATGAATATGTGGCTATGTAGATTCATCTTCTGTGGAAAATCCAATGAGCCAACCTTAAATCATATGATGATGGCTGAGGACTTAGCTGTAGGCACCCTAATCCCCCTGGGCAAATATCTTATCACATGATGCATCAGATCACTGCCCAGATACATCAAGGTGGGGAGATTTCTTGTGTAAGTGGCCCTTGGTGGTTTGTTCAGATGTGGCTGCAACTGTATATGCATCAGATAATCTCTGTGCCCCTTCATAACTTGAGCTTTCCTTCAATCAATTATGCTAAAGGCAGTACAACAAGAGTTAAGGGCTGTCAAACCTATGGAGAAGCAACATCTTCCATCAGCCTTGACATGGACATTGGCCACCTCTTCAAGCTGTTTTTAAGGGTTTCAACAATGTGCTTTGGCTTCCTTACAGAGAGAATGATGATTTAATCCTCCCTTACAAATTCATATATGAATCTGGCTGTTCTGACAAGGTGTCTACAGAGGTCTTCAGTTCCTTCATTAGACCCTGCATGTTGCCAGCCGAATTCCATCATGAGAGGTTAGTACAATCTACTTATGAATTCTACTACCCAAACATGGCAGCCAGACAACTAGGATGTGGATAGTTGCCCCCAAGACCATTCTTTTCAACAACCATAAGATTCAGGGAGTTGATCAGAAATGAAACAAAAGCTAAAAAAGTCTTTGAGCTTGGATGGGGCTTGCCAATATATAAACCCTCCATTTGGGTTAGTAGATGCAGCTCATCCTCTTTTTGCTTCCTGGTGGCAAGAATGGCACAATCACATCTTTAACACAAAAGTGCACTCTCTATGCCAAGATTTGCAACTCTAATTTGCCTTTGATAGTGAGGTAATTTCATTGCACTTATAATTTTTCTGCTTTTGAATTTACTTCTGACTTTAACATCTGGCTATGCATAGGATTTTGAGGCCACTCCCCCTACCAAAGCAATCCAATATTACTCAGCTGGGCCCAAACCTATCCTGGGCTCTGATGCTCCAACTCTAGCAACCTTCATGAACACCCCTGCAGTTTCAGCCACTGCACCTTCAGGAGGAGAAGGCAAAAGGAAAATACTTGAGAATGTTATTGTGACCAGAAAGACAAGGTCCAAGAAAGTCAAGCGATCTCCCAAGGTATGAATCCTTTATTTGGCAATAAACCTCATTCGGCAACAACTCTAACCGTCTTCATACCAACCACTCCTACTGCAGCCACATGTTGAAACTCTAGGATCAGGCAGTTTCTCAACAACAGTGGACATTCCTCCTCAAACCCCTACTGAAGATGTAGAAGTTCATGAATTTGAAGATATGAGAGCTCATGAAGCTGAAGGCACAGATGCCCATGAAACTGCCGAGCACATTGGTAACATCATTCGGCTAATCACTTCCTTCTCTTTATATGACATCTATCTCCTGTTCTTACACTCTATCATCTGCATTATTGGAAATAGATGAAATTATAAACAATCTAGCAAAAGAACCTTCCTCTGGTCCAGTTCCAGGTTCACCACTCCTTGATATCCAGTCAAGCCTTCAACCAGATCAGGACACAATCCATCCTGATGATCAATCAACACAACAAGTAACATCTTGTCTTAAGCTATTCTTTTAGCACATTCATCCAGTCGGCTAACACTTCTCCCTTTTTCAAGAACACTACCAAACCGACCACCAGCTATTCTTTCACTGTTGAGGACTACATTAGTGAGAAGGGTGAAGAAGCTACCTCTCAGCAGACTCTATCAATGGAGAATCAAGCTCGGCTGAAGGATATAGCTAATCTGCTGAACAAGGACATCAACACTCTGGTCCAAGATTCAGATCAAATAAGATATCTTCTCGAGCTCATCAATCAAGATCTTCCATCTGATCTTAAAGCTTCTCTGGAATCTGCAACCCATCTTGATGATCATTTTGCTGTGGTGAGGAGAGAAAATAAAAATATAGCTTCCAGAACTGTTCTGCAGAATAATAGGTCCCTGAAGAAGCAAGAAGCTAAAGTCCTGCACTCCCAAATTCAAGCTGCCAAGAACTCACTGGCAACTTTTGAGTCTGAGCTGAAAGTCATGGAGGATGAGAAAATCAGGTTGGAGGCTCAACTAATCGAACTGAATGCCAGAATTCAGTCTCATAAAGCCAAGATGACAGATTTGCCAAATTCCATAGAAGCAACTTCATCAAAGATATCAATCATCCTCAAAGAAGACCAATAGCTCAAAGCAAAGTTGTCCAGTATTCAAAGCTCTGAAGATGAAGACCAGAAAGTGTTGAACAATGTCAGCCGGATCAGGGTTGAGGCCTTAGATGCCATTAACCAGCTTCTGAGCGAGTAGAAACATGAGCTTGTAATAGATTAAACGCGACACACTCTGTCTCTGAACATTCGGATGTCCTTACTCTTCATCTTTATACATTTCTGTTTGTATGAAAATATAATTGGCTCTTTTTATTTTCCCGATTAGAACATAGCCGATCACATTTAGCTTTCCGATCAGAGACAGCTGATTTTTCTTGTCCTTCTGGTTTAGGAACATAGCTGAACGACTCTTGACTTACCCGAGCCTGGCCCAGTCCAGTAACGGCCCATCCGAGAGGGAAAAAATCCTAGCTCGTCGACTAGCATTATCATCCCATTACTCCGAGATATATGCCACTACCTTTCATTCGGCTTATAAATAAACCCTCAGCCTCTATCAACAGCTCCAGTTAAGCATTCTCACCTCCATCTCTTCACTTTCCCTGCTTAAACCAATCCAGAGGAAAACCTAACCTCTATAGTAGCAATGGCGGGAGGCGATGATCGTGGCAAGCGCCCTGCCGAGGCGGAAGTCGAAGGAAGCCGAGCGTGGCGTTGTCGATGACGTGGGTAAGAATCGACTTCTTGCCCCCTTGCAGTTCTGCTTCTTGTTCATTCTTCTAGCTCTGATTTCTCTTCCTATTCACAAGGATTAGGGTTATCTCCACCAGCCAAAGCCATCCTCTCCCTCCGGTGATAGCAGCTCAACCGGGTGAAAGGTCCTTGTGTGATTTTGGTAATTGAGTGACAACTTAGGTGGCCTAATATGTGTCTAAGTGATATATGCACAGGAGATTAGTTCACAGGTGATTGTGTGATGAAGGAGCTTAATGCACATGAAACATGACATGGAGTCATGTGACTAAGGTGGAGAAGATCAAGATGAGGCTTGGCTTGATGGACCGGTTGCAAGTGTGAAGGACAAGCGGGTGATGCTTGGCGCCAATAGACCAAGGCAACAGTGAAGAGCAAGTGAGGTCAAGATCGATGAACCAATACAGTCATGTGATGATATGGAGTGGATCATATCATTTGACAAGTGTTTGGTGCATGTGTTGCATCAACATTGGAGATGGAGATGGAATGGAATGCACAAGGCAAAGGTATAACCATAGGGCATTTCCATTTCACCGGTCATTGGTGTGTAGAGAAGTTTATGACTAGGTTTACGATAGATAGCCGTACTATCAAGAGGGGAAAACTTGTTTGCATAACGGTTATCTAGTGCCACATTCAACGATCTAACTTTGCGATGTATTAGGATCGAGTGGTGCGGTGAGAGCAAGTGAAAATGCTTTGAAAAATGATTGTGAAAATGCTAACACACTTGCAAAAGGTGGTGATCACATTTGTGTTGGCACTTGTGAAGCAGAGGAAGAAGTGCAGAGAAGTTTCAGCTGAGAAACTGACTCCGGACGCTAGGGTTTTGGTGTGTATGGACTATTTCGTGTGTGTCCGGACACACACCCTAGGCTGGCTCGGCTGTGAAGGAGAGTCCGGACGCTAGTGCATGTCCGGAGCGTTTTGCGCTCTCTGGAACCTCTCTACTATGGTCTGGACGCTGGAGGCCTTGAGTCCGGACCCTGTGAACAGGAGCGTCCGGAGACGCGTGGCAGGCAGCGGCGAAGGCGCGAAAAGAGCCGTTTGAATCAGGAGCTGACCGGACGCATATGGCATGGTCCGGACGGCGCTCCGCGCGCGTCTGGAGGCTGTGTCCAGAGGTCAAACAGAGAAGTTGTCTCTGCTATGTGGGGGCGTCCGGACGCTGTTGATGGTCCGGACCCCACACTGTTGCTTGCGTCCGGACAGGGCGCAGAAAGCATTTTTCAGTGGGAAACGACTAGTTTCGATGGGGAGGCTATTTATAGCCCTTGGTCGACCCTTGGGGCTGGTTGAGCACCTTGGGCATGTGTTGCCTCTAGTGTGCTTGGTTTGGGAGCCCTCTAACTCACTTCTGCAAGCAATTGTGCGATTCTGATTGCGAGTAAGTGATCTCTAGTGCGTTGCTTTGAGAGATAGCTTCGTGTGGCACTAGGTGATCGTGTTGCAAGCCGGTGGTGCTTGTTACTCTTGGAGGTTGTCACCTCCTAGACGGCTTGGTGGCTTGTGGCTCCGTCGAAGCGCGCAAGAAGATTGTGCGGCGCTCCGGAGAAGTGCTTGTGAGGGGCATTGTGCTCGCCCCGCGGGAGATCGTGAAGAGCAACTCTAGTTGAGCGTGTCATTGAGTGCCCTCATCTTGTGGTTGTTGTGCGGCACCCGATTGCGGGTTTGGCGTGTGATGCCAATTAGTGCGTGAACCTCCAAGTGAGTGAGCCGACACAACGGGGACTAGCTTGGTGGCGACCAAGTGAACCTCGGGAGAAAAATCACCGTGCCAACCTTGTGTACATCTTCTCAGTGGTTTGCATTCTCCAAATCATTAGCTTGTATTTACTTTCTTATACTTGTGCTACTCAGTAGTTGTTGATCTTGTAACTAGTTTAGCTTGTGTGGCTTGCTTAGTTACCTTCTAGCTTGTGTAGCATAGAAGTAGCTCTTGCGTGGCTAATTGGCTTGTGTAGCCTTGTTAGTCACATTGCTTAGTTTGTGTAGCTAAGTAAGTTGAGCTCTCTAGTTGACTTGTGTAGTCTTGCTAGAGAGCATTGCTAGTGAGCTTAGGTGCTTTGTGCTTTGCTTACTAGTATGTGTAGGAGCTCCCGGTTTGCTTAGAGTACTAGTTTCTTAGGTTTGTGTGACCTTGCAACCTAGACTTGTTTAGGTGAGCTTCCTAGCCCGGCACCTTAGTTAGCATAATTGACATACTTTGCTAGGTGCTAAAGTTATAGATAGGGGGGTGTAGTCTTGGCTAGACCGATAGTTTTAATTCCGCATTTGTTTCGGTTATCCGTTGCGCTTAAGTTTTTAGAAAAGACTATTCACCCCCCCTCTAGTCCGCCATCTCAACCCTCCACCGGGGACTCCGTCATCCGACTCCTCTGGCTCTTCAAGCTCCTACCACTCCAACCCTTGGGATTTGGATTCGGGTCCGGGTGCCATGGATGTTCCTTTCACTCATGCGGAGGTGGTCATCTTCCGCGATGAAAGGAACGCGGCTCGAGGAGAGCTGGAGAAGATCTCCAAACAATACGGCATTGACCAACTTGAATGTGACCCCATTACCAGTTAGTAAAAATAATCTTGCTCGATTTTCCCCTTTCTGATTCGATTTGTTCACCCGATTCGCATTTTTTGTTCAGCGCTCTCTGCAGAGGTTGAGCGCCGGAAGATTGCGGCGAACAAGATCGCCGACAAGGTGAACGCCCAGGGAGAAACCGCCGAGGCACGCCTTGATGATGCGGACGGTCGCATCGACCAAGCCGCCATTCACGGCGTGCATCACGTCGTAGCTCTGGGGCTGGCAGCAATGTCCATCCAGGCTCGTGAAGACCTCTCCTTCAAGCCAGTCGGCTTCCTTGGTGGCGGGCCTCCAGAAGATGTGGAACACATCGACGAGCTCCTGTAGAGCTATGAAGACCATGCAATCATCCTTGCCCAAGCCACAGACGCCCAGTTTGTCCTTAACAAGTTGTTTGAGGAGTAGTTTGTACTTAGGAATTCTATGTAAAAACTACTTATCTTGTGAAATATCATCTGTGATTTTCACTTGTTTTTCCCTTTTGAATCTTTTTGAGAATAGTAACCTTGAAGAATGCTTTCTGAACTGCATGATTGTGTTTATATTTTTTGCTCTAAAGGCGACACATACCGCGTCGGCTATTCTCCAAGCTTTCAGAGTATGTTTTTGGCTAAAGGCGATGCTTCTACATCGGCTATTTGTGCACCAAACTTCTTAAGTCCGTTTATGCACCAACCTCAACACTGGGATGAAATCTCTTAAGAAATCTTCCATTAATAGCTCTAGTGAACTCTTCTCCCAGTAGAGTCTTTAAAATATACGCATTGTCAGGCGCACACTTCACTATCCGAAAAGGTCCTTCCCAATTCGGAGACCATTTGTCGAACGCTCTATCTTTTGTCCCAATCAGCAATATAGCCTTCCAAATCAAATCTCCTTCCGTGAATTGCTTTTCTCTGACCTTTTTGTTATAATATTTGGCAACACGTAATTTGTTTTTCTCAATATTTTCCAACGCTTTGAGACGAACTAAATGCAAATCCTCTAATTCATCCATCATTAGGTCCTTATAATCTTCCTTCTTCAAATCGTTTTGCAATGTGTTGACACTGTTTTTTGGCACGTGTCAAATGAGCTAAGACTTGCATCGATCGGTAGCCGTTTTTCCATCGGCATCGGGAAGTCATCAGTCAATGTTACCAATGAAAGTAGATGCTGCGAAAAGGTTAAGTTTGTTGCTGATGGAAGCTGGACGTTTCTTGCCGATGTGCCCGTAAGGATGTTGCCGATGGGAGTTGGATGACTCTTGCCGATAAGGATTGATTGGTGAAGACAAATTACCAGAAGTACAAGGTTGCCGATCGGAAAGTATTGCCGATGCCGATGGGCATGGAGTGCCGATGGGCACAGGGTGACTTGGCGGTTGACGTCAGCAAGGGATTGCTGATGGCGAAAGAAGGAGGTCACGGATTGAAGGAATCTGCCGATGGAAAGTTTTCATCGAAGAGAAGACATAAGGAAACTGGTGATCTCATACCAGTGTTGTTATAAAAGTTTGAGTCCGACTCTTGCACGAGTCGTTTATTTCCTTAAAATAGAAGTGTCTGTTTAGGAAAATAGTATTGTTATTTGGGTCCGACTCCTACGTGGGTCAGTTATTTCCTTAAAATAGAGTTTTGTTTAGGAAAGATACGAGTCGTGTCTTTATACAACTCTCCATGCGGGAGTATAAATATGTGCCCAAGGGCTGCGTGAAAAAAACAATCTATCAAAAAACAAATCTATTACTCTTATTTACCTTTACTGTAATTTACCCTTTATTGCATTAGTCTTAGTTTATCTACGAGTTCTTCAAGCTTCGACGGGCTGCATCACATTGATCTCCGTCCAAACCCTTGCAAGTTCCGCGTGGGAGTAATCTGAGCCTTGACATCCGGGCGCATCGCTGTTGTCTCGTTCAGCTCTGCTCTAGTTATCCTGATCAAGTCTGAGTCTTGACATCCGGGCGTATCGCTGTTGTCTTGTTTGGATTTTTGTTCTAGTTATCGTCTTTGTTGATTAACTTGTCAAATCGACTGGCACACCTTTGGATATCGAATTTGGGTAATAGCCCGAGGTGTTCGCAGATCCTGACGCTTTTTGTGTCAACACCTCTTTTGGCACACCCGGTGGGACCAATTTATACATCTATCATGGGTGATAACTCTGACGTCAACCAGAGGAACGTCATCGAAGTCTCCGAGGCCGATCTGAAAGATGATCAAAGGCTGGCTATGGAGCGGGCTATGGAGGAGTACAAGCAATTGTATCTGAAGTCCTTCAGCCTAAGCAGGAGCGGCGAAGCCATCCAGAAGCAAGATCCGCTGTTGCCACGGCAGGTCACATATGATGCCAATCCTGGTAAGTTGCAAGAGATGGTTAATTCTGCTTTAAATCAAGCATTAATTAGCCACTCCAATGTGCTATCCAATATTGTGTACAATGCTGTTATGCAATCGTTTAAGGAAGGACATGCACCTCAATATATTGGTCCAGCGTATCACCAACCTGGATCGGCATCTATAAACCCATCGGTAGCCCCAATGGCATCTTCCACTCCCGTGGATCCGTCTGCCGATGTGGCTACACCGCCAAGACCAAGTCCTGAAAGCGTCACCAAGCTTAGTGCAGATCCAGTGGCGTCGGCAATATCGGCACCTGCTATCCAGAATCATCCAGCTCCTGCCAACTGGTGGGGTTACGGTATGTCTTCAAATCCATCTGCTGGTTCTAATCTGGTGCAGGGAGATAGTTCAGCTTGGAAGGGCTCCATGGCATCGGCAATGCAATCACAACCGGTGATCCCTATGATGCATTACTCTACGTCCTCTCCAACTGTACAAGTGCCATCAGAAGATTTCCAAGTGATTCCTAAAATACCTCTGATGCCGCCATCGGCAAACTCTGTGCCGATGCAACACACTATAGCAACTGGAAGCCAACCTATGCTAGTAAATCCTCAGGCCTAGGTAATAGCACATCAAGGTAACTAATTTGTTGATTACTCCAAGGTGCAGGAGCAGCAGGTGCCAGTCAGCTATCAGTCATCGGTAAGTCACATGCCGATGATTTATAATCCTAGATGGACTAGTCAGCCGCCGGTTCAACAGCCTGACATATTAATGTATCAGTATGGAAGTCCAACAAACACTCAGAGTGGACCATCGGTACAACAACCGATGAATATGATGACTCAACCTAATCTACTAAGTGTGCAAAATTACCCATCGATAAGTCAACCGATGCATAACGTCCAGATGACTGGTGTTGCGCCCATGCCAACTACTCCGAACCATCTTCTACCAATACCAGAAGGGGCGCATCAGCCGGCTCCACTAGTCAACAACCAACCAATGAGTCGGCAAGAGCAGGATGCATATTGGACCGATAAGATCGCCGAAGTAATGAAGGAACAATTCGGCATTAAACCCAAGGTCAATACATATTCTTATCAGACCTCGTATCCTCCAGCATATGATTTGATTCCTCTCCCAAATCGGTACAAGGTGCCGGATTTTACCAAGTTCTCTGGCCAAGACGACACGTCAACGATGGAGCATATCAATCGCTTCATTATCTAGTGTGGAGAAGCTGCCAGCAGAGAGGAACTGAGGGTGAGATTGTTCTCATCATCATTGTCTAGATCGACATTCACATGGTTTATATCATTACCTCCAAACTCTGTGATTACTTGGGCCGATCTGGAAAAACAATTTCACAAATACTTCTTCGCTGGCATACATGAGAAGAAGATTACCGATTTGGTTAAGCTAAGGCAACGTAATGACGAATCGGTGGAAAACTTTGTTCAAAGGCTGCGAGACGTAAAGAACAAGTGTTACAGCCTGGTACTTGATGATCGGCAACTGGCAGATTTGGCTTTCCAGGGACTACTGCCGCACATCAAAGATAAGTATGCGTCTCAAGAATTTGAAAGCCTAAGTCATCTGGTGCAAAGGATTGCCGATCAAGATGTCAAGACCTTTGAACCCAGGAAGACTTGGAATAAGAAGGTGACCTTCATTGGGCAAGAAGAGGATTCTGGGTCAGATGAAGAGCTAAGCATCGGTGTTGCCGAATGGGTGAAGGATAAGAAATCTGTGTCTTGTCCATTTGGTCAGAAAGAAGCTGAAAGGTTCACCTTTGACATCACCAAGGCCGATAGGATGTTTGACTTGTTACTTCAAGAAGGGCGAATCAAGTTGGCGCCTAACCAAGTAATTCCATCGGCCGAAGGGCTCAGGAAGATCAGGTACTGCAAGTGGCACAATGCAACTTCGCACAGTACCAATGACTGCAAAGTATTCAGGCAGCAATTGCAGTCAGAAATTGAATCTGGACAAATCAAATTTGAAAATTCTAAAGTCCAGAAACTGATGAAGATTGATCAGCACCTGTTTCCAAATAATATGGTGGAAACTAGTGGAAAAACTAAAGTGCTGACATCGGAAGCTGCCAGGAAGAATGCGTCGGTAGATCCTAGCTATCAAGTAGCTGAGCGTGACGAGAGGAGGTTTGCCAATGGCAGAAAGGGCAAGAGAGTTGCCGATGAAAATAGCAGTGCCAAGAGGGCTCCTGGTGTTATAATCACGCACAAGCAGTCAAGGCAAGAGTATCGGCAATCGCAAAAGGAGCGATATCGGCAGGAAGAAGAAGAGCATCAAAAGTGGCTTCGGCATAAGGACCACTGGAAGTGTCCCTTCTTCGTTAACTGTTGGGAAGAAGGCATCAAGCTACCTACTGCCGATAATTGCCCCGAATGCAATGGATATTACACTGCCGATCGGTCAGGTAAGAAACCTTGTTTTGATGATCGGGCATCCAGGTATGCCAGGCTACTCAGAGAGAAGAAATCGGCACATGACCGACTGGGGGACAAGCTCAGCGCGCATAGCAGGCTTGGTAGGCGTGTTGATCAAGAGGAGCTTGAGGAGGACCAATGCAAGAGTGCCTAATGAAGAAATATTCTCCAGAGATCCAAACATCGGGAGAAGTGCCGATGCAAGCAGTGGAAGGCAGCACCAGCCTGTTTGGAAAACTAAACTTCCTCAGTGGTGCCCTAAGGGTCTAACAAAGACTCAGAAAAGGAGAATCCAGCGCGAACGCTAAGGCGACTTATATGGCAGTGAAACTCCTTCAAGGGAAAAGCAGTGGAGGCCAAAGCGCAAGGATAGGGATCCATCGACAGAAATCAATATGGTCGTCATATTGTCGATGGAGTTCATGGCGCCTGTCAGCGATGATGAAGAAACTGCTGAAATGGCACAATTGGTGTTGGATCCTATGGCAGCTGTCTTTGAGAAACCTGCCGATGATGAAAGGCAGCACCTAAGAGCTCTGTTCGTTAAAGGCAAAGTGGATGGACAGCCTGTAACCAAGATGCTGGTGGATGGCGGGGCGTCGATAAACATAATGCCATATGTCATGTTCAGAAAGCTTGGAAAAGGCGACCAAGACTTAGTCAAGACGGACATGAAGCTCAAAGATTTTGAAGGCAATGTGTCGCCAGCCATGGGAGCCGTATGCGTTGAACTGACCATCGGCAACAAAACTTTGCCGACGACGTTTTTTGTAATCAGTGGCAAAGGTACCTACAACTTGCTCCTAGGAAGGGATTGGATCCATGCCAATTGATGTATTCCTTCCACCATGAATCAAAGCCTTGTGCAGTGGGTCGGAGACAAGATTGAAGTCGTCCGAAGTGAAGCCCCATCGGTCGTTGCGTCGGCAGAATCGGGAACTTATGAGCAGACTAGATGCATATCCGGTGAAGCTTGGGACACAGAGTTCCTTAAAGTTGCCGATTACCGTATTACACCGATCCAAGCAGACGGTCCTGAAGAGTTTTAATGGATCGGTTCGCTGATGATGGAAAACTGGGACAGGGCTTCACATCCGCCGATGATTTAATAGAGATAGACATCGGCGATGGTAGTAAACATAGGCCTACTTTTATTAGTGCTAAGTTAGATTCCCAATGTAAACAACGGTTAACCAATTTATTAAGGGAATATAAAGATTGTTTTGCTTGGGATTATAAAGAAATGCCTGGTTTAGACCAATCGATAGTCGAACATTAGTTACCTATCAAGTCTGGTTTCCAACCACATCGGCAGCCTGCACGCCGATGCAATCCTACTATTCTACCTGACATTAAGGCTGAGATTACAAAGTTAATTGAAGCTGGATTTATTCGGCAATGCTGATATGCCGAATGGATTTCTAATGTGGTTCCTGTGTATAAGAAAAATGGAAAACTTCGTGTTTGTATTGATTTCAGGAATCTTAACAAGGCTACACCGATGGATGGCTACCCGATGCCCATCGCCGATCTGCTGATTGATGCTGCTGCTGGACATCAAATCATTAGCTTCATGGATGGCAATGCTGGATACAATCAAATATTCATGGCTGAAGAAGACATATCCAAAACTACTTTCAGATGTCCAGGTCATGTCGGTTTATTTGAATGGGTTGTCATGACTTTTGGCTTGAAGAATGCCGGTGCGACTTATCAGAGAGCAATGAATTTCATCTTTCATAAGTATATCGGCACGATAGTCGAAATCTATATTGATGATGTGGTGGTTAAATCCGAAGATTTTGGGAAGCATCTTGTCGATTTGCGAAAGATATTGGAATGCACAAGGGAGCATGGGTTGAAGATGAATCCTAACAAGAGTGCATTTGGTGTATCGGCAGGTCAGTTTCTGGGTTTTATGGTGCATCAAAGAGGCATTGAGATCGGCAGAAAATCTATTGATGCAATTAACAAAGTGGTTGCTCCTACAAACAAGACTGAGCTGTAATCCTTGATCGGCAAGATTAATTTTATTAGAAGATTTATATCCAACTTATCTGGTAAGATTAAATCTTTTAGTCCATTGCTGAAGCTGAAAGCCGATCAAGAGTTTACATGGAAAGAAGAACAACAGTTAGCCTTGGAGGAGATCAAGAAATATTTGGTAAACCCTCCAGTCTTGGTTCCACCTCAACACGGGAAGCCTTTCAGATTGTATTTGTCTACCGATGACGGCGTTATCGGATCAGCTTTAATTCAAGAATTTGAAGGGAAAGAATGTGTGCTATATTATTTGAGCAGAAGACTGATAGATGCTGAAACAAGGTATTCGGCCATAGAAAGATTGTGTTTATGCTTATATTTCTCTTGTATGAAATCGAGGCATTATTTATTGTCGGCTGAATGCACTGTTATCTGCAAAGATGATGTGGTTAAGTATATGCTGTCAATGCCGATATTAAGTGGAAAATCGGCAAATGGATTTTGGCACTTTCAGACTTTGATTTAAGGTATGAATCGGCTAAGGCAGTTAAAGGTCAAGTAATGGCCGATTTCGTTACTCAGCATTGCAATATGGTAAGCTCTATGGAGATTGCTCCTTGGACTTTGTTCTTTGATGGATCTACGTGCAAAGAAGGAGCAGGCATCGGTGTTCTGTTAATTTCACCCCGAGGACGGAAGTATGAGATTTCGTTGCCGATTGTTGCTACATCAACAAACAATCAGGCTGAATATCAAGCTTTGATTAAAGGATTGGAGTTACTCAGGGAAGTACGTGCCGATGCTGTTGAGATTTTTGGCGACTTTATGTTGATGATCAATCAATTGACTGGAGTATATGAATGCAGAAGTGAAGTGTTGATTGCACACCATGAGAGGTGTTTACGATTATTGAAGGAATTCAAAGAGTACCGCCTTGAGCATATTCCTAGGTTGCATAACGAAGAGGTCAATCGGTTAGCACAGAATGCTTTAGGATATCAGCCGATTCAAGAAGTCATGACATCGGTAATGGTTGCCGATGACTGGAAAAAGGAAATTGCCGATTACTTAAGAGATCCATCTAAGAAGGTTCAAAGGCATCTAAGGTTCCAAACCACCAAGTATGTGCTCCTTGACAATGAATTGTATTATCGGACAATTGATGGAGTCTTGCTTAGATGCCTTAGTAAAGAGGAATCAAAAGAATTGATGGGCGAGATCCATGAGGGCATGTGTAGAGCACATCAATCGGCATTCAAAATGAAGTGGATGATTAGGCGGAATGGATATTATTGGCCGACAATTCTTGAAGATTGCTTCAACTATTTTAAAGGGTGCCAAGATTGTCAGAAGTTTGGTAATGTCCAGAGGGCACCTGCATCGGCAATGAATCCTATAATCAAGCATTGGCCATTTAGAGGATGGGCTATTGATCTCATCGGCCAAATTTATCCGCCATCAAGTAAGGGGCATAAGTTTATGCTCATTGCTACCGATTACTTTACAAAATGGGTTGAGGCGATTCCTTTAAAGAAAGTAACATCGGCAAACATGATAGATTTTGTAAAAGAACATATTATTTACCGATTCGGTATTCCTCAAACTATTACTACCGATCAGGGAACCATGTTCACATCGGGAGAGTTTGATGAATTTGCTCCTAGTATGGGGTTCAAGGTATTGAATTCTTCTCCTTATTATGCTCAAGCTAACGGTCAAGCTGAAGCAACTAATAAAGGAGTCATTAAGCTTATCAAACGCAAAATTGAAGAGAACCTAGAAGGTGGCATGTAGTGTTAAATGAAGCCCTATGGTCGTATCGGATGGCTTGTCATGGTGCAACCAAAGTTTCGCCGTATCAGTTGGTCTATGAACACGATGCTGTCCTGCCTTGGGAAGTTAAAACTGGTTCCAGGCGTTTATCTTTTCAGGATCAATTGACATCCGATGAATATGATACTCTTATGAAAGATGAGTTGGAAGACTTAGCGGGTCATCGGTTGAGGGCTCTGATCAGCATTGAAGAAAATAAGAAAAGGGTTGCCAGATGGTATGACAAGAAGGTGAAAGTGAAGCAATTTGCCGATGGTGATCTGGTATGAAAGTTGATTTTACCGATTGGGACTAAGAGTTCTAAGTTTGGAAAATGGTCTCCTAATTGGGAAGGTCCTTATCGGATAAAATAGTCTGCTCCTGGCAATGCTTATATTTTAGAAACTCTCGAAGGAGTTGCATTCTCCAGAGCAATCAACGGTAAATACTTGAAGAAATATTACCCTAGTATTTGGGTAGACGCAAAGAGTGCTCGTTTGAACGCCGATGAAAGAAAAGGGTTACAAAACATCGGTGAAAGAGTACTGACATTATATTATAGAGCAAAATCAAGTGTTACTGATTACATTTGCCGATATGATGAATTGTAACGAATTACAACAAGGATTGGATCGCTGATATCGCACGCAGGCGAATTTGCTCTATTGCTTCCATCTCCCTGGCATCATCATCGGCAGACCCTCCGATTGGTTTGATCTTCTTCTTCAGCGCGATAGCTTGTCAGGCATTTGCGTTTCTTTCTTGTCGCAAAGCCTTGATGGTATCGGGCAGTTGAGCTTTCTTCTGGCTGGCTGCGCTCAAGGCTTCCTCCACCTTTCTTAATTCGGCCTGCAGCTCTTCCCTCCTTGCCGTTAGGTGAACTATCTCTTGCTCAAGATTAGCGCCGGAGGCTTCTACTTGGCCGATGTTCTTATGCTTCTCATCGGCAATTTGCTTGAACTTGAGCATTTCCTCTGTAAGCTTAGACTGAACGCTCCTATCGGCAATGCGGCGCGAGACCCATTGGTATTGGAGTTGGCGGCTCTCGAGGAATGCTGTTTGGAAGAGGATTTCTTCTGTATCGGCAGACAGGTGGCCTTGGATGTCTTTGAAAGCTGCCTTTGCTGCAGTAGAGTCTTGGACGAGCTGGGATGTGTTTTGTTGTAGCAGAGAGAGCAGTGCTTCAAGCTTGAATTTGATCTCTGCCGATAAAGCTGGAGCAGAGCTTTCTTCGTCCTCGTCTTCATCGGGAAAGTTGACGGCGAAGGAAAATAAGTTGTTTGCTGCAACAGAACCTTCTTGATCTTCGTCTTCGCCAGGGAGGTTGATGCCAAAAGAAAACAAGCTATCGGGAGAGTCTTGGGCCTGAAAAGAAGAAAGTTAAAATTTGCCGATCGTAAATTTGTATTGCAAGTTTTTAGATAATCGGCTTACCATCTTGAAACGGATCTCTTGTCTGGGACTTGGAAAGGCCGTTGGTGCGGCTTCATCTTGGAGATCGGTAGTAGTTGCCGATGAACACGCTTCCGTAGGAGGAGCGGTTGGTGCTGTAGGTGCTGTTGTTGGCACTGTTTCTGCTGCGGCGGCTGGCTCCTGTGGCGGCGATGTTGTCCTCTGATCGGGAGTCTCCTCAGGTACAGGTGTTGGTGCCGATACCAATGCTGTTGCAGCCGGTTCCTACGGAGGTGTTGTTGCCTGGTTGGGAGTTTCGTCCATCGGCTGCTCGGGAATGGACGCCGACGATGGTTCTGCCGTTGGTGCGTCGGTGGTCGATGATGGCTCTACTGTTGGTGCATCAGTAGCTGGAGTAGCTAGCCTCAGACGCCTCTTCTTCCTCGGAGCAGCAGTCGGTGAGCTAGCCCATTTCGATTGCGAAGCTTGGGGGGCATCGGCAGCAGGAGTTGAGGAGGTTGGTACGTTTGCAGCAGCTGCCGATGACCTCGCTGCCTGAAGAATGTTTGGTGCAAGTTACATAGAATAAATATTGCCGATGAGCAGTTTATGATCGGTGTAAATAAAACTGAAACTTACTGCGAAAGCTCACGCCAAGATGGCAGCGGCGGCCGATGGAGTGGCACTGGTCGTTGCAAGCGTCGACCTTGGTTTCAGAGTGACATTAGGTGTCCTCTGGGGAGTGAAGGCGGCCAATGTAGGAGCATTGTTGCCGATAATGGACACCGGGCTCATCACTCGGACGCGGAAGGGCTTGCCACTCTTGCTCACTCGGGGGATTGGATCGTCGACCTGTAGCAAGAGAAAGTCAGATACCGATGGTAGAAGTAAATAGTAAGATACATTGGGATAAAGAAACTTACTGCATCATTGGGGATGACGTGATTGGTGTCGATCAAGTGCCGATAATAATGTGATGACTTGGCAAAGATTTGGCCTCTCCATTCTTGCCACCAAGATTTGTATAACTCTGTCATGAATGATGTTGGTGCCCAGGAGGATAGGTCGATGTCTGATGTGTCGGCATTGGGAGGGAGATTAACGACCTTGTTCCAGTCCATGGCGCTAGAGATGATTTGTCTTGGTTTTACTACCTTTGAGTAATAGAGCTTGATCGGTAATTGGCCGAACGGCAGTTGTCTTGCTGCTACCGATGGGTAATAAAACTCGAAAGATGGAGGAGCATTCTTCCCAGTTCCGAAAATGTTAACTGGGATAGCTCGGGGAACAATGCTGGCCTTCATGATTACTTCATTCTGAGGCACGTTCCAATCGGTAAGGTTAAACAATAGAGGGAATTGGTTGTTCTCGTCAACATAGGGCCACCAAAGCCATTCTGCAACAGGGATTCCACAGTAAAACTTTTGGAAGAACCTGCCGAATTGATCTTCATTGGCATCGGTTCCTGGCAGCACTATGATGGCATCCCCAAAGTTGAGTGGGGGACGAGTTGCCGATTCATCATCCTCATATTCATAATCTTCCGATATATCCCTTGGGAATTGCTGGGTGAACAGATCAAGTTGAAGGACCTTGTACATGTGTGCGTTCAACCACATATTCACAAACCACCAGGGACCTCCAAGGTTGCCGATGGACTCACCTAGCAATAACTTCTTGGACACTTGGTGCAGGAGATGGTATACTGATCCAAGAAGATATCGGCCGAGAGGGAGTCTTGTTCCATTGGCAAGAAGTTCTGCTGCGGGGAGATGCATAGTGGTAGGTCCAACTACTCTGCCACAGAAGATAAATTTTTCTAGCCACATATTCAGAAAGATGGCATGCTCCCTCTAGCCTACCGATCCAGTCTTCTAGTACTCCTGGATGTAACCAGTCCAGCCGCTGATATTGCGTGTGTTCACCTTATACTTAGCCTTCCTGTTGAACAGGGCAGGGGTATCGGCAGAGGAGACATCTAAGCCGATAAGCATATGCACATTGGCAAGGGTAGGGGTGGCAGGTCCATGTCTGAATAAGAAAGCATTCATTATATCGGACCAGAAGTAGGAAGCTGCCATCATCATGTTCTCATTCCTCTCCATATCGGCAATGGAGAGCCTGATGCACTGGTCTAGATTACGCTCTGACCAGTAAACTTGTTGTGTCCTGATTACTCTAAGGTACCAGTTCTTCCATCCCTTGGTGGGTCTAGGCCATGAGCGGAAGGCGTCTTTCCATAACCCTAGGCTAAAGCACTCGGATTTGAAGGGGATGCGTTTGGCCTCGGCATTGATCAGATTGGTAGGGTCAGAATTTCCCATTGGGCCCAGGCAGTTGAAATTGGATTGTTCAATGGGGATTACTACCTTGTTGTACAGTTCCTAGGTTTCAGAAAAATCAAAGAAAGAAAAGGAAAAAGAATTACGAGATTGATGCGGGAGAGAAATTTGCAGGAAATGAAGGGAGGAAGGAGCAGATTTACCTTGGGGACGTCGAAGTTGATCGCCATTGGTGTTGTTCGAGTTCTGCTGGAAGAAGATGCCACCACTTGAGTTCACGGACTGTTCTTCGGAGTCGCCGCTGGGGTCGCCGCCGAGGTTGAAGACGAGGGCAGGTGAAGGCGAAAGTGGGATCAGGGTAAAGAACAGATTGGATGATGGTAATTTTTGTAAGCATGGTCATCTTGGAGGAAGTCGTGCGGTCATCTTGGAGGGAACAATTATAGTAGAGAGAATTTCGGTGCGTAAAATATTTCTACACTCCGAAATTGGGGGCATGTGTTGACACCGTTTTTCGGCACGTGTCAAATGAGCTAAGACTTGCATCGATCGGTAGCCATTTTTCCATCGGCATCGGGAAGTCATCAGTCGATGTTACCAATGAAAGTAGATGCTACGAAAAGGTTAAGTTTGTTGCCGATGGAAGCTAGACGTTTCTTGCCGATGTGCCCGTAAGGATATTGCCGATGGGAGTTGGATGACTCTTGCCGATAAGGATTGATTGGTGAAGACAAATTACCAGAAGTACAAGGTTGCCGATCGGAAAGTATTGCCGATGCCGATGGGCATGGAGTGCCGATGGGCACAGGGTGACTTGGCGGTTGACGTCAGCAAGGGATTGCTGATGGCGAAAGAAGGAGGTCGCGGATTGAAGGAATCTGCCGATGAAAAGTTTTCATCGAAGAGAAGACATAAGGAAACTGGTGATCTCATACCAGTATTGTTATAAAAGTTTGAGTCCGACTCTTGTACGAGTCGTTTATTTCCTTAAAATAGAAGTGTCTGTTTAGGAAAATAGTATTGTTATTTGGGTCCGACTCCTGCGTGGGTCAGTTATTTCCTTAAAATAGAGTTTTGTTTAGGAAAGATACGAGTCGTGTCTTTATACAACTCTCCATGCGGGAGTATAAATATGTGCCCAAGGGCTGCGTGAAAAAAAACAATCTATCAAAAAACAAATCTATTACTCTTATTTACCTTTACTGCAATTTACCCTTTATTGCATTAGTCTTAGTTTATCTACGAGTTCTTCAAGCTTCGACGAGCTGCATCACATTGATCTCCGTCCAAACCCTTGCAAGTTCCGCGTGGGAGTAATCTGAGCCTTGACATCCGGGCGCATCGCTGTTGTCTCGTTCAGCTCTGCTCTAGTTATCCTGATCAAGTCTGAGTCTTGACATCCGGGCGTATCGCCGTTGTCTTGTTTGGATTTTTGTTCTAGTTATCGTCTTTGTTGATTAACTTGTCAAATCGACTGGCACACCTTTGGATATCGAATTCGGGTAATAGCCCGAGGTGTTCGCAGATCCTGACGCTTTTTGTGTCAACACAATGTAACTCGTCTTGAACCCGATTGCAACTCCCACGGTAACACAACATGATGCCCATAAACCAACTCATAGGGAGACGCCTGAGTAGACCCATGGCATGCCATTCGGTAAGCCCATAAAGCTTCATTAAGAACCGAATGCCACTTCTTCGGCTTCTCATCAATCTTCTTCTGAATAATCTTAATCATGATCTTATTTGATGCTTCGGCTTGGCCATTAGCTTGTGCATAATAAGGAGAAGAATTGTACAACTTGTTTCCCATTTCTTCAGCAAAATCACAAAATTCGGATGAAGTGAACTGAGTTCCTTGATCTATTGTTATAGTTTGAGCAATCCCGAATCTGTGAATTATATGCTCCTTAACAAAATTGACCATGTTTTCTGATGTAACCTTCTTCAAAGGGATAGCTTCAACCCACTTTGTAAAATAATCTGTAGCTAATAGCACAAACTTATGTCCTTTGCTAGAAGGAGGATGAATGAATCTGACAATCAAATCTATGCCCCATCCTCTAAACGGACAAGGCTTGATAATCGGGTTCATAGCTGATGCTGGAGCTCTTTGAATATTACCGAATCTCTGACAATCTTGACACCCCTTGTAATATTCAAAATAATCTTCAAGCATGGTTGGCTAAAAATAACCAGTTCTCCTAATTATCCACTTAATTCGGTAAGCCGATTGATGTGCACCAGACACCCCTTCATGCACTTCATACATCAGCTCTCTGGCCTCTTCTTGACTCAAACATTTGAGGAGTACCCCATCTATGGATTTATAGTACAACTGGTCATCAAGGAGCACGAACTTGAGAGCTTTGTATCTGAGCTTTCGGGAAACCTTTTGTGATGGATTCTTTAAGTAGTCGACAACTTTGTTTCTTCAGTCATCAACTACCCGATTCTCATCCAAAGCATGAATCTCTTGATCCTCTCGGTATCCCGAAGCAGCTTGAGCCAGTTTATTCGCTTCTTCATTATGCCCCCTAGGGATATGATGAAAGGTTGCTACCTGAAAACTCTTCAAAAGCTCTCGGCATTCTTCATAATATTCTTTTAATATATCACTCT
Organism: Microstegium vimineum; assembly: GCA_022036555.1. Taxonomy (NCBI): domain Eukaryota; kingdom Viridiplantae; phylum Streptophyta; class Magnoliopsida; order Poales; family Poaceae; genus Microstegium; species Microstegium vimineum. The sequence goes on along the minus strand of CM039123.1, from coordinate 13,067,567 downwards.
TGCATTCATATTGGCCGATCAGTTGGTTAATTACCAACTTAGAATCTCCGAAGATCTCAACAACAATAGCCTTTATTTCGACAAGAAGCCAAAGTCCTCTAAGCAATGCTTCATACTCCGCTTGATTGTTAGTAACATAGAATTCAATAGGGATGGCATACTTAAAAGTCACCCCTCGTGGAGAGATCAAGAGAATGCCAACACCACCACCTTTGCTACAAGATGAACCATCAAAAAACAAAGTCCAAGGTGCAATACTTATCATGTTAGCAGAAGGATCACGATGTTGGGTAACAAAATCGGCCATAATTTGACCCTTTACTGCTTTTGCCGAATCGTACCTTAAATCAAATTCCGACAAAGCTAAAATCCACTTGTCAATCCTTCCATTTAAAATTGGCATTAATAACATATGTTTTATTACATCAAACTCAGAAACTACCACGCATTCGGCATTCAATAAGTAGTGCCGAAACTTGGTACACGAGTAATACACGCACAAGAAAGCCTTTCCGTAGTCGAATACCTTGTCTCTGGATCTAGCAGCTTTCGGCTAAGGTAAGCTATTACTCTTTCTTTTCCCTCAAACTCCTGCATGAGGGCCGATCCTATTGTCAGGTTATCGGTCGCCACGTATAACTTAAAAGGCTTATCAAGCTGTGGAGGTACCAACACAAGTGGCGCCTTCATGTATTCTTTGATCTCATCAAAAGCCTTCTGTTGTACGTTACCCCATACAAACTCTTGATCCTTTTTAAGCTTTAACAACGTAGAGAAAGGCAAAACTCTTTCTGACAAATTAGATATGAATCTTCTTACAAAATTAATCTTGTCGAGCAGCGATTGCAACTCTATGAGATTAGTTGGAGGGATAACTTTGTCTATTGCTTCCATGCTCTTCTTACCGACTTCGATCCCTCCTTTATGGACTAGAAATCCTAAAAACTCGCCAGCTAAGACCCCAAAGGCACACTTGTTCGGGTTCATCCTCAAACCATGCTTCCTAGTGCACTCCAAGGTCTTCCTTAAATCGGCTAAATGTCCCTTGTGATTTCTAGACTTGACCACCATGTCATCAATATAGATCTCCACGATTTTGCCGATCCACTCGTGGAAAATATAGTTCATGGCCCTTTGATAAGTTGCACCAGCATTCTTTAAACCAAAAGTCATGATGATCCACTCAAGTAAACCAATATGACCAGGGCATCTGAAGGCTGTCTTTGAAATATCCTCTATTGCCATAAAGATTTGGTTATAATCAGCATTATCATCCATAAAGCTGATGACTTCATAACCAGCCGCTGCATCGACAAGCAAATCGGCAACCGGCATTGGGTAACCATCCATTGGAGTGGCTTTATTGAGATTTCTAAAGTCAATGCAGACCCTCATCTTTTCATTCTTCTTGTACACCGGAACTATGCTTGAAATCCACTCTGCATACCTGTATGGCCGAATGAAATTCGCTTCTAATAATCTTTCAACTTCTTTTTTCACGTCGACCAGTACCTCCTCCTTGAAAATTTTCCGAGGAGGTTGTTTGTAAGGAAGATACCCGGGTTTAATCGGCAATCGATGCTCAACAATAGAACGATCCAGTACGGGCATCTCCGTCTAATCCCAAGCAAAACAATCTTTGAATTCTTTTAAAAGGTCTATCAACTTTAATCTATACTCTGGGTCTAAATTTGCACTGATATACATCGGCCTTGGCTTGACATCATCACCAATATTTATTTCTTCTAGCTTATCAGCCGACATAAAGCCACGTCCCAACTTTCCTTTGTTGTCATCGATCGGGTTCCCCATCAAAAATTGCTTTGAGAGCCGACTGCTTGGATCAGCTGTTGGTCCTTGTTGAATACATTCACAGGACCTTCTTCCCATACTCTTCCAGAGAAACAATTGACGCCATCATATTCCCAGTAGGTAGGCTCTGTAGCAGCAACACTTACTGAATCATCAGCATGAACAATTTCAACATCATCTCCAATCCATTGAATAAGAATCTGATGCATGGTTGAAGGTATGCAACAGTTAGCATGGATCCAATCTCTTCCCAAGAGCAGACTATCTGCCCCCTTGCCATCAATGACAAAGAAGGTAGTAATCAAAGTTTCTGGTCCAATTGTCAACTCGACGTGTACAGCCCCTCGGTGTCAGAAGGATTGCCGGAAAAGTCCCTGAGCACCATGTCAGTTTTCAACAATTCCTCATTAGTCATCCCGAAGTTCCTAAAGGTGGTATAAGGCATAATATTGATGGCAGCCCCTCCATCAACAAACATCTTGGTCAGAGGCTTGCCATTGACGTATCCCTTCATGTAAAGCGGCTTCAAATGTCGATGTTTGGTCGGCTTATCGAAAACTGTCCGCTGAGTCAGGACAAGCTGGGCCATTAGATCCTGATATTCGCTCTCATCGAAATCTGAGTACACCTCCTCTTGGAAGTCTTGACCTTCGGGAGCTATGAACTCTGATGGAAGGAAGAAAGCCATGCACGCATCAGCCGAATGGTTGTGCTTGTCGAGTTTTTTCTTAGGACGCCATATCTATTTGTTTTCGGCAACTGTTTGTGTCAGCTCCCTGTTCCTCAAGCGTTGTACTCTCCTCTTCTGGCTCTTCCTCAGCCCCGGTGGGCACCATTGTCCCTTCTGCCACACATATTCACGGTGCTCTTCCTCCTCGACGCCTTCCTCATAATGGACCCACTCATGATCGGCAAATCTCTTGCCTCGCCGATTCTCAGAGCTGCCCATTTTTAAATGCCGATCGTCCTCAAGAAACTGTGCTCCAAGTCTTTCATGGGTCAGACGGCGGTTGACCCAGGACTATCTATACCCTGAATATTGATCACTACATTCGGGGCAATTGTTCTTAGTAGGCAGCTTCAGGCCTTCATTCCAACAATGCTTGAAGAATGAGCATCCCCAATGAGACTGCTCCTGCTCTCTCATGTACTCTTGCTCTCTCCGGTACATCTCTTCTTCGTACCTCTGATGTTCCTCCATGAACTCATGTTCCTCGTAATACCTCTACCTCTGATACTGCTCTCGCTCCCGTCGCCATTTGTTTAACAGAATACGTGTCGTAACCCTGGGCCTGGAAGCTTCTCCTCTCTCGGTTCGGCTATTCTGGAACTCAGTCTGTTGCCGAAACTCCTCATTCGTAATCTGCCGATCAGGGTCAACAACACCAGCTTTTCTTGCTCTATCTGAGGTTAACACCTTCATTTTGCCCTTGCTTTTGGGGTCTTCTATGGCAATCATGTTCATAGAGAAAGACACCGTGTTTTGTGCAAAAGGATTAGCATCAATTTTCATCTTGCCATCAAACTTCAGATGCCCCTCCTGAATAGCCTTTTGAATTCGCATTTTGAACACTCGGCAATCATTGATGGAATGGGAATTAGTATTGTGAAAGCCGCAAAATTTCTTGTTCTTTACCCCTTCAGGGCGCAGCATGGGGTGCCCTTCTGGCAATTTGATGCGTCTCTCTTTAAACAATAACTCGAACAGCTTGTCTGACTTAGAGACATCAAACTCATAAGTACTCTTCTGCTGCCTCAACCATCGTTGACTAACCTGAGTCGATTCTTTCGCCCAGGTCAATTCGGCTGTGGCTATCTCATCTTCATCGTCGTATTCTGCTGCTTCTTCCAGGAAACTTTGATACATCTCATTAGCCACATCGCCCTTCTGGAAGCGGTTATCTCTCCTGAACTCTTGAGCCTAATTACTCATTATTGCCAACCGTTGCGACAACTAACCAAGGTCATCAAAGTCCATGCCGAACAGCTTCTCCCTGACATTCGGCTGCATGCCCGCTATTGTCATCCCTAGCAATTGGTCATCTGGCAGATTCAAGGAATAGCAGAGGTTTTTGGTCTCTCTAAACCTGCGGAGATACTCCTGGGGTTTTTCATTAGCCCTCTGCCTCAAGCTCATAAGGTCAACTAGCTTCTTCTCATTAGTGCCCGTAAAGAAATACACATGGAACCTCTGCTCTAATTCTGCCCATGTACAAATGGAATTTGCCGGCAGAGATGTGAACCACGTGAAAGCTGGCCCTGTCAAAGAAACCAGAAAATACCGAATTCTCCAAGCTTCATCTGCAGACGCCTCTCCAAGCTGCATCAAGTATCGGCTGATGTGTTCTATGGTGCTAGTATCATCCTGATCAGAAAACTTGGTCAAATCTGTGGGAGGTTTCACCCTCGGAGGGAGTGCCACTCGGTTATACCACTCTAGATAAGGGGACTTGTATGCATAGGGTTGGTTTTTTGGCTTTAAGTCAAACTGATTCTGCATCATGTCAGTCATCCTGTGCATGATAAGGTCAATATTTGAATTTGGAGCTCCATGTGCTTGTCCTTCAAAAGGCAACTCTGCTGAGTTCTTATACCCTGGATTTGGGAGAGCATCAATAGCACTGTAATCGGCAAACTCTTGATATCTGTCTCCATACATATTCTTCTGCAACCTGTTCGTTGCTAGAGACACCTTAAAAGCCGATTGTGGGACGCTTCCCGTTGTGTTGAACATGAGCTGGCCATAAGTCATGGGAGGTTGTTGTTTCTGGTGAGGAACCATTCAACCTTGGTTCATGCCAGGCGCTCCGTTATCCTCAGCAGTCTTCTTCTGGTGCTTGGACACATGAAACAATGTTGGTCCTTGCATTGGACCAGCAGCTTCCTCAAAGTACTTATCAGCAAATGGACCGAAAGTACTGACCATGATCATGTGAAAGGTATTCAAGAAAGCCGTATGATGATTTCTCATAGTGTCACTCATGGCCTTGTAAACCACTTCAGTCAGCTTCCGAGCATCTTCCTCTTCGGTGTAATCAGTCTTATGTGGAAGGAGAGTCCTCGGAAGCGACTGCTTCTGAAAAACCTTGTTGCTTTTATTCTTTGAAAAGGACATCAAGCACTTGTGTTGAAACTCATCACATGCTTGTTAGACCGTATTCCTCAGGTCTTCTGGCAACTCATCCATAGTCACGTCCAGAACCTGATTATTGTCGAATTCGGGCATCTTGAAATGTGTAGTCCCACTCAGCGTGCCAAAAAGTGTGTTGACACAAAATATGACACACTGTGCCTCACACACAGCAAGCCGGAAAGCGTGGCTTCAATCGGGTGCCCGGGTGTTTCAAAATCCGGAGACGTGCCAGTCAGTTTGACCTGAAACTAACAAGGGGTGAAAATCATTAGATTCAAAACTGGAACGTGCCAGGTGAGACCAGAAAGTTCCATATATATGGCCCTGAAGCCACTTACAATGACATACAGCTATAGAAGTTGTCTGCCAACAAGTTTTATAGATCATTCGGTTAAAACAAACATAAGGTACGTAAAGCGTCGATTGCCGAACGTGCATGCATGAGAAAAGTACGTTTAGACGAATCATAATTAACTGTGAATTAAAATGTAATCAAGCTCGGCAATCCAACCGAGTTGGGATCCATGATGAAGGAACACGTAAGCAAACACGATCAAACTAATCTAAAGCTTGTATCTGCCGCACGATACCTAACCTCATCAAAGCTTAAACGTGATTATCATGCACGAACCCGCAACAGGTAGCAATCTAGATTAGACTAATTTGGCTATTATGAACGTAAGATCTATTCATAGAGATAGCATAAAAGCAATAACGGTTAAAGCATAAATAGATCTATAAGAAAGAACAAAGTCGAACCGTATCAATCTAGATTGGGCAAAAGAGTGTTACAAATATATGAAATATCTAAAACATGCAACACGTGATAACTTAATAAATCTACTAGATCTTGCCAAATCTAATAGAGCCGATAACTATCTTGCTTTTGCTAAGCATATCGAGCAAACACCTGCCGCACAGTATCTACTCATAAACGAAACATAAGCGAAGACTTCTTGATTGTCAAGCAAGGATCCGCCGCACGATCATTGAAAACAAACAAGACTACTTGCATCAACGTCTAAATCCACCGCATGATACTAGATATGATAACAAGGTTGTCGGGACTTACAGAGGTCGACGGATCGATGACTCCTCTCGAAGAACTCGACGACACGACAAAGGACTCGAAGTTGGCACGGGGCCGGTTGTATTGATTTGGTTGTGAACGTTTTTACAATGGCCAAGGGTTTATATTTATACCCTAGTCATGACATGAGTCCTAAAAGGACACGACTACAAAATATCAGAGGAAAACATGATATCTTTGACTTTAGTTTCCTTCGGAGTCTTTATTGCCTTAATTGTTGCGATCTTCATTACCCGATCGGCCCTTACTTGCCGCCTTTGTCGCTTCTTCAGCGGAAAACCGCCCTTTCTCAGAATAGCCGACCACACAATCATTTGCCGAATCTTTGGAAATTAACTGACCGCACGAACACTTGCCGAATCTTTGGAAATCAGTCGGCCGCACAAACACTTGCCGAATGCTCCGAACACTTGTCTCTGCAAATTCACTGCACACTGGCCCACTTGTCATCTTTCTAAGCGTACCAAAATCCAGTGTTAACAAAGTTCCTCCCAAAGTAACAGTTTTTTGGTGGAGAGTACTCAATGATTTTCTACCTACAAGACAAGAACTCTGTAGGAGACATGTGGAACCAGTATCCTTCTGTGAAGTCTGTGGTGATCCTGAGGAGACTGTAAAGCATGTTCTTCTTGATTGCTCTGTGGCTGGCTTTTTTGGCAGCAAACAAGACTGGGAATTGGAGTGAAGGTTCCAAATATGAATACAACGACGTGGGTGGTGGACTTGATGTCAGAGCTATGCCCACGACGTGATCAGGCTGTCATCATGTGTGGAATGTATGCACTATGGATGATGCGAAATAAGAGACGACACGGTGAACTTTCGATGCCAGTTCACCAAGCCATAATCTGGGCAAGGGATACAACCTATGATCTATGGCAATTGAAGCATGAACCTGTTCAAAAAGGGCCGAGGCTAAAGCCTAGATGGAAGAAATCGGCTGTAGGCTGTGTCAAAATCAATACTGATGCAACTTTCTATGATGGAAAATAAACAAGGTTCTACTGCTGGCATTCTTAGGAATCACAGAGGAGAATTCTTATCGGCACGGGCCATATGGTATGAATGGATTTTTGATGCATGTTACATGGAAACCAAATCCTGTAGAGATAGTCTGCGTCTTGCTGTGGAAGTGGGGGTTGGTGTTGGAAACGGATTGCCTTCAGTTGGTACAACTATGGAATAAGAAGGATGCTCAACGATCAATCTTAGATCCACTCATTAAGGAGATTGATGGGTTGCGACTTGCGTTTCAGGATTTTTCATTCTCATATATTAGTAGAAGTTGTAATAAGGTAGCTCATACTTTAGAAAAACAAGTTTCAGGTTCGCATCGGTCGGAGACGTGGCATGTAACTCCGCCGTGCGTGTATGATCTGATTTCTTCTGAGGCTTCTGCCGATTGATAATAGAAGGCAAGCAAGTCAAAAAAATGTAGAAGATTTCAAAGGGGAAAGGGAAATGTGATCTTGTGAATTGCTTTAATGATACAACATTAGCTCTTGTATTGTAGAAAAAACCGTCAGTCTCCTTCTCTTGTTACTCAGAATGTATCAAATTTGGAAGGAAGAATATATATGCACCTTTTTTGGTCTTTCTAGCAGCTCGCCACAGTTGTTTCCATTCATCGGTTAATATTAGAATTCCAGCTCAACCATTCCAATAGCAATGGTGTGATATATGCTGATTTTAGTCTTCCTTGGTCGGCCCCGTGCCTTTTCCTTTCGAGGCGCATCAACTGCTTCCATATATAACAGAAAGCCACACACCTATATCGCTTTCAGCATTGCCCGGAGTATTGGAAGCTCTCCGTCTTTGCTCTAAGACGACCTGGCGCTGGAACTTTATATGCTTTGCGAGATGATCAACATAAGTGGCAACCCTTACTAAAGTTGGGCATTTGGGGCCGCATAGGGGTAGGGTAGTAAAATCAAACATCATTGTACCATGCTAGGTGCATGTTGTCCCACGGTCACCCGTGTTTTGCTTCTCAGGAGGTTTGGGCCCGACATGACCAATATCACATAGTGTCTCATCTTTGGCAGTTGCCACATTAAGGGTAAATATAAGGATCATGGTCTTTCCAAAGAGGCACTCACTACGATCTTCTACAAATTCAACACACGTGTTTAGCTGAGGGAAGGCTCAAAGCCGTCTTGAGTCTAGTTACTCATCCATACGATCCCAATGAGCACTCCGAAGATCATCATCACATGTTCAAAACGAGAATGATTGGGCCATTTTGCTTTGCCTTGGTCAAGCGGCAAGGGGCCCTTCTACCCTAGAGTGATGTATGTCCCCTTTTTGCACTTTGCACTAGAGTGGTAATTCACAATCTCTGTGTCTGTCCGTTGGCTATTATATTTTCCTGTTGGTATAGGTTCTGTTTGTAGTAGTGTGTATTTGTATGCTCAATTAGCCAACGATATATTAGCTTTGGACTTCATTTTTTCTAATTAGATTTGGACTTATGTTCTCCTTCTGTGCAAACTTAGAATTTTAGCTATCCCTATAGCAAGCTTTGCTTTGTATTAAAAAAGCAAGCTTAGCTGACTTTCTATAAAGTTGGATTACTCTTGGCATGCTTGTATATAACAATATGGATAAACTTTAATTTGAAGCTTTAGACATTAAATAACTCTTAAAGTATTTAGTTTAGAGATAAAGAAAATAACACGATAGTTGTGTTTTGAACGGGAGGAGTTGCTATATTTTAAGTGCCTGAATTTTTAAAAGATTTTAGGCAACAATCTTACACAATCCATTAGTATGATTAAATAACAATTCAATTTACAAGAGTCAATTTATATTTTTTCTATAGCCAAATAATAACAAAATTGCATTTTACTAGAATATAACAACAAAAAAATCAGGCACATATAAAAAAATGCACATATAGGAGATGTGAAATCATAAACATTTTATATTTTTTATCGGATGAAGAGTACTTCTCCAGAAAAGTTTTGAAGTGCAAGCGTTATATAGCATCAATGATTAAAAGGGTGTTTGGTTCATCCCTGCTAAACTTTAGCCTCTATTATATTGAATATTTGATATCAATTTAGTCTATTAAATATGAACTAATTCTAAATCTAATTATGCAGATTAAGATTAATTTGTGAGACAAATCTGTTAAACTTAATTAGTCAATGATTTGATAATATAGTGCTACAATAAATATGTGGTGCTAATAATAGATTAATTAGGCTTAATAGATTCGTCTGGTAAATTAGTCACGACTTATACATTAGTTTTATATAACTAATTTATATTTAGTCATCTTAATTAATATCTGAACTTGTGATGTGGCACATAATAGATGCATCCAAACACCTCCAAACTCATATAGCAGGCCACGCGGCGCCCGGCCATCCCTTCTTGTCTTGCAGAATCGGCCATGGCACCAAATCGTGATGGCCAAGAAAGTGAATCAGGGGCAGGATGCGGCGTGAGAAATCCCAATCCAAGCTCTCTTCTCGGCTTCTCCTCCCAAGAGATCAATACGCACTCCAACATCATCCCAGATCCAGTCCATTATTCGATTTCTTCCTCATGTTATATACGTTGTTTTTGTCCGGGCTGGATTATTCAGGAAGATGTGACGGCGGCGCCGCTGCTGCATTGATTTGATCTAATGATCCGACTCCGACTGGGATACCAATTCGCTATGATGTGTATATAGTTTTGGAGACCCCCAACGCCGCACGCCTTTCTGCTTCGGCTGCAAGAACCCTCTCCTCTTCTGGCGCGCGTGGCCAGGTTGGAGCCTGGAGCCGATCTCATGGCGGCGGTGACCCACAAGCGCCCGACGGCCATGGAAAACTGCTGTCCCACGGTGTCCGGCAAGAACTACGACTTGGAGAGCATCTACAACTACACGAAGCTCGAGACGCTCGGGGAAGGCACCTACGGCACCGTAGTGAAAGCGCAGGACCAGCGCAACGGCGAAACGGTGGCTGTCAAGTGGATCCACCCCAACGACGACGGCGTGACCGACCTCGACGCCGTCTTCCACGAGGCCGCTTGCTTGGAGGCGTGCCGAGGCGACCCCTCGATCGTGCAGATGAAGGAAGTGGTCGCTGACGTGGTCACCGGGCACGTGTTCATCGTGACGGAGTTCGTGGGACCTAGCCTCGAGAGCCACCTCCCGCGGCACTTCTCCGACGCCGAGATCCGCGCGGTCATGCGCCAGCTCCTGCGCGGCGCCGAGACGCTACACAGGGTAGGCATGATCCACCGCGACATCAAGCCGGACAACGTCCTCGTGGGCCCCGACGGCGCGCTCAAGATCTGCGACCTCGGGATGGCGGCATGGACGAGGCCCGCGGGTGAACTGTACCCGAAGGAGACCGTTGCCGCGCTGCTGTACCGCGCGCCAGAGTTGATGAGCAGGTCCCGGAACTACGGCGCTGCCGTGGACATGTGGGCACTGGGGTGCGTGATGATTGAGCTACTCATCGGCGAGCCCGTGTTCAAGGGCGTGGAGACGGAGGACGACGTCCTCCACCGGGCGCGTGACCTGGAGTATCAGATGGAGAAGGTGTCTATTGACGGACCCGGCGTCAGAGTCCGTGATGCTGCGTGAGCTGTCCAAGGCCGGGCACGAGGTCCTGCGAGGCCTGCTCAGTTTGGTGCCAGAGAAGAGACTCACCGCGGCGGATGCGCTCAGCCATCGGTGGTTCCAGGAGGAGGACGTGCCCCTGTCCCCTGTTCATCAGGACCAGCATTGTTTCATCAGTGACTTGTAGATTCATCAGCTTCTTGTAGAGTGTAGATCAAAAGGCAACAACATCTGACCATTGTAGTAGTCTATCTAGTACGCTCTTTTGTCTGCTTGACTGACTAGTTTTGTGCGGCTTGTGCCCATCCATCCCATATATAGTACTCAGTGGCGGAGCTAGAGTAAATTTGAGGAGGCGTGCTTACCTTGTGGTGCGAAGATATATAATTTGTGGGTGTAAATATAGTGAAAATTTGAGCTATATCAATGTTTTTTAAGATTTTTGTGGGTGCAGACCCACTGCCATCCATATAGCTCCGCCCCTATAGTACTGGAAGCCCGAGAATTTTCACCAGGTAATATTTGTTATGAATCAACTTAAATTGCTGAAGAAGGCTACATTATACTCGCTCATTGCTCACCATATCCATGTAGCTGAATACAAATGCTCTATTACTTTCTAGTAACAATCGAGATACAAATGCTCGGAACGATGCTACGAGTATCTCAGAGCAGAGTCTTTCTTAAACTTACTTTCTAAATCCTCGTATATAAAATAAAATTTTCTTTAGATATCTTTTCATCTTTCAACAGTTCCTCTATCTTCTATATATGCCCTCTCTATCTTTGACTAGTGGAAAACAAAATAAATAAATGATGACATTATGATAATATTTGGAATATTATCTCCGTAAAAAGAAATACAATTCTAATCCAACATCAGGTTAAAGTATTTCAAATTTAACTAACTACATACAGAAAACAACAATATTTATTGTATCAAATAAACATCATTAGAATTATCATGAGATACAATATTATAGTATATAATAATTTTGTGTTATAAATATTAATACCTTTTTACATATATTCGATGAAACTATAGGCATTTTATATAACCAAAATATAAAACACTTAGATCCTAGGCCGATCAAAATTTTGATTTTTTGGAAGTGGAATATTCAAAACTCTTAGAAATAACCTTATTTATTCCTCTAAATCTATTTGGAAGTTCAAAAATCTATTTTTTAAGGGAAAAAATAGAATATTTTTGGAGATGCTCCTAGTGTTGATTCTTTTTCTCCGGACAAACATTGTTCTATTGCCATGACCAATTGTAGGAAGTTCCGACTCTGGTAGTGTAAAAGCTTTTTCAAAGTCCAATCCAACCCGAAAACCCGAAAACTTTTTCAAAACTCTGGTCGTGTAAAAACTTCTCCAAGATCCAAATTCCAATCCAACCCGGAAACCCTACGGGCCGAGGCTCTTTCCGGGTCCCCACCACGCGCCGGACCTAAAATATCCCCAGACCACCCAACCGCCCCCCAAACCCAAATCGGCACCCCCGGAATCCCCAATTCCGCTCTCTCCCTCTCTCCCTCTCTCCCCCACCGCAGCAGACGAGCGCGAGGCGGAGGCGGAGACGGAGGAGAGATGGAGTCGGACCAGGGCAAGCTCTTCATCGGCGGCATCTCCTGGGAAACGACGGAGGAAAAGCTGAGCGAGCACTTCTCCGCCTACGGCGAGGTTACGCAGGCCGCCGTCATGCGCGACAAGATCACCGGCCGCCCCCGCGGCTTCGGGTTCGTCGTCTTCGCCGACCCCGCTGTGGTCGACCGAGCGCTGCAGGACCCCCACACCCTCGACGGCCGCACGGTATAGCAACCCCACCTCTTCCTTGACTCGAAACCCTAGGTCGAATATTCGCAAACCAGCGGAATATTCGCTTCGCTCGTCTTCTGATCTGCCTCACCGTCCGAGCTTGACCAGGATTTCTCTCGGTTTGCTGGTATTTTTATTGCTTCAGGTCGATGTGAAGCGGGCACTCTCGCGGGAGGAGCAGCAGGCCTCCAAGGCCGCGAACCCTAGCGGTGGGAGGAACACTGGCGGTGGTGGTGGAGGAGGCGGCGGTGGCGGGGGCGGTGATGCCAGTGGTGCTCGGACGAAGAAGATCTTTGTGGGCGGGCTGCCCTCTACTCTGACTGAGGATGGGTTTCGGCAGTACTTCCAGACATTTGGCAGTGTCACTGACGTTGTTGTCATGTATGACCAGAGCACGCAGCGCCCGCGTGGTTTTGGATTCATCACCTTTGACTCTGAGGATGCGGTTGACCACGTGCTGCACAAGACCTTCCATGATCTTGGTGGGAAGCTGGTTGAGGTGAAACGTGCATTGCCCCGTGAGGCGAACCCTGGCGGCTCTGGTAATGGGCGTTCTGGGGGAAGTGGGGGTTATCAGAGCAACAATGGCCATAACACGAGTTCTGGTAGCTATGATGGTAGAAGTGATGGTGGCAGGTACGGGCAGACACAGCAGGGTAGTGGTGGCTATCCTGGCTACGGTGCAGGAGGCTATGGTGCTGGGGCAACTGGATATGGATATGGTGCTAACCCTACAGTTGGATATGGAAATTATGGGGCTGGAGGATATGGAGGTGTTCCTGCTGCTTATGGTGGACATTATGGAAACCCAGGTGCAGCTGGTTCTGGTTACCAAGGTGGACCTCCAGGCTCCAATAGAGGACCTTGGGGCAGTCAAGCTCCATCTGCATATGGAACTGGAGGGTACGGTGGTAGTGCTGGCTATAGTGCTTGGAACAGCTCTTCTGGTGGTGGCAATGCTCCCAGTAATCAAGCCCCTGGTGGACCTGCAGGCTATGGAAGCCAGGGCTATGGGTATGGTGGATATGGAGGGGATCCATCGTACGCTAGTCATGGAGGATATGGGGCTTATGGAGCACGTGGTGATGGTGCTGGTAATCCTGCTACTGGTGGAGCATCTGGATACAGTGCAAGCTATGGAAGTGGAGGTGCCAACTCTGGCTATTCAAGTGCTTGGAGTGATCCTTCACAAGGTGGTGGATTTGGCGGTTCAGTCAATGGAGGTGCTGAAGGGCAATCAAATTATGGCACTGGCTATGGCAGTGTGCAGCCTAGGGTTGCTCAGTAAAGAGAGGCATTTTGAGTGTCTGAAATGAACTGGTGCATCTGGGCAGTCTATGTATTGATTTGTCATTCCAGTCTCTCTGATTGCTCTCAGCATTCTGAAGATTGCCCATTTGCTGGTTAAATCAGTATTTCTCCGGGTTGGAATGCTTGATCCTTTAGTGGCTTACTACTAGAACTACTAGTCAATAAGTAGCTATAATGTGGAGTAGCAGTATCTTGCCGAATGCTTTTATTAATTTTTACATTTAGCTTTATCTATCTGTGTGCTTTGCCATGAGTGGAGTTTCAGGTTGCTTCATCTCTAGTTATAAGCTAGAGTAGCTCGACTGCTTATGGACAAAATTATCTAGTTGTAACTCTATTCTACAGATCATATATTTGTGTTCGACGGTAGTATTTATGCTGGATCTTGCTCTACCTATTCTGGAATGTTCTATATTTGGTGGTTGTATTGACATGTGGTATTATCAACATTGATGGTTTGAAACAGATGCAAACGCTGAAATATGCAGTCATAGTTGCTTGATGCTGTAGCTGCTTCTAACAGTATGTACAACTGTAGTGCAAGTGTTTTTATGTAGCTGGAATGGTACATCCTTCAAGTATATCATCAAGCTATGAATTCCATCCGTTTGGCTCTAGATTTCGATATTTTCCAAGCAGCAGTAAGCTTATTAGCAGCAAGATTGTAGCGCCAAGTTTCTGAGGTAGTATAGATAACTGGGTTATCTGTGAAGCTACTTGAATGTTTAGGCGTAGAATTGTATTGTAGAACAGTCAAGGCTCAGCAAGTAAAGTAATTGTCCTTCCTCCTACCTTCCTTTATGTACAGGTTGAATGGGATGACAATTCCTTTTTAGAGATGCCCAGGCAAGGTCTATGAAATCAGGCATCTGAAAAAGGCATGCGACACAGTGATTTACATGACGAGCTGGCGAAAAGTTTCAATACCGGGGTGCTGACAGAATACAAGATACCAGCTTAAGTGCTTCATTTTCTGAAGGGTCTTGTGCTGTCCTACAAGATAGTGGGTATGTGGAATCAAAGATTCTATATTCACATTTTGTCTGGCAAAATCTTTTTGACTCTGGTACTTGTCAAAGCGAAACTTTAGACGATTCTTAGCTTTGTTCATTCAGATTTACTGCATACCATATCCATCGGTGATGGAAAAATTCACTGTAAATGCGTCAGTTTTAACTTTCGAGCAATAATTATTGCGCTAGACATTTTGATTGACCACACAAACACTGTTCAATGTATTTATCATGAAAAATATTATATTTGCATTTCTTATTACAATTTGGGTGAAATTATTGATTTTTTTTTTAAGTAAAGAAACTTGCCAGATGAGTTAGTGTGATTAGGAGGGCTAGCTTTGCTTTTTTATTTAAGGCCGTGTTTGGTTCGCCTTCTGCTACCAAAAAAAATGAACCTGCTTTTTTGGAAGCAGCTTTCTGCTTTCCAAATGGGTGGAAATAGAGACGTTTTACAACTGTTTCAAGGGAGATAAAGAGGCCTGGGGTAGGTTTCATAGTTGTTTTACCAAACAAACCCATATCACTGATTATACACAGATGGGCTTAACAACATAATTATTTTCCCTTTGATCTGTTATAATGTTGCTGAGCAGTTGACCGCAAATTTAAGTTAAGTTTTTTATGAAGTGCATACTTGCCTTTTTGGTATATTATAATTATAGAATAGAAGTATGGTTATATCCCTTGGCGCGGAATCTTATCCACAGATATATAGTTGCTGATGTTCTCCCCTGGAATGTCAGATGAGCATTGTAATTGTTGAAACAGCTTATTCTATGTACTATAGAGGCCTGGGTTAATTTGCATGAGCACTTGTCTCAAACACCTAAATCTAGTGTGATGTTAGATCATGTTGTAGAGACGATTGTAATCCATAATCAAAACTCTGAGATGCTCATTAAAAAGTTGAGAAAACTTCAAATATGATGAATTGCTACAATCTGAGTCAATGATTTTTTTTAACCCACTGCCTTTTACTTTTCTCATACCAGAATGCATCATGTAACTCTTTTCAATAGTACTACGTCCGTCCCAAAAAAATGTGACATTCTATAATTTTCCAGATGGTTTAGTATTGGCATCCCTATTTATTAGATGTGTTTCCCCTAAAACTTGATATTCAAGGATACATTGGTTGGATTCTTTTAGCATGTCTAGCCCAGGTTCGTGAATTTAAGTCTTCTCTTGGAAATAGTTATATGTATATAAAGGAAGGTTCTTGTCATCATTAATAAGTTGAAGATTAGTTATCTTTTTTTTTTCCTTCAAGTTTTGCTAAGTTATACCAAGGATCTTGAAACAAATGTGTTATAGCTTTATGTGCATGTGGTACCTGGTATGATCTAGTTCAGATTTGTGGTTAGATGTTAAACTTAAATTTAAGTTTTAGGTGCAAGCTTACACTCCCTTCCCAAAGTGTATGTTTTAATGGCAAAACTTTTGTCTACAGACGAATTGCAACATGTTGGCTGGAGCCACTATGGTTGGGTCTGGGGGAGGATGGGCACGGTCTC
Source organism: Microstegium vimineum (assembly GCA_022036555.1). Classification (NCBI taxonomy): domain Eukaryota; kingdom Viridiplantae; phylum Streptophyta; class Magnoliopsida; order Poales; family Poaceae; genus Microstegium; species Microstegium vimineum. The sequence goes on along the minus strand of CM039123.1, from coordinate 13,051,309 downwards.
GGCTATGTGGCACAAGGAGCGGCTTGTCTGCATACTGGTGATCGTGGATGCTTGTGATATAGCAATGCCCCAATGTATAGGTGTACTTGTAGTGCTAGAGGCTTCCTTTTGTTGCCAACTTGCCATGATGTCTATGCCCTACAAGTAGTTGCATAACACATATTATACTCAATATAGTTTCTACCCCTTGGCATGGAAGCCATTGGTGCTTTTCTTTTTGTTTAGCATTAATGCCATATAATTGTACATTGATTTGACTATTCAGTTATTGCTAAACCACACACTACACTCCAGTGAATTCTGTAAATGGAATGAAATGAAATGCATATATATATAACTCCGATTGCTTACTGTGTCGTGATTGGAGAGTTCTGGTATCTCTGATCTGATTCAGTTTCATGTTAAATAAACACTGAATGGGTTGTTTGACTTTTTTTTTTTAATAGTGAGTGGCTTTGCTGCTCACCGTTTCCCTTCTCTGGTGACCTCCAGCTTCTCCGGTCCCTCTGGCGATGGAGCAAAGGGGAACCAGGATCTGGTGGCTGTTGTATATCATCTTCCTAGCATCCTGCATCTAGGTTGGTTTGATTAGTTTCTAGCATCCACATCTAGGTTGGTTTGATTAGTTTCTTCCTCAATCTGGTGTAGATTGGGGCTTTTGGCTTCCACCGGATCCTCTCCGAAGCTGTCGCTGGTGCTGCTGCTGCGGATGGGTGGGGTCAGAAGCTGTCCCTGTCTCTGTCTGTGGGTTGAGCTTTCGGGCCATCCGTTTCTTTGCCAACAGATGCAGAAGTATATGGCTCATCACCATTGCTTGAGCTGAGGGTGATGGTGCCGGAGATGATTTCCTCTATTGAATCAGCTGGGAAGGCTACCAATGTTTCCAAATGTCAAGACTCCTCTTGATGGGTTCCAGGCGTGGGTTCTTGTGGCATTGAGGTATGTTTGAAACAGAGGAATTGAAATGGAACAAGAGGTGTTGGTTCTTGTTGCATTTAGGTCTGTTTGGAACGAAGGAATTGACAATATAGGAATAGGAAAGGAGTGCAGTAGTAAAGTAGAGGAATGAGAAAGAACAAGAATCTTATAAGAGAGCATTTGGAATGGAGGAATGAGATAGTAGAATAATCTCATTTTGTTTAGAGTAGTGATGTGCATGTTTTGCTAAACTTGGTAGCTTGAGATTAGCCTGGTAGATCATTAATTGAACAATGGAGCACTGAAGTGTAGATCATAGATCGAAGTTCTGCAGTTGGTGCATGGCAAGAACACAAATGGGGTGAATAAAAAAAAGGTGTTCTTGAGTCTTGCCTCTTTCTCACCGATGCTATCACAGAAGTTCACGCCAATAGTGTTGGCTAGCTCAGACAACAAAGCATCATGTCATAGGAAGAATTCCTTTACTTAGGCCCTCGAAGGATTTGGTAGGTCGGTGGCAGATGCTTGTTCAACAAATTCGATGCGTCTTTAGGAAAATCCAAGGTTTTGGAGCTTATCTTACTTGCGGAGGTTTCTGGCTGTGGCTCTACGGCTGGGTGCAGTATGACGAAGAAAAGGAGAGGTTGCTGTTCTAGGGTGTCTTATCTGTAAACTGCTGGGACGTGCCGTGCTACTTACTACATTAAAAAATACAAGTTATTCTAACCTTCTATATACATATAAGTGCATGACAAAAACAATATACCTAGAAAACGAGAAAGATTTATAATTTAGAATAGTAGTATATGAGTAGATTTTTAATTTAATCCTCATTTTTGAAAAAAGATGGTACTATTCTTTCCATAAAAGGATTATTGCTGTACAGATGAATCTTGTGTGAATTGCTAGAGTATTACCTGCGGCCAATAAGCTTTGTCGTCCTGGGTCATGTTACCGGAACGATAGGAACGAGGAATGTCAAACAACAGCGGTATGGTACTTTTGCACCAGAACAAGGTGAGAGGGAGGGTGGCGTCGTGGGCGAAAGGGCCAGAGGAGGCGAGATGGAGGGGCAGTGCAGACTGCAGAGGCATGTCTTAGCTGGAAAAAGTTAGTGGAGACCATTCCTATCAAAATATGGTGGGGGATTATTCGGTTTACATATGATTCCCGTGTTATTATAACCATATGTATGGTAAATTAAATATTTCGTGGTCTACATGGCAGCTATACGTCCTCACCGTGTTGTGGTGATGACGGTTCCTACTCAATTTGTTTCCATCTTAGCCTACCGACCTTGGCGAGCTGAGGCAAAGATGACAGAGTAGCAGCGGCACCCAAATTCAATATATAGCAGCTCCATCATAAACTTGAGCTCCTGCTGTTCAAGATAGCTCCAACTCTAACATGGATTCATATGTAAGCATAATTTTTTTTTCAGGAGGAAAATAAAAAAACACAACACAAGGAGCAGGGGAGCTGGGTGTGATGGCCATGGCGTGGCCATTGCTGCCGGCCGGGGAGCCATGGCAGGGCCTTGCCGCTGCCCGCCTGCTCGCTCGAGCTGGGAGCGCGGCGCTAAAGATTGTTGCTGGGGTCGCAAGGGGGAGGGTGTGGGGAGGGACAGGGGGCGCCGAGACCCATCGCCAGGAGGACGCAGCCCAAAGGACGCCGGCGATGAAACCCTAGCCTTTGTCGTCCGCCCTATTGTAAGGACCTGATTAGCCTAGAGGGGGGGGGGGGGGTGAATAGGCCTGTTTAAAACAACACTCACAGTTTCTGTCAGTCAGGCCCGACACTGCCGGCCTTTACCCTAGCACTGCCACGGGTGCCCGGCACTGCTGCTCTCTAGGGCGGCAGTGCTGGTCACCTGGACAGAACCTTGCATAATTCAAAATATATAATGTGAATGAAAATTGTGCTTGAATAAAAACTTTCCTAGAGGTGTAAGGAACCTCTAGCACCACTTGAAAGTGGTAGCAACACACCCACCGAGTAGATTGGGTCCAAACCCTAGAAATCAACTTGAGAGCAATGTATATCAAAGTAAAGAGACAAACACAAGGTGACGCAAGATTTGACCCGTGGTTCAGCTCGCCACCAAGGCTTGCCTACGTCCACGTTGTTGAGGTGCGCCACACAAGGCTTAAGCTTGCCACAAAGGCTTGCTCTTTCCTCGGTCTCAAGTCAAGAGAATGAACTCTTGAGATGAGAGGAAATGTATTAGCAATATGGGGTGTTACAAACCTCCCTAGGCTGCCACACGAAGGAGGCAAGCTCAAGGGCGACGCCTAGCCAGCTAGGAGCAAAGCTCCAAAATTAACAAACTCAAATCGCCGGCCACCACGCGAACCAAATGCTCGTAGGAGTTGAAGATCCGAGGGAGAAGCTTCTTCTCAAGCTTGGAGGCTCAATCTCTCAAAGATTTGAGTGGAAATCAATGGGGAGAGAGTTGGAGCACCAAGGGAGAAAGGGAGAGCTAGAAGAGAGCCTCTTTTCTGTTTCTGCGAAATGTGAATGAGTGAATGGTAGAGATAGCCGTTGGGAGTGAGTGAGGGGATAAGAAATACCCCTTAAATGTACAATGGGCAGATCAAGTCGCGGGCGCGCCGGCACTGTCGGCCTGGCAGAGACAGCAAAGAATGGATCTTGGAATAGCTGACTATTTTGCCTTCTATGTATGTGGAGGTGTGTGATGTATGAAAAGATATAGCATTTGGTTCACTTGTTGGCATGCGTGTTGAATCCCTCTTGATGGTACGACATACCTGAAAGGTCCTAGATGGCTAGAGGGGGGGGGGTGAATATCCTATAAAAATTCTACAAACCACTAGAGCAAAGGTTAGAAAAACACTTAAGCGAAGCTTTTTGCTCTAGCTCTACTAGGGGTGCGAAGCCACCTATCCAATGCAATTCTAGTTAGCTAAGTGCCTATCAATCAATAGCAAGAACCTAAAGACAATTAGCACAAGCTAGCAAGAACAACTACTAAAGAAGCTACCTAGCAAGCTAACTAGACAAGATATGAAAGAATAAAAATACAAGATAGGAGGTGATTGTTATACCGATGCCTTGTGATATATGGATGTCAATATAGAGAGCCAATCACAAAGAAAACCAATGAGTAGCCGGGAGACAAGGTTGACACAAGAATTTTTCTCCTGATGTTCACTTGGTTGCCACCAAGCTAGTCCCCGTTGTGTCGACTACTCAAATGGTGTTTCGGTGGCTAATTGGCAATTCACAAGCCAAGACCACTACCCGGGTGCCACAAGAAACCACCCAAATGAGAGTAACTCAATGACACGAGCAATCCACTAGAGTTACCCTTTGGTGCTCCGCCGAGGTGGGTACAAGCCCTCTCACAAGTCAATGAAGCCGGCCGTGAACAATCACCAACACGCGCCGAAGCTTCTCCACAATCGCCAAGCCGTCTAGGTGTTGGCAAACACCAAGAATAATAAGAAATCCCGCGGCGATGACGATGACCAAATGCCACTAAGATGCAATGTAATGATCAAAGCACTTAAATCACTCAAACTCTCAAAAGTATGCAATCAAGAGTGAAGAGAGTGAGTTGGGGGCTATCTCAAGCAAGCACAAAGTGTTAGAATGAATGGGAGGTGCAAGAGAGGTCCCAAGGAGCCAACCAAAACATATATATAGCCCCCACACAAGAGCTAGCCGTTTGCCTCCTTGATCCTGCCTTTCTGCGTGACTCCGGACGCTGTTTGCATGGGGGGTCCGGACCATCGCGCATGTGTCCGGACCCTCTGCCATTTTGAATCCTGCCGTTGGCGCCCTTTCTGGTGTCGACGTGCAACCTCCGGACGCTGTGAATAGTCAGGGTCCGGACCATCGCGCCTTGCGTCTGGACCTCAGCAGAGAGCTTCCAGAGAGCAGTTTTTCGCCCGGATCGCGTCCGGACTCTAGTGTCCAGACACCAATCAGCGTCCGGATCGTCTGCAGGGAGCATCCAGAGAGCTCCAAACATCCGGACTCGCGACTGGAGTCCTACGTTCGGACGACACTTAGCGTCCGGACCTCCTGTCCAGAGAGGCCGAGCCTTAGGGTATGCTTCTGGACGCATGAGCATTAGTCCGGACAGAGCACACCTTGTGTCCGGACCTTGCATCCGGATCATCTTTCTTTGTCCAAACGAATTGCTTCTTCTTCTCCAAGTTTCCATATGCTAACACCTTGTGATCCATACACTTGTGCCCTGTGTTAGCCTTTTCATTGAAACATCTTGGATTTAATTATATTTTCATGTCACTTAGGTTCATTTTAATTATGCATGCAATGCAAATCTAGTGGCACATGATAACCGCAATCGAAACGAGTTTTCCCTTCTTGATAGTACGGCTATCTATCCTAAAGGTGATCACACTCTCTATAGTGTCTTGATCACTAAACCAAAAAATGACCCTATAGATATACCTTTGCCTTGACCATTTTTGTTTTTCTCTTTCTTCTTTTCCTTAGACATGGAGCACTTGATCTATCATGATCCTTCATCTAGCTCCACTTGTCAACTTGGATCACCCTAGCTAGATCATGCACTTAGCACTGGGGTTAGTCCATAGGTTTCATCAATTATCCAAAACCAAACTTAGGCTTTCAATTCCTAACTCAAATTCGAAATATAAAATGAATTAAAGTCCTTTGAGCTTGTTGCCATGCACTTTTGTAATTGGAGGGGTCCGCCAACCTATTCATCAACCTCCTTATGTTTAACCTGCTTGTCATACTTGAAGAGTCTCATTAGTCCTCTAATTATGTTGTCATGTCACCAAAACCCACTTAGGGCTTGATTGCACTTTCACCTATTGAAAGGTCCTAGATGGCTAGACGGAATAGACTAATAAAAATTCTACAAGACACTAGAGCAAAGGTTAGATTAACACTAAAGCGAAGCTTTTTGCTCTAGCTCTACTAGGGGTGCAAAGCCACCTATCCAAGCAATTCTAGTTAACTAAGTGCCTACACACAATAGCAAGAACCTAAGGCACTTAGCTCAAGCTAGCAAGAACAATTAACAAGGAAAACTAACTAGCAAGCTAACTAAACAAGATAAAGAAGAATGTAAATACAAGATAGGGGTGATTGCTATACCGAGGCCTTGTGAAGAATGAATACCAATATGAAGACCAATCACAATGAGATCACCAATAGTAGCCAGGAGACAAAGGTTGACATAAGAATTTTTCTCCCGAGGTTCGCTTGGTTGCCACCAAGCTAGTCCCTGTTGTGTCGACTACTCAAATGGTGTTTCGGTGGCTAATTGGCAATTCACAAGCCAAGCCCACTACCCGAGCGCCACAAGAAACCACCCAAATGAGAGTAACTCAATGACATGAGCAATTCACTAGAGTTACCCTTTGGCGCTCCGCCGATGTGGGTACAAGCCCTCTCACAAGTCGATGAAGCCGGCCGCGAACAATCACCAACACGCGCCGAAGCTTCTCCACAATTGCCAAGCCGTCTAGGTGTTGGCAAACACCAAGAATAACAAGAAATCCCACGGCGATGATGATGACCAAGTGCCACTAAGATGCAATGCAATGATCAAGCACTTGGTTCGCTCAAACTCTCATGAATTAACAACACAAGCATGGAGAGATGAGTTGGAGGGCTTCTCAAGCAAGCACAAAGAGTGAGAATGAATGGAAGGTGCCAGAGAGAGCCCTAGGAGCCGCCACAACACTTATATAGCCTTCCAAACCGAGCTAGCCGTTTTCTCCTCTTTTCTCTGATTTCTACGTGACTCCGGACGCTATTTTACCTGGGGTCTGGACCATTGGTAGCGTCCGGACCCTCCATCAGCCGAGCAGTCAAGCCTCTGTTTTCAAGTCCGGACGTACCATCCGGACGCGCAAAGATTGGGGTTCGGACCATCGCGTCTGCGTCCGATCCCTCTGCCATTTGAAATCTCCGTTCGCGCCTTCACTGGGAGCCGCCACGTCGCCTCCGGACGCTGCGCACAGTGCGCGTCCGGATCATCAACACCTTGGGTCCGGGGTCCAGCAGAGAGCTCCCCGAGAGCCAAAAACCTCCGGACGATGGTCCGGAGTGCCGCGTCCGGACACACATCTGCGTCCGGATCTCCTGTCCAGAGAGGCCGAGGCTAGGGTATGCCTCCGGTCGCAACTCTAATGGTCCGGACCGCATTCCGGACCTGCGTCCGGAGCTCCTCTGAGTTCCATTTCAAGCTGCCTCTTCTTCTCCAAGTCTTCAAGTCCTAACACCATGTGATCCATACACTTGTGCTCTGTGTTAGGCTTTTTATTGAATTATCTTGGATTTAATTCTATTTTCATGTCACTTAGGTTCATTTTATATGTATGCAATGCAAACCTAGTGCACATGATAACCGCAATCGACACAAGTTTTCCCTTCTTGATAGTACGGCTATCTATCCTAAAGGTGATCACACTCTCTATAGTGTCTTGATCACTAAACCGAAAATGGCCCTAAGATATACCTTTGCCCTGAGACATTTTGTTTTTCTCTTTCTTCTTTTCCATAGTCCATGGAGCACTTGATCCATCAATCACCATGATCATGCACATTGCTCCATCTCACAATCATACACTTAGTCATAGGGTTAGTCCATAGGTTTCATCAATTAACCAAAACCAAACATGGGCTTTCAATCTCCCCCTTTTTGGTAATTGATGACAATCTTTCACAAAGGAATATATATAATGAAAATTTCCACTTTGGTAGTATTAGCTCCCCCTACATATGTGATATATGAGTTTGGTTCATTTTGATCACATATGCATGAATAGGAATTGTGGGAGAGTAAATGCTACCAAATGATGCTAAGGTATAAGAGATGGACCTTTGAAGCGTGATACCAATCGGAGTGCAAATATGAAACCATCCTTAGCACCATGAATGCCTAGAAACCACTTGAAAGCACTTTGAGAGAACTAGATACCACTTTGAAGATATAAAGACAACCTAAGCATGCTAGTTCTTCAAGCATCATATCAATTATGTTTCTAACATTCATACCACACAAGCATATCATGAAAATAAGTACATATGTAAACAAGCACTTATGAATGCACAAAAAAATATGCAACAACTTTATTCATAGGCTTGCTCCCCCTACTTGTATGCTTTAATTATTCAAAATTTTCAAAAATATTTTTCTTTTTGTCTTGCCTACTTACTTGTCCCCCTTTTTCATCTATTATCATAAAAGATGTGCTCAAAGAGTTGATTATTGGAGAGAAACTTAGTTGTGGCTCAATCTAGATTATCTTGCCCATGTTGAGCTAAATATTTGAAGTTCATAGTCTAGATCAAACACTAGGATTGCAAGCCCACAAATATGTCATATGCTACCACTAGATTAAATCAAGCATAGAAGCAATAGTGGTACCATATAAGCATCAAAGCATTTGATTTTCATGAATGAACCTAATGAAATGATGTCTAGATGCACTAATAAGTCCTAATATTGGATGAATGACATGTCAACCAATTTGTACCTTGCTTTGCTCGAAGGAGAGGCATGTCATATATGGGGGTGCATCAACACATGTTTGAATAATCAAGAATGTTCAACTCATTCCTTAGCTTGCAAAACCTCTTCTCATCTAATGTCTTGGTGAATATATCGACAAGTTGATCATCGGTGCCAACACTTGTAATTGTGATATCACCCTTTTGTTGATGGTCCCTTATGAAATGGTGCCTCACATCAATATGCTTGGTTCTTGAATGTTGAACCGGATTGTTGGTTAGCTTTACCACACTTTCATTGTCACAAAGCAATGGCACTTGCTTGAAGTTGATTCCACAGTCATTCAAAGTTGCCTTCATCCAAAGCAATTGAGCACAACAACTACCCACACTTATGTATTCGGCTTCGGCGGTAGAGAGTGCAACACTATTTTGCTTCTTTGATGACCAAGATACAAGTGACATGCCTAGCATTTGACATGTGTCTGATGTGCTCTTTCTATCAATCTTGCATCCCGCATAGTCGGAGTCCGAATATCCAATCAACTCAAAGTTGGACCCCTTGGGATACCACAATCTAACATATTGTGTATGCTTCAAGTACCTCAATATTCTTTTTGTAGCCTTCAAGTGACTTTCTCTTGGAGAGGCTTGGAATCTTGTACACATGCATACACTAAACATCACATCCGGCCTAGAAGTGGTCACATAGAGTAGGCTTCCAATCATAGACCGATATAACTTTTGATCCACCATACTGCCACTAGCATCACTATCCAAGTGTCCATTAGTGCCCATAGGAGTGCTAATGCCTTTTGAATCTTCTAAGCTAAACTTCTTCATCATATCCTTGATGTACTTGCCTGACTCACAAAAGTGTCATTCTTCAATTGCTTAATTTGAAGACCAAGGAAGTAGCTAAGTTCACCAATCATTGACATTTCAAACTCATTCGCCATCATTTTGCCAAATTATTCACAAAATTCTTGATTGGTTGAACCGAATATGATATCATTCACAAATAGATCCTTGCCAAGCTTCTTGGTGAAGAGAGTAGTATCAACCTTCCCCATGACGAACCCTTTTGATAGAAGGAAATCCCTCAATCTTTCATACCATGCTCTAGGTGCTTGCTTCAAGCCATACAAAGCCTTCCTCAACTTGTACACATGGTTGGGCTTCTTGTCATCTTCAAAACTGGGAGGTATCTCAACATATACTAGCTCATTGATGTATCCATTTAAGAAAGCACTCTTCACATCCATTTGGTATAGCTTGATGTTGTGTGCACATGCATAGGCCAATAAGATTCTTATTGCCTCTAATCTTGCAACCGGTGTATAAGTTTCTCCAAAGTCAAGACCTTCAACTTGAGTGTAGCCTTGAGCTACCAATCTTGCTTTGTTTCTCACAACTATACCATCTTGATCTTGCTTGTTTCTAAATACCCATCTTGTGTCAATCACATTGTAGTTTTTGGGTCTTTCAAGTAGTTCCCAAACTTGGTTTCTAGTGAAATTGTTAAGCTCTTCATGCATAGCATTGACCCAATCAATATCTTGTAAGGCTTCTTCAATCTTTGTTGGCTCTATGGATGACACAAAGGAATAGTGTTCACAAAAGGATGCCAATCTTGATCTTGTTTGTACACCAGTTGTAATATCACCAACTATTTGATCAATGGGGTGATCTCTTGCAATGTTGGTTGGTTGAAGGATAGAAACTTGATTGCTTGAGCTTGGTTGAGATGAACTAGCCACTTGTTGATCTTGCACTTGAGAACTACTAGCTTGCACATTAGGTGAATTGAGTACTTGATCTTTGTCATATTCAATGTCAATTACTTGCCTAGGTCGAATATCACCAATATCCATGTTATTCATAGCCTTTGACAATTGAGGACCACTCACATCTTCTAGATTCTCATTTCAACTTGAGAGCCATTGGTTTCATCAAATTCAACATCATGAACCTGCTCAAGTATACCACTAGCCGAATTCCACACTCTATAGGCTTTGCTTGTGGTTGAGTAACCAAGTAGGAACCCTTCATCACATTTCTTGTCAAACTTTCCAAGTCTTGTGCCTTTCTTCAAGCTATAGCATTTGCAACCAAACACTCTAAAGTATGCAATGTTGGGATTTCTTCCATTCAATAGCTCATACGGTGTCTTCTCCATCAATGGGTGGCAATACAACCGGTTGCTAGAGTAGCAAGCGGTGCTGATAGCTTCGGCCCAAAAGGATTGACTCACATTGTACTCACTAAGCAGAGACCTTACCATATCAATCAATGTTCTATTCTTCCTCTCAACAAGGCCATTTGATTGTTGAGTGTACTTGGCTGAGAGTTGATGTTTGATTCCCAATTCATCACATAGCTCCTCAACTCTTGTATTCTTGAATTCACTTCCATTGTCACTTCTCACTTTCTTGATGGTGGTTTCAAATTCATTGTGACATCTCTTGACAAAAGATTTGAAGGTAGAAAATGTATCACTCTTGTCATTGAGAAAGAATACCCAAGTGTATCTTGTAAGATCATCAACTATCACAAAGCCATACTTGTTGCCTCCAATACTTGTGTATGTTGTTGGTCCAAATAAGTCCATGTGCAACAACTCAAATGCTCTACTAGTGCTCATCATGCTCTTCTTGGGATGGATGTTACCAACTTGTTTGTCGGCTTGACAAGAGCTACAAAGTTTGTCCTTCTCAAACACAACATCTTTCAAGCCTCTAACCAAGTCATGTTTAATCAATCTATTCAATTGCTTCATGCCAACATGATCAAACCTTCTATGCCATAACCAACCCATACTTTATTTAGTGAGCAAGCAAGTTGACAATTGAGCTTCACTAGCATTGAAATCAACTAGGTAGAGGTTTTCATATCTAAAGCCTTTGAAGATCAAGTTTGAACCATCTACACTAATGATCTCAACATCATCTACCCAAATATGCATTTGAATCCAAGATCACACAATTGAGCCACGGATAGCAAATTGAAGTTCAAGCTCTCAACTAGCAAGACATTTGATATGCTCAAATCATTGGATATAGCAATCCTTCCAAGACCCTTGACCTTGCCCTTGCCATTATCACCGAAAGTAATACTATCAATGCCATCATTGGTGTTGGAGTTGATTTATTTGAACATTCTAGAATCCCCGGTCATGTGTTGAGTGCACCCACTATCAAGAACCTAATGCCTTCCTCTGGCTTTGTAATTGACCTACAAAATAAATTAGTTATTCTTAGGTACCCACACTTGTTTGGGTCCTCCAAAGTTAGTGACCAAGGATTTTAGCACCCAAATAGCCTTCTTCTTTGGGCCAACAATGGATGTGCCAACATACTTAGCCATTACACCATATCTCCCTTTGGTAAGCATATAACATGAATCAAAATGCATGGAGGTGGATTTAGCAAACTTTATTTGGCTCATGTTAAGTTTGCAATATTGATCAACATGCCCCACTTGCTTGCAACTATTGCAACGCCAACCATTGCTTCTCACAAAGCTAGGCTTTGGAATCACAAAGGCGGCCTTGCCTTTCTTGGGGGTATATCCCAATCCCTTTTTGTAGTGGGATATTCTTTGGCTACCCAAGCACTTTAGCAAGCGGGCATCTTCACCATATGCCTTACTCAAAGCATGAGTGAGTTCATTAACATCATTTTTCAATTTTTCATTTTCACTCACTAGTGTAGCATCAACCTTTGAGCTCTCACTAGTGGATGTGCAAGTGGATGTGCTACATTGTGTTTTGGTTGGGGTGACAATGATAGGAGTGAAAAATGATTCATCAAGAATATCACAAGTGACTCCAATATCACACGATGAAATAACCTTATCCTTGTTTTGTTCAAGGAGGGAGGAGTGAGCCTTTTCAAGCTTGTAGTGAGTCCTCTCAAGCTTCTCATGGGCTTCCATTAGCCTCTCATGAGAGCCATTGAGCTCATCAAAGGATTGTTCAAGAGCCTTAAGCTTCTTGTTCAATTCTTTGCACTCCTTTCTCTTTGTCTCAAAGCAAGCATAAGTTTGCTTCATCATGTCTACTAGTTCTTCCTTGGAGTACTCCTCCTCATCATCACTACTATCATCATCACTATCACTATCATCATGAGATTGTACCTTAGTTGGCTTATCCATGAAGCATGATGGAGTGTCGAAGATAGAAGGCTTGTTGTTGATAACAATGCTTGCCAATGCCTTCTTCTTGGACTTCTTCTCATCATCACTAGAATCATCATCGGAAGAATCATCACTATCCCAAGTCACCATGTAGGATTCACCCTTCTTATTCTTGGTGAATGATAGCTTCTTCTCCTTCTTGTCATGCTTGTTCTTCTTCTTCTAGTCATCATCACTATGATTGGGACAATCCGCAATCATGTGACCGGTGCTCTTGCACTTGTAGCATCTCTTCTCATATTCTTTGCACTTGAAGTTGTCTCTTCTCTTTCGAGCACCATAGCCCTTCTTCTTCATGAACTTGCCAAACTTGCGCACAAAGAGGGCCATCCTCTCATCATCAATGTCACTAGCTTCTTCATCATCACTTGATTCTTGCTTCTTTGCTTTGCCCTTGCTCTTGGATGATGATGCCTTGAAAGCTAAGCTTTTCTTTTCTTTCTTGACCTCTTCTTCTTCACTTTCTTCATTGTATTGCTCTTCGGTCATGATTTCTTCAAGTACTTCATTTGGAGTGATCTTGTCCAAACCATCTCTCCTAATTATTTGCCTCAAAGTTTTGTATTTCTTGGGAAAACAACCAAGAAAGCGATTTGAGAAGTCCTCATCCTTGACCTTCTCACCCAAGCTCTTGAGATCATTGATGATTACTTGAAGCCTATGGAACATCTCCGGGATAGACTCATCATCCTTCATCTTGAAGTGAGATAGCTTGTCCTTGAGCATGTACAACTTGGCATTCTTCACGGTTGCGGTGCTTTCATATGTATCCTCAAGTCTCTTCCATACTTCACTTGCCTTCTCAAGATCTTTGATTTGCTCAAACACCTTGGAATCAATGCCATTGTAGATCACATTGAGTGCCATGGTGTTGCATTGCCGGTTCTCTTGCTCTCTAGGTGTGGGATCGTCTTTATCAAGAATCACAAAGTCATGTTCGGTCACACTCCACACCTTCTCATGCATTGAGCATAGATGCATCTTCATCTTTCTCTTCCAATAATCAAATGATGTGCCATCAAACATTGGTGGTTTGCTTCCAACATGGTTGAATTGTATTTGAGCCATCACTAACACCGAAGGTTATTAATTGATAATAGCGATGACCACGACTTTGATACCACTTGAAAGGTCCTAGATGGCTAGAGGGGGGGGTGAATAGCGTAATAAAAATTCTATAAGACACTAGAGCAAAGGTTAGATTAACACTAAAGCGAAACTTTTTGCTCTAGCTCTACTAGGGGTGCAAAGCCACCTATCCAAGCAATTCTAGTTAACTAAGTGCCTACACACAATAGCAAGAACCTAAGACACTTAGTTCAAGCTAGCAAGAACAACTAACAAGGAAAACTAACTAGCAATCTAACTAAACAAGATAAGGAAGAATGTAAATACAAGATAGGGGTGATTGCTATACCGATGCCTGAAAGTGCAATTAAGCCTTAAGTGGGTTTTGGTGACATGACAACGCAATTAGAGAACTAATGAGACTTTACAATTATGACAAGCAGGTTGAACTTAAGGAGGTTGATAAACAGGTTGGCAGACCCCTCCAATTACAAAAAGTGCATGGCAACAAGCTCAAAGGAGTTTAAATTCTTTTATACTAAGCTCTCTTCTTGCTCTCCCTTCTCCCTTGGTACTCAACCACTCTCCCCCATTGATTTGCAATCAACCTTTGAGAGATTGAGCCTCCAAGCTTGAGAAGAAGCTTCTCCCTCAGATCTTCAACTCCTACAAGCATTTGATTCGCGTGGTGGTCGGCGGTTTGAGTTTGTTACTCTTGGAGCTTTGCTCCTAGCCGGCTAGGCGTCGCCCTTGAGCTTGCCAACTTGTGTGGCAGCCTAGGGAGGTTTGTAACACCACCAATTTTCTAATACATTTCCCCTCATCTCAAGAGTTCATTCTCTTGACTTGAGACCAAGGAAAGAGCTAGCCTTTGTGGTGAGTTGGAGCCTTGTGTGGCGCACCTCAACAACGTGGACGTAGGCAAGCCTTGGTGGCGAGCTGAACCACGGGTCAAATCTTGTGTCCCCTTGTGATTGTTTCTCTATTGTGATATATATTGTTTGCAAAGTGCTTTCTAGGGTTTGGACCCGATCTACTTGGTGGGTGTGTTGCTACCACTTTCAGGTGGTTCTAGAGGTTCCCTACACCTCTAGGAAGGTTTTCATTCAAGCACAATTTACATTCAGTCCTTACATTTTGAATTGTGTTGATCTCTGTTCTGGTGACCAACACTGCTGCCCTTAGCCTAGCAGTGTCGGCCACCCGGCAGCGCCGGCCTCAACTGATAGCAAGCTGCTAAGTTGATTTTAAACAGGCCTATTCACCCCCTCTAGGCTAATCAGGTCCTTACAAGTGGTATCAGAGCAAGGTTACCTCAGTAAGCACTTCACCGTGCGAGGTAATGGCCGAAGAGGGAAATGTTGTGATGGTTGATCCCAAGAAGGTGGATTTGCATGAAACCTCAAGCAACGATGAAAGTGCCGACACGAACAAGTACCAGACCACTGCTGGTATATCCGTTGGAGAAATAGCAAGAAGAAAAGAAGCTTGAAGATTGAGAAGAGAAGGCAAGAAGTTGCAAAAAGAAGAAAAAGCAATCAATGACGCCAAAAGCTTGAAGCTTGCCGAGAAGCTTCATAGAAGAGAAGTTAGAGCTCTCAAGAAGGAGCTCAAGGCCAAGGAGGAGGAGCTCAAGAAAAGCAAAGAACAAGCCTCTCATGTGGAGGTTGACTCAAGCAGCTCCAACGGTGATGATGATGTATCATACCAAGCCTCCAAGATCGCAAAGAAGGATGAGAATAAGAAGAAGGATGATGGAAGCAAGAAATACTCCGCCATATCCTTTGATTATTCATCTATCTCTAAGCATGAGAATAAACCTTTATTCCATGTTCCCGCCGGTAAGTTGCCTCATTTCGATGGGACCAACTTTGTCAAGTGGAAACACTTGATGAAAGCTTATCTTGTAGGTCTTTACCCCGGTGCTTGGGAGATTGTGCACAAAGGATGTGATCCCTCGGTTGATCCTACAAGTCCCACCACCACCGAGCTCCGTTGCATACAACTAAATGCACAAGCAACTAGTGTGTTGCTAAGTGCATTGGATGGTGATGAGTACAACAAGGTAATGGGCTTGGAGGTTGCCAAGGAGATATGTGATACCTTACACCTTGCACATGAAGGTGTTAGTAAAGTGAGGCAGTCCAAGATATACAACGTGGACGCACCTCAACAATGTGGACGTAGGCAAGCCTTGGTGGCGAGCTGAACCACGGGTCAAATCTTGTGTCCCCTTGTGATTGTTTCTCTATTGTGATATATATTGTTTGCAAGGTGATTTCTAGGGTTTGGACCCGATCTACTTGGTGGGTGTGTTGCTACCACTTTCAGGTGGTGCTAGAGGTTCCCTACACCTCTAGGAAGGTTTTTATTCAAGCACAATTTACATTCAGTCCTTACATTTTGAATTGTGTTGATCTCTGTTCTGGTGACCAGCACTGTTGCCCTTAGCCTAGCAGTGTCGGCCACCTCGGTAGTGCCGGCCTCAACTGACAGCAAGTTGCTAAGTTGATTTTAAACAGGCCTATTCACCCCCCCTCTAGGCTAATCAGGTCCTTACAATGCCTTGTGAAGAATGAATACCAATATGAAGACCAATCACAATGAGATCACCAAGAGTAGCCGGGAGACAAAGGCTGACACAAGAATTTTTCTCCCGAGGTTCGCTTGGTTGCCACCAAGCTAGTTCCCGTTGTGTCGACTACTCAAATGGTGTTTCGGTGGCTAATTGGCAATTCACAAGCCAAGACCACTACCCGGGCGCCACAAGAAACCACCCAAATGAGAGTAACTCAATGACATGAGCAATTCACTAGAGTTACCCTTTGGCGCTCCGCCGAGGTGGGTACAAGCCCTCTCACAAGTCGATGAAGCCGGCCGCGAACAATCACCAACACGCGTCGAAGCTTCTCCACAATCGCCAAGCCGTCTAGGTGTTGGCAAACACCAAGAATAACAAGAAATCCCGCGGCGATGATGATGACCAAGTGCCACTAAAATGCAATGCAATGATCAAGCACTTAGTTCACTCAAACTCTCATGAATTAGCAACATAAGCAAGGAGAGATGAGTTGGAGGGCTTCTCAAGCAAGCACAAAGAGTGAGAATGAATAGGAGGTGCCAGAGAGAGCCCTAGAGAGCCGGCCACAACACTTATATAGCCTTCCAAACCAAGCTAGCCATTTTCTCCTCTTTTCTCTGATTTCTGCGTGACTCCGGACGCTATTTTACCTGGGGTCCGGACCATTGGTAGCGTTCGGACCCTCCATCAGCCGAGCAGTCAAGCCTCTGTTTTCAAGTCCGGACGCACCATCCGGACGCGCGAAGATTGCGGTCCGGACCATCGCGTCTGCGTCCGATCCCTCTGCCATTTGAAAATCGTCGTTCGCGCCTTCACTGTGAGCCGCCACGTCGCCTCCGGACGCTGCGCACAGTGCGCGTCCGGATCAACAGCACCTTGCGTCCGGGGTCCAGCAGAGAGCTCCCCAAGAGCCAAAAACCTCCGGACGATGGTCCGGAGTGCCGCGTCCGGACACACATGTCCAGAGAGGCCGAGGGTAGGGTATGCCTCCGGTCGCAACTCCAATGGTCCGGACCGCATTTCACTTGCGTCCGGAGCTCCTCTGAGTTCCATTTCAAGCTGCCTCTTCTTCTCCAAGTCTTCAAGTCCTAACACCATGTGATCCATACACTTGTGCTCTGTGTTAGCGTTTTTATTGAATTATCTTGGATTTAATTTTATTTTCATGTCACTTAGGTTCATTTTATATGTATGCAATGCAAACCTAGTGGCACATGATAACCGCAATCGACACGAGTTTTCCCATCTTGATAGTACGGCTATCTATCCTAAAGGTGATCACACTCTCTATAGTGTCTTGATCACTAAACCGAAAATGACCCTAAGATATACCTTTGCCTTGAGCCATTTTGTTTTTCTCTTTCTTCTTTTCCATAGTTCATGGAGCACTTGATCCATCAAGCACCATGATCATGCACATTGCTCCATCTCACAATCATACACTTAGTCATAGGGTTAGTCCATAGGTTTCATCAATTAACCAAAACCAAACATGGGCTTTCACCTATGCTTTTGGGGCCTATTTGGTTGGAGGTTTGGGTGACTTGCCTGGTAAAATGTGTTGCTTGACAGTTGTCTGGAATTCTGATGAAATTTGCCTCGCGAGACAAGTTGAAAGATGATCCGTTTGGATGAAACCTGTGCCTGGAAAGTTTAATAGATAGTATATTTATTTCTTATGTATACAAATACAACTAATATAGCTATAATGATACAGACCATAATAATATACTTAGAATATAAATCAACAATTTTTATGTATAAATGATATTTATAAAATATAATTATTTTAATTTTTTGTTAATCAACCATTTATGCAGATAACAAAAAAACACAAACGACATCATAAATATAACTTTAATACTATATGAGTAATATACACCATTATAATATAAATCAACAAAATAATATAAATTAATATATTTTAAATTAATAGATAAAAAGATAAAATAATTTCAATATATTATTAATTAAAAATGCACGCACATAATTAATTAAGGAATGGATTGATGAAAATGACGAGACGTTTGGGTCACATGCTGTTGGACTGATTTATTAAAAAGAACAAAAAAAAGTAAACAAAAGAGTGTTTCGTAATATTGATTTCATTTATACCAAGCAATCGGTAAGAAAACAAAAAAGAAAGTCAACCAGTGCTGAGCATCTCCCAGTCAACCACCGTAGCAGCCACACAAATGCGATCCGGCGCTCGTTTGCCCGGGCGGTTATTTGCTTTTCCTCTTTTCTTTTCTTTTTTTTTTGCGGGGCGGCTGTTTGCTTTTCTTGGTTTTTTTCATCTGGTTTGCTTTTACTTGTTGGCAGTCCCAAAAAAGACAACTTTATGGGATACGCGTATGACTAAATTTATAGAAGATACGTACAACATTTTTTATCTTCAAATAAATTTATAAAAAAAATAGACTTAAAGATCTTTCTGATGATACTAATCATTTAGCATAATTATTTATATATTTTAATATATAATTGTCGACATTTTAAAACCGTTGACTTCTCGGGAAAAAATAATGGACTTTTGCTAGCTGGGACTATGTTCTTTTTTGGGAAAAAACCATGTATAAAACGTTTTGATATTATATAAATGAATAAAGAAAACAAGGGAAGCAAAACAACAGCCCGGTAAAAAAAGAAAAAAGAAAAGGTTGGACGGCTGCGATGGGGTGTGTGGACGGTTGTCCAAACAACCGCCCGGGCAAACGAGCGCCCCACCGCCCGGGCAACCAAACGTATGGCAGGCAGGGTCCAGGAAGGTGGCAGGACAGGCTAAAATGGTCCAGGTTAGCAACCAAACAAGCCCTTGCTGCACGTGTTCGAGTGGAAGGGCCGAGCGCCAGAGTGCCTAGGAGGAAATGTCCCGAGGCGCATGCCTGCCTTTTGGCCTAGGCGATTTTTCTTTTTTCTTTGCCATTTAATTCACCCATGCTTCATTGCATCACTCTGTTAGCATCTCTAAGAATATCTAATCTAACCTTTACCCTTATACCTGTACACCATTTCCTGCTCCCACAAACGACCACGTCGCCTTCTTTTTCTGTCCGTTCAATTTTTTTCACACCAACAGTCAGTACATCACCTTCTACCATGTTTGTGGCCCATCCAGCCCTCCACGCTCCTATGGAAAAAGGGGAAAAGCCCTGCTCCGGCTGTACGAAGGGCCCAGGCAGCGTCATCCTCTGCTTCTGCTTCAGCCCCCGGCGAGCGCGGCGCTCCGCACCTACCTTCGCTCGGTGTCCTGTCCGGCTCAGGTTAGGCGGTACCGGCGGGGATGCGTGCCCTCCCTCTCCCCTGGCGCGGCGCGCCAACCTGCGCAGCCGGATCCCGACGGTCAACGGCAACCCTGCCACGGGTGACGCCCGTCGCGTTCTCCTATGCGATCAGAACCCGAAGCTTCTCCAGATCTGGTACCTCTGCATTCGAATATGTACATCCCCTCAAAGGATCCGTCCCCATAGCTTCCCTTCCTTCCTCTTCACGTACCATGCGCGGTGGAGGCGTTCCATGCCTGCACAGCAGCGGCCAGTCCGGCCACCGTCCTTCAAAAATCCTCTTCACCAGGTTTTAGAGTCATTCAGAACTATCATGGGATCTGATGCAAATCATACGATTGTCCTTACTCCATTGGCAATCACATTTTTTCATTTCAGTACATTTGTACCCTTATACCTGTACACCATTTCCTGCTCCCACAAACGACCACGTCGCCTGCTTTTTCTGTCCGTTCAATTCCACACCAACGGTCAGTACATCACTGTCGACGAAATATGTGTCGCAGTCTACCTAGGGGTACCCTACGGTAGTAGATTGTAGGTGGAGGTGTGGCGACGGCGATCAAACGTAACATAGAGAGCGTAGACACGGCGATTTAGACAGCTTTGGGTCGGCAAATCACCGTAATACCCTACGTCCTGTGTTCTGGTGGCTGGATTGATCTAAGTACTAAGTTACAAGATCCGTAGATGATCTAAGAGAGAGAGATTTTTGGAGGGGTCCCTGCTCGCCTTATATAGCCGGGGTGCAGGGTTACAATTTCCATATCCTAACAGATTACGATCGGTCCCTTAAGGTAAGGGGTCCGAGTCTATCTACTAGGATCTTCCTTGGCGAGCAAGACTTGTTCGGAGTCCTTGGCGAGCACAACGGGCTGGTCGCGTGCCCCAAGGCCTCGCGGGTTAGGCCGTCTTCTGGTCGGTAGGCCCATAAGGTCCCTGAGGATATGCCGAGGTAATATCCCCAACAAGTCCCCGAGCATGTTATATTCTTCCGGGGAGCCCGCAGCATTATTCTTGGAGGTGTTCAGCTGGTCGCCATCATGCGTCGTGGTCGTCGTGAAGCTCCGACTAGGCTGCCTGGTCGGGGTGTTGATCGGAGAAAACTCCTGACCAGGTCGGGCTGGTCGAAAGCGTCATAGCGTGATGGGCGAGCTGGTCGCCACGTCAGGAGTTGCGGCTGCTTGATGGGAGGATGTGACGTGCTGAAGAAAAAAAACTTTTGAAAAGTCCTTTCCTGGTGAAGTGTACCCACTTAGGCTCTGCAAAAACAACACAAAAAACAGCAGAGCTCTATCGTTAAGAAAATTAGTACATTCACCACGAGGTGAAGTGTACCCACTTAGTCCCCGAGCATGGTAGCAGGTGAAGTATGCACGTGGTGCCATGCTTTATAAAAAAGATGCATAAGGTATGTAAATTGAAGCATGAGTTTGGTAAAACGACTGCGAATACCCGTAGTCCCCGAGCCTGATGAAAAAAAAACTGGAAGCTTCTTGTATGAGGATCATATATTTGAAAATTGAAATACTGAAATATGAGTTTAATGAGAAACGACTGCGAATACCCGTAGTCCCCGAGCCTGATGTAAGGAACTTAGGAGGTTCTTGCATCGGGGTCATGTATTTGAAAATTGAAATACTGAAATATGAGTTTAATGAGAAACGACTGTGAATACCCGTACTCCCCGAGCCTGATGTAAGGAGCTTAGAAGGTTCTTGCATCGGGGTCATGTTGCTTGATTCGCAGTCCCGGGGCATCAGTCCCCGGGTGTTGTCCTTCAGTGTCGTGGCCGCAGTCCCTGAGCCTAGCTTGGTATGACTTTGGACGAAGTCCCCGAGCCTGGTCGGGAATGCAACCAGGCGGCCGAGTCATGGTTGCTGTCGACGGAGTCCCCGAGTGTGGTTATGTCGCAAGCTCTGTGGATCCTACCGACCATACTTCTGTAGCCATGTTACTGTAGCTACACGAAATAGATTATAACAAGATTATGCGTCCAGTCCCCAAGACTATAGCGTTGGTGACATTGCGGAAGTTATTAGTCGTAAATTGAAAAATAACTTAGAGGTACATATGTAGGGGAGAACAAAAAGGAAGTAAATGGGCCTAATTAACCGCGCAGTTGGTGGCCCGTATTTGAGGCGCAAGGAGTGGGCGGCGTGGCGGTTCCGTATTCGGTCGTTGCAGTTTCCCAAAAACCCTGGAAGGCGAAGCGCCGCGCCGCTCGGTATAAAGGACAACTCCGGCGGTTGGCGGAACGGGAAGGGTCGCGTCTCCTTGTCTTACCAAGTGCATGGGGGATATGAAGAGCCGGCGATTCTGTGCTATATATGCTAGTGAACCGAGAGGGTTTCCGTCCTCCTTCTTCGGTAATCTCCACGCTTGTTGGCCGCAGAAAGTGATCAAAGAGTAGAGGGGATTAATTAGTACTAGGATTTCGTCGTTGGAGATGGAGGGTGGCGGTGCACGTCCTGCGGTGGGTGTCGCCGCCTTGCTGGCTCTGCCGGAGGACCTGATATTTTAGATTCTTCTTTGCGTGATCGATGATGGCGACAATGTGCGTGAGTATGTGAAGATTCGTCCGGTCTATCGTCTCTTCCGCGACTTTTGTGACGACGCATCGACGATTCGGGTCTTGTCCCTTCGGCGTGTCCAAGATTATTGCCGGCCCTACTACCCTTTTCTGGATACTGCCTTCGAGCAGCGCTTTCTTGCGGCCGATCACCCCGAGGCGCTGTTTTTCTGTGGTGTGGAGAGATTGATGTTGTGGGGGAGAGATCCTGATGGGCAGTTGCTTATCAAGCGGCCGATGGCTGCTGGAGATGAGGTCGCCATGTACTTACGGGCCATGATGCTGTATTATGCGAATCCAGCAGATACGGAGGTGATGGCTATCATCGACCGACTCAGTGGAGGTGCCCTTCCAGATGGTCGGTTTTGTGATCGAGCTTTGCGTCGTCTTCGGGAGCGCTCTTGTGACAATCTTCATATCATCTGGCGGCGGTGGTGGATTCGTGCCCCGGAGGATGTGCCGGAGTTAGTCGTCGTCGTTGGTCCTCATCAGTGCATCTGGGACGAGTGACGCCGTTTTGGTAACAATATGCCTTGGATCATCATGTATTGTAGCCTGCAATGTCAACTTTGACATGAGTTTGATCTCTAGACTAGGAACATTAGTGAAATAGTCGCTTATCGCATAAGTAGGATGAAATTGTAATCGTTGGAGTGACTAGTCTTTAGGTGTGGTTCCTTCTGTTTGGGAGTCTCGATTTTATTGTCATGCTCTATTTTGCTGCGGGACAGCGATAATTTGTATCTCGGATACAAGTGTTCGGACATGTAAGTGAAAACTACAAAGCTGTAATATATTCGGGGTGGTGAGCTTTTGTTTCACTTGTATGTCCTGTCGTGCCTGCTAAGTCATGAGCCGTAACGATGAATCATTCGGCCTTGGGTCTCAAATGGTCCAGATCGTAGGGCTAGCGCCACTTCACGCGTAGGATACATAAGGACTCCCAAGGAGGCACGCTACTGGCAACCCGCGGCGCAGAGGGCGAACAACTCATGCACACTTAGGGAGATGCCAGTGACAGGGCCTTTTTCCGAGAGGCTCGATCGTGGCGTGACTAGGGCCTGTGGAGACCGTTCCTGCAGACGCTGGGCGAAAAGCCATGCTGCTTGTAGAGTCGTCGACCGTACCGTGGTCGTATATAGATTCTGGGCACGCAACCTCACGGCTCCCGACCCAAGTGACATCGTCCGACTTCTGCGGAAATGCCACTTGGGAGGCATGTCAATGAATTCATAGAGCTTAGGGTAGCTACTTCTATTCGCTATGGTTCTTTGGCGGGCCAGCTTCGGGTGCTTTCTGGTTATGGCCAGGCTGTTTGGAGAAACGCCCTATTGCGTTTTGGAGAGGTCGTCGAACATTGTGGGAGTGTTTTGGAGAGTTCGTCGATCGTTTAGTAGCTGTATTGCCGTGGTCGCCGTACGCCACGGTGGTTGTTGAAGTGGCCTTTGTGCGCTGTGAGCATTTTGTAGGGGTCGTCGTACACCGTGAGCGTTTTGCAGAGATCGTCGTACGCCGTGAGCGTTTTTCTTGCTCAACAGGTTCTGTTAGAAAAACATATGCGAAACGGGAAGCCTTTATTCATTATTGGAAGAGTATACAGTACAAGCTTTTATTAGACTATGTTTATGCTAGGGCATTGTCTCACATCGCCCGGAGGGGACGGTCTTCTATGGTTTCTCGCAGAGGGGGTCGGCGGTGGTCACTGCTTGTTCTGCTTCCTTCTGCTTCTTTGCTGCGGGGTTGTCGCTGGCTTCGGAATTGTACGTATCCTGGATACGGGGCCTCTCGACGGCGTTTATTGTCTGCTGCTCGCACTCGTAAGCTATCTTCAGGTTGGTACGAAGGGTAAGGATGCCTTGTTGTGTCGGGATTTTGAGTACCATGTTTGTGTAGTGCGGGACTGCCATGAGTTTGGCGAGTGCTGGTCGACCAAGTATCGCGTGGTAGGCTGTCTCGAAGTCAGCTATGATGAAGTTAATGTTCTCCACCCTGAAGTGGTTTTGGTCGCCAAACTGCACAGGCAGGGTGATCCGGCCTACCGGTGTTGATGCCTTATTGGGGATGATCCCCTAGAAGGAGAAATTTGCGGGCAGGAGGTCCTTCTTGGAGTAGTCGAGTTGGCCGAATGCATCGGCGAATATGATATTGAAAGCACTGCCGCCATCGACCAGCACCTTCTTGAAGCGACACGTGGCGATGGTGGGGTCAACAATTAGTGGGAAGCGGCTGGGATATCTATAATCCGTCCACTCTTCTGCGGAGAAGTTGATTGGTTGTTTCGACCAGTCGAGGTAGCGAGCGTTGGCTGAGTCATCTCTTGTTGCTGAGACCGAGTAGACATCCTTGCGAACCTGGCGACGTCTCCTCTCTCCTTACACAACCACGTTGCCCCTGAAGATGGAGTACGTCATTGAAGCTGGTCGGAACTCCGGGGCTGGTGTTTCTTGGTCCTTGTCCTTGTCGGAGTCGTCTTTCTTTGCTCTCTTGTCACTTCTTGCCTTCACTATGGACTCAAGGAGCTCACAATTGCGCATGGAGTTTTTGGAGTTTTTATGTATAGGGCACGGGCCGTCAAGGACCTTCTCGTAGCTGGCGTCGTAGTTCTTCTTTGGCCGGGCGTTCGTGTTGGCGACGTAGCGGTTGTCGCGCCTATAATCGTACCTCTGCGGGTAACACTCGGAATTATTCGATCGGTAGTCCCGGTGGTCGCCGGCCCTTCCTTCGATACGGTAGTTTGGTCGGCGATCGTTATCCCTTGTACGTTCTAGAGATCGAGAGTAGCGCCGCCTGTTCTCCCTGCTGCGGGTGGCGGCGTCTTGATTGGCGTAGGGATTCGCGATCGTCATGAGCTCTTCTATGGTTGCTATGCTTTTCCGCGCCAGCTTGTTTCGGAGGTCGTCCGTCCGCAGGCCGTTGGAGAAGATGGCGATGGCCTTTGGGTCGGAAATCTCTGCGATGTTCAACCGCTTGTCGGAGAAATACCTGATGTATTCCCAGAGGCTTTCGTTGCTCCTCAGGCGGACGCTCTCTATGTCGTACCTCGTCCCGAGCTGAACACATGTGGCCTTGTACATCTTGATGAAAATTTCCTTGAGTTGTTCCCAGGTGTCGATAGTGCCTTCCGGGATCTTCTGGAGCCAGTTGTTCGTGGAGGTCGACAACATCACCGGAAGGTAGTTAGCCATTACGTCTTGATTTCCCCTGGCGGCGTAGACAGCTATCTCGTAGGTGGACGCTCATTGCTCTGGATTCGCCTTGCTGTCATACTTTTCCACCAACGTAACTCTGAAATTCGGGGGCCACTGGACGGTGCGGAGATGCGCGGAGAAGGGGTGCAGTCCCCCGATTGCTCTCTACGCTGGTGGCGGTGTCTGACCACGATGGAGGTCATCATTATTGTACCGTGGGGATCTATGTCGACGTTCCCTCGGGGGGCTTTGGCGCGCCGGAGGTGGTGACCTATCGCGCTGGGGTCTTTCACGCTCGCCGTCGTTGTGAGGTGGTGATCCTCGCCTTTGCTCCCTCGGAGGGCTTTGGCGTGGCGGTGCAGGCGCTCGATCGCGTCGGGGCCCGTCGAGTTCTTCGTCGTCATGGAGTGGGGATCCCCGCCTGGGCTCCCTTGGCGGGCTTCGTGGGTCGTTCCTGCTGTGGCACTGGCCGGAGAATTCGGGTGGAGGACCCGCCTTGTTGACCTGGACCGCCGCCGCCATGATGTGGTCTTCTATCTTTTCGATCTCGGGTGTGGGGGGGATCTTGGAGAGCTCGCAAGCGGCTACCGCTAGATTGGCACTGGGGTCGGGTACACCGGAACGTCACCCACCTTGTCGAAGTCCTGCTGGAGGTTGCGCCGTGGCGGGCGGTCACGATTCCTCTGCTCTAGCTCACATTGCTCTCGTGCGAGTCGCTCCTGCTCACGGCGCTCCTCGTCGCGCTTCTCTTGCTCGTGGCGCTCCAATTCGCGCCTCCGTGCACGCTCGACGTTGTGTTGCTCTCTTACGACGCGTTCGGCGTCCGTCTCGTTGTCGGGGGTGACGCTGTCTGCGGAGACTTGAAAAACTAATCCTCCGAAGCCTGGAGGGAATTCCGGCAAACTGCCGGTCGACCCGGAGGAATCAGCGACCTCCGTCCCTACGGCGTCAACAGAATCCGAAGATATCGTGTCATCAAGGGAAACTGCCTGGTCGGAGTCACTGGGACCGTGGAGATGACGACGGTATTCACGATCGGAGCAGCCAGGACCTGGTCGGAGATCGCTTGGTGCATTTAGCGCTGGAAAAATGCCGCCTGGTTGCTAAGTCCATGAGGCATTATCAGAAGAGGGCGAGTGTCCTGGTCGTCGCGGCCATCGTCTTCGGCGGGGACCAGCGGCGGCGTGATCGGCGGCCGTGGTGGCCGGACAGTCGGCGTCGTGCCGCCTGCACGAGGTCGAGGCAATCCATAATACCGTTGCTGGAGCGATCGATGGCGTCGGCCAGGTCGTCGATGTCGATCTTCTTTCGCGGGTAGTATATTGGTGCAGCGGAACGACGCACGGGCGGCGGCACGTCTGCGCCGCGTGGAGTAGATCCGACGGTCCAGGACATAGATCCGATCTGGAGAACGGTGCCGGTCGCCGGGAGGACCATCGAGTCTGAGAAAGTAACCGCTTGATGAGCCATGAAGTCGATGCACACACCCCCTACCTGGCGTGCCAACTGTCGACGAAATATGCGTCGCAGTCTACCTAGGGGGTACCTTACGGTAGTAGATTGTAGGCACAGGTGTGGCGACGACGATCAAACGTAACACAGAGAGCGTAGACACGACGATTTAGACAGATTCGGACCGGCAATTTACCATAATACCCTACATCCTGTGTTCTGGTGGCTGGATTGATCTGAGTACTAAGTTATAAGATCCATAGATGATCTGGGAGAGAGAGAGATTTTTGGAGGGGGTCCATGCTCGCCTTATATAGCCGGGGAGTAGGGTTACAATTTCCATATCCTAACAGTTTACGATCGGTCCCTTAAGGCAAGGGATCCGAGTCTATCTACTAGGATCTTCCTTGGCGAGCAAGACTTGTTCAGAGTCCTTGGCGAGCACGACGGGCTGGTCGCGTGCCCCAAAGCCTCGCGGGCTGGGCCGTCTTCTGGTCGGTAGGCCCATAAGGTCCCTGGGGATATGTCGAGGTAATATCCCCAACAATCACCTTCTACCATGTTCGTGGCCCATCCAACCCTCCACGCTCCTATGGAAAAAGGGGAAAAGCCCTGCTCCGACTGTACGAAGGACCCCGACAGCGCCGTCCTCTGCTTCTGCTTCAGCCCCCGGCGAGCGCGGCGCTCCGCACCTGCCTCCGCTCGGTGTCCTGTCCGGCTCAGGTTAGGCGGTACCGGCGCGGATGCGCGCCCTCCCTCTCCCCCGGCGCGGCGCGCCAACCTGCGCAACCGGATCCCGACGGTCAGCGGCAGCCCTGCCACGGGTGACGCCCGTCGCGTTCTCCTATGCGATCGGAACCCGAAGCTTCTCCGGATCTGGTACCTCTGCATTCGAATATGTATATCCCCTCAAAGGATCCGTCCCCATAGCTTCTCTTCCTTCCTCTTCACGTACCATGCGCGGTGGAGGCGTTCCATGCCTGCACAGAAGCGGCCAGTCCGGCCACCGTCCTTCAAAAATCCTCTTCACCAGGTTTTACAGTCATTCAGAACTATCATGGGATCTGATGCAAATCATACGATTGTCCTTACTCCATTGGCAATCACATTTTTTCATTTCAGTACATTTGTTTCATAAACTATGTATATCATGGATGTTCTGTCACCTGTTAGTGCTCATGTACTACACGTAATATGATTAAATGGGGATGGGTGTACAGTAATTTGTTCACCTTGCTTTGTCAAAACAGCCTGATGTTGATTCACCACTTAATTTATTTTGCGCTTACCCTTATTACCTAATATATGTGTGCATTCACTTCTCTTCATATCTTATTCTTTGATTATTTTCCTCCCTCATCAGGAATTCAAGAACTACTGTGGTTCCTATTTTTGCACATTTCCAGATAGGACTGGCAGATACCATTTTCTTTGCATTAGGTTACAGTATACATACAAACAAAAAAAACTTTTGCTATTTTCCAGTATGCTGCAGGCCAACAAATTATGTTGACACAATGAACTGGTGAAGGTCCAGTGAAATTAAATCAGTCAGATAAGTATCACTATACACTGGATTATATGTAGTGGTTTCAAAGAATTCTCCCTGTACACTTTCACTCTAAAGTATACCAAAGAGTTGAAGCACTATACTAAACAGGTTTGTGGATTATTATCAACAGAGTACCTGCCCAAAGTTCATTCTCCAAAGGTTCACATTCCTGAAATTAGTTTCCCAATGTCAGTACCTCAGATAGGTTCTGTATTCTTTGTCTCTAAGAATGACATCAGATAACAAGATTCTTCTGTCATTTGAGTCTCACATAAAAGAGATTTGATTTTCAGTGCATACTCCATACTTCTTGAGATTAGTATGTCATCAACCTTGATATGCCTTGCAGTCAATTAAAGCTACTACTTAAATTAGCCTACCAGACATTTTTGCAATTTGGGACTGCTTCATTGGTAACTTAGCTTCAACTACGTGACCGAATATTTCTTGCATATATCTTTGCTCATATTGACAGTTACTTTTTTAAAGTGAATTTGCTTCCTTTTGTTTTTCCCTGCTTGGGGATCATTTCCCTGTTAAGGTATTTTCTTTCTACACTTAATCATTACGCTCCCAATTCCTAAGGTTAATTTCTCTGTTCCCAGTTTCCAAATGTTTGCACGCTCAAAATTAGGAATGTGTCTTATTTCAGCAAGCTGACATGAACTGGAATACTAGATAACTGTAATAAGAAAGGTAGAAGGCCATCAACCAATACAAACAGTGCTGCATAAATAAATAAATAAAAATGACAGATAAATAAATAAAAATGAAAGATATAGTTGGTTTCATATTTCTAAGAACTGCCTACAAGGTGACAAATAATACGGAGCGTTACTATATGTTGCTTTCCTGCTTTATTCAAACAGGCTACATACATGTAATACATAACCGCCAGTGCAATAAGAAAGTTCCCCTGACTTCTATAATTTATGGGAATCGGCTACATGCTACAACACTAAGGCCTCACCATTTTTTTTGTCATACAGATATAAAGCCTACATGATCTTAATTAGCTTGGCCAATATCAACTGGATGGCATAGAGAAACCTTTGGGGTCATATTATGGCGTTATCTAATAGCTTAATGTCTCCTCCCCAATTCAGATTATTTAATCGTCGTGTACGAATAAAAAACCTATAGGTTCATGTGCTTATTTGCATAGCGAGCCCTACACGCTCGCGCCACCCCCTTTGAAATTACTCTGCCTCTACAACTGTAAGTGTTCATAGAGAACTTTCAACGTATTCGTCTCAGGACCCAGTGATCAATATTGGTTCTATATATCTGTTGATTGGCCTTTGGACACTACATATTTGAATCAAATTGTTGTTGCCCAGCTAATAAGTGACCTTATTTAAATTCTACCATACAGCTTCCATTTTTTGAGAGCTGACTCTGTTGTGCCCGCGGCAACGCCCGGGTTCCTGCTAGTATACCTTATGAATCCTTGTTTTTTTTAGTAAGATTAAAGAAAACCCCTCTCCGAAAACTCTCAATCCATCTTTCTGAACTTTAGCACTTAAATATTTTCTCTCAAAGCGCGTAAAGTTTTCCTACGCTGCGTTCTTCTTTGCGTCGACAAAATCGTGCATGACTTCTTCATGCCAAATTCTACCGCCATTGGGAGACCTGTCCTGGCTCGTCCTCCATGGACAAGGCACGTCGCGGGCGCGGTGCCATCAACGAGCGTGTGGCGCGATATCCTCCCAAAACTCTTGAAAATGACCTTGTAGGAGTTGCAAAATTTCATGTTTTGAGGAAGAAAATATTGGGTAGACATAGATAGCTCTTAAAATAGTAGAGATAAAATCATCATTAGAATTTGGAGCAGGACAGAAGCACCAAATTCTATTTTTTTTAAGACCGTCAATCTACTTTTCTGGAAAGGGGAAACACTGTTGTTTTTATAACAAGAAACGGAAAAAAAACTGGTGCAGACCCCATGGCGATGGCACCCACGTGTCCAACGATGGTTAGATGAGAAGCGTAGGAAACCGAAATGCAGTTGTGATTTGTGAACAAATGACGGATGTTGCGGGAACACAGAATCGGCAGATTTACTCGGGCATCATTGCCATCCCGACGTGATAGGGACACGTGGCTGCAATCGCCGCGGGAACACCAGGCTGCACCAAATTTTCTTCCACAAGAAACACTGTTGTTGTAGATGTTGATACACATGCCAGGCTGGCACTTTGGTAGAATATGCAGCTTCCTTCCTCTTCTTTTTTTTCCTGGTGCAAAGCACGCAGCAGAATGAAATTCTGTCAGAGTCCAACCCACCCCTTGGTTACCCTGCAAACGCGGCGCGGAAATAGTTGACTCAATTTGGGCGCGGCATGCACCGGCCGTCTCTGCCCTTGCAATTCTTGATCACTTCTCACCCCGAGTCCTCGCGCGGCGTCACCTCCCAAACTCCCGATCGCGCGCGAGCCCCGGCTGTCTGTCTCGGTGGCTGGGCCGTGCCGGGACGAGATGGGGGGCCACCAGCGCTCGCGCTCCGCCTCCGCGAACTCCACGGCGACGCGGTCCGACATCACGGAGCTCGACTTCGCTGCGGTCGGCCTCGACTGCCCCTTCGGCCGCGTCGATGCACTCGGCCCCGTCGAGCTCCGCGAGACCGCGTACGAGATCTTCTTCATGTCCTGCCGCTCGTCGGGCCCGGCGGTATCCAGCAGGGGCGGCGCGGAAGGGGCGGTGTCGTCGCCCGTTGCCGGTGCTGGCGGCGCGAGGAGTGGCACCACCGGGGGCAGCGTCATGGGCAGTCGAGTGAAGAAGGCGCTCGGACTCAGGCCTAGGCGGCTGTCGTCGGGTGCGCAGCCGATGATGGCCCGCACGCTGAGCCAGACGTCGGGCCCAGCGTCCCCTGGCCGCGCGCGGCGGCCGATGACGTCGGCGGAGATCATGCGGCAGCAGATGCGGGTCACCGACCAGAGTGACGCGCGCCTGCGCCGCACCCTCATGCGCACCGTCCTCGGTCAGGTCGGCGCGCGCCCATGGCATTGATCGTACGTTTTCGTCTTCATCTTTTTCCTTGACGATCGACGAGTCTGGTTGGTTTGCGGCGCAGGTGGGCAGGAGGGCGGAGACGATCGTTCTCCCGCTGGAACTCCTCCGGCAGCTGAAACCCGCAGAGTTCACCGACGCCGAGGAGTACCACCAGTGGCAGTTCCGGCAGATCAAGCTCCTGGAGGCAGGGCTCATCCTGCACCCCTCCCTCCCGCTCGACCGCCTGCACGCCGCCGTGCTCCGGTTCCGCGAGGTGATGCGCGCAACCGAGATCCGCGCCATCGACACCGGCAAGAACTCCGACGTGATGCGCGCCCTCAGCAGCGCCGTGCACGCGCTCTCGTGGCGCTCCGGCACCGCCGGTGCCGCTGTGGAAGCGAGCCACTGGGCTGACGGGTACCCTCTCAACGTGCTCCTCTACTGCTCCCTCCTCCAGGCCATCTTTGACCTGAGGGAGTGCACCGTGGTGCTGGACGAGGTCGACGAGCTCCTGGAGCTCATCAAGAAGACGTGGCCCACGCTCGGCATCAACAGGACGCTGCACAGCCTGTGCTTGGCCTGGGTCTTCTTCCAGCAGTACGTGATCACAGGCCAGGTCGAGCCGGACCTCGTCGCCGCCGCGCTCACCGTGCTCGTTGACGTGGCGGCCGACACCAGGCAGGGGAGCCGTGACCCGTTCTACGCCAAGGTGCTCCTCAGCGCGCTCGGTGGGATGCAGGAGTGGTCGGAGAAGCGCCTGCTGGACTACCATGACAGCTACGAGAAGGCCATCGGTGGCGCTGCCACGGAAGGCATGGAGATCCTGCTTTCCCTGGCCCTCGCCGCCGGCAAGATCATCGCTGACCGGGAAGGCGCCGGCGATGCCAACTTTGCTGGAGACCGCGTCGATTATTACGTCAGGTGTTCGATGAAGAGCGCCTTCACCAACGTAATACTAACAGAGTTGATGTTACTGTATCGATCATCATGGCAACTGGTCTCGATCTGTTGATATTCATTTCGGCTTTGAAACTCTGCTTACTACTACAGATACTTGAGAACGGACTCGGCGAGGCTGACAGCGTGATCATCGACCGCGACAGCGACCCTGGCTCCGTGCTGATGCAGCTCGCCAGGGACACGGAGCAGCTGGCCATGTTCGAGCGCAGGAACTTCAGCCCGGTGCTGAGGCGGTGGCACCCGGCGCCGGTGGCGGTGGCCGCGGTCACCCTGCACGGCTGCTTCGGCGTCGTGCTGAGGCAGTACCTCGCCAAGGTGACCATCCTCACCGAGGAGCTCGTCCGCGTGCTCCACTCGGCGAGCAGGCTGGAGAAGGCGCTGGCGCAGATGACGGCTGAGGACGCGGCGGACTGCGACGACGGCCGGGCCAAGGCCGTCGTGGGAGACATGGAGCCCTTCGAGGTGGAGTCCGTCGTGATGGGACTGCTCAAGGCCTGGATGGACGACAAGCTTGGGCTTGCCAGGGACTGTCTCCTCAGAGCCAGAGACACTGAGGTATACACTTGGACGGCACGAATTTTGTTCGGACCAAATAACTTACTGATCCCCTGCATGGCTGCATGGTCTGCGCCGTGTTTTCTAGAGCTGGATACCCAAGTCCAAGGAAGAACCGTTTGCCGGGTCCGCGATGGAGCTGATGAAGCTGGCTAGGTTCACCATCGATGAATTCTCCGAGATCCCAGCGAGCGCCAAAGACGAGGTGGTTCACGACCTCGTCGACGGCCTCGAGTCCATCTTCCAGGACTACATCTCCTTTGTGGCGTCGTGCGGTGAGCTAGCTACTAAGCTCAAGTTTGTTTCTCATTGGAACGGAAAGTGGTTGATGCAATGGTACTCCGACAGGCTCAAAGCAGAACTACCTCCCTCCGCTGCCGCCGCTGACGAGGTGCAACCAAGACTCAGGCTTCTTCCGGCTCTGGAAGAAGGCGGCGCTGCCGACGTGCCAGGCGCCGGAGGGCAGCCCTCGTGGCGGCGGCGTCTCGCACCACATCCCGCGGCCGTCCATCAGCCGGGGCACGCAGCGGCTCTACGTCCGCCTCAACACGCTCCACTACGTGCTCACCCACGTGGAGGCCCTCGACGCCTCGCTGTCGTCGCCGTCCCACTCCCCGCTGGGCCGCGCGCGCGCCGCGGCGCAGTCGTCGATCTCGACGGTCGCCGAGGTGGCCGCGCACCGGCTCATCTTCCTCGACTCCCGCCACTCCTTCTACCAGGGCCTCTACGCCCGCAGCGTGGGCGACGCCCGCATCCGCCCCGCGCTCCGTCTGCTGAAGCAGAACCTGTCGTTCCTGGTGTCCGTGCTGGCGGACCGCGCGCAGCCCGTGGCGGTGCGGGAGGTGATGCGGGCCTCCTTCGAGGCCTTCCTCATGGTGCTCCTGGCGGGCGGCAACGAGCGCAGCTTCGCGCGCGCCGACCAGGCCACGGTGGAGGACGACTTCCGGAGCCTCAAGCGCGCCTTCTCCACGTGCGGGGAAGGCCTGGTCCCCGAGGACGTGGTG
Source organism: Microstegium vimineum (assembly GCA_022036555.1). Lineage (NCBI taxonomy): Eukaryota > Viridiplantae > Streptophyta > Magnoliopsida > Poales > Poaceae > Microstegium > Microstegium vimineum. The sequence goes on along the minus strand of CM039123.1, from coordinate 13,017,508 downwards.
GCAAGGGAGGCCGAGACGGCCGAGGCCGTCGTCGACCTCATGGCGCGCTCCACGGACTACCTCATCGACGCCTTCAGCGTCGCCACGTGCGACTCCATCGGGGCCGCCGGCGCCGACGAAGGCGGCGGTTGCACGCCGCTGCCGCCCACGACGCGGAGGTGGGACACCGCCGACCCCAACACGATCCTCCGGGTGCTGTGCCACCGCGACGACGAGGCCGCCAACCAGTTCTTGAAGCGCACGTTCCAGCTCGCCAGGCGGCGGTGAGGCCACACGGGCATATCTAGGAGCATGAAAGATGGAGAGCACTAGATTGGTGTTTTCGCATTTTCTTGCTGAAAATCGCATACAAGAAAACAGTGTTGCTCGCGTTCGAGGGGAAGGGAAGGCAGGCTGCTGCTACACTTGTTTCTGTACGGTGCGGCAGCAGAGGAGTTTTGCAGTTCAAATCGCCGGAACCGGATCTCAATCATCGTCCTCCGAAATGAAATCCTGTGATTTCCCTTGCTTCAACGCTGGCCGCTCCACAGAAGTTGAAAGGCCCTAAAGGGGCCGTAAGTATTAGACTAGTTGTGTGGCCCAGAAACACAAGGCCCATCAGCCCATTCCGTTCTAAATGATGATCCAACGTCACGTGTGTGCCCAATTATGATCCAACGTCTCGCGTGGGTGGAATAGAACGTCACGTGCATGCACGGGCCACATCCGGGCCCTCTTCGACCGCAAGCGCCGCCCGGGCGCCTGGCGGCCGCCACCGTGGAGGGGAGATGCCGTGCATCTACAGTGCCCTCGGCTTCCGTTTCCGGAGCCGCTCGTGGAATCCTTCGAGCCGTCTGCGCGGCCTTGCCTGCTCCGCCCGTCACTGCCGGACACAGTGAGGTGTTTTCGCTCTCGGCATTCTATGTTTTTTCCCCTGCTATAAGCGAGTTTGTTTGGTCTACTTCTATTAGCTTCACGATCTCCTTATGAGAAAACCCGAGAAATACAGCAAGTTCCGATTCAGAAATTTGCTGTGCCAAGGAGAACAAAAAAAAATGACGACAAATTTAATTGGAGTTTGACCAGGATGAAACGGTAGGGATTTGGAGTTACTATCAATTACCGCCTTCGCAGTACAGTTATTATGTGTTGCAAACCAAAATTAGATGGATGTACTGGCAAGCAGTTGATAAATGGCTAGGATTACAACACTGTGATAGGGTTTTTGAAGTCCCCATTTCAATAATCTTGTTTGTATGATAAGATACCAAAAAATCCTTGGTTTTAATGATTACTATGCAGTGCTATGGTATCTTATACTCACTCTTTTATAGATTCATAGTTTTTGCTATGTATCTAGATATATATATATTATGTCTAGATATATAGTAAAAACTAAGAATCTAGAAATGCCAAAGCGTCTTATAATTTGGGACAGGAAGTAGGTTCTAGAACAGCTTATGCAATGCTACTCCATTTCTATGTCAGCAGAGCATAATAGCATATGTTGGTCATGGTTTATTGCATTGTCTTGGACAATATGGGGTCACTACTCACTATTACTGAATAGATTATGTGAAAAAGTTGTTACATGCCATCTCTACCATCTCTACTTTCTCTGGACCATGAACAAAATGAAGCATTGAACCAGATCTTTCATCCACATCTCTACATGGAGAGTGGACAACATTTCCCGTACCTGTTTCTTGTTGAAATATGCATTAATGCATGGAGAAATACGGATGCAGAATTAATTCATGGATGGTCTTTGAGCGTATGGTGCAAACAAAGTACTCCCTCCGTCCCAAATTATAAGACGTTCCAAGAATCTTGGAGAGTCAAAGCATCTCAAATTTGACCAATAATTATAGAGAAAACTATAAAGTTTTATGATATTAAATAGACATGTTATAAAAATATAATTGATAACGAATCTAATATTACTTAGTTGACATCATAAATATTATTAGGTTGGCATATAACTTTGGTCAAAATTGAGATAGTTTGACTCTCCAAGATTCTTGGAACGTCTTATAATTTGGGACGGAGGGAGTAGTAAACATCTAGCTGTAGACCAGAACACTTATATGTACATCCCATCCCTGCTTATCATTATAGAGATGCAATTTTTTTACCCTTCTTCCACAGAATGCTTTTACACGAAAGGAGTTCATCTTAAATGTTAGATAGTGAAGGTCTTATGTGATAAGAGGCAGAGCATGGAGAATAGAACATCAACATACTACTATGTCTGTAGCATAGTTCTCGTGAGCATATGACAACTTTCAAGAACTTATTGCGCTGCCTTGCGATTGCAACCGGAGAATCAAACTTGAGCCACAGGGCGGAATCCATGCAGAAGAGCAGCAGACCACACTTTCTCCATGTCTAGCACGATGTCCCCACACTCATGCTCGTTCCATCCCTCCAATGCATGAACAATTCCAGCAATGCGCCATGCACTCATGACCCTCCTTGGCAGCCAATTCTGCAAAGTTTTCAAATTGGTAGACTCAATGAGATCATGCATTAAAGTGCCTGCAGAGTTCAGTTCAGTGGGACCTCATTTACCTCACAGGAGTGCACATTCTTTAAAGTTTTAGGCACAGCCATTGCAGGAGTTATCGAGTAGGTGCAGGTGTCCTTGCGTGCCATTCTTGGTGGAAACTGTGAATATGGGATAAACTGAGTTCCTTTCTGTGCCTTAAACTGCTCGGAAGCATCTAGACCTTCCCCAATTAACCACACCTACAAAATTTGAGGCCAACAGGTGATATTATTATTTGATAATTGGATTTGATGGCCTTTTATATGATATCTTCTATCCATTTCTTAAGAAAATGGATCACGGTCAGAAGTCTGTTTAACCTTTGCAGTAGCTGTCTTTGAAAACAAAAGGTTCTCAGCTGTATCTTCTGCCATGTTGGGCTTAAGGAAATGATAATCCTGCTTGTTGGTCATTACTACCTGAGCAATATGCATTGGGATTACATATTAGTGCTGAGTTTATTTATGCAGGTGATTAGCATGAAGCAAATGTGCAATTTTTTATTTCTTACCTTGATATCCTTCCTACACAATGCTGCAGCAACAGCATGAGCAACTTTTGAAATATTTCCTGCGAGAACAACTTGATCTGTGCCTGGAGGAACACTATTCATAACCACTGCAGCAGCTAAGCTGGTGCCATCTACGAGTCTTACCCCCAACTTTGGGTACTTCTGAAGATAAAGTTTTCCATTTCCATTGAGGGTATGTGCCTGTCGACAAATATATTACTGTTAATTATTATTTCTATTCCGTAGTCTGTTGCTAGTATAACTCATTAATTGCCTTGCATGTGGATGGTAATTACACTAAATGAGAACTAGGAAATGAACAAATGATAAAGAGATTTCATGAGTTTGTGACTCAGATGGATATTTTATTAGACTTGAGATAACTATGAGACCATGCTATGCTATTTCCATATATTTCATTAGCATGTAAGCACCATTGGAATAATTCAGATTACCATGTTACCATGTTTCAAAAATCATCACAAAATTATGTATGTAGTACACCTAAAGTTAAGTGTAGCCGCAACAATTCAGATTGAAATTCATCATTGATGCTGAGATTAAAAAACAGAAGTCTCACTGTCAGCACAGGATAAACAGTGCCAGGTTCATTCCTTGTCTCTTTTTTTTTCTTGGCATGTAAGATGAATTTCAAACTGAACTGTTGTGGCAATACTTAGCTTTATGTATGCTACATACATGATTTTTGAAACATTGCAACATGGTATTTTGGCTAACAAGGGCACCAGCCCCCGGGCACCAAATCTGCATTCTTTTCTTATTGTTAGGTTTTTGCCTATTTCTGCGCATACAACTAAATCATTTTTGTCCACTTACACTAATGATTTTCTTTCCATACTTCCAGATTAATAATGCATATTCATGCGACTTCCATATGAATGAGAGATCATCTTTTTGAGCTGTCTACTTCGAATAACTGAATAAATGGCACACCTGATTAAGGAGTCCGAGGCTAATAACTTTAGCTCCTTTCTTGTCAGCTTCACATATCGCCTTCTCAACCAGCCTATTGATTGCTTCCTTCTCCCAGGTCAATCCATACTGCAGAACAGAGAAAGTTGGTGATTCTGTTAGATTCTTCGCTGAAACAAGATGATTTGGTTGACACTGGAATCCTACTCCTTGTTGTGAAAAATAGCAAGCAGATATTGTATATTGTGTTAACCATGATTCTTACATGGAAACTGTATCTTGGGATGGCCCATGATTGCATTTTGAGTTTCTTCATGATGTTCCTCTCAACAGTAAATGAAGAACCATATGTCCATGTCAGAACCATGGAAAGCCATGACATGGGCCACATCATTCGCACATACCACTTGGGAGCGTAAGGTCTAGAAGCGTATTCTGCAAACCCAGGCCTCAGATGATAGATGGAGTGCAGGCTAGTAAGATGGGTAAGATGAACCACATCTACTGTTTCTTCTTTGCCCTTGAGTGATTTCTCATACAACGTATCTGATAACTTGTCCATTGTGTTATATATGTAGTCATAGAATGGCATGAACAGGGAGTAGTTTGTCCTGAACTGAGTGTGGTGAAGAGAATGAAACCTAAGTCACAAAAGTTTAATTATATACTCAGAGCAACATATGGAATCAAGGAAACAAGTTAATTTACAAAATATAAATTATTGAGTCAACCCTGCTTGCATTGTTAACAAATCATATCAATTGTGGAGAGCAACAGTTTTATGAGATACTTACGAGGGTGTGTACATGAGATACTTGAGAGGAGGGAACCATTTGAAGAGCCAATTGGGTACCAATTCAAAGTTGCAGTGACCCATGTTGTTCATGAAGTCGATGTAGCTCACGTAGATAAAAAATGCAAGAATGGAAGCAGTTCCATTCAAGGTGCATGCAATCAATGGGATCGAGAACAGTAGTTCATATGCCACGAGCTCAGCAAATGGATGGATGACGGCTGCAAAAAAGAACAATATTTGATCTTAATATGCGCTAGTTGCTGCAAAAGGAATAAAAAAAAACACCATTAGATGTGCATAAGAGGGCTGTCTGATAATTCTTTTAAGGAAATGATCTGTGATATATGATAACATTTCAAGGTTTATGTTATTTTAATTGTTGCTGTCTTTCTTCTTTCTAAGGTCAGGGATTATGTATCAGGATCATGAACCAGGTCTATTCCCACAGAAATCTGTCGATCTCTAAGTCTGACAATGTTTTTATTTGCCGTGTGGACTGCTCTAGTCTCCTGGTTGTATGCTGCAGACTTATCTCTCTGTTTTTTACATTTCTTGTTTGAATTACAGCTTTTCTTTTTCAGCTTATCTTACTGCTTATGGAAACCATTGGAGACGGGAAGAAGAAAACCAGGCCAATATTCATTATCTATTAAATTGTGAGTTCTTGTGACATGATTTCCATGGCTAAGGCATGTCTAGTTCATGTAGTTTTCTCTGTTTTTGCACCCTTTTTCTGCCATTAATGCTGTAAGTATGATCTTGTTTGAATTTCAACTTTTCTGCTTCAGCTTATCTTACTGCTTATGGAAGACGGGAAGAAGAAAAACAGGCTAATATTCATTATTATCTACTAACTTCGTTCTAAATTATAATTTGTCTGACTTTTTTGACTTCAAGTTTGACCATCGTTTTATTCAAAATTTGTGCAAAATATCACTTGTTTTGTTGTGGCTTGCTTTATTAATAATAGTTTTTCAAAAATAACTTAAATTTAACTATGTACAGATTTTTAAACTTATAGGGTAATAAAAAGTCAAACTAATTGTAATTTGGAATGGAGGGAGTATTAAATTGTGAGTTCTTGTGGCATGATTTCCATGGCTAATGCATGTCTAGTTCATGTAGATTTCTCTGTTTTTGCAGCTTTGAATGAGTGCCATAATAATAGTTTGCAAAACTACTCTGCCATTAATTCTGGTTTACCTACTTTTTCTTCCTCTCGTAACCTCCCTGGGTTACATGTGAATTAATTAACTGTTTCCCTTCAAAATTTCATCTCTGATAGTTTCAAAATTTTATCCCAGCTGGTTCTATCTGTCCGATGGAGATAGTGGTTCGGTGGTAATAAGTACTTGTACGTGGTGACCGGCAATGCACGCGATCATGTTTCGATTCTGTTCGGTTGTGGAAGCTTTAGGCATGCAGCAACTGTGCAGCATGGCTTTCGCATGGTCCCAGATATGCTCGTCCTAAATCGGCCAGTGGTCGCTCTCCGGGGCTCAAAGGTGGCATCAAGATGATAGGAGACGTGATGTCGATTGGCAGTGCCGTCTCTGGTCAGCAAATGTCCTTTGAAAGGGAAGGCTTTTACTGTACTTTGGAAAGAAAAAAGAACCGACTTTGCAAGCTCATACGGAGTAATTGCAACTTTGGATGTCGATGTCCGGCCTCCGGGACCATGCCAGAGCTATGTTAAGCTCCTAGACCTATAGACTCTTTACAAAATTGTCTACACGACTGTTTTTTTCAAAAAAAAAAAAAGTTTTGTAGGACAGGGAAAAAAAATCTTTGCTGTATTAAAAATGTCCTTATGACTTCTTCTAGCTCCCAGTCGCTTTGGTGGGATTTTGTGACAGCATATTTTAAAAAGCTTCACACGTAGAGTCGTTTTACCAAATGACAGCTTCAAGCTGCTTGTGTAGTTATAGAAAAAAGAAAGACAAAATGACTTCACTTGCAAAGTGAGATGTGCCAAATAAGGTCTAGATATTGGTCAAAATTTTGATGTTTGGGTTTGACTATGGATGCATCCTTTACAGGGATGGAGGTGATGCAGGGAGTATATATATACTAGAGACGAAATCCAGTCAGTCTACCACCAGCAAGCAGGCAAGCTAAGCTAATATATATAAGGCCAACTTACATGCATCTGCATGATTACTATTACTGGCAGCAAATTTGCCGGCGGCGTATTGAAAGTAAAGTGATGATGGAGGGCAGAGGGGGGCAGCTGGGGCTTACAGGTGATTGGCTCGGTGACGATGGAGGCGTGGTGGTGGGAGTGGTAGCGGGTGTAGAGGAAGTGATGGTGCAGCGCGCGGTGGAACCAGTAGTAGATGAACTCGACGGGGCCGGCGTGCAGCAGCGCGATGAGCACGGCGCCGTCCGCGCGCCACAGCGGCGGGTGCTGGCCGCCGGGGATGTAGAGGGAGCCCAGGTACAGGAGGATGCCGCTGAGGAGGATCTGGTCGTCCCAGTTGCGCTCGCGGTCCACCTGCTCGAACTCGATGCCGCGGTCCACCACGATCTGCCGCCGGCTGCGCGCGTTCTGGAGCCTGGACACGGTGATCCACACCTGGTTGTGGAGCATCCGGAAGAGCAGCGACGGGAAGATGGCCATGTACCCCAGGTCCGCCGCCTTCCACCCCTTGGTCGCCGCGACGTAGCCGCCGTGCGCCACCCACGGCGCCAGCAACAGGTACTGCATGCATGAACCAACAGCGGCTAGCGTCAGCAACATGACCACACTGCTCGATCTCGATCTCGACCTGTGGGATGCATGCATGCATGGCTAGTCCACGCATGCATGTTCCGACTGCTTTAGTCACAGTGCATGAACATGGCCATGCATGCAGGGCATGGCACGCCGGTGAACAGACAACTACTGAACTAGGATTACTTGCTATAATCTTGCTTGAGCTGCCGCTCTGTGTGTGCGATTGTGCCATCCATGCACGCATCAGCCAAGGACGACCGATCTGTTTGACTGATCGTTTCTGTCTTTGACTGAATTGTTGTGAGATAAAAATATTATACCATGACTGATAAGCCGGAATGATAAACCAAATAAACAAATTTTTATGTACGTGTGAACCGTGTAGGCAGGATATGGAGGTGGTGGGGGAGCGTAAACCTTGAAGTTGCCGAGCTTCTTCCATGGCCACTCGGTGAAGAGGCCCGGGTTCGTCGCCATTGAGAGCTTCCTTGTGGAGTTGTGGTTTGCGTGATGAACTAGTCCTCTACCGACCAGTGAACTTAACTGTACCGTCGTTCCTTGGAGAAGCTCAATTTATAGAGCTGCTCCCGGCCGCTTGATGTACTACGTGTATATGGGGAGGCCGGCCGGCCAGGGAGAGAAGAGAGAACAGTAGTGCCCCGCTGGAAAGTACAATAATAACTACCACTGCAGCTACTTACTACCACACCCTCGATCATAATTCGTAACCTTCGGCTCATCAATTCTCTCTTGCACTGCAGCGCTTGAGAAAAACACACACACACAGGGAATTCGGTCTTATCATATGAGTACAATCATTCGACTTCATTAGGTTGGCAATACGTGGTGGGTTGGCGTGTGTGCGCGTTACGTGCCCACTTTTTGTGACGCGTCGGCCAGACAATAATGCCAAACACACACTCACTACAATGTCAATTGACGTCCAACCTTTGAGATTTTGGTGTGGTAGGACCATGGAGAGAGGGAGAGAATGCGCATCCATGTATAAGTGGATGTACGAGTATATCACGAATAGAGAGAGGGCGTACAACTAGCCGGCAAAAAAACGGCTTCGAGGTGAGGTGAAAAAATGAAATTGCAGCTATATATATATTCACCGATCATAATGCATTGTGCGCGATGGTAAAAGTTGTATCGCAAACGAAGGAAGCATGCAGAGTTGTTCCTTTTGGAGGACCGATCGGAGCATTTCTTGTTCACTTTTTTTATTTGTCAGATGCTTGAGTCCTCAGGCCACACCGTATATATCCACTCCTACCTTGATTTTTTTTTCCATCTAGCTAATTCTCAGTCTTACATACTCATAAGCCAAACGTGAAGATCGAAAGTTTCTTTCTTTTTTGTACCTCTCACTTTTTTAATTAAAAAAATATAACAGATCCCTGAATCTGAGAGCAGTACGTAGCAGTGATTCAGAGACGTCGTACTAACTCTAGTGAGATCGTCTAGTTGCGACGCAGTGCTGCAATGGCAGGTCATCTTTATCCAAGCTCCAGCACGGTGCACGGGAGAGAGAGTTCATGCCTCTTTTCGCTGCGTCCCTAATACCATGTTGTCAAAAAAAAACCATAAACATGTTTCTTCTGGATATATGGTTACGTAGTATTTTACAGAGTGATGATATACTCAACTAAAATCTAAATATAATTCTTCTGTGGTCTAAAAAATGTCGAGATGAAAAAGAAAGTACATCTCGTCGTCGTCTAATTGAAAGTAGAATAATTCCGGCACAGCACAATCACCAGCCGTGTGACTCTTCGTAAGCGCGTGTAAAGTGCCACCACATATGAGAAAAAGCATGCATCATCACAAAGTAGGTGGCAGATTCTGGGCACATAAATGAGCTGCTGCGTACGTGGACTTCCTTGGATGCTTGTTGTCCGACTAATGAGGACGTCTTTAATGATCTAGTTTAGAGCTAGCTAATGATTTTTAAAATTATTAAATAATATAAAAGATACTTCCTCTATTTCAAATCGTAAGTCATTCCAAAAATCTTAAAGAGTCAAAGCATTTTAAGTTTGACCAAAGATTATAGAGAGAAACATAAAGATTTATGACATCAAATAGGTATAGTATGAAAATATAACTAATAAAAAAATCTAATCATACTTAGTTGGTATCAAATATGTTATTATCATATTATATAAATTTGGTCAAACTTTATAAACTTTGACTCTCCAAGATTTTTGGAATGACTTACCATTTGGGATGGAGGGAGTAAGAGATTAGCATGAACTTATGAGATACTCTACTATATTTCACGATGTACTCTTCCTTCACAGCACGATATTTAGGACAATCTATCTTCATCATTATGCGTTTGGCTTACCATCCATGATACGATGTTTTTTATCTCACAACAAAACATTTTAAAACAACATCAACCGGCTTATCAGCCATAAAAACGATCAGCCGAACAGATCTTGTGTAGGGTCGAGATGGCGGACTAGAGGGGGGTGAATAGTCCTTTCTAAAAATTTACGCGCAACGGCTAACCAAAACAAATACGGAATTAAAACTATCGGTCTAGCCAAAACTACACTCCTCTATCTATAACTTTAGTACCTAGCAAATTATACTAAATGGGTTCACTAAGGTGCCAAGCTAGGAAGTTCACCTAAACAAGTCTAGGTTGCAAGGTCACACAAACCTAAGCAACTAGTACTCTAAGTAAACCGGGAGCTTCTACACATACTAGTACTCTAACTAACAATGCTCTCTAGCAAGACTACACAAGTCAACTAGAGAGTTCAACTTACTTAGCTACACAAACTAAGCAATGAGACTAACAAGGCTACACAAGCCAATTAGCCACTCAAGAGCTACTTTTATGCTACACAAGCTAGAAAGTAATTAGACAAGCTACACAACCTAAACTAGTTTACAAGAGCAACAACTAAACACTAGCATAAGATATGAACAAGTAAATACAAGCTAGTAATTTGGAGAATGCAAACCACCGAGAAGATGTACAAGGTTGACACGGCGATTTTCCTCCCGAGGTTCACTTGGTTGCCACCAAGCTAGTCTCTGTTGTGTCGACCACTCACTTGGTGATTCGGCGGCTAATAGGCGTTCACAAGCCTAGCCCACTCACTCGGGCGCCGCAAGAATCTACCCACAAGTGAGGGTAGGTCAATGACACGCTCAACTAGAGTTGCTCTTCGCGATCTCCCGCGGGGCGAGCACAACACCCTCACAAGCACTTCTTCGGAGCGCCGCACAATCTTCTTGCGCGCTTCGACGGAGACTCAAGCCACCAAGCCGTCTAGGAGGTGACAACCTCCAAGAGTAACAAGCACCACCGGCTTGCAACACGATCACCTAGTGCCACACGAAGCTATCTCTCAAAGCAACGCACTAGAGATCACTCACTCGCAATTAGAATCACACTATAGCTTTCACAAGTGAGTTAGAGGGCTCCTTCACCAAGCATGCAAGAGGCAACACATGCCCAAGGTGCTCAACCAGCCCCAAGGGCCGGCCAAGGGCTATTTATAAGCCACACCTCGAAACTAGCCGTTTTTACCCACTGACTGCACGTCCGGACGCACTTTTCACAGGGGGTCCGAACCATCATCTGCGTCCGGACCCACCACCTGCCGAGAGCCAACGGCTCTGAGTGAGCCTTCGGTTGCAGGCTCTGGACGCACGCAACGCGCCAACCGGACCAATAGCTCTGCGTCCGGTGCCCCAGCCGATTCAAACGGCTTCTTCCCGCGCGTGCCTCTGCGCGCCACGTGGCTCCGGACGCACGCAATAGTGCGGGTCCGGACCAACGCATACAGCGTCCGGAAATATTTCTTTGAGCGCCCGAGCGCACCCGAGAGCGCCTTCTTCACTTCTTCCACTCCGGACGCAAGTCCGTTCCTCAGTCCGGACCATCAACAGAGTCCAGTTCCTTTTACACAGAGAACAACAAAGAGCGCTAGGACTCGGACGCGCGCCCGGATCCCTGCGTCCGGACTTCAACCAGCGTCCGGATCAAAGCTTTCAGCCAACCAAGCTAGGGTAAGCCTCCGGACCCATCTCTGATGGTCCGACCCGACTTAACCCTAGCGTCCGGACTCGGTTTTTCAGCCGAGACAACTCCCCACTTCTTCCTTTGCTTCACATGTGCTAACACAAATGTGTTCTTCACCTTGTGCAAGTGTGTTAGCATTTTCACAAATATTTTCAAAGCATTTTCACTTGCTCTCACCACGCCACTCGATCCTAATGCCTCGCAAAGTTAGATCGCTCACGGTGGCACTAGATAACCGATATGCAAACAAGTTTGCCCCTCTTGATAGTACGGCTATCTATCCTAAACCCGGTCATAAATTTCTCTACACACCAATGACCGGTGAAATGAAATGTCCTATAAGTTATACCTTTGCCTTGCGCATTCCATTCCATCTCCATCTTCATTGTTGATGCAACACATGCATCAACCTATCATCAAAAGATATAATCCACTTCATATCATCACATGACCGTATTGGTTCATCGATCTTGACCTCACTTGCTCTTCACCGTTGCATCAGTCCATCGGCGTCAAGCATCACTCACTTTCCCTTCACACTTGCAACCGGTTCATCAAGCTAAGTCTCATCTTGATCTTCTCCACCTTGGTCACATGACTCCATGTCATGTCTCATGTGCAATTAAGCTCCTTCATCATACAATCATCTGTGAATTAATCTCCTGTGTATATATCACTTAAACACATATTAGTTCACCTAAGTTGTCACTCAATTACTAAAATCACACAAGGACCTTTCATCTTGTTAGCTTAAAGTTAGTACTAGCTTATACTGTTGGAAGCGCCCTAACACGCACTTTTAGGAGATGTCACATTTCGATGCTAATTAAAAGGATTAAAGATGAGCTAACTATAAAATTAATTATAGAAGTCATGACTAATTTATGAAATGAATCTATTAATTCTAATTAATTCATCATTAATACATGTTCATTGTAGCACATTATTATTAAATAATGAAAAAATTAAGCTTAATATATTCGTTTCGTAAATTAGTGTCAAGCTACGGAATAGTTTCATAAATTAGTATCAAACTATACAATTAGTTTAGTAATTAATCTATATTTAATACTCCAAATTAATATTAAACATTCAATTTGATATGATAGGAACAGGAGGTGGAACCAAAAGATATAGCAATGATCGATGCGCTCTAGCTTGCTGGAAGCTTGTGGAAACGGTGTCACAAAGCAATTTCCCATCTCTTATTGGAGCTGACACTTGTCGTTCTTGGTGGGCGTTTGGCACCAAATTAGTTAAGCATATGATCTCGGCTGCATGGTTTGAACCATCTCGCCGCCTCCAACAACTATAGCTAGGTACGGTATTAATTGGACAGCTTTCAAGTATACTATGTGAAATAATGAACCTTAAATGTCTAGGTCCCGTATGATAGGGCTCCAAACGGCTCCAGCTTATCTGACGAGTCATTTTTATTTCTCCTCCCTCTCCCCTCTCACAGAGCTAGTGGGAGCATGTGTGAAGCTCTGCTCACACTGGCTCTTTGAGAGGAGGAGGAAGGAGAGATAAAAATGACTCATGTAAATATATGAACAATAAATACGTTAGAAAAACTGAAACAATTTGGAGTCCTGTCAAACAGACTAGTGCCGTGATGGTAGTCGTTCGTTGCTTGCCCATCAGCATCTTGGCTAAATAAAAGGCATGTCTTTGTCGTTCTAACTCCCACCGAAGTCTTGTGTCGTATCTGAGTTTAAGGTTTTCATAGGTAAGAGGGAAGTGTAAATTGTTCTAATTTTTTCTCATCGCTAGTTTCTTTATTTATGTCATCAAGTTAGCGCATGCAAAGATTAGCTTGATCCTTAGGATTATCGTGATGTTTGGTTGGCTTGTTTTACGACGGGAAATAGAATCTAAGCTGTGGTGTCGGTTGATGCAAGCCAAAATAAAGCAAAATAGCTATTTAAAAATGCTATAACTGTTGAACGACACATTTGTTTCCAATTCCGTCTAGAACGGTGTGTTCTACGCAGCAAGACGAATACAACTAGACCACCTTTGCATATGTTTCAAATAGTTTTATTTCAGAATCAACTTATGCGTACTACTTATAGTGTGTAACTTACAACTTATAATAACTTATAGCTTACTCCCTCCGTCCCAAATTAACTGTCGTTTTGGGTTTCCGTGTCACAACTTTGACTAGATTTATATAAAATACATGCAACATTTGTGTCTCCAAATAAATTTGTTAAAAAACTAGATCAAAAGATCTATCTAATGATACCAATTGTGTATCATAACTATTAATAACTTTTTATATAAAATTAATCTAAGTTTTTTCTCGGGAAATGAGAAAGACAGATATTTTGGGACGGAGAAAGTATAACTTATCCCAAAACTTAGAAAACCAAAAGTTATGCAGCGCAACTTATGTACAAAAGTTATTCAACATAAATGAACGAATTAACTTATGTCAAAACTTGAAAACATAAAAGTTATTAAACACAAAGAAACAAATTAATTTATAACTTATATTATATATAACTTATAACCTATAGCTTATACCATATAGCATATAGCATATACCACATAACTTATAACATATATAACTTATAACTTGTACGAAAACTTACAAATACAAAAGCTATAAAGCACAACTTGTGTACAAAACTATTAAACATAAGTTATTATATACAACTTACGTACATTAGTTAACTTGCAATGCTTCTAAAAGTATGGATATAAAAGATATGAATATAAAAACACATAAAACAAAAACTATATAAAAAATAAAAACAAAAATAAAAAGGTAAAGAAAAAAGTAGAAAATAAAAAGAGTGAGCAAACTACGGTCACGCCGCAAACCGCGCAAGATCCGGCAAAACCACGTCATGATCCTAGCCTGTCCCAAACACGTTTATAATATTTAATTAATATATACAAACGGCAAGCTAAACGCGAGCGAGCCAATCCTTCACCGCAGAAGAATCTAGCGAGCGCCCATGCAAATGGAATTGGGGCCGGCAACATTGCTGGAATCAGACAGAGCAGAGGGTAATTGACAGACAACATCGATTGTGCTTTCTTATCACTATTGGTTCTCAGACCCAGCAGCGATAGGAGAATAACATTGACAGGTCTCAAGGCTAGACCCTGCATTGTTTAGGACAAAGGTCACTATCTAGTCAAGCTTCTCACCGGCATCGAGAGTATGATACTCGTCGTCGGGTCGGTGGCTTCAACCCTACCATGACCTTAATTTACATTGTGAGTTGTGAGCCCAAATATATTTTTTAAGTATTTTTTAATATTATAGAGGGTATACGTAGTTGAATTCATTTCTAATTTCTTTAATCTTACAGAGGGTATAGGTAATTGAATTTATTTAAAACGTAGAAAAAAGTGAATCATTTCTTCTTTTTAAAACTCCGGGGCAACTATATATATAGCTGAGTAATTAACAGAGAGAGGATGGCTGGTGGCGTTTCACGTGTGCGATGTAGTCGTCGCTACCGCAGAACAGACATGTCACTGCCAGCATAGGTGATAAAAAGAAAGAAAATACTCCTTCCATCTCTAAAAAAAGTCGCTATAGAAATTATACTGATCAATTTTTTTAATTTTAACTAAGTTTTTAAAAAATACATGTAATATTTATATCTTTAATAAATTTATTATAAAAGTTTATTTAACGATCTATCTAATAATATTAATTATGTACCATAAATATTAATATTTTGTTAAATACATTTGGTCAAAGTTAAAAATAATTAATTTTTTGAAGTGAGAATGACTTCTTTTAGGAAAAGGGAAGTATGTATTTTAGTATTCAAACTCGAGACCTCAACATTGACATTTTTCAACGCACATGTCAATTAATAATTAGTTGTACGTACAATCAATCATATTAAGTTGCATGTATGAACCTAGACAGGCTCCACATACTAGAAGTCTAATCGGCTAAGCTATGCTTAGTTCTCCATTATTAACAGAAATTGACCTCAATTATGCCGGTTTAACAAAATTTCATATCCATTCTTTTAATTTCAAGGCACACTCAGCGGGGCAGGTATGTGGGATGTGGGAATAAATCCAATTCATTTGAAGTCAATCAAAATCAATTTCTAAGGGACCCAGCTAGATGTAATCTCCAATAATCCTAGCAAGGACCTCCCTATCACTACGTTCAAAAGTTAATGTCGTTCGCCTTCTATGCCCTTCTTCCTCATCTGTGCCTCTATCTAGAGGCCACACTCCACTCTTGTTAATGTGAGCTTGATTATAGAAACAGTATAGACAAACAATGATATACAAAATATATAGATCGGTATATATTAAAATTAACAAAATCACTATAGACCCTTCGTTGTAAAAAAGAACATTATGTTAATTATCCTTTTGAAAGAATAATTAGCTGTACATATAAACCCACAAGCATTAATTAGTGCTAAGTTTGGAGACTTGTACATGATGGATAGGCTACACCAAGGGAAGTCTAACCAGCTCAAGTTTGACCTTATAATTAATCTTGAAACCAGTTTAACAAAAAAAAAGAAGTGTCATATTCGTTTAAATTTATTAGTCCGACTTATCAGTCATGCTATGATTTTTTTTCTTTCACAACAAAATAATATCAGCAGCCAAAGAACCCGACTGGTGGACATTCTCTAATTAATTCCATGACACGCTCAACATAGGCGAAGAATAAATTTAGAGTTATTTCAAGTCGAAATCACATTAGATCTAGGGCAGCAAGAACCGGTCGTTCTCGACAAGGTCACGTCACTTTCATAGTACACGCGCTGGTTCAGTGAACCCATGTGCAGTACCACGGAGTTCACCACCGGTCGGTTCGTGCGTCCACGTCGCGGGAAATTAATCGATAACCAGCTTTGCTGCGCATCGGAACCTCACCTCACGAATCCCACGAAGCTAGAGCTTTGCTCCGTTTCCGTGTGTCAAACTGCTGGGTGGAAGGCGCCAATCTCATGCTGATGATCCTGGGTCGCTAGATCGAGCAGTTCTGAAACAAGTTGCGTGCAGGCTTGTTTTCTGGCTCTGTCTGATCTGAATGCTTGTATTTCCGTTATGCTATGATGGAAATACAAGTTTGTCGTGAGGAAAATAAAATCAGCGCCACGCGCCGTGCCTGCACCTCGGCATTCGGCATTCATGTTTGTATCATCCATCATCAAGCCTGGCCCCTATCACCGGGAATGCTGGTATAGCTTAGCCTAGAGTAGTACAAGCATTTAAGCATCTAGCTACCTCGTCGGGTTAGTAAGGTCACTGCATGCGTAGGAAGCAAGCACGTAGTACAAATCGATCATCTATCTATGGATCATTGCATCAGAAAGCAGCTTCGGTGTAATTGGGCGGCCTGGACCGGCCGGAGGTTTGGCTTGGCTGCAGTGCAAGGTGGTCGGTCGGCCACCAGCAGGCGACGCCGGCCAGGGCAGGATAGACTCCATGTGCAAACTGACACGTACAGTACTGTACATGGCACCGATCGAAGTGGTTACTAATGCTGCAGTCAGCAGGTGACCTGGTGAACGAGGAGTTTCCTGCAAAATGTCATCAAAATCTTGGGATGATGAAGTATTTTGGAAGCAAACTAACATAGTATACTGTACATACTACTACAGAAACGACAAACAGTGTCGGTTCAAAACTCCTCTTCAATGACGGTTTTTGAACCGACACTGGCAAATCGACAGTGATGAACCGACAGTGATGGCTCAAGAATCACTGTCGGTTCGTGTTACAAACCGACAGTGATGGCTCAAGCATCACTGCCGGTTTGTAATACCAACCGGCAGTGATGCTTGAGCCATCACTGCCGGTTTGGCACCCCAACCGGCAGTGATATTATTTTTTAAAATTGTATTTTTTTAATTGTTTTATTTTCATTTGGGGTTTCTGGTTTAGGATTTATGGTAGAGGTGGTGGGGTGGGAGGTCGTGGAGGTGTTTGCTATAGAACCATTTGATATCGATGTGAATTGAAGGTGGTTGTGGACTAGCGACAATACAAACCCATCACACATTTATAATAATTATCACAAAACATCCAAACAAAATTTAAAGTATCGAATTAATTGTCGCATTACAATAGCCTTTCGAGGCGGTCTTTTCCATAGTTCTTCTCGAAATCCTTACTCTTCACAATGGATAGACATCCTTTTCTATACACTATATCATCCAGAATAAGAGTTGTTATCTCCTCTTGAAATCCTCTTATCTCAAAATCCACCAACCTATTGTGGCCCTGATCTTTGCGCTGTAAATTAATACAAGATGATATTGAGATGCACATACCTAAGACAAAACAATAGAATTAAAATGCGACGCGTACGTACCATGCCATCTCCTATTCCTAGTTTTGCGCCAAAGTAGCAAAGCATTGCCCACATCACATAGAACCCGCATTCGTTGTTCCCCATTGGTTGATCTAGGGCCTTGACCTTCTTCATATACTCCACTCTGAATGGTTCTCTCCATTTCTTTTGCATCTTAGGCTCCACATTTCTCCAATCAGGTAACGCCTTCATTCTATGTGACAATGTAAATGAAGTGTAAAGGCTCAGGACATTATTAATTACAATATCATATGTGATTGAAAAGTGTGGTGATATTGGGTTCACTTACATATTTAGCACTTTGACTAGGGGTTCGATAAGTTTAAGTGGCTTCTTTTTTGAGTCCCACACCTCGATAGTTGAATTTTTAAGACTTATATCTACGAGAACGTAATGGTTGCTGCAATCACAAAGTTCATGTTATTGAATGATATATCAAGAAAAAACACTTAAGTAAGGGTCGAGAACACATACTCGCAATTGTAGGTTAGCAATGCGTTTGTTTTGCCGACTGAGAACATTCTTTCAAACTCTATCTTCAAACTTGCTGAGACATAAGGATCTTGGAGACCGGCTTTCCATGTTGTCTCATTTACATAGATGGGGTCCAAGAAGTCAAAATTGCTATTTCGTTTTTGAAGGCAAAATTTTGCTACAGACCTGCAAAATAAACATGCATGGATATATTCAAATGCAGATCACGTAGTTTATTATAATGTTGTTAGGGTATGATACTTACATAGTCCATAATATCATAATCTGCACATCCAGCGAGCGTCGTTGAAAGAGTTAAAAGAGGTCTTCATAATGAATAGTATGCACAACTTCTTCAGGATGATTAAAAATAAAATATGGAGGGATGCATACTTCAAAGGTTGCATTCTTGTCTTTGCTGTTGTTACTATCTATGATGTAATAATCATGCAACTGTCGCATGTTTGTTGGCAAATTTCTATACTCTTCTTGGCTGGCGACCATAGGCTTGCCTAGTTCAAACTTGTATGCAACTTTGGCCTTTTCAAAATCGGTTTTTTTTTTTCAAAATAGAGATTCTCGGCATCCTCCATGCTTATATTCAGGTCCGCGGCCAAGTTTTGTATCTCTAGCTGCTGAAAGGTGTGTATTTCTCTAGCTCTTTCTTGGTTACCCGGATTTTTGCTTTGCCTTTCAAATTGGCTCTGTTTCTCAGGTATATAAGCCAATCGTTCATACAAGGCAAGTTTGGCGGCCTTTTCTGCAATCTGAGCTCGTAGAATATCGCCCTTAGTCGGCACTAGCTGCCGCCGTTTACTAGTCATCTTGGGATCTTTACCAACTAAAGCTAATGACCTCCTCTATTGCGAAGTCGAACCTGATCTAGAGCTAGGCCGTCGAGATCCCAGTCCTGGGGACTTTGAAGCTGGTGGTGGAGGAGGAGTCTTCTCCTTTGGCGGTGGAGAAGGAGTCTTCTCCTTTGGCGGTGGAGAAGGAGTTTTCTCCTTTGGCGGTGGAGGAGGTGTCGGTGGATCTTGACGAGGAGAGAAACCTCTTGGCGGAGGCGACCGGGATGATTCACTGTCATCATCATCATCCGAAGATGGCTGGTTATCTAGCTTGATGAAGCATTTGCGCCAGGCGACATGAGTGCCCAAGTTGTGAACTAGACGTGGCCTATCTTCCTCCACTGGGAAATCAATATATATCTTATTGTACTTCTTGTCCAATATCTTATCAATGCTGATCCTGACATACCCGAGTGGCACTGGCTTGCCATGAATGATGTTCTCTTCTCTAGGAAATGCTTGTCCGACCGCCACCTTGTCTTTGGTCCACTGCTGTCGGATGTACAACCTGACATTCACAGGTTCTTTGATGTCATCCACCGGATGAGGAGCATTGACCTTTTCATCGTCAGGCATAGGGGTTGAGCCACAGCTACTGCGGCCCTTGCCGGGCACTGGGCTATTCAAAGCCGGGATTGCATGCGGCCCTTGACTCGAACACATGGTTTGCATAGCGCTCGCCACTTGAGCATCTATCCGTGCTTCAATGCTCTGTTCTAGCTCCTGTCGCATCCTTTGGAACTCCTCTTCTCTTTGCGTTCTAGCCCTTGTCCGACTCCTATAGGAAGCGGATTCACATTCAAATGCTTTCTCCCAAGGAATTACCCCGGCTCCTCTAGTGCGACCGGGGTGCTCCTTGTTTCCAAGTGCTTGCATGAGCACGTCATTTTCTCTATCCGACCTGCGGGCCCCTCTATGCACTTCCTCAGTGATCGTGGAAATCTTCTGGAGGAGATCGGTGACGGGTTCAGCCCTGGTGGAAAGGCTCCCATCAGGATTGTATTGTGCCCCCCTTGCGAGTAGGTAGTTCACCGATCTGGGCTGCCAATCGCTTGTCTGAGGCGTAACGCCGCTCTGCTCTAGTGCTTCGACTTGGGTATCCCAATCCGGAATCTTCCTTACGTACCCACGCGATCCTAGGCGGTGAGGATTATTTGACCTAAGCGAGTTTGCTTTGTTTCTTTCGCTTGATGCCTTGGCCTCATCAGATAGCTTGTAAGCCTTGAACTCCTCCCAGAAGTCCCTCTGCTTGCTGAATTCACCTCCCGCAAAATTCGGTTCTTTTTCCTCCTTGATGAGCTTGTGCAACTTTCCCTTGAAATTCTTGAAGGAGTGACCCATGATTTCCTTGGCCCTCTTCTTGACTGTCGCTTCATCACAATCATTAGGGAAAGTGAAATACTCTCTGAGCTTGTTCCGAACTAGTTCCTTCTCAACTTCTAGAACCCTCTACGGGTCTTGCTCACTTCCATTCCACTTCCTGTATTTGATCGGGATGAAGTCCCTTACAAGTGCCCCGATGGTACTCTTGTATGAGCCCAATGCTTTAAGTGGCTCCACAGGCTCCCCTAGTTGATCGAACTGAGAGATGTGCCAGTGTCTAGTTGTATGAGGGAGCTTTGTTGCACCATGCTTAGTCCTTCTGGAACTCTCACCAGTATTGGACCTTCCGGCGGAACCTGCTTCAAAATTTATAAATAAGTCCCCATCAAACTTTTATGGCTATATCTACCGTGTTTTAGGTATGACCTAAGTTATTACCTCGTCTCCTTGGCCCTCTTCTAGGTTTAGCATATGGCTAGGACTCCAAGGTCTTTGATCCCCTTGCTGGTTGTCATCGGCTCCTTGGTCACGTTCAGCACCGCCACTAGTTCCTTGGTCATCGGCTTTGGTCGCAGGGCGACGGGTGGTGAATCGGCGCTTAATTGTCATGTTTCTGGACATGAATTTCGATTATTGGTATTAGCTCATAGGTAGATAGATAGACTCAAAAGCCATACATAAGTCGAGCGGGTTCATTTAGATATATACATATATCTCTCTATCTCTCTATCTCTATATATATCTCTAATCTCTATCTATATCTCTCTATCTAAAGCCATGTATATATGATATGAAATTTGCCATCTATATCTCTCTATATCTCTTTATCTCTCTCTATCTCTCTATCTCTCTATATCTCTCTATATCTCTCTATCTCTCTATCTCTCTATATCTATCTAAAAATTTGAATAGAAGTTGAAAATCTTCCAAAATAGACAAGTATATAGAGATTAGTCACAATATAAAGACATAGACAAGTATATAGAGATTAGTCACAATATAAAGCCATAGCCAAAATCTTCCAAAATATTCCACTAATCTATATCTCTAAGTCATGCTATCTCTCTATCTCTCTATCTATAAAGCCATAGGTACAAGTCACAATATAAAGACATGTATATATGATATAAAATTTTTCCATCTATCTATAAGTCATGCTATACATCTATCTCTCTATATCTCTATCTCTCTACATATCTATCTCTCTCATAACAAGAATTATACAAGGATGATACAACATGTCCACAAAATGTGCCTCCACAAAATCTAGATAAGTATATAGACAAGTATATAGATTAGTCATGTATCTCCACAAAATGTGCCTCCACAAAATCTAAATAAGTATATGTCCACAAAATGTGCCTCCACAAAATGTTTATATAGATTAGTCATCTATCTAAAGCCATGTATCTCTATCTATATCTCTAATCTCTATCTACATCTCTCTATCTAAAGCCATAGGATGATGAATCATATATACAAGTATATATATAAGTCATGCTAGCCACTAAATTTATCTATCTCTATATCTCTATACATCTATCTACCTCTATATCTCTACCTATCTATTAGTACTATGCATATATATCTCTCTATCTCTCTAATCTATCTATCTATCTCTCTAATCTACATGCCTTCCTTCCTCCTTCCTATCCCTCCTTCCCTTTCTCTATCTCTATCTATCATGGTAGCCACTAAATTTATATCTCTATCTATCTCTATCTATCTCTCTATCTAATCACTACCTATCTCTCAATCTCTATCTCTCGCAAATTTTGCTCAAAGTATATTGCTCATCATGCATATATAGAAGGATGAACCATCTAGCTATCAATCTATCTCTCTATATACCTATCTATCTATCTACCTCTCTCTATCTATCTCTCTATCTACCTCTCTCTATCTATCTCTCTATATACATTTCTAAGGATGAAAATTACTAAGGATGAAAATGCTTTGAAAAAAATTAAAAAGGAAAACCTAAGAGGAAACATTTCTCTCCTCTCCTCTCCCTCCTTCCTTTCCTCTCCTCTCCTCTCCTCTCCTCTCCCTCCTTCATCTCCTCTTCCAAGCAGAGCTCCTTATCGGCATTCTGTCGAACAGGTGGTGGGCAGCTCACTGAAACAAGGGTGTGTGGTGACGTCGGCGACGTGAGGCGCTCCTGTGTGCGCTCCTGTGTGCTGGCGACGTCGAGGAAGTGGTAGGGCAAGGCGGCCTCAGGAAGTGGCATCGGGTTGGTGCGGCGGCGTCAAGCTCCTGCTGAGGCCGGCTGGAGCGGCGGTGAGCTCGAGCGGCGGTGGCCTAGAGCGCCGACGGGCTGGAACGGCGGCGGGGAGCTCTGTAGAGTCATGGACCCTTGTGTTTAGGCGATTAACGACAATACTAGATCACTATGACTAACGTGTGTTTTGCAGAGGCAAAGTTGTTTATGTTAGGTCATTAGTGATGCAATTTGAATGGGCTTAATGGATATTCATACCCCCAAGATGGAAATCGTTTCGGTTGCAAAGGACGAAGATACACGTCGAAGACTAGGCTAGTTCTTAGTGCCATAAGGTTGAGAAGGGCACTAAGTTTAGCTAGGGTTTTGTTTTTCCTTTGACCGTACTATAAAGGGGGGTATGAGATTAGTAGCTTGACCTAGGAGAGTTTAGGAGAGTGGGTATATGCACACTTGTCACAACTTGTCCTAGAGACCTTGCTTTCAGCCCTTGATAAACCCTAGAAATGGTAGGAGCAAAATCCCTTGAGAAATCTCAGCGAAAACAGTTGAAATAGGGGGAGAAAGAAGCTCCGGACCACTCTGCTAAGTGGGTGTCGGACCAAGGAGAGTGGTCCAACGGTCCCTGACTTAGGCAAATTTCTAGCTCAAGGAGCTCCGTACCACCTGTCTAGAAAGCGTCGGACCATAGGAGAGTGGTCCGGTGGCTTGGTTCAGAGACAGAGAAGGCTCTGGACTAGTCCGACGGCTAGTCCGACGCCTCAAGACAGGAGGTTGAGTTCATGCAGAGAGCTCCCTGGCTCTGGACCAGAGCGTCGGACGAGGGCACCAGACCAAGGAGAGTGGTCTGGTGGTTCGTAAAAGAGAGGAAGTTTTTCACTCAGAGAGCACCGAGGCTCCGGACCAGTGCGTCGGACCAAGCAGAGTAGTCCGACGGTGCCTGAGTTTGAATCTAGAGTGAGCTCCGGACCAGTGTGCATGGTCCGGTGGTATGAGCTCCGGACTAGTCCGGTGGCTTTGCAGAGAGAAGAAAAAGTAAAAAGCGGCTAGTTTTGGAGGTGGGGACTATTTATAGTTGCCCCCTTCGTCCTTAGAGGGTCTCTTGGCCATTGTTTCAGCTGGTGACACCTTGAGAAATTCTTTGAAGAGTCAAGAGGCTAGTGAGGGAGAGATTAGAGAGATTTCATCTTGTTCTTCCCTCCTAGAGTGATTAGGAGTGACTTGTGTGCATCCATCCACCTTCCTAGCCTTGAGTGGGTCAAGTGAAGGTCTTGTGCTTGTTACTCTTGGTGTTCGACAGCACCTAGACGGTTTGGTGGTGTTCGGAGGAAGTGACCGCCGGAAGATTGTTGGTGGCTCTTCTCCAAGCTTCTGTGATCGGTTGTGGGCGATTCACCGAGCCGGAGTGGCGAAGAATCAGCCCGTAGAGAGCACTCTACCCTTGCGCGGGTAGAGGGGGAGCGATACCTTGCGAGGTGCTCCAACGAGGACTAGGGGGGTGTCGACACCTCGATACCTCGGGAAAAAATCGTTGCGTCACTGAGAATTTCTTTTTCCCTAGCTCTTTACATTTCCGTATTACTTTCCGTATCGTTTTTACATTACCTACTAGAATTGCTTAGGTCGCTTTTAATTCCCATGAACTGCTACCGCTTTCTAGCTAGGACACACGGATCGTAGGCACTAGGGGGTGATTGGCATTTGATAGGTTTTCATATTTGCTATAGAAATTTAAAACAAGCCCAATTCACCCCCCCCCCTCTTGGGCATCTTGATCCTTTCAAGCTCCTGTTGCGGCAACGGCGATGGGGAGCACCTGCTAGAACGTCGGGCGCTATCTGAAATGGCTAAGTGTCGAACTGGCGCGCGTCTGAAAATTTTTGGACGCGCGCCAGTGCTTATATAAACGATCACATCACTGTCGGTTCTTATTACAAACCGGCAGTGATGTCCCCTATCACTGCCGGTTTGTAATAAGAACCGGCACTGATAGGTCGTCATCAGTGCCGGTTTTATGAATCGGCACTGATAGGTGGTCATCAGTGCTGGTTTGTAATAAGAACCGACACTGATAGGTGGTCATTAGTGCCGGTTTTATGAACCGGCACTGATAGGTGGTCATCAGTGCCAGTTCTAATAAAGAACCAACACTGATGACCACCTATCAGTGCCGGTTCATAAAACCGACACTGATGACCACCTATCAGTGATATGGTAATTTTGACTTTGTCTTAGAATTCAAATTACTCCAAAAATTTGAATAGAAGTTGAAAATATTCCAAAATGGCTTTTGCTAGTTTTGAGAAGCTCTACATTATTGCTTATACACTCAAGGTCTAATTCTTTATAGTTTTTGAATTCCCTTTTGAATTTGAATAAGGGTTTAAAATTCAATAACCCCCTTTGTAATTACTCCAAAAATTTGAATAGAAATTGAAAATCTTCCAACATAGCTTTTGCTAGTTTTGTGGAGCTCTACATTATTGCTTATACACTTAAGGTCTAATTCTTTATAGTTTTGAATTCCCTTTTGAATTTCAATAAGGGTTTAAAATTCAATTACCCCCTTTGTAATTACTCCAAAAATTTGAATAGAAGTTGAAAATCTTCCAACATAGCTTTTGCTAGTTTTGAGGAGATCTACATTATTGCTTATACACTCAAGGTCTAATTCTTTATAGTTTTGAATTCCCTTTTGAATTTGAATAAGGGTTTAAAATTCAATTACCCCCTTTGTAATTACTCCAAAAATTTGAATAGAAGTTGAAAATCTTCCAACATAGCTTTTGCTAGTTTTGAGGAGATATACATTATTGCTTATACACTCAAGGTCTAATTATTTATAGTTTTGGAATCCCTTTTGACAGGGCATACATCAATCAACAACGTGGTACAACTCAACAATCTCTAGAACTCCATATGATCTCAAATTACTAAAACAACATTTCATTAAGGATTACATAGTTTATGATACTCTAACAATTCACAGTGTAGGCACGATGATGGCCTCATCATGATCACTCTGGAGGTAAGCAGGTTCGTCACCCTCTTCAAGGACATGTAGGGTAACGTCCGCCCCAAAAGGAGTCATTTCTTCATAACCTTTGTACTCTTCTTCGTCTGTCACTCCGTCCACACCTACAATCTTCCTTTTGCCTTGCAATACTACATGTCGTCTTCCATTTGTATTGTTATCCCTTGCATAGAAGATTTGCAAAACATCCTTTGCAAGGACGAAGGGGTCATCTCTGTATGCGGTCTTGGATAGATCAACGGTAGTGAACCCATCCTTGTCGGTGTTGATTTCATTCAGCCAGACCCACAGACAATAGAAAAGAGCAACTTTCAACTGATGTCCATAGTCTAGCTCACATATCTCATCTATAAAACCATAGTATGTTGCCACCACCGTGCCGTACTCATCGTGGGCGTCGAAACGAACACCACTGTTTTGGTTCGTGCTCTTTCCGTCTTGTTTTTTGTGTTAAATGTAAAACCATTTATTTGATACCCTTGATACTTCATTAGCGTAGTCGAAGGTCCGGGGGCTAAGAGATCTAGCTGACATCCCGTCACCTTTCCTAGCCTTTGGCGTCGAAACCAGTCACCGAATTCCTCCTTATGTTTTTTCTCAAGCCAAGCCTGTGACCTCCCTATGTGCTTAATTTGCAGAAACTGATTGTGCTCATCAATGTATGCCATCACACCGTCGGCCTGCCGGAGAACAGCGAAGTGTGCTTGTCTGAAAGAGACGACTTCGTCCATTTTGATAGCTTTCTCACCTATTGTTCCTTTGCCCCCTAGTCTTCCATCGTGATGAGATACTGGAACTCCAACCCGCTTGATGTCCAGATAATATGTGGAGAACTCAATAGCCTCCTCTGTTGGCCATCCTTCTACCATGCTCCCTTGTGGTCTGAATTTATTCCTAACATACCGCGTGAAAACTTTCATCAGCCTCTCGAAAGGAAACATCTGGTGTAGGTACATTGGGCCAAGGGCTTTTATTTAATCCACAAGATGAACAAGTAGATGCACTGAAATGTCAAAGTAAGTCAGTGGGAAATGCATCTCAAGCCTGCATATAATCTCGGCTATCTCCTGCTTCAGGTGGTCTAACCTGCCCACTTCAATGACCTTTTCAGAGATCGCGTTGAAGAACGAACACAACTTTATGATTGGAGCGCGGACCTTGTCAGGGAGGATACCTCGCAGGGCAACTGGGAGCAGCTGAGTCATTATGACATGACAGTCATGGGCCTTCATAGAACCATAGTTAAACTTAAGTTCTCTCATGTTAACTAGCCTCTTCGGGTTCCCACAGTAGCCACTCGGTACTTTGAGATCATTGAAGAAAGAAATAAGCATTTCTTTTTCATCCTTTTTCAGTGTCCATAATGCCACCGGAAGTTTCAAGTGGCCATTCTCAAGAGTTACTGGGTGTAACTCCTTCCTGAGGCCCAGGTGTTGCATGTCCAAACGTGTCGCGAGAGAATCCTTGCTTGTTCCCCCGGTGTTCATCAACGTGTTAAGTGTGTTACCGCACACGTTTTTAGTTATGTGCATTGGATCAAGACAGTGACGTACACTCAAAAGTGGCCAATAAGGTAGTTTCCAGAAGATTGATTTTTTCTTCCAGATACTATCGGTTGGCGCTGCTACTGCCCCATCCTCCTTCCCAAGGACAACATTTGTGAGTTTGCTTAATTGTTGAAGCATCTGTTTCTCGTCTCGATACTTTGGAGGTCCACGTTTCTCAGTAGTCCCATTAAAATCTTTTGTATTCCTACGGTAAGGGTGATCACGACGTAGAAACCTACAGTGTCCCATGTAGACCATCTTCCTGTTTTCTGGTAGATGTGTAGCATCAGTCTCGTCGAAGCACTCGACACACCCAGTGTAACCTTTTGTATTCTCTCCAGACAAGGAACCTCGCCCTGGTAGGTCGGTGATTGTAGGGATAAGTACAACCTTTACCGTGACATGTTCTTTGTTGTACTCATCCCAAACATCCTTCACACCCGTCTCCCACATATGTAGTAGTTCATCGATCACTGGTTCTAGAAGCACATCAATATCATTACCAGGTTGTTTTGGTTCTTGGATTAGTAATGGCATCTGGACGTATGACCGTTTCATACAAAGCCAGGGTGGAAGGTTGTATATACATAGCGTCACTGGCCAAGTGCTATGATTGGTTCTCACCTGGTCAAAGGGGTTCATCCCATCCGTGCTCAAAGCAAACCACATATGTCTTACCTTTCCACCGATGTTCTTATAGAACATAGTGTTGATAGTCCTCCAGTCCGACCCATCGGTGGGGTGTCTCATCATTGAATCTTTCTTTCGCTCTTCGTCGTGCCAACGCAACAGCTTGGCTGACTTCTCATTTGCAAACAACCTATGCACTCGTGGAGCTATAGGAAAATACCACACGGACTTTACTGGCCCTCCTCTGGTCTTGCTTCCATCATTTGATGGCCCTTGCTTGTATCGGGGAGTTTTACACTTGGGACATGCATCCAAGTCTTTGTATTTCTCTCCACGGTACAATATGCAGTCGTTGGAACACGCGTGGATTTTCTCAACCTCGAGACCAATTGGGCAAATCATTTGCTTCACAAGGTAAGTCTTTTCTGCTAACTCGGCCTCCAGGAACAGTTTATGTAGTATAACTAACAAGTTATCGAAACCTTTATCACTCAACCCATTCATTGATTTAAACTCCAATAGCATGATGTTGGCTTCCAGTTTGCTTATTGGGCAGCCCGGAAACAATGGTGTTTTTGCATCCTTTCTCATCATCTCCAGTTTTTTCAACTGTGAAGCACTAAGAAATCCCCCATGCACATCATGTAGAAGCTGTGAAATACCATCATTTTACTCAGTGTCGTCAGCTAATGTATTCACAAACACATCATCATTGGTAGGCACATCTTCTGTGTAATCATGAACAGGCAATAATGCTACACTAGGCATGAGCACATCATCATTAACATTTTGACCAACCTCCCCATGCAAAGTCCAAATCGTGTAGTTTCTCATGAACCCCCTTGTGATTAAGTGCAAACGTATATGCTCCACGTCGCCCCATTTTCTCGTATTCTTGCAGTCTTTGCATGGACAGAATACAAGATGTGAGTCCCCAGCATTGGCTCTAGCTCGCTTGATGAAATCGTCGATGCCCGTCAAGTACCGTGGGTCTGTATGTGACAGATCGTACATCCACCCTCGAGCCATGTTTGCACTGATAAAATAAGATGGGCAGAGCAGAGGAAACATAGGAACATATTAATAGAAGCATTTTTGAACAATATTCTTCGATATAATTTGAATTTGATCGCGCTATAAAAATAAAGAGAACAAATAGATAACAATGGAAGCATGGAGTATTAAATGTAAGTATTAAATGCATGCATTGAGTATTAAATCTAAGTAATAAATACCGAATCTATTCCACATTCCATCAAATCTTTCATGGATGTATTGAGTATTAAATGTAAATAATAAATATAAATAATTACAATTTTTTCCATAATTTTCGAGACGAATCTTTCGAACCTAGCTACTCAATGATTATACAATAATTACCCAATAAAAACAAAGTGCTACAATTTTTCTAAATAATTTTAGATCTAAAAGCTACAAAAAATTGACACAAATTGCAACATCCTTGTTCTTATCATGAAAACTAGCATAGCTCTAACACAAATTGACACAATGTAAACCAATAATTCTAAAGAATTATACTTGTTACTAACCAAGAGCAAGAAGATATGAGGATCCAAGAGTGAAGAGGAGCCAAAAATGGAGATCAAGAAATCCACCAGCCGCAACAATGGAGAGAGAGAGAGCTCCTCACGTAATGTTCTGTACTGTTGGGCAGAGGAGGGAGGGAGAAGATCGAAGCTTTATACTGTACACAACATCACTGCCGGTTCCAGCCACGAACCGGCAGTGTCCTCCTACCTTCCCGGCTTCCTGCTGATCAACCGCCTGTAGGGTTCCGGTTCCCGTGGAAGGAAAAGTGGCGGATCGCGGGGGGCTCATGTATCCATTAAACCTTTATAAAATTCACTCATTTCTTCCTTAAATCTCTATAAAATTTACTAAAGTTTTCATTATTAATCATGACATGAACTTGATAGTAAATATTAGTCTTAAATCTTCATTGTCAATCGTCGTCTTTATTACTTAGCCCCTTGATCGTATCCTGGATCCGTCAATGTACTTTTCTACAACGGTAATGTCAGCTGACTCATGAATATGAATTCTAGAAACTTGTCACTGAAAAAAAAAGAAAAAAAGAAAGAAACTTGTCGGCTGACATGGTGGTAATAACTTGCATTTGCATATATATGCATGAGACGGTACAGGAAGCAGGAAAGCACGACAGAAGCTAGGGTGCTGCTCGCTACGTAATAGATCGATGTGCACTCTGAATCTCTGACACCTGGGCTCGTGCCGTGCCTCTCGATCATTGGGTGTTGGCATACTTCCCATGTGTTGCATGGTGTGCACCATGAGCAGATAGGAGGACGCCGCGCGGCGGTTAGATCTCAGGGTCAGGAAAGAACAGCGGACGCAACGCCGAAAAAAACGAATTGAATGAAGTAAATAATACGCGACATGCATCCGTCCACAAAATATCAGCTGGCAGACTGTTCAATAATTTTTATAATATGACAATGTATTTAATAAAAAAGAGAAAAAAATATATTTTATATACATTAAACTCTCCTAACATGAATACTAACTTCTTTATCGGTCATAAAATTAAGGCTCTATTCATTAGCACCTTTCTTTTATGAGGGACGAACTGTTTTGTAATAAGTGGCTGTGTACATCTTAGAATATAGAGGCCGGATACTTTATATCCATTATCTATAAAAAAATTCATCAACACTACTTTATCAATATTTTTAACGAACAATAGTAACAAATCAACATAAGTGTTCAGTATAAACTAAATTTCAGCGAAACAAACAACACCTAAATGCATATAAAACTATAAGATAAACTTCATTAAAATTGTGTTTTATTCAGATTTTATTTTATTTCATATAATATTATAGTCTTGAAAAATAATGCTACGATATCAGCTAGCTAGCGTCCTGGCTTCCAACCAATTCAATCGGAGGCATATGCTATGGTACCCGAGAGGCCTCAATCAGTGTTACTCCAAGCCTACAGTAGCTCCGTTAATTGGAGTCGTTGCGTTGAGATCATGCATTTACGGCATCTCCACTAAGATTGTACCATATCAGCTAGCTATCGTCCTGCCTTCCAACCAATTCAAACGGAGGCTCGATCAGGATCACGGTCGCTAACCGCGTGCAACAAACGCTCACATGCTATGCTATGCTACCCGAGAGGCCTCTCAATCAGTGTTACTCCAAGCCTGCAGTAGCTCCGTCGTTGAGATCATGCATTTACGGCATTTGTTGCGCCGAGGAAAGCAAGGGATTCTTCGATGCGCCTTGCGCCCACCATCACAAGAGTGCCTCCTCTGAAACAGATAAACAGAAACAGAAACAGAAACAGAAACAGTGTTGCTGGCACTGGCAGGACAGGAGTACTCGTCCTGTCCTCAACTACTGGAAAGCTCCTGGAAAGTAAGCGGAGCAGGATCTCGGATCCGGCAACCAACATGCATGCTTGGATCTCGTCAAAAAAAAATGCGGTTGCGTTCGCTGCACCTGTGCTTCTGCTGTTAGCACAGTACTCTTGTACACATGTGAAGCAGCCCCGGCGGCTTAAGCAGCCACTGAAAAAAAAAGTATACCTGCCGGATGGATCGTACGAGGTGTTCTCTTGGAATACTCTACCTTGTTTCCACAGTAAAACAAATTAAGTGGTGTTGACATATAATTGAGGCTACATATACAAAGAAGATTATATCAAAAAAATTTAAGATTTTTTCTATATAGATGAAGAAAGTAGTAAACTGAAAAGAGCACTCGAGTCTTATGCTAGGTTATAAATCATGACGGATAAAAAAGATTCAAGAAAAAAAAACAAAGTGCCCGTTATGCATCCATAGATTACTTGGGCTCTCGTGGGCTGTAGGCTGTACACACGGCTTCTCATGCCCCAAACTTCAACGCTATACAAGTTGATAAAAAAAAGTCTCTTTTATACTCCTTGTGTCGGTGTTATGATCCGGGGGTTAAGACCACCGGTTAGTAAATTTGTATATTGCGTTCTCCCTCTCTCAAACGTGATGCAAGAAGAACACAAGATTTATCCTGGTTCGGGCATAGAAGGCCCTACGTCCAGCGGGGGAGGATGTATCGTATTATCTTGCACAGAAGTGTTCGTACAGGGGGTACAAGCTGGTTTAAACGGGGGTGCTCAGAGTGAGCTGGAGCTTAGGACTAGCTGGGCTATCCTAGGTGGTCGGATGGTGGACTGCCTGATGTGTCGATCGAGCAATCGGGTGAGGTGTGTGCCGATAAGTGTGTTTCGAATCTTTTGTGCGAATCATGATCCCCCTCTTCCTATCCCAGCGTCCCCTTTTATAGACCAAGAGGAGACATGAGAGTACAGTGATCCTAGACTGTAGAGGCATGGGAGGGGTGTTTGTGGTGCCATGCTTGCGATGAGATGTCGATCACTGTGGCGGCGTGGCCCTCATGTCCTTCCAGTGTTCAGGGAGTGGTGATGGCTGACTGGACACCGCCGTACAGCATGACGCAGCGGGGTTGACCTTCGGAAGATGGGTGCGAGTTCCATAGCTGAGGCAGGACGGAGCGGACGGGATGGGTCCCATGCTGGAGTGGTTGGGACAAGGGGTCGAGCCCTCTGGTCGAGGGGGGTCGAGGCCGGCGTGACCTTGTTGTATCCCTGAAGACACAGTCGAGGGGTGTCCTGTTCATGGATCGAGGGGGTGCCTCTGGAGTCCGTACTTGCGACGTGGCTACAGCGGCAGCACAGTTGACGGAGGTCCAGGTCATGGGCGGTGAGTTGATGGATTTGACTACGGTAGCGGGTGCCCATGGCGTTAGGCGGGGGTAGGTAAGCGCATTGGATCCCCTTTACCCCATACCGGGAGCAGGTGAGCTGACCGAGCTTCCTGTCCGGGGGTCGTTCGTTCAACCCCCTGTCCGTCATTCGGGGGGTTGAGGCGGAGGCGGAGGGGTCGTTCGTTCGACCCTGTCCCTCAGTCGGGGTCGAGGCGGAGGCGGAGGGGTCGTTTGTTCGACCCCTGTCCGTCTGTTTTTTCAGAGATGGGCCGGCCCATGACTGGTCGCTGTTGCCGGTGCGGGGGGCCTTCGTGTGATGGACCTTTCTTCATGGACTCGAGCGGCTGATCGGATCCTGTCTTAAAAATGGTTGCTATGTTGAGCGTTAGTTTATCGAAGGCTTTTAGGGTACCCCTTACCTTTGTACCCGACACCTTAAAGTAATAACATCGTCGTGGTCTGATTTTCCTTACTTTAACTTTAATAAAAAAATCAGACATCTTGATCCCTTAATTTTCAAAGTCATTTAAATCATCTCTCTCTCCCGGTTAGATTAGAAGTGGTTTTCAAGATGGTATCGTCCTTTTAAAAAAATCATAAAAAATAGATGGAGACATGAAAAAATTCAGAGCTCATGAAAGTATCTATAGAAGTTTTGTTTTAAAAAAAACTAGATTTAACACTATGAAAATGGGATAGCTTTTTAAAAAAACTAGAAATACTCAAAAAAATCTAATTGGTGTCTAAGCACATTTTTGGAAATTTTTCATAACGTAAACACGAGATGCAACTAGCAAGAATGAAACATGCATTTAATGTTAAATGCATTCTTGTCGGTTGCATCTCATCCTTTTGTCGTGGAAAGTTTTTGAAACACATTTAGACCTTAATCAAATGTTTTGGAAACTTTTCAATTTTTTCTATAGATAAATCAATACATTTGAAGCTTCTATAGATATTTTCATGATATTTGTTCCTTTTAATGACCCAATATATTTTTAGAATGTGTTTTGGATTTTTTTTTAAGCTTGGAGTCGTTTTTGTTTTTAAAAATATTTTTATATATCAAATATTTACTGAATTTTTTAACCAAAAATACGAAATCGCTTTGAAAATCGATTCTAACGTGGACTTGGAGGTAATTTAAATGGTTTCCAAAAAGTGTGACGTAAGTTTGTATTTCTACACCAGATAACCAAACGTAATTCCATTTATGCCCTGTTTAGTTCCAACCAAAATCCAAAATTCAAAATCCCAACTATTTTGGATTCCAAAATCTAAAATGCAAAATATTTTGGTAGGGTGTTTAGTTCCAACCAAAATTTGTCTTCCGATAATGATGATTGTGAGGATGACACACAAACCAATGCAAAAATTCCCTTATTTTGGCCTCTTGAGTCCAAAATCCAAAATAAGAAATGGACCACCTTTTGCCAAATATTTTGGGTGGTGTTTAGTTCCATTTTACAAAATAAAAAGGCAAAATCCAAAATATTTTGGATTTCATGGGAACTAAACACCCCCCCTTAGTTACTCCCATCAATGGATCAGCCCATCTTATTTGGATGGATCAGCCCATCTGACACCACGTGAAACGGGCCACAGCCCACCGACGCCCCTCGGTTTCCTCTCATGAGTCGGGAGTAGGGAGAGGGAGAGAGAGAGAGAGAGAGAGAGTCGTGTTTCAATTCGCGAGCTCTATCCGGCGAGCGGCAGCCAAGAGCCACACCTGGCCGCTACACGCCGCGCTGCACACCTCAGCCGTGTGCCTCTGCCTCCGCCTCCCTGCCCACTTCCCCACTCCCCAGTACCCACCCCACCCCCACCAAGCTGCGCCGCCGCGGCCCCGTCCTCCGCCGAGCACCTACTGAGCAGCGCAGTGGCCGGTGGGCAGTCGAGCGAGCGCAGAAGGATCAGAATTCGGAGGGAGGGTCGGGCATGGAGGCGAGCGGCGAGAGGGCTTCGGTGGTGCGGAGCCTGATGGAGGCGAAGGAGGCGTCCGGGAAGACCTTCTCGGAAATCGCCGCGGAGACGGGTCTCACCAACGTCTACGTGGCGCAGCTGCTGCGGCGCCAGGCGCAACTCAAGTCCGACACGGTGCCCGCGCTGAGGGCGGCCCTGCCCACGCTCACAGACGACCTCGTCCAGCTCATGATGCAGCCGCCCTTCCGGTCCTACCACCCCGACATCGTCCAGGAGCCCGCCATTTACAGGTGCGCCGCGCCCCATCCATCCCCTGTGCAAATGACGACGACGATGGCTCTTGCACTCCTTCAATTTGATCCGGAATGTGATTCGCTAATTAAGCACAGCGAAGTCTTTGTTTAATCGGCTACTCCAAGCACTATTAGGGTCTAAGTTAGAAAGGGATCTAGTTTTGCTCCAGGACCAGGACTTATTGCGATTTAGTAAAGTTTGAACTATAGTAGTCTTAAGATGTTCTCCGTATCGAGTTAGGAATTACTGAATTTCTGTAAAAAAAAATGTCTGCAGTCCAGAATCCACATACTAGGTAACTCCGAGTCTTAAGACAAAGCCTCCCATCCTTGGTTTGGAATTTTCAGATTCTGCAAGTTCACATGTTGAGCTTGGCAAGTCTTCAATAATATTCTTTTGGACAGCCTGGTAACTAGAAACTGGTTCCAAATTGTAGATCACTTTGGCATTGTGGGTTTAGGATAACTTTTTAACTTTAATCAAGTTTACAGTAAAATGCACCAATGTCTACATCAAATTTGTGTCATTAAGAGGCTGTTTGGTTCCAAGCCTAATTTGCTATAACTAACCTTAGGCAATTGTGGCAAGCCACAAAAATGTTGCTAGAAATTTGGAGCCATACTATGCCATGCCTAATGGAAGAGCATCTCCAAGAGTATCCTATATTTTGTTCCCCAAAGTATGGTATTCGCCAACTCCCAAATAGAGCATGAGAAGGGGAAAAAGCCCATCTCCAAGAGTACCCCATACTTCAATCCTAAAAATCAATTTTTGGTCCCATAAGGGTGTTTTTTTATCTCGGTAATTTTTTTCCGTGCTAAATCCTTTCCCATGGCGCGCCACTACGCCGCCACTGCCACCTCCTTCTGACGTAGTCGTGCTGTTGCTGGCGGCCATGGCTACCTTCCAGTCGGCTTCAACACCTCCCAGCCAGCTGGTCAGTGCAGCAGGCAAGCAGGCAGGGGCCAGCCATGGGCGCGACCAAGACAGGGACACAGCAGACCGCCTGGGGCGGCTAGCCACGGCCTCTGTTGGAATATGCGCCCTATGGGCTGGTCAGGACCCTAATGGGCTGGCCTAGTGTCAGCCGCCCAAGCCTGTTTGGCTGTGGCTTAGGGGCCAAGATAGATAGATATGGCAGGCTAGATAGATACGGCAAGGACTCTTGATCCTTGCCTTGTATATATATGTAATTGTGCCTTGCCTCATATCAATCAATCTAATCTATTCCTGATTATACTTTCCTTCATGGTAATCAGAGCCTAGGTTAATTTTTTTTTCTCTCTTCCGCTGCCCTAACCCCGCGCAATTCGGCACCTACCGCGCCGCCCCGCGCGCGTCGGCCCCTTGCCGCGCCGCCCCCTTCGCCGCACCGCCCCGCGCGTCCAGGCGCGGCCGCCCCCGCGCGCGTCGGCCCCTTGCCGCGCGCCCCCTTCCCACGCGCGGCCTCCCCTGCCCACGATGCCGGGCACGCCGCCCTCCTCTCCACGCGACGCGTCCTCTGCCGCAGTCCATGATGACGAGCCCGCACAGCGCTTGGCCCAGGCGAAGGCCAGCGCCGATGCCGCAGCCGCCCAAGCTCGCGACGCGGCTCTGGCGCGCGCCCTCCAGGCTGAGGAGGAAGCCGCCGCCGCCTCCAAGGAACGGGACGCTGCCGCCCAGCGGGCCACCGATGCTCTGGCCCGGGTTTGCCAAGGGCGGGCTGCTGCCGCAAGCAGCGCTCGCGCCCGAACCTTCCGGAGGGGCACCACCGCATGATCTTCGTGCGGCCCTGCTCCACCACGAAGCCGCTGCCCTTTTGCAGCTTCACTCCCAGGCCGTCGCCGTCAGCAACATCCGGAACCACGTCACCACCATCCTGGACGTCGATTCAGGGAACTTCAACCGGTGGCGCGATCAGTTCCTCCTCATCCTCGGCAAGTTTCCCTCCAGGATCACGTTCGCGAGAACGCCCCGATCCCGTCTCTCCCGACTGGGCTCGGATGGATTGCGTCGTCAAGTCGTGGATCGTTGCCACACTCACCGACGACCTCGCCGAGATCGTCTCTGCCCAGGACTCCACCGCCCGACACGCATGGCTTGCCGTCCAGTCGCAGTTCCTCGGCAATCGCGAAGCCCGCTCCATCCACCTCGAGACGCGGTTCCGCAATTTCGTCCAGGGCGAGCTCTCCGTCACCGACTACTGCCGCCGGCTGAAGAAGATGGCTGACGATCTCACGGCCCTCGGCGAGGTTGTCACTGACCGCACCCTCGTCCTCAACCTCATCCGTGGACTGAACGAGCGTTTCAGCCACGTCGGGACTCTCCTTCGCCGCGCTCGGCCCTTCCCCTCCTTTTTGGAGGCTCGCGACGACCTCATTCTTGAGAAGCTCTCCATGGGGAACCGCCAGGAGGCCCCTGCTACAGCGCTGGTCACCTCGACGACTTCGTCCTCCCCGACACCTTCTGCAGCCCCTGGTGCAGCCTCCGGGGGCAACGGCGGAAAAGAATAGCCGCCACAACAAGCGCCATGGGGGTGGCAAAGGGAACAGTAGCGGCGGTGGCAACTCTGGCAGCCACGCGCCCCTGCTGCACCCCAGCTTGCCGGCCAGCAGCAGCAGCAGTCCGTTGGTGGCGGTCGGCCCTGGCCAAGCATCTTCAACCCCTGGACAGGGTCCATCCAGATGTGGCCAGGGGGTCCCCGACCACCCCTGGCGCCCATCCCGGTGCCACCTCACCTCCTGGCGCAGCAGCAGGCGCAGCAGCACGCGCAACAGCAGGCCTTGCTCGCTCAACAACAGCAGCAGGCACTACTTGCGCATCAGTAGCATGGCGCTGCCCCTACCACGATGGATCGGCGTCGTGGGCTGCCCCGGGGTACTACAACTCCGTTGCCCCTCCTGGGATCCGACGGCGCTCACCTCCGCCTTCAGCACGACGACGCTGAACGCTCCTCCTTCCGCGCCCAACGAATGGTATTTTGACTCAGGTGCTACTTCACACATGACATCTCAGTCCTCCTCTCTTTCACATGTTCTTTTCCCGCGGTACCCTACTCCCTCTATTGTCGTTGGTAATGGTTCCACTTTACCTGTCACTGCCACTGGCTCCACAGAGTTGTCACCAAGTTTACGTCTTAATAATGTTCTTGTGTCACCTCAACTTATTAAGAATCTTATCTCTGTTCGCCAGTTTACCACCGACAATAACTGTTCTGTTGAGTTTGATCCCGCTGGTTGTTCTGTGAAGGTTCTTCCGTCTCGGACTGAGATCGTCAGGTGCAATAGCTCCGGGCCGCTATACCCTCTTCGTTTTCCACCAGCGCACTCCCTTGTCGCCAGGCGTCATCCCCACTGTGGCATCAGCGTCTTGGCCACCCTGGTCATGAAGCTCTGTCCAAGCTCGCGTCTAGTGTGTCTTGTCATATTCAGGATTGTTCAGATTTGTGTCATGCTTGTCAGTTAGGGCGTCATGTTCGTCTGCCCTTTCGTGTGTCCACCTCCCGTGCTTCTAGCAAGTTTGATCTTATACACTGTGATTTATGGACCTCTCCAGTTGTCAGCATTTCTGGTTATAAATATTATTTGGTCATACTTGATGATTGCACTCATTACTTGTGGACATTTCCTTTGCGTCTCGAATCTGACACTTTCAGCACGCTTGATCACTTCATTGCCCACGCCTCCACCCAGTTCGGTGCACGCGTCAAGGCTGTCCAGTGCGACAACGGGCGTGAATTTGACAACTCTAGCTCCCGCCAATTCTTCCTTTCACACGGAATACACCTTCGCATGTCCTGCCCCTACACTTCATCTCAGAATGGTAAAGCTGAACGCATTATTCGCTCTATAAATAATGTCGCTCGCTGCTTACTTTTTCAGGCGTCCATGCTTCCATCCTACTGGGTTGAGGCACTCTCCACAGCCACTGTTCTGCTTAACATCCTGCCCACAAGACTCTCCGATTCTCCAAGCCCCACCTTGCCCTGTTTGGCAAGCCACCAACATATGATCATCTACGAGTCTTCGGTTGCAAATGTTATCCAAACATGTCGGCCACCGCATCTCACAAACTGCCCCTCGGTCG
The DNA here is from genome assembly GCA_022036555.1 of Microstegium vimineum. Taxonomy (NCBI): domain Eukaryota; kingdom Viridiplantae; phylum Streptophyta; class Magnoliopsida; order Poales; family Poaceae; genus Microstegium; species Microstegium vimineum. The sequence goes on along the minus strand of CM039123.1, from coordinate 12,978,542 downwards.
GTTCTATGTGTCTTCCTAGGCTATTCTGCTCATCAACAAAGGGTACCGTTGTCTTGACCTCTCCACCAACAGAGTCATCATCTCCCGGCACGTCATCTTCGATGAAAGGGCCCTTTTCCCCTTTGCCGAGCGCCATGGTCCTCGTGCTCCAGCGGACCTCCAGTTCCTTGATGACGATATTACTGACCCTGTGCTCCCTCCTATCGGACCGATGCACAAGTTTTTGTCTGAAAGGGAACACCTCCCAGCACGTCTGATGCCTCCAGCGCCCCTGCCGGTCCCTCTGTGACTGTGCCTGGGGCGCCCTCGTCGCCTGTGATGACACCGACGTTTCTTCCGGTGCCCGCACTCTACATCCCTCCTGCGCTACGGGCATCGGGGCCTCCCACGCGCCACGGCGGCCCACGGCGCTACCTAGCGCACCTGGAGCGCCCTCACCAGTCTACGTCCCGCCCGCCTTGCGTGCGGGTCCCCGACCCTCCACCCGGCTTCCCGCATCTACCGTCCGGAGCGGTTCTTCGCGCAGCACTACTCCCGTCACACTCAGCCCACGGCGCCCCCTGCTGCGCCTGCCTCTGCTACACCGGCTGCGCCGCTTCCCAAGGGCGCTGTTGCTGTTGCCTCCAGTGGCAAACCAACACCCATGGCGACGCGTTCGAAGCACGGATTCCGGATGCCCGCCGCCCTCCGACGCGACTCACTCTCTCCAGTGCCAAAAGACCTTCCGTAGTGCCCTTGCTGACCCCAGTTGGCGAGCGGCCCCTGGAGGAGGAACACAGTGCCTTGTTACAGAATCACACTTGGGATCTCGTGCCTCGACCTCCTCGGGCCAATTGTGGTCACTGGCAAGTGGATTTTCAAGCACAAGTTCAAGTCTGATGGCTCCCCTCGAGAGGTACAAGGCGCGCTGGGTTCTTCGCGGTTTCACTCAGCGGCCTGGAGTTGACTTCGATGAGGACTTTCGTCCCGTGGTGAAGCCTGCCACCGTCCGCACCAGTGCTCTCCCTGGCACTCTCCCGCAGCTGCCCATACACCAGCTCGATGTGAAGAACGCCTTCCTGCATGGCAACCTGTCCGAGACTGTGTTCTGCCAGCAAAAACGTCCAGGTTCGAAGATCCAGCTCGCCCGGATTTTGTCTGCCTCCTGAAGAAGTCCTCTATGGTCTAAAACAGGCCCCTCGAGCGTGGTACAGCCGGATGGCCTCCTTCCTGCTATCCACTGGGTTTGTTGAAGCCAAGACAGGACACCCACTATTCATCTACCAGCATGGATCGGACACAGCATACCTGTTGCTCTATGTGGATGACATTGTCCTCACAGCTTCCTCACCCGGTCTGCTCCAACGGATTATCTTGCTCTCCAACAGGAATTTGCCCTGAAAGATCTGGGTGAGCTGCATCACTTCCCCCGGTATGCAGGTTTAGCGCCAGTGGTAATGGTCTCCTTCTCTCCCAGCGTCAGTATATAGGTGGGCATTCTGGAAACGTGCCGGGATGACAGAGTGCAAGCCGTGCTCCACTCCAGTTAAAAACCAATCCAAAGGTTGCTGCAAATGAGGGGGCCTCAGTGTCTGATGCTACAGATTTTCGCAGCCTTGCTGGAGCTCTTCAGTACCTGACATTCACTCGGCCAGACATTGCCTATGCAGTCCAGCAGGTTTGTCTTCACATGCATGCTCTCGTGAGCCTCATCTTGCAGCCCTGAAGGGATCCTTCGCTTATGTTCGCGGCACTCTTCACCTTGGTCTCTTACTGCGACCATCCTCCTCGACTGATCTTGTGGTCTACACTGATTTCTGACTGGGCCGGTTGCCCGGACACTCGCAAGTCCACCTCGGGGTATGTTGTGTTTCTTGGCAACAATCTCATCTCCTGGTCCTCCAAGCGCCAGAACACCGTCTCAAGATCAAGTGCCGGGAGGGTAATTTTGGAAAAAAGGAAAAAAAGGGAAAAATTTCCCCAACCACCCCCTTCCCCAAAAAAAAGGGGGGGGGGGGGGGCCCCCGGGGGGGGGGGGAAAGGGGGGGGGCCGGGGGTTTTTGGGGGGGGGGGGGGGGGGGAGGGGGGAAAGGGGGGGGGGGGGGGGGGCCCCCCGGGGGGGAGGGGGGGGGGGGGGGGGGGGGGGGGGGGGGGGGGGGGGGGGGTGGGGGGGGGGGGGGGGGGGGAGGGGGGGGGGGCCGGGGGGGGGCGGGGGGGGGGGGGGGTGGGGGGGGGGGGGGGCGGGGGAAAAGGCGGGGGGGGGGGGGGGGGGGGCCCGGGGGGGGGGGGGGGGGGGGAAAGGGGGGGGGGGGGGGGGGGGGCGGGGGGGGGGGGGGGGGGGGGGGGGTGGGGGGGGGGGGGGGGTTTATTTGTCTAAAAACTTGATCAAAGTCAATGAGCTTTGACTTAGGAAAAAGACAGTGAATTATAATTTGAAATGGAGGGAGTAGCTTTTATCCAGAACTTCGTTAGTTTATTCCAGTTTATCAGTACTAATCAGACATGAGAATAACCTTCTTATCAACATTGTTACTATATATTGCACACAGATTGAATGAAGCTGTTATGCATTTTGGAGAGAGCATCAAGGAAATCATTAATGAGGAGTTTGGTGATGGAATGTAAGAGATACTGGTGCTTCATTTTTTGCATAAATTCCCGTTCCTGGTAATCTAACATGAACTATTGTGTGATATAGTTAGTATATCCTTTAGTTATGATTACGAATGGATAATTCTTTAAAAACATGGACACCTGGATTCTCATTTGAGTTTTTTTTGTGCAATGTATGATGTTGCTGTGGTGTTTGCTTGTAGACATTTGTTATGACTTGGAATGCTTTGAATTTTGTGCAGCTTCATTTAAGCCAGAGCCTGACGAAGCCTCTGTAAACACACACTTGACTATGTCCAGCTTTCAAATATATTAGTGGAAAACTAGAAATCCTGTCATCAAGCTCTATTGAGTTATCTATCCCTTTTTTTTTTTAAAAAAAATGAATGATCTATCAAATATTGAAAAAAAAAATCATCTTTGCGAAAATGACTGTGTTATCATATTACCATTGCTTCTTATTGCAGCATGTCAGCCATAGATTTCTACTGTTCAGTTGACAAGGTTCAAGGGGCTGATGGGAAAGATCGTGTGGTGGTCACGTTTGATGGAAAGTATCTGCCATACACTGAACAGGTTTGTGTCTTCTGCCTGTTTTTCAGCTGCCACTCTGTTACTTGTTAGCTCATGGTGCTGAACTTCTGATCTGCTTGCTACCTGCACAATACCAAACATATAGTTCTTTTCAGACAGTTAATATTATACTCTATATGCTACCAATTGAAACTGTACCAAATAAATAATCCTTGAATGGGTTGGCAGGATAGTGCTTTAATTAGAAATAGTCAATAATATTATCACCTGCAGGCTCATATGAGCACATACTTATGCGTTTCACATGTGCAGAAATCTGAACATATGATGTCAAGGCCAACCCGCAAGACATCTTGATATGGCTGTTGACGAGAAGAAACATGATGTAGCTTCCTTACTAGGCTCAGAAAGGATCGAGCATGCCTTTTCTTTGGGTGGGTGGGTGGGTGTGTGTGTGTGTGTGTGGGGGGGGGGGGGGGGGGGGGGGGGGGGCGTGTCCAAATGGTCAGCACAATAAACAGACCTGTATTGAAGCCTTACAGGGTCTCCGACAATAATAATACCATGATTGTTGAACTGCATTGGATGATGCGGAGATAATAAAAAGATAAAATAAGTGAAACAAACCGAATTCCCAAAGGAATTCTTCCTCTGATAGCTTAGTCCTAGAAAACCATCTAACGTGTATATTCCCCGCTCGACAAGATTTCATTTCCATATATTTGCAAAAAAACAACAAAAGAGAGAGGCTATACAACAACCGTGTGTTTTAGAGGTTGACAACACATAAATTTTGTCTGTGTCTTTTCATAAAAAAAAAATGTTACTTGATTTTTGGTTTGTTACTTCTGATTTGTAATCTATGGTTTGTGATTTGCTCCAAAAAGAATTTTTTTCCTTGTGATTTGTGGTTTATTACTTGTGATTTGTAATCTGTGGTTTGTGATTTGTGTCAAGAAGAAAGAAAAGATAGGAGGAAGATGAACAATATCCATAGGGAAAAAAAGTTTGTTGGCAGCGCTTAAAACACATAGTTGTCGTATAGACAGACTCGGAAAAAAAAAGATGTCATTTCCATAGACATGATATTATCACATCACCTGTCATTGCTGGGTAACAAGTCGTTTCATCATACTTTAGGTTTTAGTGTGGTTGAAAGTATGAAACCCCTCCTAAGCTATCAATGACCATCTCTGTTGTTGTTGCTGGGCTCAAATTCCTCAGAGTATGCCAACATGTAGAGGTGGGATTTGGGCCATATCATATATTATGCTTGCCTGGCTCGGCTCTCTTGTGCTTTGTGTCGCTTCAGACCTTCACTTCTAATCATACCATGCCATTGGGTTGTGCCATGGCGGCACGACAAATCTTTCCTTTCAGCACAAATACAGTCCTGCCCGCTGGCCACCTCTATGCCACGTCGGCTCAAACACGTCCTCAATGATATTTTTGTTTGTTTCGTTCGTGTACTCGTATTTTAAAAAGTATATTTTGTATGCACCATTTTTTAATTAAAAGTTCCAATGATTTTCGTATCTACTCAAGAATTTGAGTAAATATATGATATTAATTCTAGGCAATTACATTATAGCGTTAATGTGTTATAGATGTGCTTACATGCCATTTTTGTGTTGTGCCTGTCGAATCAGTCTAAAATATGGGTCTTGTCATGTCACCCATAGTGCTGAGATTTTTATGTAAAGCACGACGATTGGCGGAATCAGTCTAAAATATGGGTCTTGTCATGTCACCCATAGTGCTGAGATTTCTATGTAAAGCACGACGATTGGCGGATCCAGGAGCCCAACCCCAGCCTAAATTCTTCATTAAATCTTTATAAAATTTATCATTAAATCTTTATAATTAACCATGGCATGAGTTAAAATAGTGAGTATTGATCTTAAATCATCATTAAATCTTTATTGTCAATCATCATATCTGTTATTTAGCCTCCTCTTGATTCCATTCTAAATCCGTCAATGAGCACGACCAAAAATATCTGCGTTGTCCTGTAAAAAAGATTGTGCCACAACCTTCAAGTAGCATGGTTCGAATCCTATCTCTACCAACACGTGATTACATAAATAAAACCACAAAAAAGACGATAAACAAACAATGATGAGGGTTTGAAAATACATATTCAGAAAAAGGTAAAAAAGTACAATCCTGATTTTTTTTCCTTGAATTGGATATCCTCAATTAACCATAGCCATTTATATTTATCGAGAAGGGGGGCTTGTTTCATGTTGGATTGAAACTATATATATAAAAAAGAACATATCAAATCGATCTAAACCAAACAAAAAGAATTAGTGCACAGAAGAGAGCAATGGCCCCGACTTGTTCCTGCAACCAGGGAGAAGAAAAGAGAATTTCAAGATTGAAGAGGGATCACTTGAGAGAGGCATTGTAACACAAATGTTTATTTAGAAGTAAAGTGCACCAGCGGTCTCTAAACTTGTGCTCATGTGTCATCCCGGTCTTTAAACTCGTAAATAGACCATTTAGGTCCTCAAACTTGTCTATCTGTGTCATTCTGGTCATTAAACTTGCAAATATACGGTTTAGGTCCTTAAACTTGTTCATTTGTGTCGTTCCAGTCCCTAAACTTGTTCGGCTGTGTCATATTGGTCCAAACAGAACGATCCAAAAACTAGATATCAAAAAATAATTTATAACTTTTTTATATGAACTCGAATAAAGACAAACTTTATATCAAAATTGTAGCTCTCAATGTGATCTACAACTTTATAGTTGAAAATTTTTCTATTTGAAGTCATTTAGTGTCTAAAAACTTAATTTTAAATTTTAAATTTCAAATCTATAAGCATACACTAATATTTTGGGGGCATAAACAGTTTTATTTTAATAACTTTTCAACTACAAAGTTATATATCGCTTCGAGAGTTACAATTTTGATATAAAGTTAATCTTCATTCGAGTTCATATGAAAAAGTTATAAATTATTATTTGATATGTAGTTTTTTATTGTTGTGTTTGGACCAAGATGACACAGATGAACAAGTTTAAGGACCTAAATGGTCGATTTCTAGGTTTAGGGACCGGGATGACACATCCGAACAAAGTTTAAGGATCAGAATAACACAGATGAACAAGTTTAAGGACGTAAACAACCGAATTGCGAGTTTAGGGACCGAGATGACAGAGGAACACAAATTTAAGGACCGCTAGTGCACTTTACTCTTTATTTAGTTGTTTGAATGGCCCCATATGTCTAAATCCTAGCTCTGCCTCCGAATATCCAAATACTGATAGCCAATTTATCAGCACAACTTATTATATATGATATAGCAGCCGGACTGCTTTTGAATACCATTGATTAGCTTTATAATAAGTTTTTAGCTTCTCAACACACCAAAAGACAGTTTCAGCGTTTAATTTAGAGTAAATATTTACCTGCTCAGATACCATGTTTTCGAGAGAAAAAACCCTCAACAGCTAGGCTGAAGCTTAATCAAACAGACCCTTTAAAGGTTGAGAGCTTCAAGAGGCTAGGCGTTTTTGAAGGCACACAAAACTGGGTGTTAAAAACAATGAAGTTGTGGATTCGGTGTCAAATATAAAAAATTGCTGATATACCTCCTCGTATTATGGCAATGTCTCAAAACATCTTAGGAACCAAACTGCAACAGATATTAGCAAAAGAATAAGCTGGTACCACTTTCGTTTAGTGTGAAACTTGTCCTAATAACGTGTAATGTTTGGCATCTAATGGTGGAAATTTTGACTGTGTAACAGTTCTACAGCTGCCTCCACGACAACCTTTCCTTGTGAAAAGATGTCGAGTCCAGGTTCCTCAATCTTTTTCTGAAGGAGTTTGTCCAATTCACCTCTTAATTTCTGTTAAATGCAAATAAGTCCAAATTAGAAGAATATATAGCTATATAATCTGATCCTGAACTACTTTATGCACCAATCAATTTTCGATGAAGACCAGGGTATAAATCAAGTATGTTCATGCACAGGTACATGTGGCAACTAAAATGAATGGTACCGTCTACTACATTCACTAGAATGAACATGGAAATACTAAAAATGTCTTGATATATAAAAAAAAACAAGAAACTTCACAGTCGGAGGGGTGTCTCTAAATTTAGACACTTAGCGAGTACCAACAATATTTAAACAAAAGGCATAAGGGTTGTGTTTGGATGAGAGTTGACAGGGGTTGCAACAGGAACATTTAAGAGTCAATTCAAAAAGATTTGAACCTAAATAGACAGTATCCAAACAGGGCCAAGAATTGTAAAGTTTAGGTCCCTCACTCCACACTGAACTTCAATTGCAAAGGTGTGAGGAAGAAAAACAAAAAAAAAAAATTGAAGAAAAAAACAACACAATCAATTAAAGATATTATTTTTTTCAAAGTTGAGACAATATATTGGAGTGGAGCTGGCCATACCTGAATCAACTCTATGGTACGCTTTGGAGCCGAGAAATGAAGATAACCCCCAAGCATCTCAATGCCTTCTCCAGTATTGCTCGGACTAAGCGAACCACCAAAAAGTAGAAGGGCATAGTCTGATATATTTGTCGAGTCCCTTACATAAATGCTCGCAGTCTTCACCTTCTCACTATAAACCAAGAAAGGTAATGGGAATTGGTTTACAAATGCATTGACTGATGATGGATGAATGTCCACTTTTCCCGCATCTTTGGTGTAGAAAAACAGTCTCTTGCCTCGCCTTTTGCATTGCACAACATTTGGGTAAAGCCCAGCGCATAGGACAGCGCAAACCATCTCCAGATCATTACCATAGTGATTATATGCCTGAATTTATAGTATGGAAGTAAGAAGCCACCCTGAACTATTTAAAAAAATGTAGAGAATTATATGTCCCACAATCCACAAATATTTAATATATTTTGTTATGAATCCCTTCATTCCAAATTGTAAGATGTTTTTGGCTTTTCAAGACACGTAGTTTTTATTATGCACAATGTATCTAGAAAAGACAAAACGTCTTATTTATAATTTGGAACGGAGGGAGTAGACACCAAATCATAATAGTGATTTTCAAGTAGAAGTAGGTCGTAATAGAGGATGCACATAACTAGGGATGCAAGTGGGCTAGCCTGTGAACCCACATATAGGCTTAATTTTTGCGGGTTCAAGCGGGAACCAACAAAATTAAGCCTATATGTAGGCTCACGGGCTAGCCCACTTGCATCCTTACACAACACATAAAACCCCCTAGATGCACCAGACATTAAAATATGAGAAAATAAGGTTTTGCTCCATGACAAAGTTTCCAGTTTGTGTTGGGTGGGGGGGGGCGGGGGGGGGGGGGGGGGGGGGGGGGGGGGGGGGGGGGTTGTTGGAATATGTGTGTGTATATGCCCATGAGGCCCATGTATGACTCTATTACATTGCTACCCTTCTAGGGTTACCCGATCTATCCAATGACTGAATTCTAGCATGGTATCAAGCTAAGTCTCTTCTCTCTCCCCTCCTTCCCACCTCCAGCCGCCACCAGCAGCCGCGGCCGCCATGGCCGGCGGCCCTCCAACTCCCCCTCCTCCCTCCTACTTCCATGCTTTCCCCTCCCTCCCTTCTACCTGGGCCCAGATCGCAGGCGGCCCCCTCCTCTGCTCGCCCTATTCCGCCTGGGACCGAGGCCGGCGCGGCTCGCCCTGGAGACCGGTTGCGCGCTGCCTGGAGCTGGGAGCGGCGCGGCCTTGCCTCGTCCTAGGAGCGGCGCGGGGCTGCTTGGGGCCACCGCGACCCCCACTGGAGCCGCCTGCCCGCCCGCCGTGCACACCACTGGAGCTAGCGCCGCTCTTGCTCGTCACCCCCCCCCCCCCCCCCCCCGCTCCTGCCTCCCTGGCCGGCGGGTCTGACGCGGCCCTTCTTACCGCCGCCGGTGGCCTCGGGATGCCACCGGTGGGCGCGACCACCATCAACGCCGGGCTGCTCCAAGGGGGTACAGGGGCCTCCTCCTTCCCCGCCCCGCCCTCCTTCCTCTATGGGATGCCTCCGGCGACCGCCGTCCCTGCCACAACCACGACACTCGGCTGCCCACAGGGGGAGGGGGTACAGGGACAGGCGGCTCATTTTTTTCCACCCCGCCTCCGCCACAGTTCCACACCGACTCGGCCCTCGCCGCGACCTTCGTCGCCGCCCGTGCCGCTGCTGCGGAGGGCCACGCTCGCCTGCGTGCGGCTGCTCAGGCCTGGGAGCGCGAGCATGACGCAGCCAACCTCCTCGCCCTTCAGATCGCTGAGGCGGCGGAGCAGCTGCTCGTCGCCCCCAGCCCCAGTGTACCACGACACCAATGCCACCTCCTCGGGCTGGACCGCTCCTCGTCTGTCCCCTGCCGCGATCCTCTGGCCCGACTCGGCGGATCCGTTCGTCGCGCAGCTGCACTACCAGGCCGAGGGTGTCCAGAACATCCGGAGCCTGGTCCCGGTCGTCCTCGACCCTGACTCAGCCTCCTACCCACGATGGCGGGACCTGGTGCTCCTCATCCTCCTCCACTACGCACTTGACGACCACGTCCTCACCGACGCCTCACCTGCGGCTCGGACCCCTACATGGCTGCGCCTGGACAGCATCATCCTCTCCTGGATCCTCGGGACGGTCTCCCTCGACCTCCACGACCTCGTGCGTGGGGGCCCTGAGAGCACGGCTCGCCGGGCCTGGCTGGCGCTTGAGGGTCAGTTTCTGGGCAACGTCGAAGCCCGGGCTCTGCGTCTCGACGCGAGCTTCCGCACCTTCGTCCAGGGTGACCTCTCCGTCGGCGAGTATTGCCAGAAGATGAAGACCATGACGAACTCACTAGGAGACCTTGGTTGGGCCGTGGAGGACCGCATCTTGGTCCTCAACGTCCTTCGCGGCCTCAGCGAGCGCTACGGTCACCTCCGCACGTGGATCGCCCGGCAGAAGCCCTTCCCCTCCTTCCTACAGGTTCGTGACGACCTCATCCTAGAGGAGCTCACCCAGGGCGTCTCGCCTAGGTCGCTTCGAGCTCCGGGGTCCTCGTCCTCCTCGACGGCACTCACCGCCACCCCTCCGCCCTGTCTGTTGGAATATGTGTGTACAGGCCCATGAGGCCCATGTATGACTCTATTACATTGCTACCCATCTAGGGTTGGCCCATCTATCCAATGACACATTCAAGCATGGTATCAAGCTAGGTTTCCTCTCTCCCCTCCCTCCAGCCAGCCGCCAGGGGCGGGCGCTGCCGCCATGGCCGGCCCTCCTTCCCCAACCCTGCTCCTCACGTCATCCCCTCCCTCCCCACGCCCTGGGCTCAGGCCGACGCCCTACGGGCTCGCGCGCCGCCGGCGCGGCTCTGCTTACTGCAGGCGTGGGTGCTGCCGAGGAGGGCGCCGAGGCAGCCCTCGCGGGTGCGGGCGGCCCCGTCCTCCCGCCCGTGACCGCTGTCCTTCCTGATGACGCCACTGCCGGGGGGGGGGCTGCTGCCCTGGCCCGTGCGGGCGCCCCCACCCTGCTGCTGCTGCTCTGGTCGCCGGGGGTGCTGCCCTGGCCAGTGCGGGCGTCCCCCACCCTACTGCGGGCGCCCTCCATCCCACAGCTGCCTGGTCACCGGGGGGACGGCGCGACCGCTGCCATGGTCGCAGCCCATGCTGCTGCTGCCGCAGGCCTCAGACCGCCATGGGCTTGCGCGAGCGGCGGGCGCGGCTGGCTCGGGCGCCGTCACCGCCGCTGATGCAGCCGCCGCAGCCACTGCCGCAGCGAGCTCCTAGCCGCGCTTGGCACAGGTGTTCTCCTGCCCGCGCCGGCACGGGTGGCACCTTCCGCACCCCACCTCCTCTACTGCACACTACGGCACCACCCGACTCCGCCCTCGCCGCGGCTCTCACCGCCTCCGGGTCGCTGTTGTGGAGGGCCAGGCTCGCCTAAACGCGGCGGCCCAAGCCTGGGAGCGCGAGCGTGATGCGGCCGACGTCATCGCTCGTCAGCTCGTCGAAGCGGAGCAGTTGCTCGTCGTCCACTCAGTGTACCATGACACCAGTGCCCTTGACGACCCTATCATGGAGGAGCTCACTCAGGGCCTCCAACCTGGGTCCCTTTCCGCTCCGGGGTCCTCGTTTTCCGCGTCTACCCTGGTCGCCACTCCTCCGCCTTATCCGTCCGCTCCGACAGCGTCGTCCATTCTGGGTCCTCCTCCTGAGCCGAGCGGGGGTGGGGGCGCCGTGGCGGCCGCCGTTGACATCGGGGGGGGGGGGGGGCGTGGTGCGGGCACACCGACGCCGCCACGGGGTGCACCCTGGCCCACCTTCACCGACCCATGGTCAGGGCGCACCTCCATGTGGCCCTTCCAGGCTACCAGTGGCGGGCCTCGTCCGCCAGTGTCCATGCTCGCCGGCGCCGCCCCTTCGCCCCGCTCTCGTCACCGTGGGCTCACACCCCCGGGATCACGCCCGGTCCTGTCGGTTGGGACCCGACGGCCATGTTGCCCTTCCAGGCTACCGGTGGCGAGCCTCGTCCATCGACGGCCATGCTCGCCGGCGCCATCCCGTTTGCCCCGCTCCGTGGGCTCCACCTCCCGGGATCACGCCCGGGCCTGTCGGTTGGGACCCGGCGGCCGTGGCTTGCTCTTTCGGCACCGTCACTCCTCCAGCTGGCCGAGGCTGGATCGGTGACTCGGGTGCCACTTTCCACACCACTCCCGACCCTCGTCTCCTCTCCTCTGCTCATCCTCCTTCTCCCTCTCATCCGTCGTCCATCATGGTCGCCAATGGTTCGTGTCTTTCTGTCACTTCCGTGGGTGCCACTCACACTCATGGTCCTTTTCGTCTATCCTGATGTCCTAGTGGCTCCCACTATGGTTCACAACCTCCTTTCCATTCGTCGGTTTACAGCTGACAACTCTTGTTCTGTTGAGTTTGACTCCTCTGGTCTTACTGTGAAGGATTTGGCTTCCCGGCGTCCTCTCCTCCGATGTGATAGCACGGGACCCCTTTACACCCTTCGGTTTCCTACGTCCACTTCTTCTGCTTCGTCAGCTGCTTTCACCGCCACTACTTCCTCCACTACTTGGCACCGGCGTCTCGGGCATCCTGGACGTGCCGCCCTGACACAGCTTAGTCGGAGCTCCGCCCTACCTTGTACCCGGTCACATGATGAGCACTTGTGTCATGCGTGCCAGTTGGGTCGTCATGTTCGTCTTCCGTTCCCTACCTCCACTTCCCATGCGGCCCCATATCTTTGATCTTGTTCATTGCGACCTATGGAGGTCTCCTGTCATGAGCATTTCTGGTTACAAGTACTGCCTTGTCGTGCCTGACGATTTCTCTCATTACTCTTGGACTTTTCCTTTACGTGCCAAGTCTGATGCCTTCTCCATGCTCCTTCACTTTTTTTGCCTAGGTGTCTACTCAGTTCGGCCTCACCATCAAGGTCGTCCAGTGTGACAATGGGCGTGAGTTCGATAACCACACTTCTCGGTCCTTCTTCCTCTCTCACGGTATGCAGATCCGCATGTCGTGTCCCTATACCTCCTCCCAGAACGGCAAGGCTGAGCGCATGATTCGTACCACGAACGATACCATGCGCACCCTTATTTTCCAGAATTCGCTTCCTGCTCATTTCTGGGCTAAGAGTCTCCACACCTCACCTATCTTCTTAACCGCCTACCTTCCGTTGCCTATCCAGCTCCCACTCCACACCACGTCTCTTCGGTACCCCTCCTCGTTACGACCACCTTCGTGTCTTCAGGTGTGCGTGTTACCCTAACACCACTGCCACCGCTCCCCACAAGCTTGCTCCCCGTTCGACTCAGTGTGTCTTCCTCGGGTACTCCCTGGACCACACGGGGTACCGTTGCTTCGATCTCACCTCTCGTCGGGTCCTCATCTCTCGCCACGTGGTGTTTGACGAGTTCGTCTTCCCTTTCTCCACCACCTCACCACCCACTACCACCTCCGTCCTTGACGACCTCTTCTCCTTGTTTCCCACTAACACGGTGGACCAGCCACCTTTGTCGTTGTGTCCTGCAGGTACTGCTCCTCCGTGCCCCTCGCCGGGCTCGGACACCGCCTCGCCACCTCCGGCCCCTCGCCGGGTCCGGACATCGTTCCGACACCCTCGGTGCTCGCCCTGCGCCCGATGCGGGACTGTCGGATGCGAGGCCATCGGCTCCGAGACCCGCTGCTTCTGCAGTTCCAGCACCGCCTGTTCCTGCTGCGCGGTTCGGGCATGTCTACCAGCGCCGACTGTGGCCGCCTCCGCTGCACCCGAATCCGGTCGCCCTGCCGTCGTCACCGCCTCGGTCGTGTACCACCCGCCTCTCCTGCACCGCCACCCGCGTCATGTTCACCCCATGGTGACGCAGCACGCGGCTGGTACCTTGCCGCCCCAGGCTCTTGCGGCGATGCCCGGTGAGCTGCGGGTCTCTCCGGTACCCTCTTCCATTCGTGACGCCTTGTCGGATCCTCACTGGCGTCACGCGATGGAAGAGGAGTACGCGGCCCTTCTTGCCAACCAGACATGAGATCTGGTGCCTCGTCCACCAGGCTCCAATGTGGTCACGGGCAAGTGGATCTGGACACACAAGCGGCGGGCTGATGGTACCCTCGATCGGTACAAGGCTCGATGGGTTCTTCGGGGCTTCACTCAACGCCCTGGAGTCGACTACGATGAGACGTTCAGTCCAGTGGTGAAGTCGGCTACCGTCCGCCGGTTCTCTCACTGGCTCTCTCTCGCTCCTGGCCCGTGCATCAGCTGGATGTTAAGAATGCTTTTATGCATGGTACTCTGACTGAGACGGTTTTGGGAAAGAAAGGTTCTTGGGACGTAGATTGAAAAGTTTACTTCTAAACCTTAGGCATGGCTTGGCTAGATAGACCCCCAAATTTTCCCTTTTGGAAAATCTATACAGAAAAAAACAGCATCTCTCTTTCCCCCTTTTCCTTTGGTCTCTATTTTTTTGTACATTTTTTTTTTTTTTTGCACATACAAAATATAGCACCATGGATAGGAATAAAATAGTAATCATAATCCAAAAATATATATTTTAAAGGTTTTAAAAACCATGGATGGGAAATTCTAATCTAACCCAAAATGGATTCTTCGGACCCAAAATTATCTAAACGGGAAAATCCCCCCCAAATATAATGGGAATTTTAATCCTAATTCAAATAGTTTTTTAAAAATTCAGGTCAAATAAAACCTAAATTTAGGAATCCTCCGATATTTCCTTTTTCCTTACCCGGTGGTAATTTTGGTTTCCCATTGCTTTGAGTCATGAACGTGTAAATCTCTTGCTATGGGCATTTTTAAATTTCTTGGTACGGGTATAAAAGAGTCCGAAACTCTTCTATGCATAATATGGATGAGGCGTTGGAGTTGAGTCAAGGCTCATACGTGCCAAACCTCCTCTAAACCCTTTTTAAAGGGTCCAACTCTTTTAATCAAGTTGATTAAAATTAAAACCCAATAAAAGCAAAAAAAATTTTAGGCCTAGATTTTAAAATGCTTCAAAACCCAGCCTAAAATTGGTCTGATCATCGATTGGTCATTGATATTAATCCGAAATATATCTCTATTCCTTCCCTATCTATACCTAATAATAAACCACTTTTCATAGCATAAGAGTTCTAGCCGAGTTTATTAAGACTTTAAGAGTAATAGTATATGATGAATTAAAAATTAGAGACCTAATTATATTAGTGTCATGTCCGTGACATGAACTCATCAGCTATACTAATACGAGTTAGATAACACATGATCTAATCATGATACAAGTCTGATTTCAAAACATATATATTACAATAGATAACATTGGAAACAAATCCGTTGCAATGTACGAGCACGAAATAATGAATTGCATAGCGCCATAGCCTGATGCAACGCAAGGGCATTGCATAACCCGATGCAACGCATGGCCATGTTTTGCTAGTAACAGCTAATATAAGCTATGGACTATTAGCTAGATAACTATTAGCAGCTAATGGATCCAAACAGAGCCTAAATAGGTTGTATCAGAAGACATGTAACCAAATTGTGTTTTATGGTGGATCCAACTGGAAGTTCCACCAATGCAGCAGAGCAAGCAGCAATCGAAGTTTGAAACTGAGGAAACAGGACTACAAAGTGTGGGAAAACAACAGGACTGCGCACATTAACTTGGTCGTTAGAACATCAAAAAATATTAAGTACACACGGAACTCGGGGTTAAAACGCTCATCAAGAGAAGCCAAAGTCAAATCGACCTATACTATGGACCGGACGTAATACTATCTAGGCAACTTGATCGATATTATTAATCAAAGCTGCTGCTAAAGTCTGTAATGCAGAGTTCGGAACATATTATATATATATATATATATATATATATATATATATATATATATATATATTATATATATATATATATATATATATAGCATCATCGTGGCATCGCGATCCATGAATTCCGTCAGCAGGGCGGCAACACAACAACGAAACAACCAATCCCATCACGACGCCAAGGCACGGGAGAGTGTCCTTACCTCCTCATGCATCTGCCGGAGGCGCTCAGCACGCCACTCCGGATCCCACCACCTCTGCTCCCCGCGTCCCCCGCCGCCGCCGCGGCCTCCCCTGCCTCCGCCACCGCCCCGCCCGCGCCCGCGGTGAGAGTTGGGCCCGCCGCCCCCGCGGCCTCCACGGTACGACATGACAACTAGGGTCCTGAGCGCACCAAGGGTTTTGAGGGGGGTGGACGCGAAGCGGGAGAGGAGGAACTGGCTGCTGCCGCCGCTGCTGCTGCAAAATGAGAGGAGGCGGCTGCCGCGGCAGGCAGAAGAGTGCAGGAGCATCCGGGTCGCCCCAAGTAGGAGCGGAAATAAACCGGGTATTTCCCGGGTGGCTCCGTGCTTTTTTTTTTAGCAGTGTTGAAGGGAGAGTTGGTTCGTTGGCTGGGCCGATTGGTTTTTGAGTTCTGGGCTTATAATTTCAATGGACTGGTCGGAGAATTGGGTAAGTCTCAGTGGGCTGTGCAGAACCCGACACCTCGACCAATGGAATCGATGAGATGACTCCACTTTTCTAAATCCGATTTTTCTCTCCCTAACTTTAAAACGGACAAACCATCTCCTTTAACTTTTGAAACCATATAGTCATAAAAAAACTTTTGAAATGATATAGTCATAAAAAAAACTTTTGAAACCATACGTTTTACCTCTCTTCCCTAGTTATACACAGTTTTGAAGGTAGTTTTTTCTTTTTCTTTTTTATTTATTTCGATTAAATATTTAAAAAACCATAGTAAATCAAAAACATCATAAAATAGAAAATCAAATTTGTTAGGATCCACATGAGTAGATCTAACAGTGAACTAATATGATTGTAGATTTAGATCCATTCTTATTTGTAATTAATTAGAATAATTCAGCAATTTCTATGGTCAAGTTGTGGCAATTTTTTTTATGGTGGTCTAATTATTATATGATTGAACTTGTCGAGTACCTAAATAAGGGATACCTGATTTCGCGACTAAGAAAAAAAACCCTGAGAGGCCTTGACCCACAACAAAAGCCCACCAAAGACTAAGGCGAATTCCCTGGCCCATAGGAAAGAAGGTCCCGCCCTGACCAATCCAACCGGCCCACAAACCAGGATGACCGACGTGAAGCGAAAAGTCCAATGTAGCTTCGTCTCACCCAACGTTAGAGCCACGAACGACGCAAGTCGGATCAGCCCGCCCTAGGTGGCCTTGGCTCGCCCGACGTGAAGGGTGCAGACAACGTAGATCAACTTGCCCGACGTGGGAAAATGGCCAACGTGGTCCCGCCCAGGGTTTACGAAACCGTTCGGTAACGATCGGTTACCGCGGTAATGGTCAGTTACCGTGGTAACCGGCCAAACCGCCCACCACCGGTCAAACCGCCCACCACCGGTTCGGTTTCGATACCGGTTTGAATTCAAATTTCAAATTTGAATTTCAAAAAATGGAAAATGCTGAAAAAATTCCTAAAAATAGTTCATGATTTATAGAGTCGAATGGTGTACGAATTTTTCAAATTGGAGTTTGTTTGCTATTTATTTTGACGTGTACAAGTTTGAAAAAAAAAGAGAAAAAAGAAAAAAAATCGACCGGCCCGTTAAGGGCTCATGCGGCCCATTTCGTCCAGGCGCCTCATACAAGGCAGGCAGAGGGCGGGGGGGGGGGGGGGGGGGGGCTGTCGGCTCCCACAACCCTATTCGCCCGCGCCCTGCCCCATTCCGCCCGTGCGCCGCACGCTCCGCCGCCGCGAGGCGGTAACCGTCCTGCAGCCGGCGGTTACCGACGGAACGGGTCGGTAACCGCCCCCGTCGCCAGATCCACCGCCCCCGAGCGGT
Source organism: Microstegium vimineum (assembly GCA_022036555.1). Taxonomy (NCBI): domain Eukaryota; kingdom Viridiplantae; phylum Streptophyta; class Magnoliopsida; order Poales; family Poaceae; genus Microstegium; species Microstegium vimineum. Next base: position 12,961,105 of record CM039123.1, on the reverse strand, counting down.
AACCGACCAGGCGCACGGTTACCGTCCGACGATACGAAGGTAAGCTTTTTTTTGTTTTTTTCATTTCCTTGCATTTGTAGTTGTTTTAGTTGTAGGATTTAGTTAGAACAAGCTCTAGGATGTAGGATTGATGGAGTATAGGATGTAGAAAATATTTATTGTAGGATTTAGGTAGGATTTCATTTAGGATGTATATAGGAGTTAGGTTTATTTGGTTTAGGATTTAGGATTTGCGGTTGGATTTGCTTTAGGATGTATGTAGGATTTAGGATTTAGGATTTTTTTTATATAGGATTTAGGATTTAGGTAGGATTTAGGTGTATGTTAGGATTTAGGTTTATTTGCGGTATGATTTGATGCATGTGTTCGATTTGTTTGTGTTGTCCATTTGTGCAGGAAGACAATGCCGAAAGACGTGGTATGGGAGCATGGTGAGAATTTTGCTCCCGGTTGGAGATGCAATTACTGCCATACACAAAAAGCAGGGGGTGGTGCTTCCCGATTGAAGCAGCATTTGGCTGCGCGCGGGACGGAGGTGATCCACTGCAGCAATGTGCCCAAAGAAGTCCGGGAGTACTTTCAGCGGGACATTGACAGAACTAGGCAGACAGCTAGTGACCGCTCTCGGCAGAGGGTTGCACGAGAGGCTGTTGTAGCGGAGGGCAACCACCCCCTTGACGATGACGAATACGAGGCTCAGATGCAGGCAGCCATTAATCAGTCCAGAGCAGAATATGAGTACCAAGAGGGGGTGCAGCGGAGAGGAGGCGCTTACGAGCGTGGATGGTGGCAGTGGTAGTGGTACTGCTTCGCAGGGGGGCAATCCTTTGCAGAGGATGTTTCGGAGGTCTGGTTCACAGAGGAAGACCCCTGTGGCGGTGGAGGACTACAACTTGGCAGCCGGTACGAGTGGTGGACTGAAGCAGACAAGGATTGATACAGGATCATGGACACAGAGGGGAAGGAACGCAAAGGATGCACTTGGGAAAGCTTGGGGAAAGTTTTTCCATATTGTAGGAATCCCCGGGAGACAGGCGGACAATCCGTACTTTGTTAGTGCGGTCAGGGAGACGCAGAAGTGGGGTAAGTACATATACTTGGAGACCTATGTCATTACATCTATTTCTCTATTCTCATGATTCGCTTACGATTGCAAGTGAAGGCATCGCGTCACCCAGTGGAAGGGATATAGATGGGAAGTACCTCGATCAGAATGAGGCGGACTTGCAGAGCCGGTACGCAAAGTTTCAGGAGGAGTGTCCCATGTTTGGGGTCACGTTGATGTGTGATTCGTGGACAGGCCCGACAAGAATGAATGTCATCAATTTTTTGATCTATTGTAATGGCGCCATGTGGTTCCACAAGTCAGTTGATGCGACTGGCAGAAGCCAAGATTCATCTTATTTGTTGGGGGTACGTCCAAAATATTGTGCCAGTTCACATGCACTATGTTTTCTCGGTTCCACTAAATGTTGTGCCTACTTGTGCAGCTGATTCGCAAGGTGGTTGAGGAGATAGGTGCTGAGCATATCGTCACGGACAATGGCTCCAACTTCAAGAAAGCATGCCAAAGATTGAACGAGCAGTATGAGCATATTGTTTGGACACCTTGCCTTGCACACACCATCAACTTGATGCTGAAGGACATTGGTGCAAGGCCGGAGCATGCAGGTATGATCTCTGTATGCAAGCGCATTTCAACTTGGCTGCACAACCATGGCCAGTTAAATGCAATGATGAGGGAAGCCATTGGTGGTGAGTTGGTCAAATGGAATGCCACAACCATGTACCATATGCTAATTTGTCGTGCATCATATGTTGCAGCTGTTGTCCTAAACCCAAGGCTTGTATATCGTTACAATCCAACTCCGCAAATGTTTGGTGGCCTCAAGGAAGCATTTGGGAAAATGACGGATGTGCATACCCCCATCTTGGCATTACATGAGGCAAAAAAAATCCGCCAACACCTTGGGGAGTTTGGCACTGAGCTGGCCATGAAAATGGCCATCGACCCCAATACAACCCCATGTAAGAGTACTTTTGAACTCATTTTTTTGTCTTTTAGAACACATACCGAACATAATGGGTTCCACTTGCAGTGTCGTGGTGGTTGCTGTTCGGCAGGCACACTCCAAATCTGCAAAAACTTGCGTTGAGGCTTGTTGCACAATGTGTATCCTCCAGTGGATGCGAGCGCAACTGGAGTACATTTGCCTTATTGCACACGAAGGTTCGTAATCGCTTGTCCCACAAAAAACTGAACAAGCTAGTGTATGTGAACTACAACCTTCGCCTGCGACTCGCGGATGCCTCCGTACCACTTAGGCATGAGGAAGAAGACTTCATTGACCAGTTCACGCAGATATCCTTTTACGATAGGGATAATCCGGTTCGAGACTGGATGGAGTATGGCAGATCCAACAAGGCTCCAGTTCTCGACGAAGAAGATGAAGAAACGGACATCCCTCTTCCGTCCCGTATTGTGAGGTACGTTGATGTACTTTGTTAGCCACTAACGAACCATACTTTTAATAATATGATTCATTCTTTGTGGTGACAGAGATTAAGTAGACCCCGACGATGTTGGGCCCATCAGTGATTGGGCCCGTGAAGAATCATGGACCCATGTGTTTAGGCGATTAACGACAATACTAGATCACTATGACTAACGTGTGTTTTGCAGAGGCAAAGTTGTTTATGTTAGGTCATTAGTGATGCAATTTGAATGGGCTTAATGGATATTCATGCCCCCAAGATGGAAGTCGTTTCGGTTGCAAAGGATGGTGATACAAGTAGAAGACTAGGCTAGTTCTTAGTGCCATAAGGGTGAGAAGGGCACTAAGTATAGCTAGGGCTTTTGTTTTTCCTTTGACCGTACTATAAAGGGGGGTATGAGATTAGTAGCTTGACCTAGGAGAGTTTAGGAAAGTGGGTATATGCACACTTGTCACAACTTGTCCTAGAGACCTTGCTTTCAGCCCTTGGTAAACCCTAGAAATGGTAGGAGCAAAATCCCTTGAGAAATCTCAGCAAAAACAGTTGAAATAGGGAGAAAGAGGCTCCGGACCACTCTGCTAAGTGGGCGTCGGACCAAGAAGAGTGGTCCGACGGTCCCTGACTTAGACAGAATCTCAGCTCGAGGAGCTCCGGACCACCTGTCTGGAAAGCGCCGGACCATAGGAGAGTGGTCCGGTGGCTTAGTTCAGAGACAGAGAAGGCTCCGGACTAGTCCGACGGTTAATCTGACGGCTAGTCCGACGCCTCAAGACAGGAGTTTGGTTTTATGCAGAGAGCTCCCTGGCTCCGGACCAGAGCGTCGGACCAGGGCACCGGACCAAGGAGAGTGGTCCGGTGGTTCGTAAAAGAGAAGAAGTTTTTCACTCAGAGAGCACCGAGGCTCCGGACCAGTGCGTCAGACCAAGCAGAGTGGTCCGACGGTGCCTGAGTTTGAATACAGAGTGAGCTTCGGACCAGTGTGCATGGTCCGGTGGTATGAGCTCCGGACTAGTCCGGTGGCTTCGCAGAGAGAAGAAAAAGTAAAAAACGGCTAGTTTTGGAGGTGGGGACTATTTATAGTTGCCCCTTCGTCCTTAGTGGTACTCTTGGCCATTGTTTCAGCTGGTGACACCTTGAGAAATCTTTTGGAGAGTCAAGAGGATAGTGAGGGAGAGATTAGAGAGAATTCATCTTGTTCTTCTCTCCTAGAGTGATTAGGAGTGACTTGTGTGCATCCATCCACCTTCCTAGCCTTGAGTGGGTCAAGTGAAGGTCTTGTGTTTGTTACTCTTGGTGTTCGACAGCACCTAGACGGTTTGGTGGTGTTCGGAGGAAGTGACCGTCGGGAGATTGTTGGCGGCTCTTCTCCAAGCTCTTGTGATCGGTTGTGGGCGATTCACCGAGCCGGAGTGGCGAAGAATCAGCCCGTAGAGAGCACTCTACCCTTGCGCGGGTAAAGGGGGGAGCGATAACTTGCGAGGTGCTCCAACGAGGACTAGGGGGTGTGTCGACACCTCGATACCTCGGGAAAAAATCGCTGTGTCACTGAGATTTTCATTTTCCCTAGCTCTTTACATTTCCGCATTACTTTCCGTCTTGTTTCTACCTTATCTACTAGAATTGCTTAGGTTGCTTTTAATTCCTATGAACTGCTACCGCTTTCTAGCTAGGACACACGGATCGTAGGCACTAGGGGGTGATTGGCATTTGATAGGTTTTCATATTTGCTTTAGAAATTTAAAACAAGCCCAATTCACCCCCCCCCCTCTTGGGCATCTTGATCCTTTCAATTGGTATCAGAGCCTTGTTGCTCTAATTTAGGCTTCACCGCCTAGAGCAAGATGTCCCAAGGGGATGGACCGCCACCCATGTTCGATGCGGATGACTTTCCGTATTGGAAAGTGCGGATGGAGGCCTACCTTGAGGCCGTGGATGTCGGCGTTCACAAAGCCGCCACCCAAGGAGGATCGGTGTTCGCCGAGGACCCATACTTTGAGAAGAACAATGCTAAGGCAAAGAACATTCTTTTCTGTGGCATTTGCAAGGATGTGTTCAACCGTGTGCGGAATTGCAAAACCGCGCATGAGATTTGGACAAACATTTGTGCTCTTCACGAGGGCACTAAATGTGAAAGAGAAGAGTGTTATCACCTCATCATTGTTAAGTTAAATGCTTTCACTATGCTATCTCATGTAAATGCTAATGAAATGTATTCTCGCTTGAATGTGCTTGTAGAGGAGTTGAACGGCCTTGGGCTCTCTCAAATGACACCGGCCGATGTGGTGCGCAAGATACTTTGTGTCCTTCCAATAGACAAGTATAGCCACATCGTCACCGTTCTTCATCAAGACGATCTCTCCGCAACTACACCAACACAAGTGTTGGGCAAGATCAATGCTCATGAGATGTACATGAAGATCAATGATGGAACTTCATCATCCTCCAAGAAGAAAGAGAAGGAGGAGAAGAAGGACTTGGCTCTCAAGGCATCTTCCAAGGAGAAGTGCAAGATTCAATATGTCGTTGAGAGTACAAGTGATGATGATGATGAAGACAACATCGCTCTCATGGTGAAGAAGACCGCCAAGATGTTGAAGAGGCTAAACAAGAATGGAGTCAAGTTTGACTCAAAGAAGAAGAAATTCTTCACAAGCTCTTCAAGGAAGCCAATCTCCCAAATGAAGTGCTACAATTGCGGCACCCTTGGTCATCTAGCCCATGCATGTCCCGAAGAGAAGAAAGACAAGTTCAAGAACAACAAGTTCAAGAACTTCAAGAAGAACAAGGGCAACAATGATGACTCAAGTGATGATGACAAGAAGCAAGACAAGCCATACATGAAGAAGAAGAACTTCAACTTCCACAAGAAGAAGAAGGATGGCAAGGCTTACATTGTGGGCGATTGGCTCACCGATATTGATGATTCAAGTGACTCCTCCGATGATGAGAGTGAAGAAGAGAAGGTGGCCGCTTTGGTGATTGGTTCTTCGATTCCACCGCCACCTCCTCCTTCATCCTCGGGCTCATCCTCTACACACCTATGCCTTATGGCTAAAGGTGACAAGAAGGTACAAAAAGAGGATGATGGTGATGACCTCTCTAGTGATGATAGTGATGATGAAGAAGCACCTTCCTATGATGAGCTAATTAAAATTTGCAACAAGTATGCTAGTATCATATGGAAGTACAAGAGTAAAAATGACAAACTTCTTGAAATCAAAGAAAACTTGCATGATAAGCTTGACAACTTGTCTAGTGCTAATGATGATTTGAAGCTTGAGATTAACTCTCTCATATCTAGCACTAGGGAGCTCAAAGCCTCTCTTAAGCAAGCCAATGAGAAACATGATAAGCTTGAGAGGTCATCCCAAGAGCTCCTCACAAGGTTTAACTTGCTAAAAGATGACTACAATCAAGTGAAAAATGATCATGGTACACTAGTGGTAGCAAATGAATTACTTACTCAAGATCTTACACATGTTGCTACTAACCCGTGTGCTAAGTGTGCAAGTGCTACCTCTTGTGATATCGAGCTTGATGATGTGGCTCTTGAGCAAAGTGCAAAGTGCAAGAGCAAGAGAGTTGTAGAAGCCGACAAGTATGATGATTATGTGAAGATGAGTGAAGAGAACTCAAAGCTCAAGGAAGAGCTAATCAACCTCAAGGCAAACAAGCCCTTCACCATCAAGCCGGCTCAAGAAGAAGACAAAGATGCTATCACTTTAATCAACTCTCTTCGAGAAGAAATTGCCAAGCTCAAGAATGACAAGACCAAGCTTACAAGTGGCCTTGAAAAGTTCACCAAGGGCCATAATCTCCAAAGTGAGCTTCTAATGAGCACCGTCATGAAGAATGACAAGACGGTATTGGGTACAAGGAGAACCAAATGATGAAGGCCAAAGTCAAGATTGAAGCCAAGAACTACTACAAGAACAAGTACAATGGCTACAATCAAGAGAAGCCAAAGCCTAAGCCTAAGAGGTGTTTTGGATGTGGACAAATTGGTCATCTATCATTTCAATGCAAGACTCCACTTCCCAAGACCTTGCCCAAGCACACTAGGCCATTTGCTCATGATGCTCACTATGTCATCAACAAAGATTCCAAGGGTAGACCACTTGTGGTGTTTCTTGGACCACCAATGAAGAACAAGCCTAGTGTTCTTTGGGTTGCTAAGGAGTTGGTTGACAAGGCAATGGGGCCCCACACTAAGGGGGTTCCCAAACAACAAGCTTAACTCCAAGATGCTTGTGTGTAGGTGAACTACAAGACCGGTGGGAGCCATTGGGTAATTGATAGTGGTTGCACTCAACATATGACCGGCGACCCCCGGATGTTCACCACACTTGATGAGGATTGTGCAAATCAAGACAAGATCACTTTTGGGGATAATTCAAAGGGCAAAGTTCAAGGCTTAGGCAAAGTGGCTATCTCCCAAGATCAATCAATTTCAAATGTCTTGCTAGTACAATCATTGAGCTTCAATTTGCTATCGGTTGGTCAACTTTGTGATCTTGGGTTTCATTGTCTCTTCACTCCAAATGAGGTAATTGTGACCAAGATTGAAGATTCATCAATGATATTCAAAGGGTTCTGGCACAACAACCTCTACTTAGTGGACTTCACTTCAAATGAAGCAAACTTGCAAGCTTGTCTATTCTCCAGGAATTCTTTGGGTTGGCTATGGCATAGAAGATTAGCTCATGTGGGCATGTCAACCTTGAAGAAGCTAGTCAAGAAGGAAATGGTTAAAGGAATCAAGGATGTGGTGTTTGAAAAGGATAAACTTTGTAGTGCATGTCAAGCCGGCAAGCAAGTGGCAAACACTCATCCAACCAAGGCTTTCATGTCAACCTCAAGAGTACTAGAGTTGCTACACATGGATCTTTTTGGCCCTACCACCTATGCTAGTCTTGGAGGAAATCTCTATTGCTTGGTGGTAGTGGATGACTACTCTCGGTACACTTGGGTGTTCTTTCTTCAAGATAAGGGAGAGACACAAGGCATCTTCAAGAAGTTTGTTACAAGAGCTCAAAATGAATTTGATGTGAAGATCAAGAAGATTAGAAGTGACAATGGCACCGAATTTGTGAACACAAAGATTGAAGACTATTGTGATGAAGTTGGGATCAAGCATGAGGTGTCCGCCACATATACTCCACAACAAAATGGTGTCGTAGAGAGGAAGAACCGGACACTCATAACTCTAGCAAGGTCTATGCTTGATGAGTACAACACTCCCGAGAAGTTTTGGGCGGAGGCAATCAACACCGCGTGCTATGCGGCAAACCGTCTCTTCGTCCAAAGGCTATTAAAGAAGACCCCCTATGAGCTTGTCAATGGGAAGAAGCCGGATATTTCATTCTTCCGGGTGTTTGGTTGCAAGGTGTACATCTACAAGAAGCGCCAACACTTGGGTAAATTCCAACGGCGATGTGACATTGGTTTCCTTGTTGGTTATTCACTTAAATCCAAGGCATACCGTGTATTTAACAAAGCCACCGGCTTAGTTGAAGAAACGTATGACTTGGAGTTTGATGAAACTAATGGCTCCCAAGGAGCGCTTGAGGATATTGATGTAGGTGATGAACCCTTGAGGGAAGCAATGAAGAATATGCCTATTGGTGCTATCAACCCACAAGAGGTGGAAGAAGTTGAAGATGAAGCAAATCAAGATCCTTCTCCACCCCACACGCCTCAAGTTGATGAAGGAGATCAAGTAAGAGAAGCTCAAGAAGACACTCACATTCCTCAAGATCAAGCCGAGGCCGAAGCAAGCAATGTTGAAGCACCGCTTCCCCCTCCTCAAGAGACAAATAGAAGATCAACATCTATCCTTCAAGCTCACCCTCATGATCAAATCATAGGAAGTCCATCAAAGGGAGTAATGACTCGCTCTAGACTTGCATCTTATGTTGAACATCACTCGTTTGTTTCCTTTGTTGAGCCTACTAGTGTAGAAGAAGCACTTGCGGATCCGGATTGGGTGAATGCCATGCATGAAGAACTCAACAACTTCACCCGGAACCAAGTGTGGACACTTGAAGAGAAGCCAAAGGATGCAAGAATCATTGGCACCAAGTGGGTGTTTAGGAACAAGCAAGATGATCAAGGCGTGGTTGTGAGGAACAAAGCAAGATTGGTGGCAAAGGGGTTCTCTCAAGTAGAAGGACTTGATTTTGGATAAACCTTTGCTCCGGTTGCAAGACTTGAAGCCATCCGTATCCTTTTGGCGTATGCTTCACATCACAAAATGAAACTTTTTCAAATGGATGTGAAGAGCGCTTTCTTAAATGGTTTCATAAATGAACTTGTCTATGTCTCAACCTCCGGGTTTGAAGACCCAAACTTGCCTAATCATGTGTATAGGTTGTCCAAGACACTCTACGGATTGAAGCAAGCTCCAAGAGCGTGGTATGAGAGGCTAAGGGATTTCCTAATCAAGAAGGGCTTCAAGATCAGGATCGTCGACACTACACTATTCACCAAGAAGCTTAATGGAGAGATCTTTGTTTGCCAAGTATATGTCGATGACATTATATTTGGGTCAACAAACCAAGACCATTGCAAGGAGTTTGGTGACTTGATGTCCAAGGAGTTCGAGATGTCAATGATTGGCGAGCTAACCTTCTTCCTCGGCTTTCAAGTGAAGCAAATGAGAGAAGGGACCTTCATCTCTCAAGAAAAGTACACTTATGATCTACTTAAGAAGTTCAAGATGGAGGATTGGAAGCCAATCAAGACCCCAATGCCAACTAATGGGCATCTCGATCTCGATGAGGGAGGTAAACCGATTGACCAAACTCTTTATCACTCTATGATTGGTAGTTTACTTTACCTCACCGCATCTAGGCCGGATATCATGTTTAGTGTGTGTATGTGTGCTAGGTTTCAAGAAAACCCTAAGGAGTCGCATCTTTGTGCGGTTAAAAGAATCCTTATGTACATAAGGCACACCTCTAGCATGGGTATTTGGTATCCCAAAGGAGCTCCCTTCCAACTAGTTGGCTATTCCGATTCGGATTATGCCGGGTGTAAGGTTGATAGGAAGAGTACCTCCGGCGGGTGCCACATGCTAGGAAGATCACTTGTTTCTTGGTCCTCAAAGAAGCAAAACAGTGTGGCATTGTCAACCGCCGAGGCGGAATACATTGCCATGGGAGCAAGTTGTGCACAAATCTTATACATGACCCAAACACTCTTTGATTACGGCGTGTTTTTAAAAGAAGTTCAACTTTTGTGTGATAATGAAAGCGCCGTAAAGCTTGCTAACAACCCGGTTCAACACTCTCGCACCAAGCACATTGATATTCGCCATCACTTTCTTAGAGATCATGTGGCTAGGAAAGACATCACACTAGTTGGAGTTAAGAGCGAAGATCAATTGGCGGATATCTTCACTAAACCACTCGATGAAACAACCTTTTGTAGGTTGAGAAGCGAGTTGAATGTGCTTGATCACTCTAACTTCACTAAAAGATGAGTTTGTGTGAACCATGCATTCATATGTAATATAACATGTTTAATTTGGTAATGCACATAGGCTTGGCTAACGCGGTTAAGATAACCGCCCTCAAAGCGTGTGACAAAGCTTAAACGCGGTTTAAACTTGCAAGCAACCTAGATTCAAATTCCGTTTTGCATTGCATATGCATGAGTGTTTCTTCTTCATTTCTTTTCGGTTAAGTTTTTTGGTCATCATTAGGTTTAACACTTAGGGGGAGCAATTCAACGCTCTAGCTTCAGCTAATACCCCTCTTGTGCCCCTATGGTGACCCTTGGAGCTTTATGGAACTATTTTCTTATGAAAACTAATCTTAGCCTATGGCAAACTACTTCTAAAATTGAGGGTTTGAGAGATGGTTCTTATGTTAAGTCCAACAAGTGTTCCTCTTTGCTCTTTTGTGTTGGTACTTGGCTAAGAGAAAAGATTGGAGAGAAAAATAGGAAAATTCAGAGCAAAATTAAGCACCGGACCACCCTCCGGACCACTCTGCAATGGTCCGACGCAGTGGTCCGACGCCCTGTCCCTCACTGCATAAATCTTTTTCAGCCACAAAATCCGTCGGACCAGTGTCCGACGCTCCACCGGACCAATGGCAAGTTGTCTGGTGCCTCTGTCAAATCTACCTGTGCACCGTCGGACCAGTCCGGTGCTCCATCGTACCAGTCCGGTGAGTCATCCGACGCACTAGTCCGGTGGTCGGGTGCTCCCTGTTTCTCTTTCTCTGGTACCGTCGGACCACCCGTCGAACCAGCCACCGGACCAAGCATAGTGGTCCGACGCTTCGAAATTTTGCGGATACCCCCCCCCCCCCCCCCCCCGCGAGCGGCTCTGTTTTGGCCTAGCTTCTCATTCTTCGACCGTATGCCGTCGAGCCGCTCACCGCCAGAGCTCCGCCGTCGCTCCTCCACCGCGCCATTGCCGCCGGCGAGCTCCTCTCTGCCGCCACTCCACCGCTGCTCCTCCCTCTGCCTTCCTCCTCGCCGCACAGCAGTGACTCCTCCACTCCATCGCCGCCGCGCCGCCATCCTCCACCTCACCGCCGGCGAACTGCTCTGCTCTCCGTCCAAGCTCCCTCGCTCCACTCCCTGCCAGCCTGTGCACGCCCCCTAGGGTTTCATCCCTTCTTCCTTGACACTGCAAAAAAAAGCATTTCCCCCTTTAGGGTTTACCCTAACCCTAGGAGGGGTTTCGTCGCGTTCATCTCCGACCGTTTTCGATTCGTCATCGTCGACTTCGTCGTCGTCGTCTTCGCCGCTTCGACGCTAGGGTATGGCTTCATTTACGATATCACGTTTTGTCGAGTCGTCGATTGAGTTATGCCCTAGTACTATTCCTTGAAAATCCATATTCAATTCAAATTCTCAAATTCTACATGTCAATTGCATTTCCTCAGTTGGCATTACATCCTTTGGAGCGTGGTCTGGAACTTGAAATTGCTCTGATTAGATACACTTTCTTACCTCAGGTATTATGTCAGATTTCATTCTATCACTTATCTAGATGCTTGCTTCTATACGGATTCTTATCTCTAGATTTTATATATGCTTATGTATACCCTGTCTATTCTATCCAGCAGCAGTCAGTAGCAGTTGAACTCGGGGCAAAGCTCGCGAGTAAGGATTGAGGCAAAGCCTCAGAGGTTCAGTCCAGTGGCTTGGAGGCCCCTCTGTCAGTTGCACTTTGCTTGATCAGTGGGCAGTGGTTCTTACAGCTCTCAGTGGTTCTTGTGGCAGTCGTTCTGACAGTTGGCAGTGGCTCTAGTGTTTGACAGTGAGCAGTGTTTCTTTGTTTGATCAGAGATGACTCGCAGTACTCGTGCTTGGGCAGCTGGGTCAGGTGATGATACTCCGCCTCCTCCACGTCCTTCTAGCGATAAGGGCAAGAAGCCAGTTGTTGAACAGGCAAAGAAGAAGAAGCGCAAGCTCACAGAGGCTGAGAAAGCCGAAGCAGTGGCCGATGCAACAGACCGCGCAAAGCGAGGCGATCGCCGAGGCACAGTGAGACTTGGCACCCCTCCGCGGGATCTTCCTTCTACTCCTCCAGCTGGGTCACATACCGAGGCTACTCCAGAGGAGCCAAAGCTCGTCACTGAAGCTCTTGGGACTCCGTTGGCACCTAGTTCCTAGGGCGTTCTACTCATTCCCAGTCTGCTCAGTCACCTCGGTCAGTGGCTCCCACAACAGCTTTAGCCTCAGTTCACCTCGATCTGAGGGATCTTACAGCGAAGCAAGTGAAGAAACTCTGGTTTGTTGCTTTAGAGAAGTGGTGCCCGGATCAGCGTGACTCCCGAGCCTCACCAGGATGGCATACACCTCTCATGGAGGATTTCTATAGAGCAGCTCAGCTGACCAACATTCAGATTTGACCGCACAGAGTTTGCTCCTTAGAGAGCATAGTTGAGCTAGCTGGTGAGGAGATTAGGCCATTCCTTACATACCTTCCGGGACTTGCTGATCTACTTGGCCGTTCCAGAAACTACATAGAGAGATGGGTCAGAGAGTTCTATGCTTCAGTATGGGTGGATCCAGAGCACAAGTTTGTGCAGTACACTTTCAGAGGCGAGCGATACAGGCTATACTTGACCAGACTCAGAGAGATCTTTCGCCTCCGTCAGCAGGGTGGTGAGCTTGATTTACACTATGAGTGCTACAGAGGAGCTTCCGTGCCTCGCAGAGCTCGAGGTGGTCGTACACTGTCAGTGCAGGAGGTGGCTCCTCTCTTCAAGCCACCTTTCTCAGAGGGCTCTAGACGTAGCCCAGCAGAGCTCCGACCCACCATTCACAGGTTGAACGAGGTCCTCCGTCGTACTTTGCTTCCTCGCACGGGTTACAAGGAAGGACTGACAAACATGCAGTAGCTACTCCTTCAGGCCCCAGTATCTCAGACACCGTTCGACGTAGCAGACTTTCTTGTGTCAGAGATAGAGGATGTGATAGCAGATGGTATGAGGGCCCGTCGACAGTTTCCTTATGCTCATTGGATATCATCGATCATTGCTATTGAGCTTGAGGGAGCGAACCCTGGACTCCGCGCCCTGCTAGACCAGTCACCGACTTCTTTCCCGGCCTACAGAGTATTGGGTTCGTTTGACAGCCGGTTTGGGAACCGGGTCCTCCGTCTTGTCAGAGAGAGGACAACACCAGCTGACAGAGCAGAGGTTGATGCTCAGGATGAGGCGATATGCAGTGTTGAGCAGCAGGAGCTCCATGGTCTAGATACTGGAGTTGATGTGACTCCTGAGGACGCTTCAGACAGTTCAGATGCCGATTTCCAGCCAGTTCCACAGATGCCCCCACGGGCTCACGACACTGAGGCTGGCGGCTCTGCCTCTGCCACTGAGACGATGATGTTGAAGATTCTTGACCGTCTCAATGAGCAGCAGAGTTCTCTCGTCACTGCAGTTACACAGGTCCAGCAGCGACAGGACGAGATGCAGCGACAGTCTGAGGAGCGTCACTTCGAGATGCAGCGACAGATGCTCGCTATGCAGCTAGAGTCCCAGCGCCTTCAGTTACAGTCATAGCAGCTGCAGTAGCAGAACATGGCCTTTATGGCCCATATGATGAAGTGGACTGGTGCTCCTCCTCTTGAGTTTCCTGCAGCTCCTTAGATACAGATGATGAGCACATCTCAGCCCTCACAGTCAGTTGGGCAGCTAGGAGGCCCACAGTTTTCAGTTGGACCATCAGTTGGCCCCTCACTGGCTCCTACGAGCTCCGTCGGTCAGACAGTCACTCCCACCCCAGCCGTACAGTCCAGTGGACTTCAGGGTGCCGGATTGACCACCCCGTTCCAGTCTCCGGCAACACAGATGACACAGTGGTTGGACACCTTTGGCCCCACTCAGCAGTTCACCCCTCTCACTACTGGTTTCACGCCGCTCACTGCTACGATGGGTGCTACTGCTAGAGACCTATCAGCGTCGTTCAGCGACATTACCGGGCAGCCGTCCCCCACTGGTCCTCAGATAGCAGCACAGGTTGAGGCCGAGCTAGTTGCACCGACAGCCGATCAGCACCGCTCCTCAGTAGCTTCCTTAGAGGCTACACACGACAGTCGGGCTCCAGCCGTGTCTACCCCTCCTACAGCTGCAGTTGCTACCGATGCTACAATTGTCACCTCCACTCCAGTACAGCCTCAGCAGTCTCCGGTTCTTCAGACTCCAGACGAGTCGGTTCATGAGACACCACCGGACACCGCCGCTCCTGAGGCTCCCACAGAGACACTGGCACCGGTTCCTGATCCTACTACTTCTCCAGCTACTGCTCCAGAGTCTTCGACCGCAGCAGGCCTGTCAACTACCGACCGCCAGACTGCTTCACTACCAGAGACAGATACTCCGGGGGAGGATTCAGATGATGAGACTTATCTGGAAGCTTTCAGGGTGCTCGACCGGTCCACGGCTGCTTCCACTCCGCCTCCAGACGCCTAGTTTTGGTGCTTCGACGCCAAAGGGGGAGAGGGAGAGTCGAGTAGATGGGCTAGCTTCAGGGGGAGCTAGTAGGACTCGTTCTTTTGATGTGTATAAACTTTTTTGCATCATGCATCACGTTTACCGTCTTTATGCATTGTATGATATGTGTGATGATTGAGACTTGATGGATGTGTGACATGTGTGGACATTCATCTTTATATATCATGTCACTTGGTTATGCTATATTGCTTCCGCGCTAATCTCTGATCTTTTGGCTATAGCATATCCTTTATGAAATCAAGAACTTTGCTCAATTCATATCTATTGTGCTTGTCATGGCTTGAATGGTTAGGCATGTACTTGTCTTTCTTTTCACTAACCCATGCCTATTTCATTTCAAGTCAAGCCTTCTCTTATCAAAATTCACTCATTATTCTCTACTCGAGCTTGTATTGTCGTCAATCACCTAAAAGGGGGAGATTGAAGAATCATGGACCCTTGTGTTTAGGCGATTAACGACAATACTAGATCACTATGACTAACGTGTGTTTTGCAGAGGCAAAGTTGTTTATGTTAGGTCATTAGTGATGCAATTTGAATGGGCTTAATGGATATTCATGCCCCCAAGATGGAAGTCGTTTCAGTTGCAAAGGATGGTGATACAAGTAGAAGACTAGGCTAGTTCGTAGTGCCATAAGGGTGAGAAGGGCACTAAGTATAGTTAGGGCTTTTGTTTTTCCTTTGACCGTAATATAAAGGGGGGTATGAGATTAGTAGCTTGACCTAGGAGAGTTTAGGAAAGTGGGTATATACACACTTGTCACAACTTGTCCTAGAGACCTTGCTTTCAGCCCTTGGTAAACCCTAGAAATGGTAGGAGCAAAATCCCTTGAGAAATCTCAGCGAAAACAGTTGAAATAGGGGGAGAAAGAGGCTCCGAACCACTCTGCTAAGTGGGCGTCGGACCAAAGAGAGTGGTCCGACGGTCCTTGACTTAGGCAGAATCTCAGCTCGAGGAGCTCCGGACCACCTGTCTGGAAAGCGCCGGACCATAGGAGAGTGGTCCGGTGGCTTAGTTCAGAGACAGAGAAGGCTCCGGACTAGTCCGACGGTTAGTCCGACGGTTAGTCCGACGGCTAGTCCGACGCCTCAAGACAGGAGTTTGGTTTTATGCAGAGAGCTCCCTGGCTCCGGACCAGAGCGTCGGACCAGGGCACCGGACCAAGGAGAGTGGTCCGGTGGTTCGTAAAAGAGAAGAAGTTTTTCACTCAGAGAGCACCGAGGCTCCGGACCAGTGCGTCAGACCAAGCAGAGTGGTCCGACGGTGCCTGAGTTTGAATACAGAGTGAGCTTCGGACCAGTGTGCATGGTCCGGTGGTATGAGCTCCGGACTAGTCCGGTGGCTTCGCAGAGAGAAGAAAAAGTAAAAAAACGGCTAGTTTTGGAGGTG
Source organism: Microstegium vimineum (assembly GCA_022036555.1). Classification (NCBI taxonomy): domain Eukaryota; kingdom Viridiplantae; phylum Streptophyta; class Magnoliopsida; order Poales; family Poaceae; genus Microstegium; species Microstegium vimineum. Next base: position 12,945,238 of record CM039123.1, on the reverse strand, counting down.
GGGACTATTTATAGTTGCCCCCTTCGTCCTTAGTGGTACTCTTGGCCATTGTTTCAGCTGGTGACACCTTGAGAAATCTTTTGGAGAGTCAAGAGGATAGTGAGGGAGAGATTAGAGAGAATTCATCTTGTTCTTCTCTCCTAGAGTGATTAGGAGTGACTTGTGTGCATCCATCCACCTTCCTAGCCTTGAGTGGGTCAAGTGAAGGTCTTGTGTTTGTTACTCTTGGTGTTCGACAGCACCTAGACGGTTTGGTGGTGTTCGGAGGAAGTGACCGTCGGGAGATTGTTGGCGGCTCTTCTCCAAGCTCTTGTGATCGGTTGTGGGCGATTCACCGAGCCGGAGTGGCGAAGAATCAGCCCGTAGAGAGCACTCTACCCTTGCGCGGGTAAAGGGGGAGCGATAACTTGCGAGGTGCTCCAACGAGGACTAGGGGGTGTGTCGACACCTCGGGAAAAAATCGCTGCGTCACTGAGATTTTCATTTTCCCTAGCTCTTTACATTTCCGCATTACTTTCCGTCTTGTTTCTACCTTATCTACTAGAATTGCTTAGGTTGCTTTTAATTCCTATGAACTGCTACCGCTTTCTAGCTAGGACATACGGATCGTAGGCACTAGGGGATGATTGGCATTTGATAGGTTTTCATATTTGCTTTAGAAATTTAAAACAAGCCCAATTCACTCCCCCTCTTGGGCATCTTGATCCTTTCAGCCCGTAGACATGTGGGTGACACGCATCTTGGCAAAAAGAAATACCAGACGGGACCTAGGCAGGAGGACCCCAAACGCCAGAAACGAAAGGGAAAGCAAGTGCAACAACCTGTCACGAGCGATGCTTCGACAGATGATGGCGAGGAGGGTGAGGAAAGTCCACCGTACCAGGAGTCCGATGGCAGCAGCTCAGCAAATGACAGTGGAGACGGTCATAGTGGTGACGATGACCCTGGAGCTGCTGGTGGTAGTGCTGTTGGTGGTGGTGGTGGTCTTGGTGATGTTGGTGGACTTCGTTTCACAGGTATCAATTGGTACACACATTTTTTTCTGTCTATGACTATTGACTAGTACTAATTATGGTCGGCTACAGGCGAGACGGACTTCACACATGCTACTCAGGACCGCGACCATGGGCAGCCGAAATCGCAGAGGAGAGCTTACGACCCGACAGACTGCTACGGCACGCCACAGTACTCCTCTTCCTCATACAGTGATACATTGTACGGTGGTGGTTATACCTACCCTGTTCCTGACATCAGCACGCAGCCGGCCACTAGATGGGTCTACGAATGGCAAGACCCGGATTTCTACAACATGTTAGTGCAGGAATGGGAGACCACAGCTCATTGGACGGGCCAATCATGGATAGACTACAAGGCTCAGCTCCAGACGCGCGGTATCGCTCTAATGTCCATCGCGGAGTATGAGGAGGCGTGTCGAAACAGGATCTTCCCTTATATTCTACGTCAGTGACCATGATGTTTGCATGTCTACGACACAAGATATTTCCATGGACGATTTGTTGTTGCAACGGTGAACTACGTTATTTCCGTCGTGAATTTGTGACTAGTGCATCACTATGATATTTCGATGCGTTGTCCATTTGTGGTATACTGTTTTCCCCTGTATTATGTGTTCTATTTACATCATTATATGCAAAGGTCATGCAAAAAAATAGATTTTTTCAAGAAAAAAAAAAGAGTAACCGACGGTTTGGGGCAGTTACCGACCAGACCGGACGGTTACCGGCCCTAACCGACCGGTTACCGGTCGCAAACCGTTTGAACTGCGACGTTTGAATTCAAAATCCAAACCATTCGGTAACCGCCGGTAACCGGCAAACCGCCCACCACCGATTTTCAGTTGTAAAACGGTTAGAAAAACCCTGGTCCCGCCTCGCCCAATGTGAGGAGGGCGACCGAAGTGGGAGTACGGTCGACTCAAGTCCGATTCGCCCAAGGCGACCTTACCTCGGGGGATACAGGATGCATAGACAACGCAGATTAATTCTCCCGACGGGAAGTACACCACGACTGGCAATGTCGTACGGTGGCAGGATGCATGCGCGCTCATTTAATGCGCGTGCATGCGCCTGTACCAGGAGCTGTGGGGCCGCTGATAGGATATGGAGTGGGAGGCTCCAAAGGTCCATCACACTGTACGAAAACCACGCCTGCAACAGGGAGGATATGATGAACTCCCTGACAGATACTTGGAGCTACGACGCAGCTACAGTAGTCGAACACGTCAAAGACTACGAGTATAGCGGTCACGAAAGTTGTACTATGGGAGACACCGGTGCTCTACATCGACCAAGGGAACGCACGTCATCCGGGACGTGACGAGGCACGCAAGCATAGGTGAGAATAATCACGCAGTTTAGCTGATGAAGATGTCGAATAACTATAGTGTCAACATATGATGTAGTTTCTGGATAAGGTCGATCATGACAACTACATCGCAAGAATATCGATTCCCTGTATGGTTGATGTAAGGATACGTTGAAGGACGCGACAGAACGCCTCAATATAGGCGGCCATGCCGAGCACGACCATCTCACGGTACGAAACAACCGGAGCCCTATACAAGGGCACACCGAGAAAACAACAGGTAACAAGGAAGCAGTACAAAGGCCGACCAAACCCCCACGAGGCTCGTCCAAAGTCACACAGCGGAAGGTGTGTCAGGTAAAGGATGAATAGAACCGAAGGCCACCACAAACATATCTCCTATTAAAGATATCGACTCTTGCTCTCTCTTTTTTTTTGACAAAAAACGTATATAAACGTCTTCTCCTTAGACTATAAAAGGAGGAGTCAAAGTCTCGACAAAGGACACCAAAAATAAAAGCAGTCTAAACCCATACCCACATCACAGGGAACCCGTTTTCCTCTCTCGACTAAGCTTATATACTCCCAACAAGTAAAGGATAAGGAACATGAGTTCTGTCACACACTAGACATAGCGATCGTTCCGTCCGAACCAGTATATACCCTTGTGTCTTCTCTCATCACCATCTAACTTCGACACGCATACAAATTTACTGGTTGGTAGTTTCACGACACCAACAGAACTGTAGTAAAATTTCATACTCATTGGATAATGTATAACTTAGTTATAGATTTATTTAGGATTTATGCTGAGTATGAAATTTTAACTACAATTAAAGCATCACTCGTGAAACAATGGAGCACTTTCATATTTTCCTTTAACTTTAGCTTCAGTTTAGGCTCGTAAAGCCATGAAGCACTTGAACTTTAGCTTCAGTTTAGGCTCGTAAAGCCATGAAGCACTTCCATATTTTCCTTTAATCTTAGCTTCAATTTAGGCTCGTAAAGCAATGGAGTATTTTAATATTTTCCTTTTAACTTTAGCTTCAGTTTAGGGTCGTGAAGCAATTGAGCACTTTCATATTTTTTTTTTAACTTTAGCTTCAATTTAGGCTCGTGAACAATGAAGCATTTTCATATCTTCCTTTAATTTTGTAGCACATGATCCAATGAAGTGAAAATATGAATAATATACAGCAAAACCTGACCTGCATGATCCTTTAAATTCTGATTCATGCCTCATAATCAGAATTTAAGTTATCTAGTAGAAACTGACCTAGCAACCGTTGGCATAAAAAAACATTCAAATAACACAATAAACACAACAATTTTGTGAATACTCAGCAGTCAGCATTAGATTTATTACAGACACTCGTGAATTATTATAATTTCACCAATCCTCTGGCTTAGAATTTAGCACAAGCATAGAATATATAACGTAAGACTCATATTTGCATAACTAAACAGCTATTGAACAGATAGCATTAAGACTCATATTTCCATCACCAAAAAGTAATGAAACTTCTTATACAATCGAATCAGGCTCTGAGGTTCTGCTATTTGGGTCGATATTATTAGATCTCGCCCTTCCAACAAAACGGGGTGACAAATCTGGAACGGTTTATATAACTCTAGAATAGTGCACCCATGAGGATTGACTAGACAATAAAACACAAGATCCCAATCACAATGCATCTACCAAAAATCTAAGGAACAAAGTTGGGTACCTGCCTTTATTTGCAAAGAGGATGTCAAAAAACACATAAAGGTCCTGAAAATTGCATTGAGAACAATGATATATGTTCCTAGTATCCTACTTACTGACTCCATGTTCCATAGTACATACATTACAACTCGATATTTACATGGTTGAACTTTCCAGATGTTTACCTGTACAGACAAACAACTCAAATCAATTGGACAACAAACGAATGAAAAATAACATCATACGGTTAAAACTCCAGTGACTCTGAAATAAAGAACATGTACAGATTGTACTGCCATAATATAGTAACCTGGAAACAGCAGAAAATGACAGAATTAAGTCATATGATGAATCACAGCTAAAAATGATTGGAGAATGAAATATTTTTCGGATCTTGTGATTAAACTAATTGACAATATGCACACAAAAATATCAAGCCAGTACCACATATAACTAACAGTTTTTTAGGCAACAGTATTCTACACTTAACTGCATAGTTTTTTTATAATGATCTGCATAGTTAAACCTCGGCAAGGGCATCCCGCAAAAAAATTTAGTACAAAGACAGTAAAGATAAAGACACACTAGAAGCAGGAAGCCTTGGTCTCATCATTACTCAATTGGTTGAAAAGAACACGTACCAGCAATTGTCCTTCAGACTCGGGCAGAATCAGACAAGAAGATTGTGACATAATTCAATCAGTTGCTGGTAATCTGGTATACCATTTCATTAGTGCTGTACAGAGACCAATACCTGCCCCATTAATTGATGCAACTAGCTAAGCTGCAACATGACAAGTTGACAGCAAATGAAGGGCCTTCCATGGAGGAAGGCCTCAAGAGAAATTACACAGTACTGTCAAAAACTCGCAATAGATGATAGTACGCCATTGATGCTTCAAAACATGTGCATTGTGGACTCAAAATGACTGTCATAACTCAAGTACTACCTCCGTTCCAAATTATTAGTCATTCTGCCATTTCTAGGTACATATGTATCTCGATGTATTGTATGCTATGTCTGGATATAAAACTTTTACTATGTATCTAGAAAAGTCAGAACGACTTATAATTGGAACTGAGGGAGTATTTGGCACTGTCATGTCCAATCACAGAGTTAAGTAGGGTCAGTTTTTTTACATCAGATGTCAGGAAATAGGCAATATATCAATAACTTGTGATCCATAATTGACAAGCATGGAAGGTTACAGTTGATAGTAAATATTGAACTTTCTGAAGGGCCCCAGAACATCTTTCATATCTTTACTAAATTCTTAATAAACGAAGAGTGTAGTCTGATACCTCATGTGAAACTTTTTTACTCAAAATACACAATGTACTGGTCATCTATCTATATATCACAGTAAGCACTGTTCCTACACAAGGTTGAAGAGCATCATCTTTCTTGTTGCTAAACAAGCAACAATTGGAACTATAGATTGAATTGTTAAACATTTTTTTCCAACAGTTTCTGATACTATGATCTCCCCAAGAAGATCATCTCTAGAACTCTGTGATCCACTATTTCATCAGTAAAATGTATAAAAAAATACATACAGCAGCTTACATCTATAGCCCATTAGCCCCTGTACATATCTGCCATCTGAAAGGTTCTACAGGTGCTGTTTCTTTAAGAAAAGCAGCAGCTTGAAAGCATTCAGCAGCCTCAGCCACTGACCTGCCACCTTCATCTTTGTAAAGCAGGCCAAGATTGAACCATGCAACATGATTAGTTCTATCCAGTTGCAATGCATCAGTTAGGAAGCACCGTATAGAAGGCAATGGTCTGTCACCAAGTTGTTGTAGAACAGCGGCAGTTGATATCAAACTTGGGACATGTTTAGGATCAAGGTCTAAAGCTCTGAAAAAAGCTCCCAAAGCTTCTTTTGTAAGACCTTTTGCTTCATATATTTTTCCTGAAAATGAATACTTTGTGAAAAATATGAAAGGAAGTATCCAGGGTAAAAGGTGCCAGTTGTCAAAGTTTACTGAAATAAATGTATCTGGTTCTCAAATCCTCGACTTATAATGAAGCTTATGTAGATAAAATTCAACATACAACTGAATGCTATACATGATACAATTATTGATTAGACATTAGAATTAGACATACATTTTAATTATCAAGGTCACAACAAAAACACAATGAAAATGCGGCGAGCTAAGATTTCAGTCATATTTAGAAGAAATGAACAGGAATCACCTGTAGCATGCCAAGCCAATGCAGAAAAAGGACTGATGGATCTTATCTTCAATACACAAACCTCTGCATCCCTCCATTGTGCCATACCTAGGTATAAGAGAGCTAGATCATACCAGGTCTCTGTTTCCAGGCCTTTGTCATCCTTGTTGCCCTGTAGAAAGTAATGCAAGAGCATGACCAAGTGACAACCTAATTGCTATTGTGCTATGGGCATAACAACTGCATGAATAGCTAAAAGATCACAGCAGATTGTTCGCCTTGCCTCCCCCAACCGGCAAAAGTAGTTCCATATAGAGATTAAGGGCATGCTTAGAACCTTTGCTGCCGTTGCTCACCTTGCCAACCTCGCCTCCCCAAACCAGCAAAGCAAGGTGAGGTTTCCTTTCTCTATGTGGTTCTCTTGCTCTCCTTTTCCTCCCTTCTCCCCTCTCTCCCCCCTATAGACCGGACTCGTCTATACTAGAGCCTGAATCGGTGGCCAGGAGCACAATAGAGGTGGGGAAAAACCTTTGATACAATAGCAGGAAGCACAATTCATGATCAACGAAACCGATTCTAACTCTTAGGAGGTCGATTCCAGAGTAGATGAGCTTGATTTAGTGCAAGAACATCATCGATTTCACAAAGGTGGGGCTAACGAGTTAGTTTGAGGCAAAACGTGCCAAGGCATAGTCGCGAAAAAAAAAGATGAGTTAGCTTGAGGCATCAAAGAACCTGATTGGGCACCATGGATCATTTCTATGGGGAGGAGATTCAATTTGAGGGCTGGCAGCTGGATCTGGGACAGCACGGTGCTGCAACCTATGGCCGCTCGTTGGGTCATTGCCCTTGCCCCTTGCCACAGTGGTATGGCAGCCAGTGGCCTTCTCGTTGGGCCACTGAGAAGCAGTTGGGTCGTTGAGCAGCAGCACGGGAAGATGAGAGCAGCCAGCGACCTTGCTTGTGTGGGCGAGCCAATTTGGCTCGCTTGCACGGACAAGGAAATCCATGCGGCAAGCAAAGTTGCTAGGCGAAGCAAGATACGAAGCACTTGCCAAGGGGAAGTCCTTGTTAAGCAAGGCAAGGCGAGGGAACTTCTAGGAACCAAGCATGCCCTAAATGAAATTAAATACATGGTATAGATAAAACCTGTATATAACCAAAAAGATTGAGGCTGTAGCAATAACTCTATGTTTATTGTCTGCTATGCAAATCAAATGTGACCAGAACTTATCCTTTTGTTGACAGATAAAAGGATATCAGAGTAAGCTCAAAATAATTAAAAAAATAAAAACTATGCTTTGTTCTGAACAAAGAAAGAACCATGTTCTGTTCATGAATATCAGAACTGAAACAAGTATTGAACTATCAAATCTGCATGCCTTCAGATCAGTATATAATGTATACGGCTTTAACCAGAACATGTTACCAACCATTTGATCCAATAGCAACAAGGAAATTGCATCTTTTGCTATAATTCGAGTGTATAATGGCATACTAGCAAGAATGTGTAATTATGGCTGCCATGTTTCATAACAAAAGTTTCATAGTACCTTTGGCAAGCAAATTCCTGCAGTTAAACTTTTCGTTCTAAGTTGAATGATAGCAAGAAGTTGTGTGTATGTTTCAACCGCATCTCTGAATTGCCCCTGTGCAGCCTGAATTCTAGCTTTGGTTTGCAATAAATCTCCTTGACACCATTTCCCAGTCTGGTCTAGAGCAGCATCAATGACTGTTTCAGCATCAGTGAACAGCTTTTGAGCACTAAGTATTCGAGCTAAAAGGAGCCAACTCCTCAACTCTGATCCAGCCTCAAGTTTCACCAGCCTCTTTGCATAAAAGGCAGCAAATTCTAATTTCCTCTGCACAGCATTTTCAAGGCTGATATTGTACAATGCCCTAGAATCTTTCCCGTGCATCTTTTTTTCAGCATTCCCAAGGGCTTCCAGCGCTTCACACTGCCACGAAGCTCTATCTGCATCAGATATTGCACTTCTAGCCTGATTAGAAAGCGAAACACCAAGCAATAGGTCTGCAAGTCCTGCCATTGGTTTGCATGCTCCCTGCATATTAGCAATGGCTCTCCTTGCATAAGAAGCACCTTCAGTATGAGCGCTCATCTCAATGCAAGCCTTCGAAGCTAGGAGTAGTTCTTTGAGATGATCAGAATCCTCTCCAGACTTTAGTATTCTTTTGAGTAGATTCAGGGCACTCAGATCATCTTCTTCTGCTAAATAACTCAATGCAACACTGTACAACCATTCTTTTTTGTCTAACACACCGGGTAATAATTCTTCAAATTGTCCAGCCAGTGGAATTAGCTGTCCTGACATGGACAGTGCAAAAGTAAGGTGATGCATCACAGAGGGATCTCGCTCAATCCTCTTGAGATTGAACTTCCTCAAAAGAATCATCAAAAGAAGACTGGCCTCTTCCATATTGTTGCGAGGTACAAATGAACCGTCCAACTGAGAATGAAGATTTGGAGGGCGTGCTTCACAGCCACTATATAGGAGAAAAACAGCAAATTTCTTTTGTATCCTTGCTATGGTCTCTCCATCAAGATTCCAATTACTGAGAAGCGACCTCCTATATGAAGAAATGGTTTCAAGTGAAAAGCCCCCTGATTTCCACAGCTCAGGGAGCAACTCTACAGACTTGCATATTATTTCATTCAATTTACAGCCTTTACCAAAGCCTGCTGGCAAGCCCTCAGGTACGGCTGCCTCCACAATATCCAATATCATTTTACATTCTTGTGCAGCCTCTGCAGAATAAAAATATTGAATTGAAGTTACACTAGACACATGCATAAAATTGTTACAGTTAGCACCAAAAGGGAAAAGAGAGGGATAGAGAAGAAACACAATCCTTTTCTAACATGGTATACCACAATGCAAAACAATCACACCTGCGCATGATTTGCATGTCTGTTCATGTGTGCAGCAGTGATAGCAAGGTGCAGCTCACCTTTATCTTTCCCAAGATCATGAAGTGCTCTTGCTTTAAGATATATGGCCTCCATGAGAAGGCTGACAGCATGCAAGGGCATTGGTGGAGAATCCCACTGCGAATGAGTCTTCCGACGATCTGCTTTTCTAGCAATTGAGATTTTCATCTTAGGGACTAATGCAGACATGTCTATCCCATCAAAGACACGGAGTGCTGCTTCTACATGACCCCGTTGATATTCTAGCCTTCCTAGCAATGCCCTTGCTTCCTGTTTAGCAGGTGCTATTAGTCAAGCTAGAAACAGCTTAGGTCCAAATGTAATGCTAAAATATAGAGCAGATGGCATTCTAGCATCTGGAGATCAAAGAAAGAGAATGGCAGTAATAAAAATGGTAAGTTTTTTCTTGAAATTAGAAAGAATTTACCCTTTAAATACTGTGGTATAGAAAAGGATAGCTCGGATAAACTGCTAGATAGGAGGTAGTGAACTAATTTTGGTGGAAGAAAGAGATAAGCATACATTCAATTAAGTGCAGAAACACAGGTTGATTTTAGTTACGTGCAAAAATCTTCACAAGGAAGGAAAATTGACAAAAGAAACCCAAGGTTGACTTAACTAGGAATCATACTAACTGTTGCAATAAAATTCTTCACACTGATGAAGCACAAGATAGATACCCAAGAAGGTTCAGGTACTTAATTGTGGCATTTCCTAATCAAATTCAGCATGTAGTTCAGCTGTTCTTGGTGCCATAACAAAATTTGTTTCACAAAAGAAAACGCCTTACCTCATAATTTAGGCAAATGCCCTCCCGGAGTGACAACTCGGCTTCCTCTATGTTGCCATTGTCAAGGTACTGCTCAATCTCTCCATTCCGAGAAGAGTACCCGCTGGCTGAGAAATCTTTTGTGATTGTAGAATCAGATGACCGGACGGTCTCATCTGCCCCCTTGAGCTGCTCACCGGAGCACAGGCACTCCATAGCCATCCGCCTGAGAGAATTCCTGAATTTTCCCTTCCTTTTCCTACCCTCCATCCTGCTCTATCATTTCCGGCCCCATCTCCAAACCAAGTTATCTAACAATCATAAACATAACAGAAGATTACTATCCATTTTCTGATTCTGATGGCTAACCACAACAATCACATCAAAGACCAGTCTTTTCATGCAACAACAAAACCATGCGCAAACATTAGATAGCAAACCCGCACCCAATTCAGCACAATACACACCGTGATATACACCAATTGCGACATGGCCCCAGTAGTTAAAAAAAAAACCGTGAAACCTTTACCAAACTCAAAATTCGCATCAGTAGCCACCAAGCTGAACACAAGAAAACAGAGAAGGAACCTTTGAGCTTACCCATGAAGAGGACGAACGGGAACAGGATGAAGACCAACTTCCACACCAGCAGATCAAGAAACGCGAGGCCTAAGATCGCAAATCCTCTTTTTATTCCAAGGAACTCAGGCAAATTCTCCCGGAAAAAGACCTACCGACAAAGCCTATCCACTCCCTACCTATCCGATTCCCCAAGCGAATGCAAGATTTAGACTTTACAGCCTCTCCGCGTCTTTAAAACCCAAGAGAGAGGAGGGAAAGGAAAGCAAAAGGGTGAATCAAATATTGCGAAGAATAAAGCGAAAGGGAGAAAAGGAGCAAAAGAGCCAGCTAAGTAATGCTAAAATAACAGTAAAGCGGAAAATCGGTTAAAGAACTCGTCCAATCGCTCACCTTTCCACCTAGAAAAAGCCCAGCTCGCCAGGCTCTGTCAAGCGCTCAAGCACAAGCAACCGCCAAGAATCGAATCATCCATCCGGCGCCCCGGCCGCCAATTCGATGCGGGGGTTTCTCACCAGTTGGGACCGACCGGGGTTCGAGAAGACTGCCGGAGACACGGGGATACGGACGCTCCTACGGCGGTCGGATCGGGAGGAGAGTGTTCCTGGGAGGGTGAGCTGGAGGGGTCTAGGAGACCGCTCGAAATCCTGAACCGCCGATGCAAGAAGAAGAAGCGGCGGAGGACGGGGGTAGAGAAATCTTTGGTTTGAACTGTGCAAGGTAGTGGTTCTTGTATTTACAAGAAGTTGGTGGGGGTAGTTGGAAAGAATGGGTCGTAGTCGTACCAGACTCGGGTTTATTGGACATGCGGATTCAGCAGTGCTCTCTCAAGTTTATTTCAGACAGTAATCGTCGTGGTTTTGAGCAATTTAACATTGGATTTGCATATGTCAGTTCAATTTCCCTAGGATTTCGAAATTTTGCTTTCACCATTTCCCCGTATTCTTCGTATTCGTCTGAGTAGCTCACACAAGCTAGCTTTCGTTTTGTGTTTGGATTCCTAGAGGTGCCTTTGGTAGTGATTATTCAAACTGTTTCTCTCTAAAAAGAGTGAGTTTCCTAGAAAAATCTCAAGAGAAACAGGAGAACACCTCTCTTCTCCTAGAAACTAGAAAATAATTTTTCGCCTTGTTTCTTGAATGAATGCATTTTGGCCACCAAATGCACCTGAACTCTTCGTAATAATTTGATCACCAAACTACGTTCATATGGATAATCATATCAAACGACAATTAAGGCCTCGTTTTGAATAACCCTGTTGGTATATGAATTGACTAGTGGAATCGTTCAGATTTCCACTCGATTCGAGTCGAGGTGAAAAAGCACATTCTTATCTTGGTATTGTTTTGATACACTCGTACTCTGAGCAGCAACTATATTACAACTTTGTTTGTTATTTCAAGATATCGGTGGCCATATGAACCAATACACAAGAACTAAACCTTTTGTGTTCGGGTCAGATTGATGATGGTGATTAGTGAGGTTCAGTCACGTCACTCTCGGAGCGTAGCTTCTGAAGATGCTTGCTTGGGAGGAAACAAAAAGGCACTGAATATTGTCTTCTTCCACGCGAGTAGTACAATGCAAGGTTCTAAAATATTCTTAGATTTCAAATTGCGTCCCATCAGACGGATCTCCTCCGTGAACACTTTTGCCGGGCAGGACTTCCGTCGCAACTCGCAACTAGGCCGGGCATCATATTATCGCAAGGCGCATGGTGACCTTTATTGGCTGAGATGAGAATCATGGCGTGTCCCAGGCCCATTCACCATTCTCATTTCTCAGCTTCTCACTGTCCGACACGACGGGATCGAAATCGGAAGACCGATTGCCATGCCACAGCTGCGATCTTTGTCTATCCGTATAAAATTCCCCACTTTTTTTCTCTTCTCCACATGCTCTCTTCTCCACGTGGGCCTACCGCTTCCCTTTGGCCCTTTGATTTGAGCTCAGGCGTTCAGCTCAGGGCTCAGCTGCAAGCTACTGTGTTGTTCAACTACTCAACTGACACCTTGCTCAAGAAGCTGACAGACACCTGAGGACGCGCTACGCTAAAAGTGCAAGCTAGCAGCAAAGAGCCAAAGAGATGCCAGGATTCAAAGCCTTTCGGGATACTGAATCTTTCTTTTTAGGCCATCCTCAGTGAAAGTTCCATGCTATAGTTTTATACACAACTATATTTTGAAAATAATACAGAGGAGTTTTATCTCCATAAAACTCCCTCTACTTCCATAAAACTTTTATCATATCTCTTTTTATTAATATAGTGTCAAATCAGCATATTTAATGCTCATAAAACTGTGATGAAACTCCATCAAGACTGGCCGTGTTTTAGTCCTCCCATCCCATGTGTAGACACTAATTTATTAGTATTAAATATGTTGCATAGATGGAGATTAATTTGTGAATTAAATTTATTAAGTCTAGTTAGCCCTTGATTTAAGAAATTGTGTGCTACAATAGATATGTGCTAATGATGAATTAATTAGTCATATTCATCTCGTGATTTATTCATGGCTTCTGTAATTAGTTTTAAAATTAGTTTATATTTAGTCTTCCTAGTTAGCATACAAACATTAGCTAAACTTGGAAAACCTTAGCGTTTATATGGGTTCATTTGCCATTTGGACTGGCACCTACCCTGACAAGCGAAGAAAGCATATGTTTTTCTTTCTACTCCTTTCGCTCCAAATTATAAGTCACTTTTAACTTTTTTAGTTTATCTATTTTACTATATTTCTAGACATATATAACACTATGTTCGTTTGATCGTTTCGGTGGCTGATAAACCAGCAGATGTTGTTTTTGGTTATTTTGTTGTGAGATAAAAACACTGTTTCGGTGGCTGATAAGCCAAGCAAACAGAGTGTATATCTAGATGTATAGAAATTAGAAAATAAATGTACCATAAAAATAAAAAAAGATTTATAATTGTGAATAGAGGGAGCAGTTCTCTGTCTTCTCTCTCTTTTGGTCCAGTATCCCTACCTTACTGGTTAGTGCAAAGCCTCACTTGAATTGATCATGACTGACGACAACCAAAACAAATTTGGGATCAAAATATGCTCATTTGCTCAACCATGGGGAAACGGGTGGAAATCCAAAAGTCAAGGCTACTCACATATTCAATCCATCGATGTCAAGAGATCATTATAGTTTCACAACATATAAATTATATGTTATGAAAATATGCCTCATTGTGAATCTAAAAATCTAAGTTTTATGTCATGAATCTCTCTCTCTCTCTCTCTCTCTCTCTCTCTCTCTCTCTCTATATATATATATATATATATATATATATATATATATATTATATATTGAATTCAATAGTCAAAGATATAAATATTTGACTTAGAACAAAACTATAAGGCATATAAAAAAAACAAGAGTATGTATATTAGGTATCGCTTACAGGTGTTCAATTTTAAGTAGCTGAAGATGAATATTTAGGTCAACTTTCTGACCAGGCTATATCCAAACACTAGGACACCAACGGTAACGAAGGGGGTGTTTGTCACATCGGATGTCTAGACATTAATTAGGAGTATTAAATATAGATTATTTATAAAACTAATTTGTCAGCCGAAGACTATTTTACGAAACAAATCTATTGATATAAAATAGTCTATGATTTGACAATATAGTACTACAGTAAACATATGTTAATGATGGATTAATTAGACTTAATAGATTCGTCTCGTGAAGTACTACTTGACGTTGTAATTAGTTTTATAATATAAATTATATTTAATTCATTTAATTAGTATTAAACATCCGATGTGACAAGGGACTAAAAAAAAGTCCCACAACCAAACACCCCCAAAGTCATTTTGCTCTCTATAGTGGCTAGTGGCGTCCACATAGAATATTGACGGTATTATACATCACTCGTCTAATAATCTCCCTATAACTCACATTTTTTTAATAATGTGGAACCCATAAGTAAATGATATTTTAAAATAATTCATTGTCTGTCCAACCGGTCCTCGACAATAGCATGACTTTGCCCTGCCACTATTTAGCATGCCGGTTTACGCGTGGCCACCTGTTGACAACAAAGGTGGCAAACGGATAAAAGACCGCAAACGTACGGTTGTCAAGTGTAGTTTTCACCGGGAGTATTCCAAGTATCGTATTTTCCACAGTGAAGGAGAAGTGAATTAACTAGGAATATGGTTATGTCCTATGATGAGACAAGGGAGACTATGATAACTAGGTTGAGAGGTTCGATATAGCAAAGATATCTAACAAGGCAAAGTTTTTTATACTGGCTTTATCAGTCCTTCTCTTGCAGGAGGCGATAGGATAGATCAATAAGAGGTAAAACTCATACCGAACCGCGCCATCATGTTGTATTGAGGCCCTATCTTTTAAGAACTTATCTTACACACATGGTGGAATACAAAGACTAGATAGGGCTGTCACCACCTACTAGCTACCACAAACAATCCATGCGATAAGCGGTTTACAAAGGCAAGATTAAGTTTAGACACCACGTCTACACTAATCTCACTACTTTAACCTTGGCCTAAGATTAAAGCACTTCACTCAGAGCAAAGCTATGAACAAGCGCAAAAAGTTGTATAACAGCTAAACCAGATTTAGAATATTAAATGCTATAAAGAACTCGGAAGAATCACTTACAAGTGCTGAACTTACAAGAGATTCGCATCCGCTGAGGTGCAGCTACGGAGAAGATTCCCGACAGGCCTGGGGCTTTCTCCAGAAGACTTCCCTCACTCGCCTCTAACTAGCATAACACTACTGCAGAGCTCCGCTAAGCTAAGTAGTTTCTCCAATGAGTCATGAATACAAGTGAAGGCCTAGGGGGTATTTATAGCTAGAGGTGGAGTAAGGCTACTCTGGTGCCATGTCAGCGATCCGTTTCATCTTCATCAGTCACCGTAGGATCAAACCGTCATTGTAACTGCCTTAAATCAATGGTGGAGATCAAGTTGATGCATGGCGGCATGCAGGAAGGCGGTGGAGAGCTCGGGGAGGCTTTTGGGCACATAGGCCAGGTCGGCCAACCTGCCTATGGCAGGTGAGGCCTGCCCCTTTCTTCTAGAAGCTGACCCACTGGTCAGGGGGCCTGTGGGTGGCCTCTAGGCCCACACTCCAGGTCGCCCGACATGGAGTTGAGGCTTCTGGCCTCCTCCTTTCGTGTGGAGCATGGCCCACATGTCATGGACACCTTGGCAAAGTTAGGTATTTTTCCGAGATACTTTGTGGGCCCATGGATCCTCGTGCTTTTATCTAGAACTGTTGAGAGGTAGCACAGAGTGGATCCAAGGGTGGATCTTCACTATAGAAGGTGTTACTCGGATCATGGGTGCATGGGAGACCTTAGTGGTCCCTTAGTGAGGTCGGTCGACCCCCTAAGTGGGCCCACAAACTCCCAAATGTCCACATTTGTCATTGCCTGCATAAAAATATTCAAGGGACATGTGGAACCAATTATTGGATAAACTATGCTCATGATATGCTTGTCTTCCTTCTATTCTCAGGGTGTTGACGGTATTTTGATGGTGACAAAAAGGGTCATTCTTACCGTCAACACCACCCTCAACACCTATGTTGGCACATTGGTTGTGCCATTTCCATAGCTGTCATCTAGAGTTTTATCGTGTGCTACGACCACCTTGAGCGCTCCCCAATCACATGGGCAGCGGGAGGAGTATTCCTAGGTATTCCTCGGAATACCCAAGATTTTGGTAAAGAAAACAAATATAGTGTGAAAAATTTATCTTATGATGTTAAATAACAAAGACAAAGAAAATAGCTTTCAAATCCATACCAAATACTCCTTGCTAAAGATTTATGATTCTATATGCATTGTTGTATATTTATATTTGCACAATTTTGTTCACATGGAATACCCTGGCGTAACATTGTATCTCTGCTAGTGCCCGATCAGCTGCAGTCTACCTACCTGCCATCCACTGCCTCCACTATGCCCTAATTGTCCTCCAAGATGCTAGTTGTTGGGCCATGACTATCCCTCTCTCCGTGTTGGTACTTCATTCCAAGCAGGGGGCAAGCCATTCGGTCACCTAGTGTAAACTATAGTTTGTCGAGCTCCATTCTCCACATCCACTACACCATTCTCACTGCGTTCTAGTCCATGTGACGATGGTGATCCGCTAAGCTACAACTCTGTTGCATCCATTCTCACTGAGCATCCATATTCCCACGGCACCGACTCTCCTCCACCATGTTGTTCTCACTAATACGACGCCTTGTGTCTCTTCCTAGTGCTACTGGTGGTTCTTCTTCCCACGTTGTTGACTCCATGCCCTATCCTGCACCACACTAGAGGTCGCACCTGCCTCATGCAAAAGTGTTGAAGAAGATAGGTACGGATGACCACTTGACCAGACGATCATGGGACATATTTAGCATCAAAAGGAGCATAGCGAGAGTTGCACACATCGTAGTGATGTGATATTGTATTCCCTATTAAACATGCTATAGAGAAAACTAAAAAATGTCTCTAATAATATAAGCTAGCACTAACTCTAGTGACGAATGTGAAAGAATGAGACAACAACACTTATATGATGTTGAGAGAGAAGAACATCACAAGACTATCTCTTGAATCTAGAAATGGTTCAACTAATCTTTAAGCTAAATCATAGGGACGCCCCAAGGACTTGAATGTGACTTATGAGTGAGTAGCTCTAAACATATTACTCCCTCCATCTCAAATTGTAAGACATCCCAAAAATCTTAAAGAGTCAAAGTATTTTAAGTTTAACCAAACTTATATGATAATATAATAACATTTATGATATCAACTAAGTATCAATACATGACTCACTTGTCTATCTGATTGTATTTCTTGGTTCTTGTATCCAAGCTAGCCCACTTCTCCTCTCTCTCTCCTTCCTTGTCTCCTCATCCTTAACATTTATAATGGACTGTAAGCAGGCTAAATGTTGAGGTGGAGGAGAGAGGGAAGGAGAGAGAGAGAGGCAAAGTGGGCTAGCTTGGATACAAGTCAACCTAGGCAAAAATAATCGAGAACCGAACCAAAATAACCGAAACAGAAACCGAAACCAAAACCGAACTAACCGAAACCGAAAAATTTGGTTCCTAATTCGGTTCCTAGTTCTAAGTAACCAAAATAAGTAGGGTTAATTCGGTTATTGGGCTCAGTTAACCGAAATAATTGATAAGGCCCAATAATAAAAGGGAAAGGCCCAGCCCAACAGACATAGGTATGTATATATACTCTCGAAACCCTAGTCCACAATGAACAACTCACTCGTCCTCCCTCCCAGCCGCCACCAACGCCCGATGGCAGCTCCTCCAACCCTTTTCGTTCCCGGTCGAAGGCTCGAAGTCAAAGCCCCACGGCGCGACTCGCCGAGCGCCGGCCCCTAGCTCTCTCACGGCCTCACGCGCGCTACTCTCCGCTGCACCCCCAGCCTCTGCTCCCTCTCCAACTGAGCGAGGCGGGGCCTGGAGTCCAAGCCGCCGGCGCCTACAGTCCCAACGAGTGTTGTCGGCGGAGGTGGATATCCTGTAGACGCTCCTAGCGGCGGCGGCGCCCCCTGCGGTGCACGGGGTGGAGGTGCAGACGCTCCTAGCGGTAGCAGCGGCGGCGCCCCTGTGGTGCGCGGTGTGGAGGTGTAGATGCTCCTAGCTGCGGCGGCGCCCCCTGCGGTGCGTGGGGTGGAGGTCCTGAGGCATTGGTCCTCCCGTGGCGACGCAACCCTCTCTCCAGTGGCCTTGGATCTACTTTTTTTTGTGATTTTGTCTATCGATTTGTGTTTCTCTGGATGCTCGATTTTGAATCGGTTATCTTGGTCATAACCGAAACCGAACCGAAAATAACCGAAACCGAATTGCTCGGTTCTCACTTCTCGAAAGAACCGATCGGTTAGCAGTTTGTAGGTAACCGAATTTCCTGGAAAACCGAGGAACCGAACTGATCGGTTTCGGTTAACCGAATGCCCTGGCTGAGATACAAGAACCAAGAAATACAATGAGATAGACAATTGAGGCATGTATTGATTGTGAAGATGAAACTATTATATGATTGAGCCGAGAGGTGGAGTGCAAGTATCTATACAACCAATAATTGATTATATTACTAACCTTGCTCTAAGACTAGTCTCAATAGGGATTTTATGTCCCAGTTTCTAATGCATTAATATTTCGAAAACAGTGCATAATAGTTTCATCCTCATAAAATTATCTTAGCTCCCATAAAATTTTTATTATCTTCTTTTTCATCAATATATTATTATATTAGCATATTTAATGTTTATAAAACTTAGATTAAACATGTTGAGACTGGCCTAAACACGCCGTGCAGCACATATGTGGCACGGAAAATGGCGTCAAAATTGTCGCAAGTGCACGTGTGTGTGCGCGTGTGTGGTCCAGCAAGCACAGTGCCCAGTCATGCTCGGGCGAAGGACACGCGGCCGCAGGCGAGGCTGTGGGCCTGTGGCAGGCAGCAAGCATGCTTTTCTCGCTGATGACTCACTGTGTGGGCTGCGATGACCAGCGACGATTTTGGGCCGTGTTGACGACACTCTGGAGCCCACGGAGAGACAGAGTATGAACAGTGGTCCATTTTTGGGCCAACGAGGAACGGCCCGAACCTCGAAGCCGGCAGGCGGCAGGTACACGGCTGCCTTTGATTTTGCCGAGTCTGGCCTGTCAGCGCCATTACCAACCTGTCGCCTGTTGGCCTCCAATTTCTAGCCACCGATTAAACCACCATTTATTTATTTTTAATCAGAATCTTCAGGGCGTCCCAATAATAATAGCTAGTACTCACTCGTCTACAAAAGAATGGATTTCTGAGTTTATCCTAAGTCAAACATTTTAAACTTTAACCAAAATTTTAAAATAAAGTATTAAAAGTTATGATATCAAACTAGTATCATTAGATTCTAAGAACGTATTTTTACATAGTGCTCATTTTAAGTCATAGATGTTGTTACATTTTTCTATAAAGTTAATCAAAATTTTAAAAGTTTGACTGACACGGATTCTAGGAATTGATTCTTTCGTGGATTTAGAGTACTAACTATATATATATATATATATATATATATATATATATATATATATATATATATATATAATCAAACTATATATATAGTCAGTTGATGTCGAAATGAGAGACAATAAAATAGACTAATATATACTACTGAACCCACATGCACATAGTCTTAGATTACGTGAAATCGAAAGACTATTTACTCATAGCTAGTGACTACTCTCTTCTTTTTTTTTACCATGTCACATCTAACTAGTAAAATAGCTAACCATAGACTATGACTCAATGCCTGTTTTTATGTTGAGCGTTCGTCCCTGCATATTAATCTGCAAAATCCTCACACACACAAAGTCCATAGGACGCGACTTTCACGGCGTAGCAGAACCTAGCACAGCACAGCACAGTACGCACTGTCATCGCTGCAATTTTTGTCTTAAAAAAAACGTTATCCACGTAACAAATGCAGCGGTCAGACCGAGGTTTCATGCACGGAAAATACTGGCCAGCGTTCAGATTCGGACCCTCTCCCGTGCTGTGCTGGGTCCTCCTCCTCCTCGAGAGAGACGGAGACCAGACCAGGTCCTCCCGTGACCAAAGAGCACTCGCCTAGTCATCAGTGGCTCACTGCCGTGCGTGCGTGCGAATGAGAATTGGTCCACTTTGAGGACAAGCAAGCAGTGCAACAAATGAAGCAATCAATGGACGTGTACTGGCGCTGCACCGACCGAAGCGCTGCTGTCGGCTGTCGCTCACTCCATGGACACCGCCGCCGAGCTGCAGTTCTTCCTCCGCCAAAGAAAGTACTTCCTCTATTTTTAAAAGAATCAATTCATATAATTCGTGTCAGTTATTTTTTTTAATATTAACTCTATGATTTAAAATAAGCCCCATATAAAAATATACTCTATGATAAATCTAATAATATTAGTTTAATACCATAATTTTAATATTTTTTCTAAAAATTTAGTCAAATCTTAAAAAAATTAAATTAGGACAACTTTATAAATCTATTTTTTTAGAGACGTAGGGAGTACAACTGAGTAATATCAAAATTTCCAAACTTCGCTCTGACTTTATTATTTATCATGGTGCTTAGGTGTTCGATTTTAACTATAATCTCGTCATCAATCGATACAACCACTAGTAAAGAAATGACCTTTCATCCTCCTCGATTTCGGGCTTTAAGTCTTGGTGTTTTTTGCGTCCGGAACTAGAGGAAGAATTAATCCCGGTTGAAGCTACCAACATGGACTAAAGGTTCCTATCCTGACAGACTTTTGTAGCAGACCATCTTCCAACCAGGACTAAAGGGTGACCTTTTAGTCCCGGATGGTATCGGTCTCCCACCCAGGACTAAAGGTATCATATGGTTCATTCAAAAAGAGAGTGTCCAAAACTTTAGCACATGCGTTGTATAGCTAAGTTTGTAAGGAATTTATGTGTGAGGTGAGAGGTTCTGGGTTCGAATCTCACACAATGCAAGAGAGGTCTCCCTAGAAATTCGTTTATTTTTTTTTGTTGTGGATGGACTTTTAGTCCCGGTCCTTTAGGGTCCATTTGGTAGGGATCCAGATTCCAGGAGAAACGTTCTTCAGATTATGTGCAGAAACGTTTCTCCAAGAAACAAAATCACTAGTTGTAACCGTTTGGCTACGAGCAGATTCAAATTCTGAATAGAGGTGAATATGGTGAAATAAAACAAAGTGATTATGTTATCTTGAGTTGTTACAGGGCTAAGTATATATATTGGTATTTTTTTGTTTCATTTTTTCTATGGGAAAAAAAGGCTAATGTATGTATTGCATTTATTGTATTTCTTGTTTTGTTATTTTATTGTAAAACGGCCAAAATATATATAATGGTATTCCTATTGTATTTTTTGATTTATTTTTCTATGAGAAACCGGCCAGGGTGTTATGGCGTGTAGCCTTGCTTGCTTCAGTAGCCAGGGTACAGTGCGCGAAAAGAATCGATCGAACCGTTTCTTGTGCGAAACCAGATTTGAGCTGATTCTCTTTTTACACTAGGCGGATGAACCGTTCAGTTCCGAATCCCCGGCGGAAAAAAAAACGTTTGGAGGTGATTCTGCCGTTCCACTCAAGAAACCAGAACAATTCATCAATCCAAATGGGCCTTAGTCTCGAAATGGCTGTCCCGGCTGGAAACCCGGGAGTACAGGTGGTTCCCAACCGGGAGTAGAAGCTTGTTATTTTTTTTTTGTTGTGGATGGACTTTTAGTCCCGATTTTGTATCCGGGACTAAAGGCCAGGACCCTTAGTCCCGGAATGACTGTCCCGGCTGGGAACCCGGGAGTACAGGTGGTTCTCAACCGAGTAGAAGCTTGTTACCTACTAGTGCAAGGTTTGAATGAAGCTATTCACTTTGAATTAGTAAAACAAACGACTCATGGGTTGAGTTACTAAAAGTTTATATGTTGAAATTATGTAATTATTAAAATAAGTGCTTTGAAACCATTTAATAAATAAAATATAAGATTCACTTAAGTTTGATCAAAACCGTAACATAGATGAAAGATACTCCCTCCACTTTTCTAAAGTATGCTATGTCTAAAAAAATAATTTTGACCATTACTTTTTGCTATAAAATACAGATGATATATACTTTTATAAAACTATATTTCTAGATGAATCTACTTACATCACCTTCAATTTTTCAAATTCAACCCAAAATAATTTATAGTCAAAATTTAAAATATTTGATTTAAAGACAACCTCAAAAAGACGTCCCTTTGGGGTCATTCTATTTGACTAACATGCAAAATATTATCATATTGTATGCATCTTTAAGGTTGTTCAATTCCCAAAAGTGGTAAGACATGAGTTACAAATAGGTCATTTGTAATTGAGATAAATATCTAAAAATACCTTATACCAATCATCCAATGTCTACGTACTGTTGTACTCCCTCCATATCATAAAAGATGTCATTTTAGATAAGGTTTTGGTTGAACATTAGGAATATAAATCATGAATAACTTTTAAGTTGTTGAATTTGAAAATATGAAAACCATACAAACAAATTTGTCTTAAAATATACTTTCATAAAAGTATACATATATCATTTTTAAATAAATATTTTTTATAGAATTATGAAGTCAAAGTCATACTTTAGAGACCATATCGTTGTACAAAACGACTTCTTTTACAACATGGAGGGAGTACAACTATAAATAGAGTACTCCACTCCCTTTTTCCATATTGTAATAACACATAGAAAAGGTACATTATGGCCCTGCTTGTTCTCACCTCCTAAACTTTAGTGGACTAAAATATTTTAGTCACCTTTTAGTACATCTTGAGTGACTAGTGCAACTAAAATGTTTTAGGCACCTTTTAATCAGTTTGTTTGGCACTTTAGTCCCTAAAGTGAGTAAAGTTTAGTCCACTAAAGTTTAGGAGGTAGGAACCAAACACCCCCTATATATAAGTGAGTGGCAGACAAGCGGCATGTTTAGCAGGGCTCTTTCTCAAGCGCTCCTCCGGCAGCCTAAAGTCCTAAACAACTCTGACTCATCTACTGTTCACTATAAAATGGTTCCTCCTCCCAAAGTGTTTGGTGGGATCCTCCACATAAGCTGCTGCATGAGCCAGATCCATGTCAAACATTTACTTCATGTTATCAATATATAAGCACACGAGTACGTAGCTCACAAAATAAATGGTGTTTCTTGCCACATTTGGATGTTATACTAATATGTCATGGTTATATGAGCAAGGTTGTAGGGACCACAAAATAAATGGTGTTTGTAAATTTCATTTGTCAAACTAGTTATCAAACACTTTCAAAGAGTAAGTGTTAAAATCTAAGAAAAGTTTTAAATTGTGATAAACACCTTAAATGACCCAACTTGGCATACATATAAAGTCATTTAAGAACCAACAATTAAAAGATATATAAGATGATATTGTGCCTATTAATATATCATTATTCGTCTGTGTTAGGGTTCTAATAAAAGTTGTATGTATCTAATGATTTATTTAGTGGTTAAAAAACTCTAATGTGTTTAAAATATTCAACATTGAGTCGTATTTGGGGGCTAATTCAAAGCTAAATAACCTCAATCATACAACAATTGATGATGTGGTTATACTTAAAATCTAACGCCTACATATCGTGCTAGAGATCTACGAAAGTCTAGAAACATTTAATGGTCAATAACTAATTAGTCCGAGTGAAGGAGAGTAAGTTTAATTACTTTTCCAAGACAACTCCATGTGTTCTAGTGATAGTTAAAACACATTCCCTACATTTTAATTTGGATACGAATATTATATATATAACACTTGGCCTTGTTCATATCATCAACATAAAAACATTTATACTATGCATAGTGTATATGCCAAGTTTCATGCCATTTCAAATCCGATTAGTAATTTATTTAGAGATAAGAAAATATACGTTTGCAAAAGGTTGGTTGTGCCCCACAACAACCTATTTGACTTGTGGATAATAGTTGTTCCACCAATTGGCACTGCAGGAACTCATGTCATCTGTACTCATCGATAAGTTTTGTTGTACCGATGCATGTGGCATGACAGTGCAATCTTATTGCATTGTGTGAAGTGGTACAACCAAATGGTTAGGCTTAAAAAAAATTTGGATAGATTTTTTTTTTTGAAAAGATAAAAAATTATGAACAGAGTATAGCTAAGTTGGTTGTATTTTTTGGTGGAATCTGTACATCTAGGATCAAGTTATTGACATGAAACGTCAGTTATTATATATTTTGTATTTTAGGATTTAACGATGTTGTTCTTGTATTTGATCACAATATTATATTGTTACATAGTTTACATGACATGTTTGATAACAACACAATGCAAAGGTTA
Organism: Microstegium vimineum; assembly: GCA_022036555.1. Lineage (NCBI taxonomy): Eukaryota > Viridiplantae > Streptophyta > Magnoliopsida > Poales > Poaceae > Microstegium > Microstegium vimineum. The sequence continues at coordinate 12,920,859 of CM039123.1, read as the reverse complement.
TAACAATATTGGATTGCTACATAATTTACATGATATATTTGATTACAATATAATGCAAAAAAAATGCAGCAACTAATAAAACATGAAAGAGTATTTGCTGATGGACACTACTGAATATTTTCTTTATTAGAAGACACTCTTCAATTGTAGTAATTAGCTCCTAGACACTATGTCTATTAAAATAATATTAGTTAGGACTATATGTGAGATACAAGTTAAAAGTTTCCAAAATAACTCCGACTAATAGAATACAACATTTTATAGTTATCTAAAAAATTCATAACTTTTGCATATAAAGTCGAATAAAGACGATCTTTACATCAAAGGTGTAGTGTTCGTTGAGATTTACAATTTAGTTGGCAACTTTCTGCTAAAAAAATATTTAGAATCTAAACAATTATTTAAAATTCTTAGATTGTGAATTTTAAATTAGAATATGTAAAATCATTTAGATCTTAAATATTCATTTTATTATTTTATATTTTTAAATTAATAACAGAATTTCTAATGTCTGTGGTATAGATCATGCCAACGTTTGAAGTCATTTGGAATTTCTAAATTTAAGAAAATAAAATAGATAATTAGGATTCTAAATGAGTTTAAATTAAAAATTTATGAACTACAAAGTTATATAGTATTGATAACTGCAACTTTTGTATATTATATGTCAACATTTTAGGTTATTCGATAATTTAAAACTTTGAATTTCAAACTATGAGAATTTTAAAAGAACTTTCTATAATTCTATAGTTTGAAATAAAAACTTGTCAGCTCTGGAGTTTTATATCACATGAGAGAAAAAAATGAGTTTCATCTCTCTTGACATGAGAGTATTAATTCTCTATGAGTCATGAAATTGTCACCGACCACACCACAGAAGATGAAGGCCCTAGCAAGCTTACGAAGGAACGACGCAAGGCCAGGCCCAACACCAAGTACGTCGGACCCGACTGGGTGTAAAGCCCAATACGTCAAGACCCATGTAACGGGTTGGCATCGTTGCCTTGTAATGTGAGCAACGAGAGGAGGGAGGACAAATTGGAACATTTCTGTATCGAACCCAGCCTGAGGCTGAGGTCGTGGCGGTGCCGAGCGTGTTGCCAACGGCCGAGCTCCATTAACGAATCCTACCACCGCCATCTATACCGTGATTCCGGTGACAAACTGGTATCAGATCCAACATCCTGGCGTTCCACCCCTACTGTACTAGGAAGCAGATGTCGATGGCTACGCCTGAGGAACAATTCGGCCAGATTTTGGCGTTGTTGTCCCAAAATTCCAAGGGAATCTCCGATCTTCGTCAATCCATGGAGCAAGTGACTCAAGCGAAGGCCGAGTTCGAGCAGTGGAAGCCGGAGGTGAATGGTCGCGTGGCTGATCTGGAGCACGCGGTCAACTACCTCAGAGAGCGCATGGAGCAGTTCTTCGGGGATAAGTCCAAGCATGCGGTCTCCGACGATGAACCTCAGATCGAGCACCCCGAACCGGATCCAATAACCAGTTCGGGGAAGAAGGTGATGGGCTCCGCTCACCTGGAGCCACCCTCGCACGAGGCATCGCCTGGGCAAATTGGCCACCGCGACGAAAATCAACACCGGGGTGAGGGATTCGGGATGGTTTTCACCATTCCGGATCCGCCTCCGGTCATAGGTGCGAAGAATTTCCACTCGAGCCCTCTGTTACCTCGCGTGATTGATAATTCCAAGCATCGTGACCTGAGCTTCTATGACTCACTTCCCCCTGGGGCTCTGCCTAACTATGATTTTCCAAAGTTTGATGGGTCGAACCCTAGGTCGTGGGTTCAGAGAGCTGAAACTTATTTCGATGTGTATGCTGTTGAGCTTAGCAAATGGGTTAAGATAGCCTCGATGCATTTCATAGGCTCTGTTGATTTATGGCTCCACACTTTGAAACCCCAGCTAGCTTCCTTGTCCTGGGAAGAGTTCACTGTTTCTGTTTGTTCTCGCTTTGATAGGGACGAACACAACCAGCTCTTTAGATCCTTTTATCGTGTTAAGCAGAGCACCACTGTTTCTGATTACATAGAGTATTTTAGCGACGTTTTGCATCAGCTTCTAGTTCATGACCCTAGCATTTCTTCCACTGCTATAACAAACCGTTTTGTGGATGGGCTTAAAAAGGACATTCGTGCAGTAGTTATGGTTCATCGACCGAGAGATCTGGATACTGCTAGTTCTTTGGCCTTATTGCAAGAAGAAGCTATGACGAATTTCCCTGTTCGAGATGCTAAGAAGTGGGATCCATCTGGTGCTGCTAAGAAGTGGGATCAGTCCAAATCTTCTGAATTCTCGAAGGGTTATCCTCACTCGAAGCCGCTGGCGGCTCGAGGGGAGGACAAAAGAAGGCCGATCAGTTCAAGACAAGTACCTCTGAAGACAAATTGTCAGCTTTGAAGGCTTTTAGGAGAGCTAAAGGACTATGCTTCAAATGCGGCGAGAAATGGGGTCGTGAACACAAATGCCTAGCCACTGTTTCCTTGCACGCAATTGAAGAAGTCTGGCAATTTCTCAGTGATGATAGTTTTGATCATCATGTTTTAGATTAGGAAGAAGATTCTGGTGATGAATTGATGAGTCTGTCAGTACAAGCAATACATGGCACTGAAGGATCTCAAACTCTCAGGTTCAGAGGTTTCTTGGCCGGTCAGGAAGTCTATATGCTGCTTGATTCTGGAAGTTCCCATTGTTTCATTGATCAACACATGGCTGACAGATTGGGAGGTTGGCAATCACTTGATCAACAGGTGCAAGTCCGAGTAGCCAATGGGAGCTCAATACCCTATACTCATGAAATACCTGACACCTTGTGGGGGTTACAAAGTCACACTTTCCAAAGTACGTTCAAGACCATTCCCTTGGGCTGTTATGACATCATTCTGGGCATGGACTGGCTCTCCAAGCATAGCCCTATGCAAATCCACTGGGCTAAAAGATGGTTACAATTTGAACACCAAGGGAAACAAATTCAGTTACAAGGTATTCAACCTACCACTAGTTGGGGGGCCCCTGTCAACAGCAGTCAGCTTCAGGCTATGCTTAGAACAAATTCTGTTCTACATATGGTACAAGTCAATGCAGTGGAGACTTCTTCAATAGACAAACCTATACCTCCTGCAATTCAAGGAATAATTGATAGTTTTTAGGAGATCTTCCAACCTTTACCTCATCTGCCACCACCAAGAACAGGGGATCATAAAATACCATTGATACAGGGTGTTCAACCATTCCGACTCCGACCCTATAGATATAACCCATTCCAGAAGGATGAGATTGAGAGGCAGATCAAGGATTTGCTACAGAAAGGACTCATTTAGTCTAGTTCCAGTCCTTTTGCCTCACCTGTTCTCCTTGTCAAAAAGAAGACTGGTGATTGGAGGTTGTGTGTTGACTATAGAAGATTAAATGCCCTGACAGTAAAGAACAAGTACCCTTTACCTGTGATTGATGAGTTACTTGATGAACTTCATGGGGAAACTTGGTTCACTTCTCTGGACTTATGTTCTGGATTTCATCAGATCAGGATGGCACCAGGAGAGGCTTTTAAAACTGCATTCCAAACACACAGTGGCCATTATGAGTACAATGTAATGCCATATGGTGTCACTGGGGGACCAGCCACATTTCAGGAGGTGATGAATGATGTGTTGGCCCCATTTTTGAGGAAATTTGTGGTTGTTTTCATCGACGATGTTTTGATTTACAGTAACACTTGGGAAGAACATCTGTCACATATTACACAAGTCTTCCAAGCCTTTCAACAACATCAGTTCTATGTCAAGTTGACAAAATGTTCATTTGCTCAACAGAAACAACACTATTTAGGCTATGTCATTAGCTCTGAAGGTGTTTGCACTGACCCAAGGAAAATTAAGATCATCTCAGATTGGCCATCTCCTACATCTATGAAAGAGTTGAGGAGCTTCCTGGGCATGGCTGGATACTATAGAAAATTTGTCAGGCACTTTGGGTGGTTAGCAAAGCCACTCACCAACCTTCTGAAGAAGGGTGAGCAGTACCTATCAAACTCCCAGCATCAAGAGTCTTTTGAGGCTTTGAAGCATGCATTAATGACCAGTCCTATATTAGCTCTTCCAAACTTCTCCAAACCTTTCATCCTGGAAACAGATGCTTCAGATAAAGGCATTGGAGCTGTGCTACAGCAGGATGGACACCCCATAGCCTATGTCAGTAAAGCTTTGGGACCTAAAGCATAAGGACTATCTACTTATGAGAAGGAGTATATGGCCATTCTTTTAGCAGTTGATCAATGGAGATCCTATCTACTTTAATCTGAATTCACAATCAAAACTGACCAGAAAAGCTTGATTCATCTCGATGATCAGAGGTTACACACACCTTGGCAACACAAGGCACTCACCAAGCTGTTGGGACTTAATTACCACATTGTCCACAAGAAAGGAACTGACAACAAGGTGCCATATGCCCTTTCTCGAACAACACATGCTGATATTCAAGAACTATCTGCTGTGTCAGTAGTCCAACCCACTTGGCTTCTGGACCTCCAAGCTGCCTACTCCACAGATCCTAAGGCAAGTCATCTTTTGCAAGAATTAGTTGTCAAGTCTCCTTCTAGACATGATGCTCTCAAGGATGGTATCATCTATTATAAATCCAGAGTATGGGTAGGACACTCTGCTACCATTCAACAAAAGATTTTGCAAGTGTTGCATTCTGGCCCTGCTGGTGGTCACTCAGGGATTGAAGCCACTTATCATAGAGTGAAACAACTCTTTGCCTGGCCTCACCTTAAGCAGTCTGTCCATTCCTTTGTCTCACAGTGCACCATATGCCAACAGGTTAAGTATGACAGGTCAACTTATCCTGGTTTACTAGCACCATTACCTATTCCAACTAGTGCATGGCAAACTGTTTCCTTGGACTTTATTGAGGGTTTGCCTAGATCTGCAAAATATAACAGCATACTGGTGGTAGTCGACAAATTCTCCAAATATGCTCACTTTGTTCCTTTGTCTCATCCATATGCTGCATTTCAGATAGCATTAGTATACATAACTCAAATCTATAAGCTACATGGTTTACCCAAGGCAATCATTTCCGACAGAGATAAAATCTTCACTAGTCACATTTGGAAGGAACTCTTTAAACTCCTCAAGGTAGACTTGTTGATGAGCAGTGCCTATCACCCACAAACTGATGGCCAGACAGAGAGGGTAAACCAATGTCTCAAAACCTATCTGAGATGTTTTGTTCACAGCTGTCCTACCAAGTGGTCTTCCTGGTTGTCTATGGCGGAGTTCTGGTATAATACGTCATTCCACTCTTCTTTGGGCCAAACTCCTTTCAAGGTCCTGTATGGTCATGATCCAAACCAAATGGGTATTGATGTCAGTGATTCTTGCAAGAGTATAGATCTGCAGCAGTGGTTAGGAGATAAAGATCTAATTCAACAGCGGGTTCAGCAACACCTACAACGTGCACAGAACAAGATGAAATACCATGCTGATAAGAAGAGGTCCTTCCGGGAATTTTCTGTGGGAGATTCAGTATATGTGAAGCTTCAGCCATATGTCCAAACATCCTTGGCCACCGGATCTTGAAACAAGTTATCATTCCGCTATTTTGGGCCTTTTACAATCACTGACAGAATTGGCTCCACTGCATACAGATTGGCTCTTCCTGATAGTAGTACTATTCACCCAATTTTTCATGTCTCCCAGCTCAAGGCGGCCGTATCTCCTCACCAACAGGTACTCTCTAAATTACCTGATACTGACTCCTACCTACAGATTCCGATACAGATTCTGGATCGCCGGCTCCATCAATATCCCACTCATACTGTCCCGCAAGTTCTGGTGCAATGGTCCGATCTCCCGACTCAACTTTCTACTTGGGAAGATGAGGGAGCTCTTCGTCAAGAATTTCCTGGTGCACCGGCTTGGGGTCAAGCCGTGTTTCGAGGGGGGGGGGGAGAATGTCACCGACCACACCACAGAAGATGAAGGCCCTAGCAAGCTTACGAAGGAACGCTCGCAAGGCCAGGCCCAACACCAAGTACGTCGGACCCGACTGGGTGTAAAGCCCAATACGTCAAGACCCATGTAACGGGTTGGCATCGTTGCCTTGTAATGTGAGCAACGAGAGGAGGGAGGACAGGCTGGAACATTTCTGTATCGAACCCAGCCTGAGGCTGAGGTCGTGGCGGCGCTGAGCGTGTTGCCGGCGGCCGAGCTCCATTAGCGAATCCTACCACCGCCATCTATACCGTGATTCCAGTGACAGAAATATGAAACTCTAGAATAAAACTTTGCATTGAGAGAGGATGCTTTATCCAAGTTTCATTCCATTTGATAGTTTAGAAAACAACGCTACAAAACTATCAACTGAGATTGGCCAAAGGTCTTAGTGGAGTATTCATTGCATTTCCAAAAAGACTAAATCATTGTATTTCGGAAAAAGAGAAAGTAGAAAAAGAAAATTAGAGTCATATAATCCCATATCTAAAGATATACTTATTTTGGACAAATTTTAAACATTAGAGGTGAACTTATTACGAGACGAAGGGTGTACCGGCTTAAAAACTTGTCCGGATCGAAATTATTAATATTATTGACCGAAGTGAGTAGCGGTACACGATTTCTTGGAGAAGGACACGATTTTCTTGGAGAAGGGACACACTGTTTCTTGGAGCAAGGTACACGGTTTCTAACATGCTGTTTCTGGGAGCAACGGACAGCCTGTTTGTTGAGCAAGGGACATTATTATATTTGTATAAAAATATTAGCAGCAAAACTAATACAACCTACGCTATTTACCTATATTTATAAATGACATTAATTATGTATTATAAATATTAAGATTTTTTTAAATTAGTTATTTAAGGACAGAGAGAATACTCTAAGTCAAAATTATCTAAAATTTAATTAAATCGATAAAAACTAATATTAACATTTATTAAGTTAACTTAAATACATATATTATAAAAATATTTTACAAATATATCTATTAATACATATTTTGTTAGATATATGCCCATATGTTCTATTGGGACCTATTAAAATTAGTATTGTTATAGCTGGGCATCGGGCCGGCCCGGCCCGGTACCGGGCCGGCACGGCCCGATGGCCACCGGGCTGAGCAGGCACGCCGTGCCCTACGGGCCGTGCTCACTGGCCTGCGGGCCTAGCCTTCGGCCCAGGCACGGGCCTGTGGGCCGATTTTCGTGTCGTGCCAGCCCGACAAGCACAAGCCCAACAACACATCGGGTTGGCCCGACGCTTGCAAGGGGAGGGAGGCGACAACAGCGAGCCGGGAAGGAGAGGTTGACGGCGGCGCATGTGGTCGCGGAGGAGGCGGCCGTAGAGGAGGCGACCAGATTTGCAAGGCCAGAGCAGTGGCGGTGTAGTGGAGGCAATGGTTGTGGAGAAGACGACCGGATCTGCGAGGCCGAAGCAGCAGCAGGCCGGACGCGCCGGCGGAGTGGAGGAGGCCGTCGCCGCTTAGGGCCAGCGCGCTCGAAGCCGGCTGCTGCGCGAGGGGCATGGAGGAGGAGTGGAGCGAGGAGAAGTGGGGGAGGCGGTCGGGCGGAAGAGGAGGCGGCCACCCTCGGCGGCTCATGGTCACGGGCGTCGCGAGTAGTCGCGAATCGTGACTGGGGAGTGTGGGATGGGATAGGGTTACCGTCTGATGGGCCTTTACCCTTTTAGCAGTCCAAAAGAAAGCACCAGGCCAGTAATGGGCCTTTTACTAGTTTGCGGGCCGTGCCATGCCAGCTCGCGGGCTGAGGATGCGGCCCAGGCACGGCCTGCTCTCCCAGGCCAGGCCAGCCCGGGCACGATGACCTTCGGGCCGTGTCATGCTTGGGTCGAGCCAAAATAATGGGCCTCGTGCCGGGTTGACGGGCTCGGGCTACATGCCCAGGTATAAGTATTGTTTGCGTTGAGAAAAGCGTTGTACCTACATAGCATGCACTTTTTTTTTCTAGGGCTAGCAAGGGTATATGCCTTCATTAGGCTTGCTCTCATGATAACCTTCAAAAGAAGTCAATAAATTTTAAAGTTAAGAAAGTTAATGTCTAGCTGTCAACGACCATATTATCTACTACTAAAAAAATAACGCAGTTAACACTACTAGAGAACAACCCTTTGGTTGATGTCCAAAATTAACTTTAGTCTCAAAATTTTTTACGTCCGGGACTAATAGATCTTTAGTCCCCACACCAACCGGGACTAAAGGTCCAGAACATTTAGTCTCGGTTGGTGTTACGAACCGGGACTAAACGTCCCTCGATGCGTGGGTTCAAAAGGAACGAGTCCCATCTATTGACAAATAAGTTGAATAGGTGGGATGGTTCATGCACGTGTGGTAGTGCAGGAGGTCCTAGGTTAGGCAGGACTAAAGGAAGGAAGGGACCTTTAGTCCTGGATTTCTAGTCCCGGTTGGGAAAACCGGGAATAAAGGCCCTTAGCAACCGCGATAAAAAGTCATTTCTGTAGTAGTGTAAGTGTTATAAAACTAGAAAAACATACAAGGGCTCGTGCCAAATCAAAGATTTAAACTTGATTGAGCATGTACCAGCAGCAATGTTTTAAATAGCGAGCTAAGGCCAAGGTGTTTAGCGTTTTATAAACCGTAATTAGCGGACTTTAGCAGCAAAATTGTGCATGAACGCAAATAGCGGCACAATTTTTTCAAGCTATTTCGGGCTATAGCGGCAAAAATAACGGGCTATTTTTTTCCTTGACCAGCAGTATAGGCTCGAGTGAACACTATTTGCAGAATTGCATCTTTTTTGGATGCAAATAGTACTATTCTAACTAGTATTTGTAAGTATCTTTTAGAAAGAAAAATCCTTACAACTGCTAGTACCTTTATTTTGGTGATGTTGCTTCCTACCCTGTGAAGTCCACCAATTCTCCATATTGTTGAACAATCGCTTAAGATAAAAGTTTAATATTCTCTTTATGTTCTTCCCAGGAAATGGAAAAGGAAAAGAAAAGAGTAGCTTAGAAGCCTCATGCTTCAGCTGAGTCTATGAAGGAGACAAGTTCAACTGCAATGCACAGTGTACAAAGTGTACGGTGCCATTTAGACTTTTAGATCCTGGGTTCACCCAAACTTCACAATTATTAATGCATTATAATAAATTAAACCATTCAGCACCTGACTGACCAAAAGGTCAGACGAAATCTGTTGACACCGTTTTTCGACATGTGTCAATATGGGGTAAGACTTGTGTTGATCGGTAAGGAATTGATTGCCGTTATCTATTGGCATCAGGGTGTCACTGGTTAAATTAACGATTAGAGAAAGACTAGAGTACCGATGGTGAGTTTGAGGAATTGCCAGTGGAGGTGAGAAGGCGTTGCCGATAAAGGTAAGAATGTTGCCCATGAAAATAGGAATATGTGACCGATGGAAGTGACAAGGCGTTGCCGATAAGAGTAAGAATGGTGCCGATAAGGACAGGGATTTGTTGCCGATGGAGGCAGGAAGATACTGTTGATGAGGGCAAGAAGATGTTGCCGATAGAGACAGGAATGTTGTCGATGAAAGCAGAATAAGGTAGCTGACGTCAGCAGAAAGCTGCCGATGACTGTGGAAGGAGGTTGCAGATTAGAGGTCTGCCGATGGAAGGTTTCATCGTAAGAGATGGATATAGGAACTGATGATTTCCTGTCAGTATTATTGAAGTTTGAGTCTGACTTTTGCACGAATCATTTATTTCCTTAAAAATAGGTATTGCTGTTATGATTGAGTCCGACTCTTACACGAGTCGTTTATTTCCTTTAAAGTAGGGATTTTTGTTTAGGAAAGTTAGAGTCGTGATTGTTTACAACTCCCTTGGCCGGAGTATAAATATGTACCGGGGGTGGTGTAAGGAATATATACACAATCAATCAAATAGCTTATTATTTTCATTTACTTTTCCAGCAAATCTACTTTTTTGCATTACTTTTAGTCCATCTACGAGTTCTTACAAAGTTTCGACGGATTATCTCTGTTAACCTTGCAAGATCCGCGTTTTGAGCAAATCAGAGCCTTGACGTCGGGCGCATCGCTGTCGATTCGTTTTGCATCTGTTCTAGTTATCATCCTTGTCGATTATTTGGTAAAATCGACTGGCACACCTCAGGATTTTGGATTTAAAGCCTGACGTGTTCGCAGTTTCGACGGATTTTGTGTCAACACGTCTTTTGGCACACCCAGTGGGATCAATAATACATCTTTAGATCACAGTTTAACCCATCTCAGGCTTAATGGGGGATACTGGTGTCAATCCAAGCAATTTCATTGAAGTCTTCGAAGAAAATCTAAAAGATGATCAGAAGCATGCTATGGAGGAGTACAAGTAGTTGTATCTGAAATCCTTCAGCTTAAACAGGAGCGGTGAAGCTATCCAGAAGCAAGATCCACCGTTGTCATGGTAGGTCACTTTCGACGTCAATCCTGGTAAATTACAAGAGATGGTTAATTTTGCACTAAATCATGCATTAATTAGCCACTCCAATGTGTTGTCCAATACTGTGTACAATGCTGTTATGCAATCTTTCAAAGAGGGACAGGCACCCAAGTATGTTGGTCCGGCGTATCATCAGCCTGGATCGGCATCTATTGCAAATCCATCGGCGGCTCCAATGACATCTTCCCAGCCTGTGGATGCTACTGCCGATGAGGTTACGCCGCCAAGATCAAGCCCTGAAAGCATCACTCGATTAAACACAGATCTGGTGGCATCGGCAATGTCAGGACCTGCAATTAAGAATCAGCCAGCTCCAGCCAACTGGTGGGGATACGGTATGCCTCCAAATCCATTTGCCGATTCTAATCTGATCCAAGGTGACAATATAGCATGGAAGGGTCCCATGGCATCGGCAATACCTGCACAGCCGATGATCCCGACGATGCATTACGCTACATCCTCTCCAACTGTGCAGTTGCCGTCAGAAGACCTTTAGATGGCAATACTCAAACTGCCTTATATGCCACCATCAGCTAGTCCTTTGCCGATGCAACAAAGCATGGCGGCTGTAAGTCAACCCATAGTGGTGGAAAATCCTCAAGCCGGGGTAACAACGCATCAAGGTGGCCAATTTGATGATTACTCCAGAGTACAGGAGCGACAGGTGCCAGTTAGCTATCAGACATCGGCGAATTACATGCCGATGATTTGTAATCCTGGTTGGACTGGTCAAATGTCGATTCAACAACAGGTGGTACAACCTGAATATCAATATTTGACGAGCATTCAGAATGAGGCATCGACATATCGACCGATGAATATAATGCCACAATTCACCCCCGTGGGCGCTCAGAGTGCTCCATCGGCAAATCAGCTGATGCATAATATTCAGCGAGCTGGTGCTGCACCTGCACCATTTGTTCCGACTTATTTGCCACAGAGATATGAAGAGGCATATCAACCAGTTCAGCCGGTCAACGTTCAGCCAGCTCATCGGCAAGATCAAGATGCATACTGGGCCGATAAGATTGCCGAAGTGATGAAAGAACAATTCGGCATTAAGCCTAAGGTTAACACATACTCTTATCGGATGCCATACCCTCCGGCATATGACTTGATTTTCTCTCCCGAATCGGTACAAGGTGCCGGATTTCACAAAGTTTTCTGGACAAGATGACACATCAACTATGGAGCATATCAACCGCTTCATTATCCAGTGTGGAGAAGCAGCCAGCAGAGATGAACTGAGGATGAGATTGTTCTCGTCATCATTATCTAGATCGGCATGATCTAGAGAAGCAGTTTCTGTGATTACTTGGGCCGATCTAGAGAAGCAGTTTCACAAGTACTTCTTCGCTGGTATACGTGAGAAGAAGATTACTGATTTGGTCAAGCTAAGGCAGCGTAATGATGAATCGGTAGAAAGCTTTGTCCAGAGGCTGCGAGATGTAAAAAATAAGTGAAATAGCTTGGTGCTTGACGATCGGCAATTGACAGATTTGGCTTTCCAGGGATTGCTGCCACACATCAAGGACAAGTATGCATCTCAAGAGTTTGAAAGTCTGAGCCATCTCGTGCAGAGAGTTGCCGATCAAGACGTTAAAACTTTCGAACCAAGGAAAACTTGGAATAAAAAGGTATCCTACCTTGGGCAAGAAGAAGATTCTGATTCAGATGAGGAGCCAAGTATCGGTGCTGCTGAATGGGTCAAGAATAAGAAGCATGGATCTTGTCCGTTCGGCCAGAAAGAGACTGAAAAATTCACCTTCGATGTTACCAAGGCCGATAGGATATTTGATCTGTTGCTGCAGGAAGGGCGGATTAAATTGGCGCCTAATCAAGTGATTGTATTGGCAGAAGAGCTCAAGAAGATCAGGTATTGTAAGTGGCATGATGCAACTTCACACAATACTAATGATTGCAGGGTTTTTAGGCAGCAGCTGCAATCAGAAATTGAATCTGGGCGGATTAAGTTTGAAAATCCTAAAACCTATAAGCCAATGAAGATTGATCAACACTCATTTCCAAATAACATGGTGGAAACTAGTGGAAAGGTTAAAGTGCTAACATCGGAAGCTGCCAAGAGAAATGCATCGGTGGATCCTGAACACCAGATAGCCGCGCATGACGTGAAACGGAAGGGGTTTGCCGATGACAGAAAGGGCAAAAGGGTTGCCGATCAAAGCAGCAGTGCCAGGAGATCTCAAGGTGTCATAATCACGCATAGGCAGCGAAAGCGAGATTATCGGCGAGCGCAGGAAGAGCAATATCGGTAGCAAGAGGAAGAAAGACGCCAAGAGTGGTATCGGCACAAAGATCATTGGAGGTGTCCCTTCTTTATTCATTGCTGGGAAGAAGGCATCAACCTACCCACTGCCGATAATTGCTCTGAGTGTAATGGATACTATCCTGCCGATCGGTCAGAAAAAAAAACCATGTTTCGATGGTTAGGCATTAAGCTTTGGCAGGCCGATCAGAGAGAAAAAATCAGCACATGATCGGCTGGGGGGCAAGCTCAGCGTACATGACAGGCTCGGTAAGCGTGTTCATCAAGAAGAGCTTGAGGAGCTGGCTAATGCAAGAGTGCCAGATGAAGAAATACTATCTAGAGATCCAAACGTAAGGGGTGGTGCAGATGCAAGTGATGAAAAACAGTACCAACCTGTTTGGAAAACTAAGCTTCCTCAGTGGTGCCCCAAGGGTCTAACAAAGACTCAGAAAAGAAGGATTCAGCGTGAACACCAGGGGGATATGTATCACGGTGAAGATCCTTCAAGAGAGAAATCTCCAGTTAAGCAGTGGAGGCTGAAACGCAAGGATAGGGATCCATCGGCAGAAATCAATATGGTTGTAACATTGCCGATGGAACTTATGGCGCCTATTGATGAGGAAGAAGCTGCTGAGATGGCACAGTTAGTACTGGACCCAATGGCAGTTGTCTTTGAAAAGCCTACCGATGATGAAAGGTAGCATTTGAGGGCCTTGTTTGTCAAAGGCAAAGTTGATGGGCAGCCAGTATCCAAGATGCTAGTAGATGGTGGAGCGACAGTCAATATAATGTTGTACGTTATGTTTAGGAAACTAGGGAAAGGTGACCAGGACTTAGCCAAGACAGACATGATGCTTAAAGATGTTGAAGGAAATGTGTCGCCAGCTAAGGGAGCAGTGTGCATTGAATTGACCATCGGCAGTAAAACTTTTGCCGACGACATTTTTTGTGATCAATGGCAAAGGTACCTACAACTTGCTCCTAGGAAGGGATTGGATCCATGGCAATTGTTGTATCCCTTCTACAATGCACCAGAGCCTCGTGCAGTGGGTTGGAGACAGGATTGAAGTCGTCCAGAGTGAGGCTTCGTTAATCGTTGCATCGGCAGAATCAGAAACTTATGAACAAACCAAGTGCATATCAGGTGAAGCTTGGGATACGGAGTTCCTCAAGGTTGCCGATTACCGAATCATACCGATCCAAGCAGTCGGTTCTGAAGGAAAGTTTTAATGGATCAATTCGCTGATGACGGAAAACTTGGGCAGAGGTTCACATCGACAGATGATTTACTAGAGATAGATATTGGTGATGGTAGTAAACATAGGCCAACCTTTATTAGTGCTAAGTTAGATTCCCGATGTAAGCAACAGTTGAATGATTTACTAAAAGAATATAAAGATTGTTTTGCTTGGGATTATACAGAGATGCCTGGTTTAGACCGATCAATAGTTGAGCATCGATTACCTATTAAATCTGGTTTCCAACCACATCGGCAGCCAGCGCGCCGATGCAATCCTCTTGTATTACCTGACATTAAAGCCGAAATTACAAAATTAATTGAAGCTGGATTTATTCGGCAATGTCGATATGCCGAATGGATTTCTAATGTGGTTCCTGTGTATAAGAAAAATGGAAAACTTCGTGTTTGTATTGATTTCAGGAATCTCAACAAGGCTACGCCAATGGATGGCTACCCGATGCCGGTTGCCGATCTGCTCATTGATGCCGCTGCTGGACGTCAAATCATTAGTTTTATGGATGGTAGTGCTGGATATAATCAAATATTCATGGCTAAAGAAGATATATCCAAGATTGCGTTTAGATGTCCAGGTCATGTCGGTTTATTTGAGTGGGTCGTGATGACTTTTGGTTTGAAGAACGCCGGTGCTACTTATCAGAGAGCAATGAATTTCATTTTTTATAAGTATATCGACACGATAGTTGAAATCTATATTGATGATGTGGTGGTCAAGTTCAAAAACTTTGAGAAGCATCTTGCCGATTTGCGAAAGATTCTAGAGTGCACAAGGGAACATGGGTTGAAGATGAATCCTAATAAGTGTGCGTTTGGTGTATCGGCAGGTCAATCCCTAGGATTTATGGTGCATCAAAGAGGTATCGAGATCGGTAGAAAATCTATTGATGCAATTAACAAGGTGGTTGCTCCCACAAACAAGACTGAATTGCAGTCTTTGATCGACAAGATTAATTTTATTAGAAGATTTATATCTAATTTGTCTGGGAAGATTAAATCTTTTAGCCCGCTGTTAAAGCTGAAGGCCGGTCAAGAATTTGCATGGAAGGAAGAACAACAATCAACCTTAGAAGAAATTAAGAGATATTTGGTAAATCCTCTAGTCTTGATGCCGCCTCAACACGGGAAACCTTTCAGGTTGTATTTATCTACCAATGACATCGTTATTGGGTTAGCCTTGGTCCAGTAATTTGAAGGGAAGGAATGTATAATTTATTATTTGAGTAGAAGATTGGTGGATGCTGAGACCAGATATTTGGCTGTTGAGAGGTTATGTTTATGTCTATACTTCTCTTGTATTAAATTAAGGCATTATTTGTTATCGGCCGAATGTACTGTCATATGCAAGGATGATGTGGTTAAGTACATGCTGTCAATGCCGATATTGAGTGGGAGAATCGGCAAATGGATTTTAGCGCTGTCAGAGTTTGATTTGATGTATGAATCGACTAAGGCAGTTAAGGGTTAGGTGATGGCTGATTTTGTTACTCAGCACTGTGGTACAGTGAGTTTCGTACAAATTGCTCCTTAGACTTTGTTCTTTGATGGATCTACGTGCAAGGAAGGAGCAGGTATCGGCATTGGTTTAATTTCACCCCGAGGAAAAAAGTATGAGGTCTCATTGCCGATTGTTGCTACTTCAACAAACAATCAGGCTGAATACCGGGCTTTGCTAAAGGGGTTGGAATTACTCAGGGAGGTACGTGCCGATGCTGTGGAAATCTTTGGTGACTCCATGCTAGTGATCAATCAGTTGATTGAGATTTATGAGTGCCGAAGTGAAATTTTAATTGCACACCATGAAAAGTGTGTACAATTATTAAAAGAATTCAAAGAATACCACCTTGGGCATATTCCGAGACTGCATAATGAAGAGGCTAATCGGTTAGCACAGTACGCTTCAGGGTATCAGCCGATTCAGGAAATAATGACATCAGTGATAGTTGCCGATGACTGGAGAAAAGAGATTGCCGATTATTTAAGGGACCCGTCTAGGAAGGTTGGAAGACATCTAAGGTTTCAAGCTACCAAGTATGTGCTCCTTGATGATGAATTATATTATCGGACGATTGATGGAGTTTTGCTCAGATGCCTTAGTAAAGAAGAATCAAAAGAGTTGATGGGCGAAATTCATGAAGGAGTATGTGGAGCACATCAATCGACATTCAAAATGAAGTGGATGATTAGACGGAATGGGTATTATTGGCCGACAATTCTTGAGGATTGTTTCAGATACTTCAAAGGGTGTCAAGATTGTCAGAAGTTTGGTAATATTCAGAGAGCACCTGCATCGACAATGAATCCTATAATCAAACCTTGGCCGTTTAGAGGATGGGCTATTGATCTCATCGGCCAGATTTATCCGCCATCGAGTAAAGGGCATAAATTTATACTTGTTGCTATCGATTATTTCACAAAGTGGGTTGAAGCTATTCCTTTGAAGAAGGTAACATCGGCAAACATGATAGACTTTGTGAAAGAGCATATTGTTTACCGATTTGGTATTCCTCAGACTATTATGACTGATCAAGGGACGATGTTTACATCGGGAGAGTTTGATGCGTTTGCTATCGGTATGGGGTTTAAGGTTTTAAACTCCTTTTCTTATTATGCTCAAGCTAATGGTCAGGCTGAAGCAACTAATAAAGGGGTTATTAAACTTATCAAGCGCAAAATTGAGGAAATCCTAGAAGGTGGCATGTAGTGTTAAATGAAGCTTTATGGTCATATCAGAGGCATGTCATGGTGCAACTAAAGTTTCACCGTATCAGTTGGTTTATGGGCATGATGTTGTCCTGCCTTGGGAAATTAAAACTGGTTCTAGACGATTGTCTTCCCATGATCGATTAACAACTGATGAATATGATATTCTTATGAAGGATAAGTTAGAAGATCTAGCGGGTCATCGGTTGAGAGCTCTGATCAGCATCGAAGAAAACAAGAAGAGGGTTGCCAGATGGTATGACAAGAAAGTAAAGGTAAAAGAATTTGCCGATGGTGATTTGGTGTAGAAATTGATTTTACCGATTGGGAGGGTCCGTTTTGGATAAATCGATGTGTTCCTGGTAATGCTTATATTTTGGAAACCCTCGAAGGGGTTGCGTTTCCTAGAGCAATCAATGGTAAATATTTTAAAAAATATTATCCTAGTATCTGGACGGATGCATGAGATAATACATATATAACTGCCGATGGTAGGCTTATCATACATAGCATCAGCAAAAGAGGCATTAACGTTATAATACAAGCCAGTCATCAAGTTTTGAGTTGTCGGTACAACAAGATTACAAGAGAGACTGAATAGATAAAATTGCACGAAGGCGAATTTGGTCTGCTTCTTCTATCTCCTTGGCATCGTCATCGGAAGTGCCTTCAATGGGCTTGATCTTTCTCTTCAACAGAAGGGCCTGCCAAGCGTCAACATCTCTTTCTTGTTGTAGAGCTTTGACGGCATAGGGAAGTTGATCCTTCTTTTGGTTGACCACGTTTAAGGCTTCATCAACTTTCTTCAGCTCTGCTAGTAGTTCTTCCTTTCTTGCCGATAGATGGGTGATTTCTTGTTCGAGATCGATGCTAGAGGCTTCTAAGTGACCGATGCCCTTGTGATTTTCATCGACAGTTTGCTTGAATTGGAACATCTCCTCTTCAAGCTTTGTTTGGGCGGCCCTATTAGCAATGCGGCGTGAGGCCCGTTGGTATTGGAGTTGTCGGCTCTCAAGAAATGCCGCTTGGAAGAGTATTTCTTCGACATCGGCACGCAGTTGGCCTTGAATTTCCTTGAAAGCTATCCTTACTGCATTTGAATCTTGGACTAGTTCGGATGTGCTTTGTTGTAGTAAGGATAACAATGCTTCAAGTTTGGATTTCACTTCTGCCGATATAGCATCTGATGGTGGAGCAGAGCTTTCTTCTTCTTCATCATCGTCCGGTATATTGATGGCAAAAGAGAATAGGTTGTTGGGGGAGTCTTGGGCCTGAGAAGAAGAAGATTAGAGTTTGCTGATCACAAGTTTGTGTTTTGCAAGTTTTATGACAGTCAGTTTACCATCTTTAGACGGATCTCTTGCCTCGGGCTCGGCAAAGCAGCTGGCGCGGTGGTGTCTTGAGCATCGGTGATGGTTGCCGATGAACTTGCTTCTGTGACTGGAATGGTTAGTGCCAGTGCTGATGCCGACACCGATGACGTTTCTGTTACAGCTAATCCCTGCGGCACTGGCGTTGTCTCTTGGGTGGAGGCTTCGACTGGCTAGAGCAGCAGCAACAGTCGATGGAGTGGCAACCGATATAGTCGGTGTTGACTTCGGCTTGATGCTGACCTTGGGAGCTACCCTTTGTTGCAAGAAGGAAGATAATGATGGAGCCCTGCTACCAATTACCGATGTGGGATTGGTCGGTCGCAAGTTGAAGTTTTTGCTACTTCTGCTCTTCTTTGGGATTAAGTCATTAACCTGTTAACAGAGTCAGTTGTCGATACATTTGGAAGAATAAAAAAGGGATAATATCAAGGAAGAGCTTACCGTAGTATCGGGAATGACGTGATCAGTGTCAATCAGGTGTCGATAGTAGTCTGACGATACATAGAATAGTTGGTCCTTCCACTCTTGCCACCAAAACTTGTATGACTTAGTGATGAAGGAGATTGGCGCCCAGGTAGACAAGTCGATATTGGTTGTATCGGCATGAGGGGAAAGGTGGACGATTCTGTTCCAGTCCATGGTACTGGTGATGGCTTCTCTGGGCTTCACCACATTGGCGTAGCATAGCTTGATCGGCAGTTGCCCGAATGCTACTTGCCTTGCTGCTGCCGATGGGTAGTAGAACTCGTAGGAAGCCTGTGTATTCTTCCCGCTCCCGAAGATGTTCACTAGGATTGCGCGGGGAATGAGGATGGCTCTCATGATTTCTTCATCTTTGTCTGAATCTGCATCGACTATGTTGAAGGAAAGAGGAAATCTGTTATCGGCATCAACATTGGGCCACCAAGCCCGGTTTGCGGAAGGGATTCCACAGTAAAATCTCTGGAAAAATCTGTCGATCTGGTCCTCATTAGCATCAGTCCCAGGTAGAACTACGATGGCTTCGCCGAAGTTGAGAGGAGAGCGAGTTGCTGGTTCGTCGTCGGCAAGCGTGTGGTCTTCAGCTAGGTCCCGTAGAAATTCTTGACTGAACATATCAAATTGGAGGACTTTATGCATATGAGCGTTCAACCACATATTCACAAACCACCAGGGCCCTCCAATGTTGCCGATGGGTTCACCCCGTAACAATTTCTCTGACACTTGATGCAGAAGACGGTAAACTGCACCGAGGAGATATCGGCCAAGAGGAAGTCGAGCTCTATTGGCTAAGAGTTCTGCTGCCGGGAGATACATGTTGGTTGACCCGACTGTCCTGCCGCAAAAGATGAATTTCTCCAGCCACATGTTTAGGAAGGTGGCGTGCTCCCTTGGCCTACCGATCCAGTCTTTTGGTATTCCTGGATATATCTAGTCCAACCACCGATGTTGCGGGTAGTTACCCGATGCTCAGGCTTTCTGTTGATGAGACTGACATCATCGGCAGAAGAAATATCAAGACCAGTAAGCATGTACACATCGGCAAGTGTAGGAGTAGCTGGTCCATGTCTAAATAGGAATGCATTCATGGTGTCGGACCAGAAGTAGGATGCGGCGATCATCATGGATTCATTTTTTGCCGTATCGGCAATGGATAACTTGATACATTGATCCAGTTGGCGCTCTGCCCAGTAAACTCGCTATGATCTGGCCATCCTTAGGTACCAGTTTTTCCACCCTTTGGTAGGTTTGGGCCAAGAACGGAAGATATCTGCCCATAACCCTAGATCAAAGTGTTCGACTCTGAAAGGAACCCGGTTGACCTCTGCATTTATGGTTTCGGTTGGATCGATATTCCCCATCGGACCCAAACAGCAGACGTGTGGTTGATCGGTGGGGATTACTATTCTATTGCGCATTTCCTAAATTCAGAAAACAAAAAGGGAGAGGAAAAAGAGATCACGAAACAATGCAGAAGAAGATCGCAAAGTATGGAGTGAGAGGAAGAGAAATTGACCGTAGGAACGGTGAAACTGATCGCCATTGGGTCGGAGGAGTTCTTGTAGGTCGCGCCTTGCTGGTGGGAGGAGTCGCCGGTTGAATGTCGCCGGAGTGTTCTTCGAAGGCGCCGGTGAAATGGGGAATGAAAGCGAATGAGGATGTGAGCTCGGGGAGAAGAACATGTTGGATGACGGTGATTTTTATAGGCCTGAAGACGCCAGGGGCATTTTGGAGTTTTCTTTTCACTGAGCAGAGATATGGAAGGGTATGGTAGTGGATTCGCGCGATGATCGAGGAATTATGAGAGTGGATTGCGACTGTTCGCGCTACAGTTACGGGGTTTTATTGGTAACTTGCAGTTTTTGCGCACGGGAATCGAGGAAGTCGTGCAGGTATCTTGAAGGAGAAGGTTGTAGTAGAAAAAATTTCGGCGCATAAAATATTTTATTCTCCAAAATTGGGGGGGGGGGCATGTGTTGACACCGCTTTTCGGCATGTGTCAATATGGGGTAAGGCTTGTGTCGATCGGTAAGGAATTGATTGCCGTTATCTATTGGCATCAGGGTGTCACTGGTTAAATTACCGATTAGAGTAAGACTAGAGTACCGATGGTGAGTTTGAGGAATTGTCAGTGGAGGTGAGAAGGTGTTGCCGATAAAGGTAAGAATGTTGCCGATGAAAACAGGAATATGTGACCGATAGAAGTGAGAAGGTGTTGCCGATAAGAGTAAGAATGGTGCCGATAAGGATAGAGATTTGTTGCCGATGGAAGCAGGAAGATACTGTTGATGAGGGCAAGAAGATGTTGTCGATAGAGATAGGAATGTTGCCGATGAAAGCAGAATAAGGTAGCTGACGTCAGCAGAAAGTTGCCGATGTCTGTGGAAGGAGGTTGCAGATTAGAGGTCTGCCGATGGAAGGTTTCATTGTAAGAGATGGATATAGGAACTGATGATTTCCTGCCAGTATTATTGAAGTTTGAGTCTAACTCTTGCACGAATCATTTATTTCCTTAAAAATAGGTATTGCTGTTATGATTGAGTCCGACTCTTGCACGAGTCGTTTATTTCCTTTAATTATTTCCTTTAAAGTAGGGATTTTTGTTTAGGAAAGTTAGAGTCGTGATTATTTACAACTCCCTTGGCCGGAGTATAAATATGTACCGGGGTGGTGTAAGGAAATCAATCAAAGAGCTTATTATTTTCATTTACTTTTCCTGCAAATCTATTTTTTTGCATTAGTTTTAGTTCATCTACGAGTTCTTACAAAGTTTCGACGGATTATCTCTGTCAACCTTGCAAGATCCGCGTTTTGAGCAAATCAGAGCCTTGACGTCCGGGCGCATCGCTGTCGCCTCGTTCTGTATCTGTTCTAGTTATCATTCTTGTCGATTATTTGGTCAAATCGACTGGCACACCTCAGGATTTTGGGTTTAAAGCACGACGTGTTCGTAGTTTCGACGGATTTTGTGTCAACAGAATCATCCTCTAATCAAGCGCAAAAGCAGCAGCGGGGACCTCTGTGAATGTTTGCTCTAAATGCTTCGCACAGTCTGCGGCTGCTCCTTCCGAAGATGGCCCAGGCTAACGTTAAGTTCGTCCGTATCATGGACTTCTAAGTTCTAACCCTCCGACGACCAGCAAGTACCAACACGTAATTAGGGTCTCAGCCTGCACAAAAATCAAAGACACAATTATGATAAGGTTAAACTTTTGTAGGGTGTTTGATCTGAGGAACGAGTTACTCTCTCTATTCTAAATTATAAGGTGTTTTCACTATTTTAATATATGACTTTAACTATATATATTTAGATATAGTAGCATATATGTAAATGCATAAAAAATAAAAGCTAAAATATCTTATATTAGGACGAAATGAGTAGTTATTATCTTATCACTCTTTATATTGTTTCGTTTTTGAATAGAATAGGTTAATCCGTTATCTCCTCATTCGTTGGTGCAAAGTATCCTCGGTCCTAAATTAAAAGATATTTTGTATTTTTAGATATTTTTTCACTATGTATTTAAATATATCTAAATGCACAATAAAAACTATGTATGTAGAAAATTTAAGATGCTTTACAATTTAAAATAGAGGGGACAATTTAGTACTAGTATAAAAAACATAATCAAGAATGGACTTATGATGCACCACCTTATCTAAAATGATAGGTTTCTCAAACGAACACCCTGTTAATTATGTAACTGTTTCAGGATAAGAGCACACACATCGGAAAGGTCTGTTTTGGGCAACTAGAACTTAGAGAACTTGGCTGCTTCTACGTATGTGACAAAGTGCTGGAATGATCCTTGCACATCTTGCAGCAAGAAATGCTTGAGAATCAATCCTTTGTAGTGCTAGAAAATAAAAAGTTTGAGGTGTAGGTAGAGCAATCATATGACCAACTGGACATGGCAAGAAGGAAGTACACATTGAAGCTTTTAAGATGTACACACGATAGCCAAGTTCCAACTCTTACTTACACTTTCAGTCACCTTTGTTTTTTGCAGCTCTTGATTCTTTGTGCACTCAAATGATGCCTCCAAATTTGCCTGTCAGCAAGATCCACCAAGTTCTGTTACTGGCCCCAGTGACCAATGTGTTCGAGTAGAGTTTGGATACTCATCAACATTGGAAGAGCTGCGTCAGCAATGATGATGCAACGCATTCTGGAATTTCGTTGAAAATTTTCAGCAGAACTCTCCCCAGTGCTCCTGTCAAGGGCGTCGGATCCTAGGGTAGCTGGCCCTCGACTACGAAGCTCGTAGTCTCGGTCCGTCGTCTTCTCCGGCGGGATTAGACCCTGGCCGCAGGCTTAGAGAGAGTTGAGGGAGATTAGATTGAATAATATTATTGCTTGCCTCAACTCCAAGTCTCGGTTACAATATATATGGCCTAAGGCCTGCCTTACGTGAGCTATTTGATCCTAGAATTTAGGGAATATAAATAGCAACTAATAGGAAATATAAATAGCAATTAATCCTATTTTCCTAATCAGCCTGGGAGTCCCTCACGCTGATCCGT
Source organism: Microstegium vimineum (assembly GCA_022036555.1). NCBI lineage: Eukaryota > Viridiplantae > Streptophyta > Magnoliopsida > Poales > Poaceae > Microstegium > Microstegium vimineum. Next base: position 12,897,794 of record CM039123.1, on the reverse strand, counting down.
ATCGGCCTGGAAGTCCTCCCTGCGTTCCGCGCGAGAGTCCGCGTGCAACGCGACTCCCTGGCGCCACGCCCAGCGCGACTCGCGTGCTTGCGCGCGCTGGCCCAGCGCGTCAGCAGCACCTCGCCTCACCCCCCGCGCTCACGCCCGCCCAGCGCATATCGCGTGAGGCTCGCGGAGTCCGCGCCTAGCGCGACTCCTTCGCACTCGCGCACGCCCAGCGCCTCCGCGCGTGCAGCCTCCATATGCCAGCAGCAGCCGCCCAGGACTCCTCCCGTGGATGGACTGCAGGCCTGCTGCCGTGCGCGCCGCCCGCGCGTGCCGCGTGCTCCGCTGCGCTACGCACGTCCCTGGCCCGACGACGCCTAGTGTAGGTATTTCTCCACATGACAGCTCCTGTATAAAAAGGAAACCGAATTTCATCTCGTAACACGGCAAACTCTTGTAGAAAGAGTTGGACTCCCGCGGTCCCGAAAAGAATATAATTCTCAAATTTAAAAAAACCAAATTGTAACCGAAAGAATCAAAATGCTTAAGAGAGAGTGAATTGAGTTACTTTAAATTTCTAAGCAAGAATTAAAACATACTCTATAAGCCAATCACCCCAAAATGTCTACTATGTGTGATAAAAATAGAGACACAAGAAAACACACCCTAGAAACAATTCTACCCAAGCAAGATCATTTATGATGGAAACAAGTGCAAAGAAAGTAATGCTTGAAAGTAATTGCAAGGGAAGGAAGAGTGGAGTTGACACGGCGACACTTTGCTAAGATATCGAGGAGTCGACACTTCCCCCTAGTCCTCGTTGGAGCACCCGCGCAAGGGTATCACTCTCCCTTCATCTGCGCAAGGATCAAGTGCTCTCTATAGGCTTATTCTTCGCCCTTCTGGTTCGGTGAATCGCCAAGAACTGATCACAACATGGCTTGAGTCATCCACAATTGCCTCTGGATGATCTTTAAGTTCTTAATCGATACCAAATCGACTATGTGTTGTCGATTACCAAGAGTAACAAGCTCGAACTCTCACTTGACTCACACAAGCCTAATGAGATGAGTGGATGCACACTTGCTACTCTCTAGTCACTAATGAGGGATCTAATCTATGGATTAACAATTCTCACTTCCTCACTAGGGTCTTTGCTCTCTCTCACACTCTTCAAGTGTATCTCAGCTGATGGAATGAGCAAAAGTCACTTAGAGAAGCAAGAAGAGGAATATAAATACCCCCACCACCAACATACCCATTGTATTTGAATTCTACGCATTAAGGGGTGATCGGACGTGTCCGGTCGCTAGCCCAATGGCTAGTTTCTGTTCATCAACGCTAAGCACACGATGCTCCGGTGCATATTGGTCAGACACGTCTGGTCAGTCTGTGACCTCTCTGGAAATTCACTGTGTAGTGACCGGATGCGACTGAGCGTTCGGTTATAATTTGACCTCTCTGGACCCTTATTGGAACCGACCAGACGCCGCGCACAGGCGCGTCCGGTGCTTTCCCGAGAGTTAGCTGAGTTTATCGTCGTGTCCGGTGACTTGAGGGGGTGCGTCTGGTGGCTTATCCTAGTCATCTTGCACTGATCGGACGCGTCTGGTGCTAGGTGCACCAGCTTCCGGTGCATGGAAAACCCCTCAAACAACTCCAAATCGAATTTCATCGAAAACAGAAGTTGTTCCAACTAATCTTAGAGCCAACCTAGAGTTACCTAGGCTATGTTTGATAAGTGTGCATCACACCTAAAATATTAGATTCGCCTAAGTCAAGCTACTCATTCAAGCCCTCCTTTGTAGTATGGTCAAAGGTAAAAACAAAGACCCTAATCTACTCTAAGTGTCTCTCAACTCCAATGACACTTAGACCTAGATCATTTCAAGTCTTTTCGCCATTCTTTATCTCCAATAAGAGACTCATTAAGGCACAACAGGTCTCTAGTAGAATACCTATGGTCTCTAACAGAGTATCTATATAGATTGAGTGACAGAGATCTAAACTCGAGTATCCTTTCTCCGGAAAACCTATTTGTAGAAAAAATTATCTTTTGGATTGTACTGTTGAAGAAAACTAAAAATGAGCATTGATTTTTTTTTTTTTACCAATAGCACTACCTAAAAGATAATTGTGTCTTATATTTTAGTTTATGGTTGTTGAAGATAGTCTAAGTTGTTACCTTCGCATAGTTTGGCCATTACTAAAGTGAACAGCATTATGGGCTGAGTCGTCTCATCACCAGATTTAATAAAACCTGCGGTAAGATTCTGGCTGTGTTTAGACGATGAAAATGTGGTAAAAAAATCCTGTAGCACTTGTCACGTCACACTGTAGCAATTTTATTTTTATTTGATAATAATTGTCCAAACATTGATTAATTAGGCTTAAAATATTTGTCTCGCAAAGTACAACAAAACTGTGCAATTAATTTTTTATTTCGTCTATATTTAGTACTCCATATATGTACCGATATTTTGATGTGACGGAGAATAGAAATTCGATGTGATAGGAAATCTTGGAATTTCGGATGAATTACTGGGAACTAAACACAGCGTCTAAGGAAATTGGTAGTATTTGGTACCACTACAACATTTCAAAAGAGAAACTGTTTCAGATAAGATAATGACAGGACATGGATTGTACTCATCAGAATTTGTACTTTTGTCGGATGTGCTCACTAGTTTAGGAAATGCATCGGCATGGTCTTGTCAGGAACAAAGGAATCAGATGTGCCTAACATGGTTAACCATTTCCTGAAAGTAAAACCAGTACAGCACTGCTAGGTGTGCATTAGCATGAGATTTCAGTACTCCCTCCATCTCAAATGATAAAGTATTCTAAAAAATTTAGAAAGTCAAAGCATATCAAATTTAATAAAAAAATTATAGAAAAATATTATAAAGATTTATGATATTAAATAGGTATATTCTAAAAATATTATTGATAAAGAATATAACGATATTTAGTTGATATCATAAATATTACTCTATTATCATATAATTCTAGTTAAACTTAAGATATTTTGACTTTCTAAGATTTTTAAAATGTCTTGTAATTTGGAATGGAGAGAGTAAATACAAGAGGCAGCTTATCCTGGCGTCTATACTGACCATGACCCAATATATATAAGTCATGGAGCCAAAAAAGAAATTACCTACGCTGATGAAAGTAGTCCCGAAGTAAGAGAGTACAAAAGTCGCAAAAAAAAAAAGAGAGTACAAACAAAGAAGCAAGCACCCCATTTCTTGTAAAAAAGAGACGAGCTAATAGCAAATCAAAAGATTTGTGCAACTCAAAGAAAAAAAAAGATTTTACAATTGGCAACTCAGAGGGAAAGGTCAGGAAGGCAAGTGAAAGGAGGAAAGGCCCCTGGACCCAGTGGGTCGGCACCACCAGAAAGGATATACTACGGAAAAGGGCGCTCTTTACCAGTTACCACGACCAGTCACCAGCAGTTCAGCACTGTGGTAAGAACACAGGGGGCCAAGAGAGGCTGTGCCAGGCTCAGGCTGCCAGGCAGCGCAACATGCCCGAATAACCGGTCACCACAGCAGCCAAAGGCACTGTCAGCTTGCACACGCAGTGAAAGGATCACCCACTAAGCACAAGTGGAGATCAGCCCACAATGCACAAAAGTTTGCGAGCATGCACCACCCAGGCATGCATTCACCAACCACCAGATGGAGGACTCCAAGCAGGATACAACCCAAACTCTCATGACCATTGCAGCAACCGAGACTGCTGGAGCAATTGAGCATAGCAAATGCAAAGCATGGCCAGCAATAATGACACAGGCAGCACCATCCTGAGCCCTGAGAGAGAAGATGCCACTGCCTATCATGGAAGGGCACAGCCGCACAGCACAAGACACAAAAGTTCAAACCATGGCAGCAAATACCAGGAGCAGGATCCATGCAAGAAAATTACATCAACTTCAGGTGCAACGTCACAGAGGATAAGTTATTAATAACTATTATAAAACATCATTATCTAGCACTAATTCATTAGTTCAGCAACTGGTAACTGGGTGATTGGTTCCTTACAGAATGAGCTGTTAAGGGTTACATTGGAGTTGAGGGATCAGATCAGGGGGTTGTAACTCAGCATCAGTTCTGTACTGTAACACACGACGATTAAGGCTACAGGCTAACACTAAGTTTTTACAACAGAATCAAAGCTAACACGACGGTATGCGCCTCTGCCACGACACTGCAGTGGTGGAGGGAGCGGAGGTGAGTTCCATGCTGCTGCTGCTGCTCTCTTGTCCTCTGAATCTATCAGTTTAGCTTCACCCATTCATACCTGCCTGGGAGAGGGCAGTCATTTACAGGATCAAAGTTGTACCTGAAGATTAAGCCATACAATTGTACATGTTTGTGGTTAGTGCAAGGCATCATGCATCATCAGGATAAGTACTAATGAATCAAGAATCGACAAAACAGAGTATGTAACTCGTTATCTGAATACATAAGAGGCCCGTACTTGTCAATGAAAGCCTGTTGTTGGCGTCGCTGTTCAGCAGCGAAGTACTCATTCATCTCCCTTGAACTTGGGACGGCGTGCACCGGAGGAGCTTTCACCCTACGGTGGGACGAGTGACTGGATCTTGTTGTGGATCCGGGAGTCCTGGGAGTGCTAATCATCTGAGAGTTAATCAAGCTGCAGGGCGTCGTCTCCCTGGTGTTCCTGCAAGCAACCAGGTTAGTATACATACATGAAAAATCTGAAGCCAATTCCATACAAAGCAAGGCCAATTCTCTAATTCCAAAGTTGCACCGGACAAATTCTAAACAATAAAAAAAAAGTCTAAAAACGTAATTAAAAAAACCATTAGTAAGTATGCACATCATCATTTGTGGTCCTGCAAATCTACCATTCCTCTCGGTATCTAGCTTCAGGTGCCATAAAAAGGCTAGCGGACAACCAAGTATCCAGCCAGAGGAAACAACAAAATGGTTAGGACTAGAGAACCCCAACTCGCAGTCCCATGACCATGAGTAGGTAAGGCTCACTTGCCCAGCCTTTACCTCTGGCCCGAGGCGACACGAGCACCCAAGAATCGAAACTTACATGAGGCAGGCCGGGCACCAAACAGTGGCCCAGCAAACAGTCACCTGGCTTGGCTATGCTCGGAGGTGGCCACTGATGCAGCATGATTTACACAAACACACGCACTGTTCAGATCATAGTAGTGCACACCTCCACACTCCAATTACTGTTTAGGCTGCCATACATGGAGGGCCCAAGGGATTAGAGGCTCAGCTTTACTACTGTTCCGTATCATGGTCCCTCCTTTAGGCGGTGCTACCATCAGGCCATGGCTAGAGCCGCAAACGGCACGGGTTGGACAGTATATGCGCTCTTGGATACTAGCATGCCGCCCTCACAACGAGCCACCGGTCCTCAAGTGCCCGGAGATGGTGAACCAAAAACGACAAACGAAATGGCACAGCATAAGCTGCTTTCGTTCATCTCTCTCATGCGAGCAAGTGCCCCCACAATGGGGGTCCTTGGCTTCTCATAGTGCAATGCATGTAGCCAGCGTTCAGTCTACAAACTATAGATGGGGCTAATCGTAGCAGGGCTAAACATGGATTCTGACCTGCTTAGGCAGGGAAGAGGACCACTTGTGCAAGATACGTAGGACCAAAAACATTTGTAAACAACCTCGTGATACTGTCAAAAGCATTTATATCAAGAGCTGAGCAAATCTATGACGCAGTTTCCTTATCTTGAAATGTTCTTCCATCCCCTAGCTCCAGCAAGGAAGAAAAAAACACTAGTGTCCTACGAAGGGGAGGACTCCCACCACCCTTTCACCTCAAACATTTAATGCCGGTGCCAATTTGGGGCCATGGCCCAGGAAGAGACCTTGCAAGGACATGCCATTTCCTCGCCTTCCAGAACCCAGAGAGGTGAGAGAGACCCCAAGCGAGAAAGAGGCAGCGAGGGTGAGAGCAGAGGGCGCTTTTTCGGGGGCGGAACAGAGAAATTTCTTGCGAAAAGCGAGGGCTTTTTGATTGGTAAAAAGATTTTGAGGGCCCCCCGACTACTCGTCTCCTCACTAGCAAAAGAAACAAGGGCGTGTGGAGAGTCCATGCGGAAGGGGAAAGAACAAGGGGAAAGGAGGCCACTTTTCCCTTCCACTATGGAAAAAGTAGGACGCCATGGCTGGCCACTGCAACAAGAAACCCCACTAAGCTAGCGGATTAATTGGGCTCTGGTACAAGATTGAGCACAACTAACTCGGTGCTTCAGAGATTCAAACCAAGCGAGAGAAATAAAAAAATTGGACCTTTTATGTGGTGAAATTGGACGACGGCAAGCGATTATTGCGGGAATTTGACACTAATTTCTTGAACACAAGGCAGCAACCATGGTTTTGGGGATGACTTGTGTTTCCGGAAGACAACGCAAGAGACACCGCCGAAAAATTAAGCGCAAGGAGAGCACGGCAAGAATTAGCAAAATAAGGGTCCTTAGAGAAGCAAAAATTCGCAAGAAAGCACTGGAGCTTTACAACTCCTTTACAAGCGTGTCGGGGAAATTTGCATGACTCCCAATTTGAAGCCGAACGCACCGCGCGATAAAGGGGAGAAACACCGAAAACATTCAAATAGAAACGCATAGCGCTAAACTTTCAACTTTCTGACACAAAAAAAACTTGGTACAACATAATCCCCCTAAGCAGCAATCCGCTAATCCCCCAAAACCCGAGCAAGAAACCCAAGAACGCGGCAGAAAATTGGAGGAAAAAAATGTCACCTCTCCATGTCCTCCAACTCGAGCATGTTCTCCCCGTACGACGCCTCCGCCCCCTCCGTAGCGGCGGCGGCGGCCGCGGCCGTCGCCTTCCTCCTCGTGGCCGTCAGCGGCGGCGGTACCTTCTCGAGCCTCCGGCTCCTTAGCTCCAGGTACTCGCCGCCGGCGCCCTCCTCCCCCTGCGCCTGCTGCTTCTGCAGGCGCTGCAGCGCGAGGGCGCGCGCGCGGGTGCGGACTCCGAGCGGAGCGGCGGAGACATCCATGATAGCAACTTCGCCGGAAACCTTGGCCTTGCGCATGTACTTGCCCATGGACCGGCGGGGCAGGGCAAGCTAGGGTTTCAAGGAGGCTCTCGCCGGGTGCACCAAGCGATTCTGTGCGGCGGGGCGGCACAAGGTCAGGGGAGCGGGGATTAAATGGTAGGCGGGGCGGGAGCTGTGTACACAGGAGGAAACCCGGGAATAATGAGGAGGAGAGGAGAGGGTGGGGGTACCTATTTGAGGCAGGCGGCAGGCTTCGGTAAGAGAGAGGGAGCCCGGAGCGAATGGGGGGGGGGGGGGGGGGGGGGGGTGACAGATTGAGGATGGATTTTGGTTTTTCTTTTAGGCCCTCTTTGTAATATGTATTTATTATTTGGATCTTACTAATTATCTTTTTTTTCTGAAAATAAACTTATTTTTACAAACTTTCGCTATAATCCCTACAAAGTCCCTGCGTTTTTAGGAGCCTTTATTTGAATTCTACATGAAGAAGTTAGACCTTTGTGTTTTTAAGTGGTCTATTTTTGAGGCATTTTGAATATGTATTCTATTTACATTTTGTAGGTTGTACATAAAAAATAGAATATATTTAAATATTCATTTTAATATATTCTTATATTAAAAACACGGACTATGAAAGAGTAGGCGTTTTACTGTGGCAAGTTATAATAACATACTAAAATGTAAACTACGTTCAATAATTAAAATCAATTAATGCTACATGATGAACACATCGAGGATAAGCCATTACTTTATTTACACCATTCATTTGGAGAATAAATTTATTTGTCTGTGAATCAACTAAAAGATGCTATGATATTTGATATGCATTCCATGTTTAGGGTGAAAAATTATATAAGTTTGACAAGGGACATAAAAGTAGAAAGTGCAAATTTTTGTATACCTTTGGCATTAAACATGCAACTTTTGCTCTTTAGATAATGATTTACCTATTTGTAATCTTCTCCTTTAGGGAAGTGATGATAGATAAAGGGATTTTTTTATTAGTTTCGATATTTTTATCATGTTATTTTTTATTGTGATTTTATATATTATGAGGACCATTTTATAAAGCTATAAATGAAATCCATGTCCACTTCTTGAACTTAGAATGCGACATATCATTTATTTCTGCAATATCCTTTCAATGGTCATGGTGATTTTGATATTTATTTATATATCTCTTTTGCCAAAAGGGGTAGACAATTGAGATATGGTGAAATAGTACACAATCAGATCCTCTTGACTTTTGGTACTCACGATGAATAGGGAAAATAGAAATATATTTAAATTGATGGGAGTTATTGCAAAGGATTATTTATATTCGAATTCATTGCTGGAGATGAGGATTGCATATATTTATATTTTTCACCAAGGTAAGCAAAGGAGAGATAACAGGATTGTTTTTATTGATTTACAAAACATGAGGATGTGATTACATTTTTTATCATGATTTTGTGTTTGTATAGGACCTTTTAGTACAAATATCCCGATGAAATATATGTGCATTGTTTTGGACTTCTAATGTGCCAACTTCATTTGCTTTTTAATATCCTTGGCATAGTCAAGGAAAAATCAATGTTTATATGGACAATTGTTTTCATATAGCGGTGCACATCTTAGATATTGTGATAAAGAGCATGCACAATGTTTTTATACATTTATGAAACATGTGAATTTTGGTCTTCTGTGTCAACAGTTTATATATTTACAATCTTCTCTTGTGGGGAGAGATATGAGATACAATAAACATGAGATACAAGAGAGTTGTTTTCCTATTGATTCAATTTTTGTGAGCATGTGAATATGATTTTTTCATATTATATGTAAGTTTAGGACCATTTTGAAAATTTTGCAATGAATGTGCCTATTTTGGAAAATTTAGTAAAAAAATGTTCTTTATATGGACAACTCTTACTACATGTAATACTAAGTTGAGATACGGTGAAGGTGGGTGCCCAATTTTTGAAATAATTATTATTAAACATGTTGTAGGATCAAGATGGTAGATCTTCCTGGCTAATTAATTATAACAAATATAAAATTAAAAGTATTGGTCTAGTCAAGATTAGACTCCTCTATAAGCACCTGTTGACATCTCTAACATCGTTACCAAAAGTAGATTAATTTCTATTCCTGATAACAGCGCCAAAAATGGTTAACCACCTCTCATGCCACTTAAGCCAAGTTATCATCCCCAGCATGGCAGAGAGATGCGGTATTGAAATATGCAATTGCTCCTCTAATAATATAAATGTGTATCTGCAAGTGCATAGATAATACCGATGTAGCATTTTAACCAGGAGTATTCTAGGTATCATTATTTATATTTTTACCACTAGGAAGGGAATGCTAAGGAATAAATGAGTAATGATATCACTGCATGTGTAATGGAGAGTTTCCATCTATCTCTCTCAATACATGGTAAGTGTCACATAAAATATAGATAATGAATGAATAGTGACAAAAGATAAATATACTGATCAACATATATAGCCACATAAGATAATGATAAGCACCTCAACAGATATTCTAGCAAGTCATTATAATGGAATTAGGATGAACTACAAGAATATTTCCTAAGTTATTCTAACTATATAGTCTAGCATATTATGATTAGTGCAATTATACTTGGCAATCATGACGAGATAAGAGAATAATCACGCATAGTAAGATTACTAAGGAAGATGAGAAACATAGCAATCATTTCCCCGTAATGGTTCTGCTCTGCCTGCCCTATAAATGGGAGGAGGACTACAAAGGACTCAACAGGACTGTCACTCCCGCGATCTACCTCTCGATCCGAAATATAGGGTACAATTGCAGATAAATACGGTATAGGCACCACGTCTACACAATATTTATCATTTACTCATAGTCACTACAGGAAGACTGAGTATTAGTGATAAAATGTGGTGGCGAAATTTTGTTTTGCCACTAATTCCCACGTTATTAGTGACCAAACTAGTTTTCATCACTATTGCGTCGATTATTAGTGGCAATCTACTATATCGCCACAGGATGCACCTTTAGTGGCGAATTTAGTGGGGAAACAATAATTTGTCACTAATAAATAGGTTAAATGTGACTACATATTTTCCCTCACAGTTATGTCATTTATCAGTGACAAAATATTATATCGCCACATGGTTCAAGGTTAGTGAGAAAATGTTGTGACGAAACTATATTTTGTCACTGTTTACCATATTAATTGTGACTAAATAATATTCCCCACTACTAGTATATTTATCATTGACAAAAATTTTACATCGTCACATGATACACGAATAGTAAGAAAATTTTGTGGCAAATTATTCTTGTCACTAGTTACCAGTTAATTGTGAGCAAATAAATTTCCTACTATATAATATTTTTATTAGTGATAGAACATGCGTTCTATATTATAAATAATTAGCGGCAAATATTACTTTCTAACTAGCATTATTTTTTAGTGTCAGAATTTCCTCCCTATCGTTTCTTTGGAACATATACAAGAATAAAATCAGATAAAGTAATTACATTTGGAACCTCAACTAGCATGCTGCCATGATGGGAATATGGGATTGATGAGCTCCCGCATGTGCTAGCTTCGAAGGATAGCAGTAGATGATAATGAATTTGTTAGCCCTGTTATCATGGGTCCTAGCTGTTAGTCAAACTCCACCTTATCTTCTTTTCCTCCATGGTTTGTCTGCGGCTGCAAGTGCTAGATGGAGACGGAGCATCTTCGACGGCCCCAAGCTCAGAGCTCCGCCAAGCGCCGACGAGCTCACCCACAGTCGCCAGCCGTGAGCCGTCGATGCCCCAGCCCATGGCTCTGTCGAAGCTCGCAAGTGCAACGCTCAGCGAGCTCGCCCACGGCCGCGACCGCCTTTCTCGACGAGTGTCTACAGCCGCCCTAGCTCGCTGCTTATGCTCTGCGTCGACAAGCTCATGGTCTCCGGCCATCCCCTCTCCCTCCCGGCTTCACCAAATCTTGCCCCATGCAACACTCAATGAGCTCGCCCAGTCGCCCACAGTTGCCGCCGCCAATCTCGACGAGCTCGCCCGTGGTTAGATTCGTTGCGCCCCTGGCCGCATTCGTCTGCGCGCGAGGATGAAGACGCTGAGCCACGGTCTCGCGCCGTAATACAACATGTGAGAATTATATTGCTATAATGTATATTTGTCGAGCCATTTTTGCCACTACAACATGGGTGATGATGATAAATCGTTTGCCATAACATCTATTGTTCCACACAATTGAGACTTTATCTAGTGACAAAACTTGTCATAACTAATATTTTCACACAAATGATATGTTTTTTAGAGATGAATTTATCTATACAACAGGCCTTATCAATTCTCACAAAAAAACATATTGTGAGGAGAAAAATTTGCCTCAGTAATATATATGTGAGGATAAGTTTTGCCACAAATAAAACGTATTTGTGTCGACAACATGCCACATTTTCCCATATAAAGTGTGGCGATCAACTAGTCACAATAACTAAAATAGTGAGAATAAATATTGACAAAGTAAACTTCTACGATGGCGAAACATTGGTCACTAATATATGTCTTTAGTGACCATATATTTCGTCACTTTTACAACGGTAACTATGACAACAAAAGTGCCACAAATACTCTATAGTCGTGTCGATTATTCTTGCCATGAAAAACATTATAAGTGGCATATTTTTCCCACTAATACATATGTTTTTATGACAATGTATGGGGCCACAAATGCTCGCTTTACTAGTGGCAACACAATTCGTCACTAATGAGTATGGCAATCTATGGGGAACAAAAAATCACCACTATAGTATTTGTGAGGCTAGTATTTGTGGCGACTAGTGGCGATTTAAAAAGTCGCCACAATGGTTGATTTGTGGCGAAAAAATAAGCATTTGTGACGGAAATTTTCACCACAAAAACCCTTCTCCCTTGTAGTGAGTACTGATGCATAAACACTATACGATCCTAAACATGAATATAACTCAGATCTAACTAAGCCAAGCATATAATCATAATAGACTAAGAATAATATAATTGAGAACATAATCAAATAGAATAAAGTCATAATCAATATAATGAAATAGAGCAAAGTCATATTCATAATATCGAAGAATAATGATGACCAAATGAAGAACTAGAGAGAGAATTACCAAGAACCCTCTTGACAGATCTGGAAACCAATCGAAGATTGACTCCTCCTAGTTCTAATCCTATATAGCTATTGCTAAACTAGAGATCTAGTTGATGTGGTGGCTCTAGGGCTTGATCAGGAGATTCTCCTCTTGAGATGAATAATGAATAATGTATTGTTCTCCTCCTCCTCAGGGTCAGGGGCCTTGCTTATATAGCCTCCTCAAATGAACGTCGGCCGTCGGATCAAACCGACCTTAGGCGTAGGGTTTAGATTGATCCTCAAAGGCAGTGGGGCATGATCCACGAGGGGGGGGGGCGTGATTGGCTCCCTGGCCAGGGCGGCCGCCCAAGGGGGTAGGGTGGGCGCCCTGCCCCTGGGCCCGCTTCCCCTCTCGTTCCTTTCCGAATCTTCTTGACCCTTCTAGAGTGTTCTTTTTTACACGGATGATAATTATCTCTATGTAAACCTTACATGTGGGTCTTTCCTCCATATTTCTTGATAAGCCCCTGCAGAAATAGTCATTCACCAAAACTCGTGAAATTTTGTTAGTATAAACTCTAATTCTAGCTATTGGTTTCATATAGATCCTTTTCCTTGTTTAGTTGACGGTTGAATTTGGTATTTAAGGACCGTCAACAGCACCTTACCAAAATCCTAATATGAGCAACTAAAGTGTCAAGCTAGATAAAGCACACCTAAATAATTTTAGTTAGCAAGGTAAAACAAACTTATACAACTAGTACTCAACAAACTAAGAAGCTCCTACACATGCTACACATGCTAGCACACAAAACCTAAACTCGCTAGCTGTAGTCAATAGGTTGGCTGAAAAAAGGCAAACTAAAGAGTGTTGACATTTCTTAACATCATTATCAAGGAAAGAAGTCCCTAGCAACGGTGCTAGAAATGTAGGGTTGTTGACACTAGAAGTGGTAAATGGGTAAAAGACCGCAAGCGTACGGCAGTCAAGTGTAGCTTTCACTGGGAGTATTCTAGGTATCATATTTTCCTCAGGGAACAAGAAGTGAATTAACTAGCGATCAAGGTTGCATCCTATGATGAGACAAGGGAGTCTATGGTCTTTGGGTAGAGAGGTTCGTTTTAGCAATGATATCTAACTAGGCAAAGCTGGTTATACTGGCTTTATCAGCCCTTCTCTTGTAGGAGGCGATGAGATAGATTAGTAGGAGATAAAACTCCTACTGGACCGCACCATCATATTGTATTGAGGCCCTACCATTTAAGAACTTATGTTACACACGTGGTGGAATACAAAGACCAGACAGGACTATCACCACCTGCTAGCTACCACAAACAATCCGTGCCATAAGCGGTTTACAAAGGCAAGATCTAGTCTAGACACCACGTCTACACTATTCTTACTACTTTAACCCTACGTTAAGGCTAAAGCACTCTACTTAAAGTAAAGCGATGAACAAGCGCGAAAAGTTGTATAACAGCTATGCCAGAATTAGAAGATCAAATACTATAAAGAACTCAGATGTATCACTTACAAGTGTATAACTTACAAGAGAATCGCATCCGCTGAGGTACAACTTAGAGAAGACGCCAGACAGGCCTGGCTCTCCTCCAGACTCTCCTCACTCTCTTCCAACTAGCATAACACTACAACAGAGCTTCTCTAAAGCTACTAGAGAGTGGTTTTGTCCAATGTGTCATGCTAGTGAAGGCCTAGGGGGGTAGTTATAGCATGAGGTGGAGTAGGGGCTACTCCGGTGCCACGTCAGCGTTCCGCGCCATCTCCATCATGCTCCGTAGGATCAAACCGACCTTTACACTACCTTAGATCATTGGTGGAGATGAAGTTGATGCATGGAGGCATGTAGGAAGGCGGTGGGGACTTCGGAGATGCTCAGGAGCACCTATAGGGGATCAGCCGATATTCCCCTGACAGGTGGGACCTCCTCCTTCTTCTAGAAGGTGTCCCCACTGGTCAGGGGCCTAGTGGGAGGTGGTAGCCCCATTTTGGGTATCGGTCGACCGTCTTTAGAGAGCTTTGGACCTCCCCTTCGGCGTGGGATCTCCTTGATAGGTGTGGACTCCACTGTGCAAAGGCCATGGGTATTGGGCCCATAAGCATATCGGTCGATCATCTTTTGTGGCCAAATCAGCTCATCTTTTGCAGGTAGCTTCTAGAGGTAATGTCCATCATGATGGTGTATTCACTTTGCACATTTGAATTACTTGGAAATATGTCATGTTGGGCCCCAAATCATGACGTTTTGTGCCTACATTCAAATAGAGGACATGTACATGTGGAACCAAGTTATTTGAACCAAATCATTTCTTCTTTGCTTATTCGGTTCCCAAAATAGTCCTTTGTTGACGGTTTTGAGTATGTAAAAGTATGACATTCTTACCGTCAACAAGGGTCACATCTACTAGCATCACTTATGCTAAGTTGTCATCCCTAACATGACACCAGAGACGTGGTTGTATTTATAATCATAACACTAACTCAAAAGATATAGAATAAAGATTATTCGCGAGCGCACAGATAAAATACACATGTTGTAGCATTTCAAACGAGAATGTTCCAGGTATCATTATTTATTCTTTACCACTAGGAAGGATCTAGGATGGGATAAAGGTAGTAGCTATAACTTTTACACACACATGATAATAGTTCCACTAGATCAATACTCGTAATAGGGAATCAATCTCATAATAAAGACAATATATAAATGATAAAGATATGTCTAGGATAAATATTAGAGCACTCCAACCTATAGCATTAACATCGAGAAGAATAGAAGATTAAAGACTAACCTCTATGTCATTATAATTATAAGTCATATAGTACCTTAATTAGAGTAATTACATCTAGCAATCATTGTCTAAATTATATCATATCTACACTCAAGAGACAATCACTAAGATAGGTTAAGAACAAAGCATAACCTTATCCCGTGACTATTAGCTATGCTCGGCCTATATTCGAGGAGTGGACTACAGAGGACTCAACAGGACTGTCACTCTCACGATCTAGCACATGGCTTGGAATATAGGGTACATTTTCAGATAAACAAGGTATAAGCACCATGCTTGCACTACGTCTACCACTTACCCACCGATCGAATGAATAAGAATTTTACGAACACAAGTATAAATATAAATATAATCTATCTATGCTAGATATATAATCAAAGTAGACGCTGAACACTATAATTAATAACACATAAACTATTAAGAATGTAGTCATATCTAGAACAATAAGATCAACTAAAATAAGAACTAGAAGAATAATAGATGAACTAGATGAATAATAATGTTATACAAGAGAGAAGTACAAGGCTTTACCAAGCCTCCTCGTGACTTGATCTAGAATCTAAGGTATACTTGTTGCATCTAATTCTATTCTATTCTAGCTATGCCCTAGATATGATGAAGCTCTAAGGTTATCCTTTCAAGGGGCACCTATGAATTCTATTGACAGATTCTAGGATATAAGATATGAGATATCTAGAGGGAGAGTCTGGGTCTCCTTATATAGTCTGGTGGGATGAACCGTGGCCCTTGGATCAAACCGACCTTGAACAATGACTTAGATTGGATCTAGAGGTCGGTTAGGCACTGCCACACGAAGTCGTGGAGCATTGGGACTCTGCTGTTGGTATAAATTAACACACATAGAGAAATCCGCAAGCGCACGGATACCAAAGTAGCTTTCATCCGGGAGTATTCCAGAGTATCAATTTCCACAGGGAACGTGAAGTGTACTAGAGAACTAAGAACATCCAAGGAAGAATGATTAAATGGGTAGAGAGAAATTTTAGAGTTTTCTAGATGGTTCTATTTAATTAAAGGCCCATGATACTTTATTTACTTTGGAGCAACAATACCTTTTCGATTCTCGAATAAGATTGGGAAAAAGGTATTCGGGGGGAGGCTGCCAAAAGCTCTACGAAAACACCAACCCAAACGTGGTGGACTACAAAGGCTTAACAGAGTTGTCACCTCTGGGGCTACCACAACTATCTGTGGGATTGGGCGCAAACTCAGGTAAACCCTAGTCTAGACACCACGTCTACACTAACACTTACTACTCTAATTCTATACGAAAACTAGAGCACTCAATACAAGTGGAGATCCAGTAAATAAAATAAAGTAAGAACTAAAATTAAATAAAATACTTAGAAATAATAAATGAAGAACATGGAGATTGCTCAAGACGAACCAGATGCGGAAAAGGTACAATGTTGAGGAAGATCCGACAGATCCGGCTCCTCCTTAGCTCTCTCCTCCTCTCTCACTTCTAATTACAACTAAATGAACAAAAACTTGATGAACTAGAAAAACTAGATCTAGAACTAGATGAACTAGACAACTAGACTAGAAGACATCTAGAGGGACCTCTACTTCTACTTGGATGGAGAGTTCAAACCCTAGCTTTTGCTATGTAGGTAGATAATGATTCCTGGAGGGGGGTCTGCCCCTTTATTTATAGTCCGGTGAGATGAACCATAGCCCTTCGATCAAACCAACTTAAGCAACAACTTAGATTGGATCTAAAGGTTGGTTGGGAGGTGATGTAGCAGAGTAGGACTCAAACTCCTCTATGCTAGGCCGACCGACATAGGGGTGGGGCCGGCCAGCCCCACCTGGCAGCCCCTCGGCTCCCGCCGCCTTATGGTGTCTTCTTGATCCTTCTAGAGCCTTCCCACGTAGGTTTCCTTGTCGAATATATTTTATCCCAATTGGTGAGAGTTGTATCTTGATTCCAACTGCTATTTTTCCTGTTTCATCCCTGGGAAATCACAATTTACCATAGCTATGGAATTTTGTCAGTTTAGCCCCTCAAACATATGGTGGGTGATAGTTCCGGTATGTTCTAGAATCTTCCTAAGTTGACTATCATAGCGGCGTCGATATCTTTCTCATCGGGGCTCCAAATATAACAAGTGATAGGTCTATTTTGATCGGCTCGACAAGCTCTTCGCAATGGTGTACTCCAATTCCTTATTTGAGGTACTTTTATATAGTGAAACTTGAGTATCCTACAAAACAAGTGAGACCACCACAACTCGTGAACTTGTTAGAATCAAACCCTACAACCATGCTTTATAATTTATTTCTTATCATTTCATGCAATAGTTGATTATTATATTTGGAGTTTAGTGGCCGTCAACAAGTTCCCCAAGCTTAACCTTTGCTAGTCCCTAAGCAAGGCTAAACTAAATAATGGATCAGGAGTTGCTACTATGCTTTCATGCCTCAAAAGTACACATGCTTTCAAACAAGAATTCTCCTCCAGATTAGAGTAAACTATTCTAACTTTCAAACTTACCCATATTACCTTTAACCATGGAGCTTCTTAGCCTTGACTTGGGTCTTGAGCAATTGAAAAGTAGAATGATCAAGTTAAGCACTATGTCTCAAGCTCTTTACTTAACTTTCATCTCAGAGTTTTGCAAGTTTTCGAAATAGAACTCAAAGTTTCTTTTGTATGACCCTCTCAAGTCTCTCAATATGTGGTATTTTTGGATCCTGTCCAAGGCAGCAAAGGTGTTTTGCCTTCTCTCTTCTCTCAGAATATGTAGTATTTTTGGAACATGCAAAGTAAGAATGTGCCTTCTCTCTCACACGCTATAACTAATAGGTAATATATGGAGTTCATAGGTGGGGAGAAACAACCCATACATATACTTGCAAAGCGTATATTGTAAAGTCAAACAATGGAATGAGAGAAACAGGGCATACAATAAAATCAAGATGTGCATGTGTATGGGATATATGGTGGATGTATAAGGGTGGATATGTGGTGGATATATAATGGTGTATGGTGGAAACCTAATTCTACTCTACTCCTTGAATATATATATATACATCTCTCTTTTAGAACATGGAATATTTAGAGAACTTGGGCTTGCTTTCTTTCTTCTTCTTTTTTCTTTTTTTTCTTTCCTTCTTTTTAGAGAGGAATACATCTAAGTATCCATTGTTTTGGTAAGACACTTGTCCATGTTTTAGTCTCTTTATTATTATTATTATTATTATTATTATTATTATTATTATTATTATTATTATTATTA
Organism: Microstegium vimineum; assembly: GCA_022036555.1. NCBI lineage: Eukaryota > Viridiplantae > Streptophyta > Magnoliopsida > Poales > Poaceae > Microstegium > Microstegium vimineum. The sequence goes on along the minus strand of CM039123.1, from coordinate 12,879,597 downwards.
TTATTATTTTCACAGTCCTAAGCCTTTTTCTACAATAAAGCTTTTGAAAGATGATAACAAGGAAATCTTTAGAGCAACTATAGTTGTGGTAATGGATAGATGGGAAACTGGGATATTTTTGGTTGCTTACTCCGAAGGTAGGAGTAAAACATTTTTCGGGTGGATCTGAATGACATAGATGTGGATGTGTACTTCCAGGATAGAAGTATCATATATGAGTGGAGTGTAAGTGATCTTGATTTTAAAAGCATGACAAGTCTCTAAGGGTCAACAAAGCTTGACAAAACTCAATGCAAATACAAGCAGTAAATATCATAGTATAAGGTTTTCCTAATCTACCAGGCATGTATATATAGCTGTGGTAGGAATTCAAGCTCTCATCATACAGAAACTCATCATGTAATATTTCAATTTTCAAAAGATACACCAGAACTCTAGTATTGCTAGGAACAAGATAAACAGTAGCTCAAACTTTCTCATATCATACCTATCAACTACCTAGACTTATCTCAAGCATTTGCAACCCACAAGTTTCAGGTTCAGAGCAAATCTTATGTCAAAACAATTATATCTAAAACTCGGGAGAATTCAAGGCTGAAAACTAGGTACTTGAACGGAATTACAGTAGAGCAACTATTCATCATTTCCATACATAGAGTTATCTTCAGAGTTCTTCTTTTTATTATTAGCAACTTCTAAAAATCAAACAAACTAAACACACCTATTATTATTACTAAATAAAAAACTCTCTTAAGGATAAAATAGACAATGAAAATTCCATAGATATAAAAAGTGTTTAAGTTGTAACTTTTGTGATTTATAATTATTTAAGTGTGAACCTTCATGTGCTCACATATTTTTTATTTGAATTAATTTATGTAACTAATATCTAAATAAAAGTAAACCTAAGAGGATAAGAATACTTAGCTAGATACATGGAGTGCTCTCCCCCAAGCTGGATGTTGACTTAGTAGTTCATTTTGATAGTGTAGACATATTTCACTTCTCTGAGACTTCAAAAATTGATAGTTTATGTAGTTGTACTTCTCAAAGTGGATGAAGATATCTAATCTTGTCTAGTCTTTCCAAATACTGCTAAGCTCAAATAGACAACAAAGCTCATGGAACAGATTAAGCGTTAGCGGTAAACCATCTATCCTTGATTGCCTAGAGCCTTACAAAACTCCTGTATTCCTGTATTTTTTTAGATTTTCAATTTTATATGCAAATGAGTAATGCAATATTTTTTATGCCTCCACAGTAAATAGTTGGAAGACTTATTCACATGGGCCTTAAAGAGTTTTCTTTTAAATGCAATGCAGAAATATAAATATGCAATGATAAAGATGATTATGTTGTGGGTTATGCTAAGAATGACATATGAAAAGTGCTAGAAATACTTATGAAAGTAAATATGCTAGAGTTCAACTAATGCAATGCAGAGAAATAAATATGCACATGACTTACCGAGTTTACCTTTCAGCTAAGGTTCAGAGATTTAGGTCCGTCGAACCGAACCTCTCTGCAGGTTCAAATGTCTTTAGGAGCGTTGTCCAATCCTAATGAAGACTTGGATGTTTGCTCACCTTGTGTTGGTTTTTCTGATGAAGTCTCTTTCTTCTTCCACATTTTCTTGGCCTGAGATTTCACTTCCTGTGGTTCACCGAGTGAAAGCATCTAGACCCCATGGTTTTGGTGATTAACGAAAATACGATGTTATTATGGTTAACGTGTGTTTTGTAGAGGCGATTAGAGTGTTAGGCCATAGTGACAAATGTGAATGGGCAACATATGGTTATCTAATGCCCTCAAGATGGATATTGTTTCGGATTTCAAAGGAAGATGATGAAAACCCTAGAATGAATAGGTCTAAGTGCCACAAAGGAGATGAAGGGCACTTAGTATAGATTGGGCTTTATTTGACCTTTGACCGTACTATTAACAGGGTTAGAATGAATATCTTGACTTAGGAGAGCTTCATGGAATAGGTGTGGTGCACACTTGACATACACAACCCTAAGCAAGCCCTAGTTGTCCCTAAGATAGCCTAGAACAACTTTCATATTCATGCCTAAGAGATTTGGTGTTGATAGATGTGTTTTATGACCAACGGACGCTAGGTCTGTAGGAAACAGATGGGTCTGTTGGGTGTTCAGTGCCTAGGGTTTGGCATCGGACGCACCTCTGAGAAGGCATCAAAGCGTCTGATGCCCTCTGGAACATGTAGTGGAGAGCAGACACATGCACCGGATGCTGAGGCCATGAGGTAGGTGCGTCCGGTGGTAGCGTCCGATGGGTATCCAATAAGGTTCTAGAGAGGGTCCTGAGCCGATGGACGCGTCCCGATGGACGCATCCATTGGCAGGTCAACAAATGCTGCCATGCGTCTATTGATTTTTTCAGTGAATTTCTAGAGAAACCCGAGAGCAAAGAGTTTGCATCGGATGCGTCCGATGCTTTGGCAATGGAGGGTCCGTTGCCCAGGGTTTTGAATATGAACTAGCCATTGGGCAGGGAGATAGAGCGTCCGTTGCCTAGGCATCGGAGCGTCTGTTGTCAACTTAAATCGTCTGTTTCAGCAGCCCGCGAGCTAGCTTTGTGAAGGGCTATTTATAGCCATGGCTTGCCTCCCCCACCTGCCTTTGCTCATTTGGATAGCTAAGAAACACCTTGAGAGGTTGGGAGAAAGAGCAAGAGCCCTACTGAGAGAGATTTGAGAATCAATCCAAGAATTCCACTCACTAGTCAATCCAAGAGTTCAAGTGTGCATCCATCCATCTCATGAGGCTTGAGTGAGTCATGTGAGAGTTTGAAGCTTGTTACTCTTGGTGATCGACATCACCCTAGACGGTTCGGTGGAGATCGGAGGAAGGTGACCGCCGGGAGATTGTTGGCGGCCCTTCTCCAACGACTTATGATCGGTTGTGGGCGATTCACTAAATCAGAGTGGCGAAGAATCATCTCATAGAGAGCACACGGTCCTTGCATGGATGGAGGGGAGCAATACCTTGCGAGGTACTCCAACGAGGACTAGGGGAGTGTTGACTCCTCGATACCTCAGGAAAAGTCACCGTGTCAACATACTTCTTCTCTCGAGCTCTTTAATTTCTGTACTTTCATTCAAGGTTTCATACTTGTTCTTGATACTTGATTATCATGATGCTTGACTAGAATTGTGTAGGGTGTTTCTTTAATTCCGATCCATTGCCTTGTTACCTCTTTTTAGAGTAATACATACCTTTGTAGGCACGGGGGAGAATTGGCATTGTTTAGGATTTCATAATTGCTTTAGAAATTTGAAATAAGCCCAATTCACACCCCTCCTCTTGGGCATCTTGATCCTTTCAATTGGTATCAGAGCCTTGTTGCTCTAAATTAGGCTTCACCGCCTAGAGCAAGATGACCCAAGGGCATAGACCGCCACTCTTCTTTAATGAGGATGAATTTTCTTATTGGAAAGTGCAGATGGAGGCCTATCTAGAGGCTGTGAGTGCAGATGTGCTTAAGGGTGCGACCGATGGAACTTCACCTTTCGGTCTTGACCCCGATCATGAGAAGCACAATGCACAAGCTAAGAACATCTTCTTTCATGGCATAGGCTAGGATGTGTTCAACCGTGTGCGTAGTGCTAAGGACGCGCATGAGCTTTGGACCACTATTTGTGCTCTTCATGAAGGCTCAAAGAGTGAGAGAGAGGAGCGCTATCATTTAGTTATGGCTAAGATGAACTCTTTCTCCATGCATGCTAATGAATGTGCTTATAAATGTATTCTCGATTGAATGTGCTTGTAGAGGAGTTGAATGGCCTTGGACTTACTCAAATGTCACTGGCCAATGTTGTGCGCAAGATTCTTTGTGTCTTGCCCATTGAGAAGTATGGCAACATCGTCACCGTTCTTCACCAAGGCGATCTCTCAACGTCAACTCCTACACAAGTGTTGGGGAATATCAATGCCCATGAGATGTACATTGTTGATGGTGAATAACGTCAACATTTAATATAAATATAAACATAAATAGATCAACCACATGGAAAATATAGAAGTATAGGGCTTTATCTAACAAATTCCACGAGTTTTGGTATTCTGTTATTTTCTAGGGACTATTCCAGAAAAACGCAATAAAGGAATCAAATCAGAATAAATATCGGAAAAAAAATCCCGCGACGAGATATCTTCCATAATATTCAGGAAGGATCTAGAAGACACCGGAGCGAAGCGGGGACCGAGCCCCTGACATGTGGGGCCGGCTGGCCCCACCCCTGGGCCCACCTTCTATAGCCTTTTGGAGTGTTCCTCCACCGCCTTCCAAGATTCATCTAGGCTCTACATTAAGTCGGTTTGATCCAACGGTTGTCGCGCGTCCCACCGGGCTATAAATAGAGCCCTATACCCCCTAGGAGGCAACTGGCATTGCAGATTAAGTCAGATCCAGTTCAAACAAAAATTCCACTTTCAAACTTACCCATATAGCCTTCACTTGGGTCTTGAGAAATTGAAAAGTAGAATGATCATGCCAAGCACTACGTCGCAAGCTCTTTGCTTAACTTTCAACCCAGAGTTTTACAATGTTTTCAAAATAAAACTCAGAGTTTATTTTGTATGACCCCTCAAGTCTCTCAATATGTCATATTTATGGATCTTCTCCAAGGCAACAATGGTGTTATGCCTTCTCTCTTCTCTCAGAATATGTAGTATTTTTGGAACAAGCAAAGTAACATTGTGCCTTCTCTCTCACCCTACAACAAATATGCATATATGGACCTCATAGGTGGGGAGAAATAACACATACATACTTGCAAAGCATATATTGTAAAGTCAAACAATGGAATCAGAGAAACATGGCATACAATCAAATCAAGATGTGCATGTGTATAGGATCTATATGGTGCATGTATGAGGGTGTAATGATGAAAACCTAACTTTACTCTCCGCCTTGAAAATATATCAATTCTAAGACTTGTGAGAACTTGGGTTACACTTTTCTTCTTTTCTCTTTCTTTTCTCTTTTTTTAGAGAGGCGGGCATCTAAGTACCCATTATTTTGGTAGGACACTTGTCCATTGTAACACCCTAAAATTTTGTTTCTTGAAAATAGGATTAAATTGATTTTTTATGATTTTTGGTGCTCATAAAAATATAGGAAAATAAAAACTTTTCATTAAATTAAAATTTTCCCTTTCATTAGCAACATGTTTGAGAATTCATGCCTTTGCATTAGTTTATTTTGTATTGAGTGGTTTGAAAACAAAACCTAAAATGAATTCAAATGATTTTTGAAATGATTTTGAAAAGGGCTTAGAAGTAAAAGAAAAACAAAACCCTTCCCTCTCCTTCTCCCCTATCTGGCCCAGGCCCTCTCGGCCTCTTTTCTCTCGTAGGCTCAGCACTCTTCCCTCCCCTTCCTTGCCTCGCAGGCCCAAGCCGGCAACAGGCCCGCTCTCCTCTCCCTCTCCCCGCGCAAGGCCCCGCAGGCCGGCCCGTTGCTCCCACCGCGCGGATGCACCACTCCCCGCTCCCTTGGCTCGCTGACGAGGCGACCCCTTTTCTTCCCCGCCGAATCCTCCATCCAATCCCCCTCCTTCCTTCTTCGGCTCCACCCAAGGCTATATAAGCCAAGCCCGCACCCCACCGCGTCCGTCTTTCCCTCGCACAGTAGCTGTAGAGCCTCCGAGCGCCGCCGCCACCAGCCACAACCCTAGCCGCCGCTCACCAACGATGAAGCCACCTTCGGGAGCCCCTCTGGCTTCCCTGAGCATCAACCAAGCTTCGCATGGTGGTAAGGAAACCGCAAGCACCGGCTACACCCCCTCTCTCGCTCCCTGTCCCTATGTTCTTGTTTGCCAGAACCGCCAAGCCGCCACGCCTCGTGTACCGCCATCTGTGCTCCCTCTCGGCATCAACCGATACCCCAAACGAGTTCTCCATCTCCTTATCTATCTCCCAACGCCTTTCATTCGACGTTTGGTGACCAGGATCGTCGGATTGACAAACTCCGATGAGTTCTGGGGCCACCAGCCATGGCCGACCACCGTGCGGGAGTCCTAGTCCCATCGACGACTCCTTCTCTCCCTTCCTGTTCTAATCTGGATCGTCGGTCTCTGATCCAACGATCCATAGCCGCCTATATCCCTTCGCTCTGGTAGTCTTACAAAATAACCCCTCGGGTTTTTTATGTATAAACCCGCAGTCCTAGGCCGGTTTTAAATCAGAAAATAATTGTTTCAAAAATAAAGTTTCATCTATTCATAGAAATGCCACTGATTTTGTTTTACTCATAAAATCTCCGTTTCAATTCCGTTTTGATCCATTCAAATTGCATTAGATTCGTAGCGATAAGATCTACGTGTTTGAAAGGACCTGATTGGCCTAGAGGGGGCGGTGAATAGGCATGTCTAAAATTCAACTCGACACTTGCTGTCAGTCATAGGCCGGCACTGCCGGGCTCACGGCCAGCACTGCCGAGGTGGCCGGCACTGCTGGGCTAAGAGCAGCAGTGCTGGTCACCTGAACAAATTTCAACACAATTCAAAATGTAAAGCTTGAATGGAGATTGTGCTTGAATAGAAACCTTCCTAGAGGTGAAGGGAACCTCTAGCACCACCTGAAAGTGGTAGCAACACACCCACCAAGTAGATCGGGTCCAAACCCTAGAAATCACCTTGCAAACAAGATATATCAAAATATAGAGATAAACACAAGGGGACACAAGATTTGACCCATGGTTCAGCTCGCCACCAAGGCTTGCCTACGTCCACGTTGTTGAGGTATGCCACACAAGGCTCAAGCTCGCCACACAAGGCTAGCTCTTTCCTCGGTCTCAAGTCAAGGGAATGAACCCTTAAGATGAGAGAAGTGTATTAGCAATAGTTGGGTGATACAAACTTCCCTAGGCTGCCACACGAAGGAGGCAAGCTCAAGGGCAACCTCTAGCTGGCTAGGAGCAAAGCTCCAAGAGTAAAGAACTCAAACCACCGGCCACCACGCAAACCAAATGCTTGTTGGAGTGAAGATCCGAGGGAGAAGCTTCTTCTCAAAGTTTGGAGGCTTAATCTCTCAAAGAATGATTGGAAATCAATGGAGAAGAGTGGATGAGCACCAAGGGAGAAGGGAGAGCAAGAAAGAGCTTCTCTGTTCTATTTTTGCGAAGTCTGAGAATTGGAATGGCAGAACTAGCCGTTAGGGGGAAGTGAGGAGGTGTTTAAGTACCCCTCACTGCCAATGGGCAGAACAAGTCGCGGCAGTGCCGGCCTATAGCTCGCACTGCCGGCCAAAGAGCCCGGCACTGCCGGCCTGGGCAGAACAACAAAGGAATGATCTTCAATAAGCTGACTGATTTGCCCACTTTGTATGTGGAGGTGTGAAGTATATAGATAGATGTTGCATTTGGTTCACTTGTTGGCATGCGTGTTGAGTCCCTCTTAATAGTACGATATACCTAACTCAATTTCAAAGTATAAAAGAATTTAAACTCCTTTGAGCTGTGTTGTCATGCACTTTTGTAATTGGAGGGGGTCCACCAACCTGTTCATCAACCTCCTTAAGTTTAACCTGCTTGTCATACTTGTAAAGTCTCATTAGTTCTCTAATTGCGTTGTCATATCACCAAAACCCACTTAAGGCTTGATTGCACTTTCAATCTCCCCCTTTTTGGTGATTGATGACAACACACTTAGAGCTTACAAAAGTGAAGTATAATCTGAGACAATGCAAGTCATGGGTGTAGGAGCTCCCCCTAAGTGTGTGAATGAGAATTTGAATTTTCAAATTTGGCATGAAAAACCAAAATTCACACATTGGAGTGAAATAGGGCTCCCCCTACATCCATGGCTGTTGTGGGGTGCTGAAAAGGTGTCACAAGAATATACGTGATGCATATGAACCTGTCTCAACAAAAATCAGAGGGGCTGCTGTTGAGCAGCTGCAACCAGCAACCCTGCGGAAGCTCAAGCACGGCCACACAACGAGATATAAATAAAACCTAAATGCACACTAAGACAAGCATGATATATATATGAGAGAGTACATGCCCACAAATGACAGAAATAAAGTACTTAAGTGACAATATTACAATAAAGTAGTTTTGCATGTTGCTCTCTCATCTCTCAAACTAAAAACTGAAAAACTAAGATAACTAGCAGCTGCTGCTCCTCTGCTCCTTCATGACCGTCGAAGGTTTGTTGTACCCCCTTCACTTAGTAATTCTCCCCCTTTGGCAACAAGTCACCAAAAAGAGAAAATGTCACACCCAATTTTAAGAATAAAATTGAATGTGAATAACTCATGTGTGCCCAGAGATCAATCACACACATAAGCCGACAAATCTTTAAATAGTACCATCACTGAGTGCTTATTACATAACGAATAATATTCTTAAACATAACAACGGAAATAAAGATAACTCTCGCGACGAAGCTCCACTTCACAGGGAACGCCGACTGGTTGACCACTAGCCTAGTACTCCTCCCGGTAGTCTTCATAGCCATCTGATGAGGATGTTAAAGCAAGGGTGAGCACTTAAAGTACTCAACAAGAGTAACACAGGGTTATGAAGCTCAAAGGCTGACACTGTCTGAACTGCGGTTGCTTTTAGCTGGGTCAAGTTTTACCAACACTTAGCTTTAGTTATGCATAACCCAATTAATAACCACATGATAAGAATAGTAATCAACATTAACAATTAAACAACATGATCATTTACACTGTGAGTTTTCCAGGCCACTCGTGACCGTGAGCATGGCTATCATGATAGATTTACACTCTGCAGAGGTTATGCACTTTACCCACAAGCCGTGTTGCCCATATGCTCGGGTTTGCAACTCCCAAAACACTGCCAAGGTGAGTGGGCAAGGTACACTATGAAGTCTTTCAAAAAATCTTTCTAGCAAGTAGTAGACCCTACGGACCCAATGCAAAGGGGTATATGGGACACCCCAATGGTACCACCCACAGCGGTCCCCACACAAGCTATACCCCATAACCAGCTCGACAAAGGTGCCTTTCACAAACTACAATCATGCTAGTCCAACTTCCATAATTGACTAAAACCAGAGCCATGTTAGCACTTGTGGTTGCGTTATTATCCCAGCTTTTGCCCTACAATGGTGTCCTATTCCATGTTGCTACAAAAGCCAATTTTATCTCATTGTTGCATATATCATTAGTCAAGATTCTTCTCATAATTCATAAAACATAGCAGATCTACCCATATGCAATAGTATCCCAAGGTGACAAGGTACAAGGTAACAAGCTATGGTAAGGATCTAAATAGGAATCAATTGAAACACATGCAATCATGACTAGGTGGATTAAGGTGAATAGCTAACAAGGATGATCCCATGTTAAACTTGCCTTGATCACAAAGCTCCTGGTGGTCCTGATCTGCTGCAAAGAACTCCTGATCACCGAAAAACTCACCGGTTGTACTCGATCAACATCACCACGCAATCATCCGAACAATCATACATGAAGCAACCAAGATATAATTAGAACATTACACCGAAACAATAAAAATATTATGAAAAGGTTTTAAAACAGATCTATATTATACTACGCTCACAAAGACGCGAAATTCACGCTAAACGGATCTAAAACAAATAAACTATAGATTAAACAAGATTTACTATACCAGATTAAAGCATTAAAAGAATTAATCTAAACGTTTATTTTCAAAAGTGATTAACATAGATGAAATCTATACTACTCGATAGAGCATAAAATTACGAATCTAACGCAACTTGAACGGATCGATTTGGATTAAAAACGAGCAAGTTATTAGCATTTAATGATCAGTGGCAAATCTGAAAATAGCTATATTCATTTTTTTATAATAGAAACAAATCTGAAAAGGGGAATACGCTTTCCAGAGGGAGAAGCGTAGAGCTGGAAACTGCTTTAGGACTGCGGGTTTATTCCCCAAAAGTCGAGGGTCTCTTTAGCAAATAGACCCGCGAAGGGGTATCGGCTCACGTGAGCCATTGGATCTGATCTGGGTGATCCAGATTAGAAGAGCGGGGGGGGGGGGGGGGGGGGAGAGCGGCGCGGCTGCCGGAGCAGAGGCCCAGGGCGGCGGCGCCATGGCCGGTCGAGCCCGAGCTCGCCGGTGGAGCCCGATGGGGAGCTCCGGTGCTCGGTTTTCCAAACCGAGAGCACCAGGAGAAAGGGGAAGAAGAGGTGAACTCACCTCGGTGTTCGATGGGGCTCGGGAACGAACGAGGACAGAGACCGGCGTGGAACAGCGGCAGCGGGCTCCTGTACACGACGGCGCAGTCAGCTAGAGCGCAAAAGAACGGAAAGAAAAGGGGGAGGGGGCGTTCCGCGGGCGTGCGAAGCCGAAGCGAAGCTCGGGGAAGCTTACGGTGGCCGGAGGTGCGCGGAACGGCGGCGTGCTCTGTTCGGTGGCTCTGTTGTCGCTTCTTCGAGGCAGGGCGAGGCGAGAGGGGATGGGGAGGCGGTGCGGGGTCGGTTCCTATTTAAAGGGGACCGAGGGGGAGTCCCACGCGGAGACGACGCGTGGAGTCCGCGCGGTTGCGGGGTTCGGCAGCGCGCGGCCGTGTCCGGCTCGGACTCGAGGAAGGGGGCAGCGCTGACGTGCGGGGCCGCCGCGTCAGTGAGAGGGAGTCGGGAGGAGGGCACCAGCGCGGTGCGGACCCGCGGAGCGGCTGGGCCGAGGCGAGGGAGGTCGGCCCAAGCGGGAGAAAGGAAGGGAGAGGGGGCTGGCTGGCTGGCTGGGCCGAAAGGCCGAAAGGGTGGAGGGGGAGGAGAAAAAGGGTTTTCTTTTTATTCTCAATTTGCAAAAGATTTTTCAAATAGTTTTGAAATTCTTTCTTTTGAGTTTTGAAAACCAAATAATACAAGAGAAATATGCAGAGGCATGAAATGCACAAACATGTTGGACCCTAACATGAGAATTGTTTTATTATTTTCTTTATTTAATTCTATGATCACAAAATTGTTTGAAATAAATCAAATTTAATTTAAATTCAAATCTAATTTCTATTTCAAATTTTAGGGTGTTACAGAAAAGAACAAAGAAGAAGTGAATACAAGCTAGTCATCCTCATCCATGTCGTCCTCATCATCATCATCATCATCATCATCATCTTCATCTTCATCATCATCATCATCTAGAGCTGAAGAGAAGTGAATACCAGGAGCTGAGGCCCTCTTGCTCAACCTCCTAGTCTGGGGCTGCTGGATCTCTTCCTCCTCCTTATCATCCTCATCATCAGAATCATCACCAACATAAGTAGACTCCTCACTGAGCTGTGGTGGTGGTGGTGTAGGAGGGGGAATCTGACTGAGGCCCTGCTCCTGTCTGAGCTTCCTGATCTCCAACCTAGTCTGGTAAGCATGGTCATTGGCATAGCAGATGCCAGCAAAGATCTTCTTTAATAACCTGCTAAGCTTACCCTTCTTCCTACCTCTGCTAGCTGCTCTGCTGGAAGACTCAGAGTAGTCTGGGGCTGCTGCCCTGGTGCTCTCTCTGGGAGGAGTGTTCACCTCCTGAACTGCAGAAGAGTGAATGGTCTTCTCTGCTCTGAAAGTCTCATGAACTATGTCTTTGTTGTAGATCCATCCAGTCACCATCTCAATAATGAACATCAGATAAGGGGCATAGGGTATCCCCTTCCTAGCATCCTCTGATGCAATGCAAATCTCATCCCAAAGAAAACGAGCCACTGAAAATGGTGGTGCTCCACCTCTCATCCCCCTAAGCACATTCTTTGATTTAGCATAGAGGTTGGAGGTAGATCCCATCTTGGGATAGAGTGTGATCCTGAAGAGGTTGTTTAAGATATAGTACTTGCTCCTCAAACCCTTCACCAGACCATCTGTCTTATGAGGCTCAATGTAGAGAGAAGCAATTTCATCATTGTTCAGGCCTCTTTCATGAGTTAAGTTGAAGCATGCCCTGTCATCCTCTCCAAAGCCCAGAAGGCGAGCAAATGTCACATAGTCAATTCTATAATGCAAGCCCTCTGTCAACCAATGCATCACCAAGTTCTCCCTATCAAGATAGTAAGTGGAGTAGAATTGGTAGATGATCTCAGTATTCCAGCCATTCTGGAAACCCATCCAGTGATACATGCCAAGCTGCCTGCACTGGTCAATGACTCTGTCAAACACAGGATCCCTCTTGAGCTCCAAGTGCTCCCAATCAACATATTTCATATTTATGATCTTGGGTTTATCAGCTTGAAGAAGGACTGTGGTGTAATAGTCAGAATAGAAAACATTTCAAAACCTGTAATCCACACTCATGTCCTTTGGCACATCATAGGGATTGAAGGCCCTCTGCTCCTGGACTGTTCTCCACTGATTTTTATAGTTTACTCTGACTCTACCAGGAGTGTCCTGAGGGTCTCTGACTAGAACCTCCTCAGGATGCTCCACAAGGTGAAAAGCATTGAAAAGACCCAAGTCTGGAGGTGTCCTAGGGCACACATCATCTTTGATTGTTCTCCCTGCCCTTTGCAAAGCCTCCTCTTGAGCTATCCTCTGCCTGGGATTTAGCCCATCATCAGCCAAGGGAGTACGAGCCTTGGTCCTTGACCTCTTTCCTCTTCCACGACTCGATCCACCGGCGTCCATCTATGCATTTAAAAGGAGGAAAAGGTTAAGTTGTTGCACTTAGACAGTGACAAGAAACTCTAGTGGAGAGATTGAACCAAAATCTAGGGTCAATAGACGATTGTAGGAGCAACTGCACAGGTGCTGTCACCAGGGGCCCGACACTGTTGGCCTCTGGGCCGGCACTGCCGGCCTGGTGCAGACAGCACCATGGCATGCTCCATCAATCCTCCATTGAAAATAGGTTTTGATCAGATCTAACTACTGGAGGTACATCACCATATATAATGCAACTACTAACAACCTAAATCTCATCTCAAAAACCGTGCATTGCATAGATCGAACCAACCTAGGGTTTCATATTATTACCTTTGAAATAGAGGGAAGGAGACGAAGAAGGTCGGGCTTGAATGAAGCTTGACGCAGGGAGGAAGATCCTCCACACCTCCTCCAATGGCAGATCCTCCAAAGGGGCAGCACTGCTGGGGGAAGAGAGGGACCTCCAGGCTCCCTAGGTCTCCTTAGGGTTGAGAGAGGAGAGGAAAAGGTGTTCCGTTGGAAGGGTATGACCTGGGATGGAGTCCCCTCGGGTTGGGGTGAGAAGATAAAGCAAAGCCCGAGGGCTAGGACTTGGGCCCGACAGGCTCAGGTCCTTTAAGTCCCGGCACTGCTGGCCTGGCCAGGCAGTGAGGCACTATGCCACTGCAATACTCTATATTTATGCAATTGTGGACACATACCCCTTGCCATGTGCTGGTCAGTAAGCAAATCATCAATCATACAATGACCAACACATTCAAGTTTCTTTCGAAATTGGTTTTGAAATGCATAATTGAAACTTTCAAAGTTTTGCCTAAGTAGCTAGGTGGACAACCAAATGTGTGCTATAGTTCAAACCACGTTACGAGAGTCAAGTATATTCAGCTCACTACGCAAAGCACAAAACCTTGTCTCATCTAGAGGCTTAGTGAAGATATCAGCTAGTTGCTTTTCGGTGCTCACATGGCGAATTACGATATCTCCTTTTAATTCGTGGTCTCTCAAGAAGTGATGACGGATGTCTATGTGTTTGGTTCTAGAGTGACTAACCGGGTTGTTTGCAAGTTTGATGGCACTCTCGTTATCACACAAGAGAGGCACCTTGGTGAATTGACATCCGAAATCTTTTAAGGTTTGCCTCATCCAAAGTAGTTGAGCACAACAAGCGCCGACTGCAACATACTCGGCCTCGGCGGTGGAAAGAGCTACACAATTTTGCTTTTTAGAACTCTAAGACACTAGGGACCGTCCAAGGAATTGACACGTCCCCGAAGTGCTTTTTCGGTCTACCTTGCAACCGGCGTAATCGGAATCTGAATACCCAAGTAGATCGAACTTAGAGCCCTTAGGATACCATAAGCCAAGGTTAGGAGTGAGAACTAGATATCTCAAGATTCTTTTAACGACCACTAAGTGGCACTCTTTCGGGTTAGCTTGAAATCTAGCACACATGCACAAACTAAGCATTATGTCCGGCCTAGATGCACATAAGTAAAGGAGAGAGCTGATCATGGACCAATATACCTTAATGTCCACGGATTTCCCTCCTTCATCAAGATCAAGATGTCCATTAGTTGGCATGGGAGTCTTGATTGGTTTAACATTTTCCATGTCAAACTTTCTCAACATATCATGGGTGTACTTGGTTTGGCATAAGAAAGTCCCTTCCTTGAGTTGCTTGATTTGAAAACCGAGGAAGAACTTTAGCTCACCCATCATAGACATCTCGAATCTTTTAGTCATGATCCTACTAAACTCATCACAATAGGATTGGTTAGTACTACCAAATATTATGTCATCGACATATATTTGGCACACAAAGATATCATTATTGACTTTATGAGTGAAGAGAGTAGGATCCGCTTTGCCTATTTCAAAGCCTTGTTTGATCAAGAATTCCTTAAGGCATTTATACCATGCTCTTGGTGCTTGCTTAAGCCCATAGAGCGCCTTATGGAGCTTGAAGACATGATGAGGGAACTTTGGATCTTCAAAACCCGGTGATTGCTCAATATACACCAACTCTTGGATAGGGCCGTTGAGAAATGCACTCTTGACATCCATTTGTTGAAGCTTGAAGTCATGATGGGCAGCATAGGCCAAAAGCATTCGAATTGCTTCAAGCCTAGCTACCGGTGCATATGTCTCTTCAAAGTCTAGGCCCTCCACTTGAGTGAAACCTTGAGCCACCAATCTTGCCTTGTTCCTTGTCACCACGCCTTGCTCATCTTGTTTGTTGCGGAAGACCCATTTGGTTCCAATCACATTGGTATTTGGTCTTTCCACAAGTGACCAAACCTTGTTCCTTTCAAAGCTATTTAGCTCTTCTTGCATAGCCATCACCCAATCCGGATCATCTAGAGCTTGCTCAACCTTGAGGGGTTCCAAAGAGGAGACAAAAGAGTAAAATTGACAAAAATTTGCCAAATGTGAACGAGTAGTTACACCTCTTCGGAGACTCCCAAGTATATTGTCGACAGGATGATCCTTTTGAATTGTTTGCCTTAATCTTGGGTGTTCTGTGACTTCTTGTTGGTTAGCTTGGCCATCATACTCATGCTCTTCAAATATTGGTTGTAAGTTCCTTGGAGTAGCAGGAGAAGGGTTAGCTGTTGCCTGTCTGCCTGGTCCGGCAGTGCCGGCCTCTGGCCCGGCAGTGCCGGCCACAGGGCAGAGCCCTGACCAGGGAGCACTGTAGGCCCTTCTTCATCAAGTCTTGGAGCAGTAGCTTCTTCTCCTTGAGGTTCCACATCTACGGCCTGCGCTTCTTGTGGCTTAATATCACCAATAGTCATATTCTTGATTGCTTCACATGGTGGTTCCTCATTACCTACAATCACTTGATCAATTTGCTCTACTTGAGAGCCATTAGATTCATCAAATGTCACGTCTATCGTGATTTTAATTTTCCCTAAGGTCTTGTTGAATACATGATAGGCATGCTCATTTGATCCATAACCAAGAAGAAAACCTTAATCAACTTTAGGTGCAAACTTAGAGGTTTTGGGTTTCTTATTAAGTATGAAACACTTGCACCCAAAAACTCTAAAGTAAGACACCTTTGGTTTGTTACTGGTTAGGAGTTCATATGAAGTCTTCTTCAAGATTTTGTGTAGATAGAGCCGGTTGATGGCATGGCAAGCGGTGTTGACGGCTTCGGCCCAAAAGATATCCGAAGTCTTGTACTCATCTAGCATTGTCCTTGCCATGTCAATGAGTGTCCGGTTCTTCCTCTCTACTACACCATTTTGTTGAGGGGTGTATGGAACTGAAAACTCATGCTTGATGCCCTCATCATCAAGAAACTCCTCCACTTGAGTGTTCTTGAATTCGATTCCATTGTCACTACGAACTTTCTTGATTTAGAAACCAAATTCTCTTTGTTCTCTTCTAATGAAGGTTTTCACCTTATCTTGCACTTGTGCCTTATCATACATGAAAAACACTCAAGTGAAACGAGTAAAGTCATCAACAATAACTAAACCATGTTTTTTACCGCCAATGCTTATGTAGGCCACCGGTCCAAAGAGATCCATGTGAATTAGCTCCAATGGTTGCTTGGTGGAGACAATGCTCTTTGGTGGGTGAGGTGCACCTACTTGCTTTCCGGCTTGGCAAGCGCTACAAATTCTATCCTTCTCAAAATGAACATTGGTTAGTCCAAGAATGTGTTCATCTTTTAGGAGTTTGGCCAAGTTCCTCATCCCAACATGAGCTAGTTGACGATGCCATAGCCAATCCATGCTAGATTTTGCCACTAAACAAGTCTCAAGCTTAGCCTTACTTTTGTTGAAATCAACTAGGTAAAGCTTGCCCTTCAAACGACCCGTAAAGACAATAGAGGAATCCTCCCTCTTAAAGACGTCCACACCCTTATCCGTAAAGAGACAATTGAAGCCCATCTCACATAATTGAGAAATGGACAACAAATTGTAACTCAACGAATTCACATGTAATACATTTGAGATGGAATGATCAAGAGTAATAGCAACTTTACCAAGTCCAATCACTTCCCCTTTAGAGTTGTCACCAAAGATGATATTCTCACTTGCATTTGAAGTTGGGGAATATGATGAGAACATACTCCTTTCTCCGGTCATATAATTTGTACATCCGCTATCAAGCACCCAACTTGATCCACCGGAGGAGTATGCCTACAAAACAATTTAGTTCCTAGATTTAGGTCCCCAATCAATCTTGGGGCCTTGCATGTTAGTCACAACAATTTTGGGAACCCAAATGTTCATGCTTCTTTTGTCATGTTTCTCATCACCCACAAATTCTGCAATGACTTTACCATGGTCATTGCATTTCAACATGTAGCTTGAGGACAAACTTCCTTGAGGTGACCTTGTCTTGGGTTGATATGCAAATTTGTTTTTGGCCACCCAGATTGAGTCCTTAGGTTTATGAGAAACCTGCTTTTGCTGGGCCATCTTCTTGGCATGGACTTGGGCTTTAGCTTGATCAGGTGAAGCATTGGTAGCCTTCCCTTTCTTGGGGTGCGGCACTGCCGGCCTGTGGTCCAGCGGAGCTGCTGTCTCTGCAGGCTTATCTGCACCAATGCTTCCCTTCTTCTCAAACTTGACACACTCAATGCCTTTGACCATTTTTCTACCATTGGTTTTGCCTCCTTGAGTGTGACCAAGCCCATCTTTGATTGATGGATGCCTTCCATCCTTGTATTGGATCTTCTTTGGCTCAACTTTGTCTTTGTCATTCTTCTTTGAAACTGAGATGACATTGTTGAGCCTTGCTATTTCTTTCTTCATAGCCTCCATGTTGGCAAGGTTAGTGGAATAGGCATTCATATCAATATTATAGCATTTTCCACAACCTTGACTAGTGGATGGAGAAGAGGCATCATTTGATTTAGAAAGATGTGAGTTGCCCTCCCAAAGAAGAGAGTATTGTGCCTCAAGCTCTTGATGCTTTTCAACTAAGCCACAATACTTTTGCTTGAGGTCACCACACTCCTTCTTAGTGAGAGCATGAGCTTCTCTTTCCTTGGCCAAAGCTTTGGTGAAAGAGCTCACCTCACTCCTTTCTAATTCAAGGGCTTCCTCACTAGCAATGTAAAGATCCTCTTGTTTAATAAGAGTTTTCTCTCTAGAAGCTAGCTCGGCCTTTGTTGCCTCTAATTCATCCAATATGTTGGCAATGAATAGTTTGGTCTTAGGATCCATTTTCTTAGTTATTTCATTTATCTCTTCATCACTAGATTCATCATCACTAGAGTAATCACTAGAATCACTACTAGAGATGTCTTTGGGGGGAGGAGTTATGGCTTTGGGTTTTGATTTTACCTTCTCATCTTTTGCCATAAGACAAGTGTGAGGGAAGCTTTTAACATCATAGGACATGTTGTTGAAGAGCCTTGTTGAAGTGGATGGCTTGTGAATAGCAATGGTGGCCATCTCTTCATCTTCACTATCGGTTGATTCATCCCAACCATGTCCAATGTGAGCTTCACCCACATATTTCTTCCCTTTCTTGTAGTAACCCTTGTCTTCTCTCTTGCCTTTGTAAAATTTGTTGTCTTTCTCTTTATTTCGGCAATCGGCAATGAAGTGTTCGGTGCTACCACACCTAAAGCAAGTTCTTGATTTCTTGATTGGGAACTTCCTCTTCATGAGCTTGTACCCATTCTTCTTTAGGCCCTTGTTGAATCTTCTTATGAATAGAGCCATGTCATCTATGTTCTCCTCTTGTTCACCTTCACTTTCGCCATCACTTGATGTTGGAGCTTCGGGTTGATGCTTGATGGCCTTGGTTTCTTGAGCCTTGCTTGAAGATGCTTGCTTGCTATTTTTGGAACAGCTAGGGGCTGATTTTCTTGTGCTCTTGTTTGCCTTGAGAGCCACATCCTTGATCTTCATACCCTCCAACCTTGCTTGCATCTCTCCAAGCTTCTTCCTCTCTTGGGCTTCTTCTCTTTGTAGATCAAAGGTGATAATCCTTCCAAGCACATCACTTGGGGTGAAGTACTCAAATCTCTTCTTGTCTTTAATCAATGTCACAACTGTCTCATTTCTTGGAGAGTAGGCTTCAAGCATTATATTGACAACCTTGTGATCATTGACCTCTTCACCACCAAGTCCTCTAATCTTCCCAACCATAGTCATCAATCTATCAAACATTTCTTGTGGCCCTTCACCTTCATTTATCACGAACCGGTTGAGCTTGGCCATCAACAAATCAATCTTGGACTGCCTCACTTTGCTCACACCTTCATGTGCAAGGTGCAAGGTGTCCCATATCTCCTTGGCAACCTCCAAGACCATGACCTTGTTGTACTCATCACCATCCAATGCACTTAGCAACACACTAGCTGCTTGTGCATTAAGTTGTATGCAACGGAGCTCGATAGTGGTGGGGCTTGTAGGATCAACCGGAGGCTCACATCCTTTGTGAACAATCTCCCAAGCACCGGGGTGAAGACCTACAAGATAAGCTTTCATCAAGTGTTTCCACTTGGCAAAGTTGGTTCCATCGAAATGAGGCAACTTGTCGGCGGGAACATGAAATAAAGGTTTATGCTCATGTTTAGAGATAGATGAATAATCAAAGGATATGGCGGAGTATTTCTTGCTGTCGTCATCCTTCTTCTTCTTCTCATCCTTCTTTGCAATCTTGGAGGCTTGGTATGATACATCATCATCACCGTCGGAGCTACTTGAATCAACCTCCATATGAGAGGCTTGCTCCTTGCTTTTCTTTAGCTCCTCCTCCTTGGCCTTGAGCTCCTTCTTGAGAGCTCTAACTTCTCTTCTATGAAGCTTCTCGGCGAGCTTCAGGCTTTTGGCCTCATTGATTGTTTTTTCTTCTTTTTGCAACTTTTTGCCTTCTCTTCTCAATTTTCTAGCTTCTTTTCTTCTTGTTATCTCTCCAGCGGATATACCAGCAGTGGTCTAGTACTTGTTGGTGTCGTCACTCTCATCGTTGCTTGAGGTCTCATGCAAATCCACCTTCTTGGGATCAACCATTACGACATTTCCCTCTTCGGCCATTACCTCACACGGTTAAGTGCTTCTTGAGGTAACCTAGCTCTGATACCACTTGAAAGGACCTGATTGGCCTAGAGGGGGGGTGAATAGGCCTGTCTAAAATTCAACTCGACACTTGCTGTCAGTCATAGGCCGGCACTGCCGGGGTGGCCGGCACTGCTGGGCTAAGAGCAGCAGTGCTGGTCACCTGAACAAATTTCAACACAATTCAAAATGTAAAGCTTGAATGGAGATTGTGCTTGAATAGAAACCTTCCTAGAGGTGAAGGGAACCTCTAGCACCACCTGAAAGTGGTAGCAACACACCCACCAAGTAGATCGGGTCCAAACCCTAGAAATCACCTTGCAAACAAGATATATCAAAATATAGAGATAAACACAAGGGGACACAAGATTTGACCTATGGTTCAGCTCGCCACCAAGGCTTGCCTACGTCCACATTGTTGAGGTATGCCACACAAGGCTCAAGCTCGCCACACAAGGCTAGCTCTTTCCTCGGTCTCAAGTCAAGGGAATGAACCCTTAAGATGAGAGAAGTGTATTAGCAATAGTTGGGTGATACAAACTTCCCTAGGCTGCCACACGAAGGAGGCAAGCTCAAGGGCAACCTCTAGCTGGCTAGGAGCAAAGCTCCAAGAGTAAAGAACTCAAACCACCGGCCACCACGCAAACCAAATGCTTGTTGGAGTGAAGATCCGAAGGAGAAGCTTCTTCTCAAAGTTTGGAGGCTTAATCTCTCAAAGAATGATTGGAAATCAATGGAGAAGAGTGGATGAGCACCAAGGGAGAAGGGAGAGCAAGAAAGAGCTTCTCTGTTCTATTTTTGCGAAGTCTGAGAATTGGAATGGCAGAACTAGCCGTTAGGGGGAAGTGAGGAGGTGTTTAAGTACCCCTCACTGCCAATGGGCAGAACAAGTCGCGGCAGTGCCGGCCTATAGCTCGGCACTGCCGGCCAAAGAGCCCGGCACTGCCGGCCTGGGCAGAACAACAAAGGAATGATCTTCAATAAGCTGGCTGATTTGCCCACTTTGTATGTGGAGGTGTGAAGTATATAGATAGATGTTGCATTTGGTTCACTTGTTGGCATGCGTGTTGAGTCCCTCTTAATAGTACGGCATACCTAACTCAATTTCAAAGTATAAAAGAATTTAAACTCCTTTGAGCTTATTGCCATGCACTTTTGTAATTGGAGGGGTCCGCCAACCTGTTCATCAACCTCCTTAAGTTTAACCTGCTTGTCATACTTGTAAAGTCTCATTAGTTCTCTAATTGCGTTGTCATGTCACCAAAACCCACTTAAGGCTTGATTGCACTTTCAATTGAAACCCTAATCACACATGTTTTCAAACTTTGAAAATAAAGATATATTTAATGTCTTTTAAAATTCAAGTTTAATCCCTAAATCTTATTTTCTCCATAACTTCTACGTTTTAGATCCGATTCAACCCGTTCATGTTGCGTTGGCTTCGTATCGGCATAAACTTTTCATTAGTGATGTTTAATAACATGTGAATAGGTCTATATTTTCATGATGTAAATCCTAACTTGATTAACAAATATGCAACTTGTTTTATACATAAAATATTGATAGTTCCTATTTTCATTTTCGAAATCCAAATACAAGTTTGACCTAATTCAACCAAGGTGTTTTATGAAATACCTTATACACTCTTTTACATAGTTAAAACTAATAAAGCTCATAGTTCTCTGTTATATAAGCAAACCTCTCGATAGATGTATCTCGATCATCGTAGCTTCGATTAACGTGATCTTCGTGTCTGTGTGGTCGTAGAGATGCGTAGATTTCTTTTTAAATCCTTTTTCATTGATTGGTGTATTGTTCTAATTTAGCCATATTTGTATGCTTTGTATGATCAGATACTTTTGTGGTGAGTTATTAATTATTGTCCAATCAGTGAGTTTTGCGTTGGAGATCAAGGAGAAGAAGTTGGTATTTTTGAAGATCTTGGAAGACTTGAACTAGAAGAGGAATATGAGTTTAAGGCAAGTATTACGTGGGATCATCCTTGTTATCCTATTCATGATAATCATTGATTAATCATATGCATGAGTTTTCCTTGTTACCCTATAAGGTTATACTAGTATTGTACCTTATACCTTGTCACCCTGGGAACGTATGCATTTGGGTAGTATGATGCTAGTGCCAAGCAAATTACTATAATCACGTAAACTTGATTAATGATATATGCAATGATGACAATAAAAGATGACTTTTTAGCAACGTGGACTATAGGTGGAACAACAGGCACCTCAACATGTGTTCTTACTCATGGGGATATTTCTGTAAATAGATTACCCCAGGACTTACAGTGCAACCATAAGCTATATGGCTCTGGCTTGACTCAGTACTAGACTTCTACTGGTCTGTGGCAACTTACCCGAAAGGGCGCAAGAGGGGCTCACCTTAGTGCCCTCGTGAGAGGGGTAGCACTAACCATTGAGGAAACTTGTAGCGGGTTGTTACCTACCAGTAGAACCTGTGAACGGTCTCGTAGTGTACCCTGCTCCACTTCCTTGGTAGAGGTGATGGCATATGGGGATCACGACTTGTGGGTAAAGATGTACGACCTCTGCAGAGTGTAAAACTATTATAATAGCCATGCTCACGGTCAAGAGTGGCTTGGGCTCCTTACTGTGTGATGTCCTTATGCCATAGCTCATTAGTTGCTACTTATTATTGATTATTGTTACTTGTTCATATAAGCATTCTATCTTGTTCACTTGATCATATGGTTAATGGGCTTTTTGATTATATTGATGCTACTCTAATGCTAAAATTGAGATAATATAAAAGCTTATGCAGTTAAACCAGTGTCATACCTTTTTGAGCCTCATGAATCCCATGTATACTTGTTGAATACAAAAGTACTTACGCTTGCTTTACTTTTCAATTTTTGGATAAAAATCCCGGATGGGTACCAGTTTGCAAGAGTCTTGAGCAGTTAGGCTTGTGATCAACCAATCAGTTGATCCCTGTGGAGTGGAGTCTTCACCAAAAGATCGGAGTTGTCTTTCCGTTGTTTGCTCTCTCAAGGTTATTTCTTTGACCTTATATGTTATGTATTTAAGTATTGTCTTTTGATATTACCTTCTTCTGTGGCTATATGTGGGAATTGACTTCCTGAGCTAACATATAGTGTATATCTGGTTTTGTCCTTAAAACTGGGTGTGACATCCATGTTTTACTCTCTTTATTTTTTTTCTTTTTTTCACAACCCCAAGCCTCTTTCTACAATAAATTTTTTGAGAGATAATAACACAAAAATAATTGGAGCAGTTATAACTAGGGTAATAGAATAGATGGGTAGGAGCAAAACAGGGATATTTTTGGTTGCTCACTCCCAAGCTAGGAGTAGAACATTTTTGGGTGGATCTGAATGGCAAATGGATGCGTACTTCTATGGTAGAAGCAGCATATATGAGTGGAGTATACATGATCTTGATTTTAAAAGCATAACAAGTCTCTAAGGATCAACAAAGCTTGACAAAACTCAATGCATATACAAGCAATAAATATAAAAGTGAAAAGTTTTCCTAATCTATGAGGCATATATATATGGATGTGGTAGGAATTCAAGCTCTCGTCATATAGAAACTCATCATGTAAAATTTTAAATTTTTAAAAGATAAATTCTCCATAACTATAGTGTCGCTAGGAACAAGATAAACAGTACCTCAAACTTTCTCATATCATACCCGTCAATTACCTAGACTTAGCTCAAGCATATACAATCCACAAGTTTTAGGTTCAGAGCAAATCTTCATGTCAAAACAATTATATCCATAACTCGGGAGAATTTAAGACTGAAAACTAGGTAGTTGAAAGGATTTACGATAGAGCAACTATTCATCATTTCCATGTATATAGATTATCCTATAGAGCTCAATTATTCTTAGGCAGTATAACAACTTACACACACACACACTCTCTCTCTCTCTTGTATTTATCTATTACTAAACATATTCAAACCCATATTTAACTAATAGTATTATAATGATCAAACTAATATAAATAAATCACACAATAGATAGAAATACTTATCTAGGGGATGCTTCTCCCCCAAGCTAGATGTTGATGTAGTCGTTCATTTTGACAATGTAGACGTACTTCACTCCTTTGAGACTTTAATAATTGATAATTGATGTGGTAGTACTCTCAAAGTGGATGAAGATATCTAGTCATGTCTTGTCTTGTCTTTCCAAATCGTGTTAAACTCAAATAAAGAACAAAGCTTATAGAATAGATTAAGCGTTAGTGGTAACCCATCTATGTCTTGATTATTGAGAGCCTTATAGAATTCCTATGTTTCAATATTTTTAGATTTTCAATTTTATATGCAGATGACTAATGTAAAAAAAAATTATGTCTCCATAGTAAACAATTGAAGACATATTCACATGGGGCTTAAAGAGTTTTTATTTTAAATGCAATGCAAAAAAAATATGCAGATAACTTACTAAGTTTATCTTTCGGCTAAGGTTCAGAGATTTAAGTCCGTCGAACCAGACCTCTCTTTTGGTTCAAGCATCTTTAGGAGCGTTGTCCAATCCTAATGAGGACTTGGATGTTTTCTCATTATGTGTTGGTATATCTGATAGTGTCTCTTTCTTCTTCCACACTTTCTTTGTATAAGGTTTCACTTCCTGTGGTTCACTATTCTGAGGTTCTTCTTCTTTGCTCTTTGTAGTGGGTGATACATCCTATATTGTTCTTTCTTAGGAGAACTTCTATCTTCATTATTGAATCGGTCTTCGCATCTTGATATTTGTCGTCCTAGGTAGTCTGTCCATCAATCTTTGGTGTCTTGTTTCTTTTGGCATTGAGAGCGACGCTTCCTTGACTTGTTCTTATTTGGCTTCTCATAAGTGGTGTAGCTATTGAAGTAATATCGTACCTTCTCTTTAGGAAATTGGAAGTGAATCTCTGTTGATTTCATGTAGATGATTACACTAGTGGTGTTGAGAAAAGGTCTTACTAGAATGAGATAGACTTCATCTTCATCTCCCATATCTAGAACCATGAAGTCAGCAAGAACATAGTGATCTCTGATGTTGACCATGACGTCTTTTGATATTCCCTCTAGAAATCAAAATGATTGGTTCGCCAGCTAACAAACACATATGTCTAGTATAGGGGTCTAGTACCATATAAATGTTGATATGTTACCTTAGACATTATGTTGACACTTGATCTAATATCGTTGAATGTCTTGTAGAATGTACTTTCCTTGATCTTGTAATGAATGGTAGGAACTCCTAGATCATCCAACATAGCAAGGTATAGTGATGGAAGGAGTTGGTCATACCTTGAATCAATAGTGTATCATCCACACCAAGTCTTCTCTTAGTTTTTGAGCTTTGTTCTTCCTCCTTCCATTGTTGATGTTCTTCTTCCTTGTAGCAGCAATTGTATCCTCATAAATGTACGACGTCTGAGGATAAGTAGGAGCCCTAAGTGTACGCTTCTTGAAAGTAAACTTCTCCTTCTTATCCTTGATTGTGAAATAGATCTTGTCACTATTTGCGTTGATGATGGCTTTAGCCTTGCTTAAGAATGGGCATCCTAAGATAATGGGTGATTTTTTAATATTCTAAACACTTTTATATCTATTTTTTTTCTTTTTTTATAACCCTTTGCCTCTTTTCTCAACAAAATTTTGAGAGATAGTAACAAGAACTTTGAGCATTTATTTGATGGATGGAAAAACCTAACAACCATGTTTTTGTTTACTCCTCGTGTAGGAGTAGAACATTTTTGGGTGGACCTAAATGGAAGGCATGTTTTTGCGCCTACTCATATTGTAGGAATAGTGCATATTTGGGTAGTGTATATGTGATCTTGATTTTAAAAGCATGACAAATATCTCATAAGGATCACAAAGTTTGACAAAATTCAATGCAAAGCAAGCATCATATATGTAGAAGTTTTCCTAATATATATAACATGTATGGCTCTAATTGAAATTCAAGCTTTGTCATACAGGAACTCATCATGTAGCATTTTTATGTTTTCAAAAAGGAAATCAATATTTATATCAATACAATTGTATCAAAAAAATCAGGAGAATTCAAGGCATCTATTCATCATTTCTATTTTAAGAGATTATTTAGAGAACTTTTTATCATTCATTCAAACTTTTAAAAACAAGTACTAAAGCAAATTAAAGACACACTCTTTTTATTTGATTTTTATTTTTATTTATAATATATATAGATAACTATTTTGTTTTCAAGTATGTATTTTTTAACTAACTATATAGATAGCCGAAACAAAAAGATAAATAAGCAAAGGGAAAGAAATACTTACCTTGATGCACGGGGGTACATCTCCCCCAAGCTAGTTGTTGGAGTGGTCTCTTAGTGAGATGACCGGATGTTGAAGTGTTGTTGTCATTGGATATTGGCCATCTCTTATCCTACCAATGCAAAGTGGTGGCCGTTCTTTTCATCATTGGCTTTGAGCCTATTATCGATGAAGGGTCATTTGTTCCTCATGACATTTATGTCCATAGTAGGATATACATCCACTCTGAGATGAGTGGTGTCCACCTGAGATTGCTTCATGGTCTATATAGGAACATCTTCCACTACCATAATAGTGTTGGGGATTTCCTACTTGTCATTGTTTACTTGGAGCTTCTTGTCATGAGCCCCCTTCGGATGAGAGTTTGGTATTTTAAGTCCTTTAAACAAGACTTCACCTTGTGAAGTTCTTTGATCAAGTACTTCGGTTTGTTTTGAAGATGAGGATTTTTGTGGTGGTGCATGTTGATGTTTCTTAGAGCACACGAGTAAATTAATTATCCGCAAGCGCACAGATAAACAATGATGTAGCACTTCACCAAGATAACCCAGTTTTAAATATCGAACCCAAAGGAACGGTGTATGAGGAAGACTAAGTCTATATTAACTTAACCCGTTTCACAAACAAGTATAGATAACTATTGATGAGAGGAGAAAGAACCAAGGACTTTCTAGTTCTGGTCACTGGATAAGCTTTATCTTTTATGATCTTTAAGGGAGATGACTTAAACAAGAGCATAAAATAGAGTTCTCTCCTACCAAGCACCTATATGCCTGTCAAACCTATTACGGGAAACAGACTACATAGGAATCAACGTAGCTATAAGAGTCACCTACGTGAGCTACCGTTATCTAGAAAATCAGGGGACAATCACAAGTAAACTTAGCCTAGGCACTACGCCTACACTATGAATTACTACTTCAATCAAGTAATGATCAAGATCAAAGCACTCAAGAAGAGTTGCAAACATAAAGAACAATAAGGATAATTGCTTACTTGAACCAGAAATCGAGTACCAGGGTATCTCAGAATACAGATCCTGGGCGAGAGGAATATGATCCCAAAGAATACAATGATGAAGAAGAACCGACAGGCCAGAACTCCTCCACAACTCTACTCTCCAACTCTAAATCTCTAATCTCTAAATAGAGCTAGATCTACATAGATCTAATCTCTCTTGAATTGCTGGCATAGATCTACTAGATATGAATTAGGGTTTCAGCTCTTGAGCTTCTGATCTGGCTTGGCTCCAGGGGGGTACAGGCCTCTATTTATAGCTCAGTGGGATGCACGACATCTGTTAGATCAAACCGACTTAAGGTAGGGCTCAGATTAATCTTCAAAGCCGGTGGAGGAAGCTTCCAAAAGACGGCGACTAGTGGGCCCAGGGGGTACCGCTCGACCCCACCTAGTGCTAGCCAGCCCCACATAGTGGGGTCTGGGGCCCCGCTTTGCTCCGGTGTCTGCGGGATCCTCCGTGAGTAGATTGGTATGTGTATCTTCGCGTGATTTATTCGATATATTCTCTGATTTGATTCTCTTTATTGCTCTTTTCTGGAATAGTCCCTGGAAAATATTGAAACACCAAAACTCATGGAATTTGTTAGATAAAGCCCTATATTTCTAGATTTTACATATGATTGATCCATTTATTCTATTTATAATTGCATTACAAGTTGACGCTAACGACTGTCAACAATGCCACCCTCTTCCTCCAAAACTATGTTGATTTTGAGTTTTTTTTGTTTGACCGGTTCATGATATTCACTTGTAGAAATTAGAGAATCAACTAACTCCCCAACACTTTGCTTGAAGTGTGTCCTACTCATAAAGACAAGGTAGAGATAAAGTGTATGGGCTCTGTTGGTGGAAAAACACCAAGAGAACCAAAAACTTTATTTATTTTTCTCTAACCTTATAACATGGGGGGTAGAATCATAACATGATAGGGTTGACATTATATGCCTTGTTCATTCTTATAACATGGTGGGTAGAATCAAAAGATTGAACATGATTGTAGCATTTGAATATATTTGGCAAAAAGGATTGAGGTTTTTTTAACCTATAGAAGGATTATCTTGTATCAATTTTTGCATGATTATGAATATAATCTTCTAGAGATAAGATGTGCAATAGTTTAGCTCATTTGGTTGAGACTATGAGATTAAAAATAGGTGCTATGAACAAACTCAAAGAACAAGACATGTTGAGTTAGTTAGGTTGGATCAAGAAAAGTTGTAACTCAGATATGTTTGTTTCCTATTTATGTGCATACCAAAATCCAGAAGAAGCTTTTAAGTAATGACCTTTTACCTCAAGATGTTACCTTTTGTCATTGGAGGTTGATAGAAGCTGATGAACCCATCGTAGACTGTTCCAGCTTTGACAGATTCCATCAATTCATACAAAATCAAGTATGGCTATCCTGCTAAACACGTTGGTACGTACATACTATCACTTTTATGAACCTAGTAGTCCACCAAGTGTTACAAAGGACCTCAATAAATCAACATCACAACCAAGATTGCATGATTAAGCAAATACACATCACATGCAAGAGTTTGCAACGAAAATAATATTACAATTGAGTTCATAAATATTAATACCATATTGAGTTCACATCTGATTATTGAAAATAACACAGCTTTGAAATGATTACCATAACTTAAGTTGAAATAAATGGCTAACTTAAAGTGACATCCTCCAACTCCAACATAGCTATGTCAAATACTTTAGCAAAGTCAAGTTTCAAAAAAGCTGTTAGGACCTTCCTATTATAACATCATTGTATAAGCTCCATCACCTATACAGAACTTTCAGTCATTCAATCTCCCGTGCAGAAAACCAGTTTGATTTAGATCGTTAAGGCTGTAGATCTCTTTCTACAATCAGGAATTTTGCAATTAACTTCACACTACAGTTTTGCAGGCAAATGAATTTGGCCAGAAAGCATCCGTGGCGGTAGCAATAGCACCATGTTTCTTCGCCAGCAACATCAGGTAGGATCGGTTTACCCTTTCCATGTGGACAGAATAGAGGGACGAGAGAAAATTCATCAGCTCAGGTTTAATCGCGTTTCAAGTTGCACGGTAGAAACTGGGACTGTAGCCATCATGACTCAGCACACTGCAACGAATCATGCTCAGGATTGCTAATTTAGTTTCATCTTCCGAGAACGCTGCCGTGAGAGCATCAGATGCAATGACCCCACTGCCTAAGATAGAGACATAGAGTTATAGACCATCAACATTGAACTGCCAATTCTCAAAGCCAGGGAGCCCAAAGATAGACCTGAACAAGACAGTTAAAGCTTCAGTCTTGCCGGCATTGTGTGAGACCAAAGTGCCATCAACCTCGACGCTACGGATTTGGTTCCTTCGCATATGCATGAGCATGGAAGAAGCCACTGTGTGTGTGTGTGTGTGTGTGTGTGTGTGTGTGTGTGTGTGTGTGTGTTTGTTTTTTTTTTTTGTAACGAAGACGCCAGTATTAGCCCGCTGCTTGCAGTGGCGAGTGGGCGGGCTTTTCTTTCAGAGTAAAGAGCAAGCCGATCCCGACACATCACGCGGACATGTGAAGAAGTAAAATAATAAATTCGGTCATTGTAACATCACCATATATGTTATTTTTTAAAAATTTATATCAAAATGACCATGCTGTGGCAATGGCAACTCCCCACAGTTTATGCCTTCAAAAAAAAAACTCCCCTGCAGTTTCAGGCTTTCAGCTCACCCAAATTTTCCAAGGCCCCTTATCATACTTCAGTACAAAAGCAGAGAACACTGGACATGGAATGACTAAACTAGCTATCATGCAACAATTTTGAGCCACTTATTTTTCGAAGTAACAAGATATTGGCAAAAGAAAAATGAGAATATCACTTCTCAAATAGTCAAACAATTTCAATATTGGCAAGGTTTATAGAAAATAATTCCATCATTTATATCTTCAAATATATTTATTATAAATATATATTTCATGATTAATTAACTACTCCCTCCATCTCAAATTATAAGATATTTCAAGAATTTTGGAGAGTCAAAGCATTTTGACCAATAATTACAGAAAAACTATAAAGATTTATAACGTCAAATAAGCATACTATGAAAATACAATTGATAACAAATCTAATGATACTTAGTTGGTATCATAAATGTTATTATATGTGATATAAGTTTAGTCAAACTTGAAATATTTTGACTCTCCAAGATTTTTGGGATGTCTTATAATTTAGGATGAGGGGAGTATCATTTATCTTCACATGTCATGAATATTAGTGAGATTGTTTGAATTTTAAGAAAGTGAGATTTTCGTTTTTGGTGTAGGGAGTATATCAGCTTCTGAAGTTGAAGATAGCGGGTGCAGCAGTTGTGCTCAACCAGACAACCTGGCTCTAGCCCGTTGAATTACTTACTTTCTCAGTTCCTTCCCATAATAGATGACGTCATGAAATACGTGTGGGTTAAACTTTTTTAACTTTAACTAAATTTATAGATCTTTAAATAAAATTATCATAAAAATATATTTATCTAGTGATACTAATTATGTATTATAAATATTAATATTTTTTATATATAATTTATTAAAATTTTAAAAGCTAAAATAAGAATAACTTATTTTAAGACAGAGGGATTATCTATTTGCTCTTGGCTATGGTCATTTGGGGCCTGTTTGGTTCGCGTATAAACTTAGCCTGACTCACATGCAAGGAGTCTGGCTCCTAGCAGCTAGGCCCAATGCAAGTAAGAGTGTGGTGTTTGGTTGACTGTTTGCACGAAATAGGTTATCCCGAGAACGTGTTTGGTTGCTCACACGAGGACAAGCTGCATGAGATAAAAATATATAAATAATTCATCATAATTATATTTATTATGGACAACTATTATCCTATAGCTCTTGAGCATCTCCAACAACTCCTTAAAATAGGTTGCTATTCTTATTACTTTGGCAAAATCACAAAATTCTCTCTCTAACAACTTAGTAAACCAACTTGCTATTTATTCCAAGTTTGTATCCAGCGGTGTCGTACGCGGATATATCCGCGCGCGGTGTAGCTTGCTATCAGTGATTTTTTTCTCCGCGCCGTGATTTTTTTATTCCGCGGAGTTTTTTTTCCTTTTTTTCTCCGCAAGTTTTTTCTCCCGCAAGTTTTTTCCCCGCGAATTGTTTTCCGCGAGTGTTTTTCTTCTGTGAGTTTTTTTCTTTTTCTTTTTTCCCGTGAGTTTTTTTTCTTTTTTTCCGCGAGTTTTTTTTCTTCCGTGAGTTTTTTCCTTTTTCTTTTTTCCCGAGAGTTTTTTTCTTCCGCGAGTTTTTTCTTTTTTTCCTACGAGTTTTTTTTCTTCCGCGAGTTTTCCTCGGTGGACCTTTTTTTAAGTTTGGTAAGTTGGAATACCAAATTATTGAAGAAATGACTTTTTTCACTTGCCAAATATTTTAATAACTTGCTAAACAATATGATTTGACAAGTCAATTTTAAGGAGTTGTTGGAGATGCTTATTATCTTATTAGAGCATCTCCAACAACTTGAAAAAATTGACTTGCTATATCTTATGGTTTAGCAAGTTATAAATTTATTTGGCAAGTGAAAAAAAATCTCTCTCTAATAATTTGCTATTCCAATTTACCAAACTTGAAAAAAGAAGGCCCACCTGGGAAAACTCGCGGAAGAAAAAAAACTCACGGGAAAAAAGAAAAAACTCGTGGAAAAAAGAAAAAAGAAAAAACTCGCGGAAAAAAATAAAAAAGAAAAAGTCGCGGAAGAAACAAACTCGCGGGAAAAAACTCGCGAAAGAAAAAAAATTGTGGAAAAAAAACTCGTGGAAGAAAAAAAATCAGACACGGGAGAAAAAATCACTAATAGCAAGCTACACCGCGCGCGGATATATCCGCGTGCGACACCGCTGGATACAAACTTGGAATAAATAGCAAGTTGGTTTACCAAGTTGTTAGAGAGGAGATTTTGCCAAAGTTATAAGAATAGCAACCTATTTTAAGGAGTTGTTGGAGATGCTCTTACTCCTTAATATTAATTGAAATATGTTAATATTATTTAATATATGCTAATCATGCATTAATAATATCATTAGTTTACTAATTATCTACACCATGCGAGCCTGGCTCGGTAGAAACGACCGATGGAGCCTGGCTGAGGAGGGAATCTTACATAAGCAAAGCCTAGTTAAACAGATAACAAACGTCTGATCTTGCATCAGTAGAGGCTGGCTGCATCAGGCTTGTAGCTGCTTCTGTTCCTGCGAAAGTTGTTTAAGGTCTTGTATGTGAGTTTACTTTTTTGTTCTCTTTTGGGGTTTCTCTAGTCCCCTGTGCGGTCTTTTCTTTCCTGATATAAAACAAAATTCCAGAAAATTAAAAAGAAAATAAGAGAGTGTGATTGTGCGTATGGACGTGACCACCTCGCTCAGAACAGCAGCGAAGACAAGTGACGACGGAAGCGGTTGGTTTCTGGTGAACAGAACAAGCGAACAACACAAACAAAATCATTCCTCCTTCCTTCTCTCGTCTCCTCTGACCTCTGCACTCCACGCAAGAGATACTCCCAGGCGAGGACGCAACGCAACCGAGGCGATTCGTTCCCCTTGCCTACACCATGACCTGGTATCTGCATATCCTCTCCGGTAAAGAATCCTCTGCTGCTACAATCCCACACGTCTGCCTCTCGCCAATCGATTTCCAGAAGGATCAAATTCTCCTCGCGTGTATTGTCACCCACTTTGTCTCTCTCTCCTGGTGGTTACTTTGCTTGGCTCGTTTGGTGAGAACTCTCTGTTTGGTCGGCGGCCATGGCCAAGCGGCGGAGTAGATTCGGTTTGGCTAGGTATACCGGCCGAAGTCGGGGGTTCCGGGTTCTTGCTTTCCTCTATTCCATTTTTCGTTTTGGGCAAAAAAAAAAAGGATTTTTAATTATCTTTGAAGGCGGTGTTTCTGTAGTAAGGAGAATTCGAGGAAGTCCAAGCTCTGTCCAATTGGCTTGGTGTAAATTCAGTTGTGTCCGTCTCGACTTCGTGTAAATTTAGGAGGAATAGAAAAGCAGCAGCAACTTCAGTTACGTAGTTTGTTGGGCTTGTCCTTCCTCGGTTTTGCAATTGACAACTTAGTCGCGTGCTGTTTTTTCTCCCTTTGCTTGCTAGGTTCGGCTGCTTCGGGGGCCAAGCTCGGGCGGAGAAGATGGCAGAGGTGGGCGACGGCTTCTGGTTCTGGCTCCCATGCTCCTTACTGAATCTGGCAGCACCTGAACGATCTGCATCTGCATGGCTGTGTGCAGGATGGGTACCCGGTGAAGCTGCACATCTACGATCTTAGCCAAGGGATGGCGCGGCAGCTCTCGGCGACGATCCTCGGCAAGGCTATCGAGGCTATTTGGTAAGCATCCCTGGTTGTTTTTTCTTCGTCCTGTTGATCTCTGTGCACGCAAGGCTTGCCTTTGATAGAATTCAAGGAGTTGTGTTGCAGGAGACCGTTTTTTCTCTTTAATTTTACAAAAAAGAAAGATGAAATGTACGTACACTCCTAAACGAAAAAAAAAATCGCATCCAGTCCCTGGTGCCGCTATGTTTACCTTTTGCTTAGTTATCTAGATGTGGTGCATTAATATTGTTGATGTTAATTTCGTAGTAGCTATATGTATAGAGTATAGTGATACCAGCCATGTCCCTGATACATGTTTGTCTCTAGTAATCAGAGTGTTTCCCCACCCCCTTCACTAATAGGTATAGCATACCTCTGCAAAATGTAGATTCAAGGTAATTAAAGCTTCAATATATATGAGCAGATCACCAAGACATTTGGGGGGGGGGGGGGGGTGGCTTTTAGGAATTATAGTATAAATTATGCATGCAAACATGGCTTCATGGGTTTGCTTCTTCTAGTTCAAGATCCCGTTGCTTAGGCATAGCTATAAGACTTGCCAGCAAAGACTTTGCATTTGCCTTGTTGCCTATGAAGACAGATAAGACATCAAATTTGCTGCATTGCTGCTGTTGATCCTAGCTGACTACATGTGCAATTTGGCACAGTTGGAGTCTCATTTGCATTTTATATTCTGATGACTGTGCAGTACATGTCTTTTGGAGTACAAACTTCACTTTAGTACGTATATGGGTATATATATCACCAAAACAAACACAAGACTCCTCATGTAGATTCACTACTACAAACAAATCATGAATGAATTGCATAAAGATGCAGTTAAAGCTGTTTTTTTGGCGACTGAGTAAGCACTTTTGTTCATCCACCACTGAGGCATTGGCATGTCTTTGTGCTACCTATCCCAGGCACACCGGTGTGGTCGTCTACGGCCGCGAGTACTACTTCGGCGGCGGCATCCAGCAAGGGCAGCCCGGGCGGACGCCCTACGGCACGCCCATCCGTGTGGAGGAGCTGGGCGTGACCCACGTCCCCAGGGAGGTGTTCGAGGATTTCCTCCGGGAGATCGGCCCGCGCTACACCCCGGCCACCTACAAACTCCTCAGCCACAACTGCAACAACTTCAGCAACGAGGCCGCGCAGTTCCTCGCTGGCGCCGCCATCCCCACCTACATTCTCGAGCTGCCGAACCAAGTGATGAACAGCCCGGTCGGCGCGCTGATATGTAAGGGCTCTGACTAACTATGACTAGTGTTTTTTTTTTCTGCTTTTAGAATTTTGCATCAGGTCGCCCACACACACAATTGACGGTTCAGTTGTTTTGGTCTTGCAGTGCCCATGATCCAGGGCCTGGAGACGAGCTTGGGAGCTAGGGCAGTGCCGCAGCCGCCGCAATTCAGGCCGGCTCCTGCCCCGGTTGGCGCCGCCACTATGACTCGGCCGCTGACGAATGACGTGGTGCCAAGATCGACGGCTGCTGCTGAGAAACCGGAGGCTGCCAAGACAGCGGGCAATAGCAATAGCAATGCCAATGACAGCACGGCCGTTCCACCGGCAGTGCTGCCCGCAGCAGCACCTGAGGTGAGCAGCGCGGTGACTACGGTTTCGACCAAGCTGGCGGC
The DNA here is from genome assembly GCA_022036555.1 of Microstegium vimineum. NCBI lineage: Eukaryota > Viridiplantae > Streptophyta > Magnoliopsida > Poales > Poaceae > Microstegium > Microstegium vimineum. Next base: position 12,844,650 of record CM039123.1, on the reverse strand, counting down.
GCCTCCACCTCCAGACGACCCCCTTGCGGCGGCGAAGAACCGGGTGCAGGAGGAGATAAAGCGCGAGTTCACGGCCATCATGGCGGCCGGCACGGCGCGTGCCGGCGAGGCGGCCGCGCTGGCCACACGCAGGGTCATGGAGCGCCACGGCCTGCAGCGCGCCGCTGCCGCGCAGCAAGGGTAGGCATAGGTGTAACAGCACGTGGGGTCGGTGGCGTCCATCGTGTAACTGTAATAGCCCGTTCCGTTATGCTTGTTAAATTTGTGGACGGTCAGTCAGGCAGTGATGGCCTCAGATTCTCGAGGTACTCTGCTGATGTGCTGATGAAACAGCTGATGGCAAATAGGAGTATTATCTATCCATCATTATCCAAGTATCATGTTTGAAAAAAGAAAAGAAAAACCCATCGAAGCATCATAGTCACCGGCTCACCGCAGTACCAATAGCTCACAGACGCTTATAATAATAACTTGCATCAATTTAGCATAATCCCCACTGTAGTGGACGTCCATCACAACCCAAAACAAAATATGTACAAACTAGCACTAGTAACAAGTAGAATTTCACAAGTACAATAGTCGTACATTGCTCACAAAATGATGATTTCAGAGGAACACAGGGAGAACAGAAAAAGGATCGGTAGGATTGAGTGGGCACGCACCGCGCGTGTCCAGCGGCTGGCTCGCCATCTCGGCTCACTTCCCGGCCCACGCGGCGAGCTGCGTGGGGTTCACCACCCCGGGCACGCGGGCCACGCCGCGCTGCACCAGCACGGCCACGGCCTCGTACCGTGAGCGCGAGGCTCCGCCGGCCTCCGGCCAGGGCCCGTGTCCTGGCCCGCGCCGCTCGCCTAGGACCGTGCCGGACGAGAGGAACTCGTGCGCGAGGAGCCCCGCCAGGAGCCTGTTGCCGCTGGCAGCCGGATCTGGTGGGCCCGCTGCCGGAGCCGCCGCGTCCCTGTCCTTCCGCTTCCTCACGGGCCCAGTCGCTTGAGAGGCCTCCATGTCACTGGACACTGGTGAGAGCTAGACAGAGAGTGAGAGAGTTCGGATGCTTGTGTGATTGTGTCAGAACAGAATCAGACGAGGAAATTGGCAATTTTGGAGATGCCGGATGGGATTCGGGACTTTGGGTGCTCGTGCTCGATGAATTGCGCGGAGAACAACGTGGGCGGAGAAGCAAAGACTTGGTTCATAGTAGTTCCTAGACTCCACGCTAGAAGAAAAAAAAGGGGCCAAACGACCCATAACGGCCCAGCATTGTGCAGGCCCGAATGGCCCTACAAGGACGCCGGTCAGCAGCCGTGCTTTTTTTTAAAAAAAAAAATCCACTTTTCCTTAATTTTAGCAAAAGGTTTGTTTTTTCCTCCCTGGACTCCAAAACCATACAAACAACCTCTCTCAACTATTCAAACCCTGTATTTTAACACCCTCACCCGGTTATAAGCGGTTTCAAATGCGGCTTTGTCTTTTTATTTTTTACTATCAAAAGTGTCCGTGCATTGCAACGGGTAATTAAATAGAAATATTATTTATTTGTACTCTGATCAACTCACCGATTCTATGTCGGACACTGAAGCCCGGCGTCCAATTTGTTTTCATCTCAACTACGGCTGATTTCGATTAGAATTCATTTTTATTGCTTAATTTCTATTCTAATTATCCTATTCCTATTTGGATTAGAATTTATTTTCATGTTTACTTGGAAGTCTTACATGTTTGATATATGATTTAGAGCTCTATTTGGATTACAATTACAACTCCTAACTGAACTCTGTTTCGTGCTAGATACAAGATCTATTCTAACTCGTATATGAGAACGTGTTATATATATATATAAGTCCAGGCGGAAAAAACTCTTCATTACTGAGTAGTTAGAGGGAGACAGATCTAAAAAGAATGGATGGACGAAAAAAAAGAGGCTGAAATTTTGCCTCTTTATTATTAGGTATAGATATAGATTTATTTCGACTGGATCTTTTAAAAAATCATAGTAAATCATAAAAAATTATAATTTTTTTATTAAAATCCACATGAGTAGATATACAAAGTAAATATATAATATGAAATATTTTATACAATTTTTTTGATGTAAAATTAGATCTATTTTTTTAATTAATTTGAATAGTTTATAACTACAGATTCTATGGTCTATTTTTTTATGAAATATGTATGGTAGAACTATAGTAAAAACGTCATACTAGTTAGGTCAGATATGAATTAGTTATTGATTTATTTATATTTAACAAGCATAAATACTAAATAAATCTATAGCTAATTTATACATGATTCAATGAGTATAAATTTTTATTGTAGTTCAAGCATACAATAACTAGGTCACCATAAAAATTTCACAATAATTGAAACATAGAAATTGCAATTATGAATTATTTAAATTAATTATAGCAAAAAATAGATCTAAATCTATAGAAAAAATATACTAAAGCATACCATATTATATGTTCACTGTGTAGATCTGCTCATGTGGAGTCCAAAAAAATAGAATTTCTATTTTATGATTTTTTTGTAATTTATTATGATCTTTTAAAGATTCAACCGAAATAAGTAAAAAGAAAAAGACAAAACCGCCTTTAAAACCATATGGCGAGGGAGGTAAAACATATGGTTTCAAAAGTTGGAGAAGATGGTTTGTTCGGTTTTAGAGTTTAGAGAGGAAAAATAGATGTTCGCAAAAGTTGAAGGTGAAAAAGTAGACTTTTTCTTTTCTTTTTTTTACTCCAATTTCCACCAGGTACGCCTACCCCTATTCCCTTCTTGCTCTACGAAACCCTATCTTACAATTTGTATTCGGATCTGATCTAACTAAAAGTGTATACTCCCTTCGTCCCAGAATAAAGGAAGAAGGCTCAATTGTCCAAATCAACTCATCCCAAGTCTAATCAAAATGGTCGTCGATTGGGTCTTCACGCAAGCTGCAGCCGCCGCCGCCTCCCCATAGCGCCCCTGCGGCCCTGCCTCGCCTCTCTCCATCCCTGGCTTAGGTCCCCCTCCCTTCCCCTCCGGCATCTCGTCGAAGGCTTAAGGGAAGGGGGATCCATCGGCTTTAATAAGTTTTCTATGTCAAGTCTCTTAATAGAATTAGGGGTTTGTAGAATTAGGGGTTATCTATGTCAAGTCTCTTAATGCAGGAGATTTATCTTCTCCTCGTGCTCCTCTCCAGCGACGGCGAGAGAGCACGGTGGAATCATCTTCTCCATGGCGGATCCATTGAAGATGAGGGAGACATCTATGACGTCATTAACTTCATCGGCATAACGACATGAGGACTTTTATTTCTAGACAGCGACATCAAGGCGGAGATGATATCGTCGCCATGGAATAATTTTTCCGGTCTCTTCTCCGTTTTTTCGTGGTTAGATCTAGCCACGATGAAGGACTAGGGAGAATAAGCTTCAGATCCATCTTCCCCATTATTCGGTGGTAGAAAGAAGAAGAAAGACAAAAGAAAGAAGAAGATTCTCAATTTCGCCTACAAGAATGTTAGCCGTCCTTCGTTGGACATTTGTTCTCAAGTCTGTTGCTGTTACCGAGTATTTGCCTGTGCGGTCATTTATACGAAGCGTCAAAAAGGTTCGGTTTTGAGATTTGGAGCTTTTCACAACGTGAGTATAATTTAGATGAAAATCAGTTTCTGGATATATCTAGTGTAATCTAGAGTGCTTATAATATATATATATATATAATTCTTCTTTCGCTAAAAACAAAGAATAAAAGACATTATGAGATGCGTGCTGGTCAAATTTTCTCAACTTTAACTAAGTTTCTAGAAAATACATTATATCTCTGAATAAATTTATTATGAAAGTATACTCAACAATGTATCTAATGATACTATTTATGTATTATATATAATTAATATTCTTTTATATATAATTGGTTAAAGTTTTAAAAAACTGACTTCTCGTAAAGCAAGAATGACTTCTATTTTAGGACAGAGAGAGTATGCATCTAATATGTTTGATTGTTTTATAAAATTATTATTATCGAGTGTACATGTGTAAGGCCCTGTTTGCTTTCTATAAGTCAGGTGACTTAAAACCAGTGACTTATAAGTCATGTCTGTTTGGTTTCCAATGACTTATAAGTCATGCATGATAGGGGTGGAGTGTGGCCCCTAAGCAAAAAAATAAGGTGTGGTCCCATGTAAAAGAGGATGAATTATAAGTTTTAAGTTGGAGTGAAGCAACTTATATAGACTTATAAGTTGGAGTGTTTGGCAAAATAAGTCATTTTTTTATTTTTTAAATTTATAAGTAGGTGATTTATTTGGAACCAAACATGACGTAAGCCCATGTCCGTCCACTCCTGCCCTAGGAGAAGTGGAAATGCTCAAATGCGCGTTTTTTATAACATTCTTTCGAAGGGCGGGCCCAGGCCTAGGAAGGCCATGGTCCTAGGAGGCTCCAATGGGCTTGTTTGTTTGCCTGGACTAGAACATGGGCCATGCCCAGATGATGCAGGTGGCCTTGTTTGTTTCCCTGGTCGTCTTGGGGGCCTGGCTCGTTGGGGCCAAAAAGGTGGGGGGAGGCAGGCCCGGGAGAAACGAGTTTCATTTCCGTTTCTCCCGGGCTCGGACGCTTGCGCGCTCGCTTCGCCCATTTCAGGCGCGGCACAGGCACCTCGCGCGGGCTCTCTCGGGCTTAGGCGCGAACCGTGAAACTTCCTCCCACCCTAGGGTTTTGCTTCCCTTTCTATGCTGCCGCCGTCTCCGCCGCTCTGGTGCGCCATTTTCTTGTTCTCGTTTACTCCTCCCTAGTCCTCTCCATTCGACGACTGTTGGGTGGCGGAGGTGGTCGGAGCACGGCGGCCTCGACGGCGTGCGTAGTCGAGCAGTGCCACAAGCTGGGCGCTTCCTCTTCCCGTCTCGGTGCTTCTTCTTCCCCTCGTGGCGCTGGTGTTTGGTGGAGCTGTTCGTGCTCTGCCTCGCTAGATCCGTTCCCCCGCAGACGGCTTCTTCCTCCCGTCCACTTCCTCCTGTTCCACTTTTGTTTCGGGCAAGGTAATGGAGATCTCGACCCCTCATATGCCAGATTAAGTGGATCTATGATGTTCTGGTACTTAGGGTTCACCATGCCTCTGATTCGTTCTTAGGGTTCATCATGCCTCTGATTCATTGTTAGGGTTCACCATGTCTCTGATTTTGCTTGATTTCGCTTACATTTTTGTGATATGGTGATGATTTATGTGCGGATCTGTTGTATTTAGTATGTTTGTCCTCCTCTTATGTTCTCGGTGTGCAAATTGTTGCAGCACGTGGGTGACTTCTACCTCTGAAGAAGCCGGTGCTACATGTTGCTTTTGCTTTACTACTTTGACCTGTTTTGTTTCACTGTTAAATCTGTCGATGATGTTAAGTTCTAGCACATGGGTGGCTTCTGTCTCTGAAGCAGCCAGTGCTAGAACTTTTAGCCCACTTATGTGATTTCAGCTTGAACTAGTGCTGCACATTTGGAAGCTAGCAAGTCATGCATGAGTTCTAAAATTTGTACATTTCAATGATTCATGTTGATGGATGCAAATGAGGTTAGGTCTGCTATGGCCTCACAGGTTGCAGCTCTGGTGGTTGTTATGGTTGCCTTTGTGTCTACCAGGCTAAAGAGGGTTAGGAGGGACACAAAACCTATCTTGTATGGCCCTAGGCTAGCTACTGATGAGCATAGACAGAAAAACCTTCAGTTGATTTACAACTCAACTGACACAAAGTGTTTGGCCATGTTAAGGATGACTAGAGCACCTTTCTTTTCACTTTGTAACCTGTTTAGGGAGAGGGGTTTGGTTCAGGACACCATCAATGCTAGTGTCGAGGAAGTAGTTTCTGAAAGTGCATGTTTGGTTTTGGTAATTGAGTGACAACTTAGGTGGACTAATATGTGTTTAATGTGAGACACACAGGTGATTTAGTCCTTAGGTACACAAGTGTGAGCAACCAATAAAGTCATCAAGAGATGGCTTGTGCATATTTATGGTGCTCAACTTGATGATGAAGGAGCTCATTGCATACGAAACATGACATGGAGTCATGTGACAAGGTGGAGAAGGTCAAGGCATGACTTAGCTTGATGGACCGATTGTAAGCGTGAAGGGCAAGTTGGAGGCTTAAAGCGTTTGACCGCGTGGCGGGAGGCTTGAGCAAGACTTGGCCCCGATGGACGAAGGCAACGGTGAAGGACAAGTGAAGTCAAGATCGATGAACCAATATGTCATGTGATGATATGAAGTGTATCATATCATTTGTGATATGTTGGTGCATAGGTTGCATCAACATTGGAGAAGGAGATGAAATGGAATGCACAAGGCAAAGGTACAACTTAGACCATTTCATTTCACCGGTCATAGATGTTTAGAGTAGTGTTTGACCGGGTTGAGTTATAGGAAAAGCCGTACTATCAAGAGGGATGCATAGTAGACTAGCTTGATGAGGATAAGAGTGTTCAAGTTACTAGTCTAGAGACGTTTGAGAGACGCCGTGCAAAACGCATACTTAGAGGAGTGCTTCGGTGGCTTTCTGTTGAGCCACCAATACTACTGGTCTCCCACCGGTAGTACCAGTGGAGACCGGTGGTACTGGTCAGGTCTCGGCGGCTCTTTCTCGCACGCGAGGGCACTTAAAAGATGTGCTAAAAATGAACTACCGGTAGTACCGGTGAGCCACTGGTAGTACCGGTGAGCAACCGTTAGTACCGGTTGGCTAACTTTGTGCAACGGTCGGAAGGCTCCAACGGTCAGATTCCTTGGACCGATAGTACCGGTGGGACATCGGTAGTACCGGTACTGCTTCGGGAGCTGCGGGAATAAATAGGTCGCCCCTTCCCTTGGGGCAGCAACCACCCCCATTATTCCACTCCTACACCTGAGAAAAAGAGTCCCAAGTGCCTCTCTCTCCCCTATGCTCCTATGCTTCAATCCATGGTGGATTTGTGAGAGAGAAGTGAGATTTGAGAGTGGAGAGGATCGATCTACAACTTGAGCATTCAATTTCCTCTTCTTGTCGGTTTGCTTTGCATTTGTTACTCTTAGATTCTTGGAATCCTAGCCGGCTAAGTGTTCTTCGAGATTGCCCGTGTTGATTCATTTGTGAGGGCACCCCGAATCAATTGTATTATCCCTTCGATTCTTAGTGGAAATCTTGGGCTAACCTTTGTGGTTGCTTGAGGGAGGCAAAAAGGTGGAAGAGACTCCGACCTTTGTGGTCACCTCAACAACGAGGAGTAGGAACTCCTTTGTGGAGACCGAACCTCGGTATAAATCTTGAGTCTCATGTGCTTGATGTTGTGGAGATAGCTTCGACTATCCTTTGTTCTTGTGTTCTTCGTGTTCTTCCTCTCTCCCTCAAAGTTCATAAGTTGGGAAGGCCCGATTTGCAAATTGGAGAGAAACCAATCCAAGCAAAGCTCAACATCATCATCCTCAACATCAAGGAGTGTGGGAAAAGCTCGGATCTGGATTCAAAGCTCATCTTCCTTGGATTTCGGAGCTACAGCGCTACCACCGGTAGTACCGGTCAGCCACCGGTAGTACCGGTCCTACTACCGGTAGTACAAATTGGTGGTTTGAATTCTCTATTCACTAAGCTTATTTATTGTTTCATTCTTGTGCTAGTGTTTAGTGGTTGCTTTAGTAACTAGTATAGCTTGTGTATCTTGCTAGTTACCTTCTTGCTTGTGTAGCATAGAAGTAGTTCTTAAGTGACTAATTGGATTGTGTAGCCTTGTTAGTCATATTACTTAGCTTGTGTAGCTAAGCTTTTTGAGCTCTCTAGTTTGGCTTGTGTAGCCTTGCTATTGAGTATTACTAGCAAGCTTAGGCTTTGTGCGCTTTGCCTTCACTAGCATGTGTAGGAGCTCCCGGTTTGCTTAGAGTACTAGTTGCTTAGGTTTGTGTGACCTTGCAACCTAGAATTGTTAGGTGAGCTTCCTAGCTCGGCACCTTAGTAAGCTTTCTTATCATAGTTTGCTAGGTGCTAGTGTTATAAGTAGAGGGGTGTTGCTTTGGCTAGACCGATAGTTTTATTTCCGCATTTATTTCGGTTAGCCTTTGCGATAAGTTTTTGGATACGCCTATTCACCCCCCTCTAGGCCAATTAGGTCCTTTCAGTTTCTATGTTCCTACATGTTGTTGGCCATAACCAAAGGTTCAGGGTGGTCCATCAGTCCTTTAGGAGGTCCATAGAAATAGTTAGCCGCCGCTTCCACCAAGTCTTGTATGCTGTGGGGGAATTGAGAAATGAGATGATTAGAGGTCCAAGCAATGCTGAGCACCCCAAAATAATGGGCAGCCATAGATGGAATCCTTACTTTAAGGTAAGTGTCACTTATTTAGCACAATTTGTAGGAGTATTTCATGGTACAACACTGTTCTTATGGCCAATGTTGTTTAACTATATAGGACTGTGTTGGTGCTATAGATGGAACCCATATTCTAGCCAGGGTTCCTAGGCACATGCAGGCTGCCTTCAGGGGTAGAAAATCAAACCCCACACAGAATGTTATGGCAGCTGTTGATTTTGACCTGAAATTCACTTATGTCCTTGCTGGGTGGGAGGGGTATGCACTGATGCTTTGGTCTTAGCCGATGCAATTGAAAGGCATGATGGGTTGAGAGTTCCTGAAGGTAAAGGACTTGTCCTTAAACCATACTTACATAGATTTAGATACATCACACAATCACAGTTGTCATGACTGCACTTTATTTGTAGGCAAGTTCTATCTAGTCGATGCCGGTTACGCATGTCGAACTAGTTTCATACCACCTTACAGGGGTGTCCACTATCATTTGACGGAGTATGGGGGCCGCAATTATCCTACAAATGCACGAGAGCTCTATAATTTGCGGCACTCCTCATTGAGAGTAACTATTGAGAGAGCCTTTGGGTGCCTGAAGAATCGTTTCCGCATATTAGACAACAAGCCTTTCCACACCTACAAGACCCAAGTCAAGTTGGTAGTAGCTTGTTGCATTCTACATAACTAGATCTTGTCCTTTGGGCCTGATCCAGTTGTTCCTTCTGAGGATGAGTGGGTTGCCAACCAAACCATTGGCCAGTCTATACCTGAAACTGAAACACAAGAGTCCTCTGGCATGGCAGTTGTGAGGGATGCAGTCTCTACTTCCATGTGGGCCAATAGGGGACTTCTAGGACCTAAACTATTTATATAAATTTTGAACTTGTACTTATTTTAGAACACTTGCTGGCTTGTATGGTACCATGTTGCAGTACTTATGATAATAATGTTTGTGTGGGCTGTAACTGAGACAAATCTCCTTTCTTATTCTATTGTGACCTTGAATGATGTCTTTTTCCATTCTGAGCTTGGTTGTTATGCTTCATATGTTCTATTTCATGGTTCAAAAAATATAGGATGGATGGGTTTGTGACTGCCTCATCCCTGCTTGACAATGCTGGTGGTGGGTCTGTTGCTGGGAATGCAACAGGGGTTAAAGCTGGTGCAAACCTCAACCCTCAGGCACCAGCTGATGCCCCTGCTGTTGCTGCTGCTGGTGCTAGGCCACCATATAGGTGGACCAACAACACTAGTGGGTTTGTGCTAAGAAGGATGAGCCAGCTCATCCAGTCTGGGGCTAGGGCTGACAAGGGGTTCAAAGAGAAGGATGTCAACCAGGTTTTTAAGCTCCTTAGGAAGTATAGTGGGGAGGAGGTGTCAGCAACCCAGGTCTATAACCACCTTAGGAAGTGGAGGCAGAAGTGGGGGAAGATTTGCATGCTCAAGGACTTGAGTGGAGCTCTTTGGGATGATGACACAAATGCCATCATGCTTGACCAGGAGCAGTATGCTGGCCATGTGAAGGTAATATTGTTTTCTTCTCAACACTGCTTATTTTGTTTTGTTCACACCTGATACTAACCTGTTCTTCCTGGCTTTATTTGTTACAGGACCATCCCAAGGATGTTGAATACCTGAATACCCCAATTAGGTTCTATGATGAGATGTAGACAATATTTGGTGGGTCTTGTGCTACTGGTCGGTTTGCTCTTGGGTCCAATGAGCCCCTAGGGGTTCCTAGGACCATGTCTGACAGTGCTGTTGGTAAGATGGATGGGTGCCTGGGGGGGCAAATGGGTGAGGAGAAGACTGATCATGGTGAGAGTAGTAAACCTACTGAGCTGAATACCTCAGTTGGTGGTAAGAGGAAGAGGAGCTGTTTCAGTGAGGATGAGATCCTTCTGATGACCAATATGACTGATGCAGTAAACAATGTTGCCAATGCATTGAGGGAGACTGGGCCAACACATGTTGATGCTGACCTCTATCATGCTGTCATGGACATGCCAGGGTTTACTGAGGAGGCCCTCATTGTTGCCTTTAGCCACCTGCTGGACAACAAGTCTCAGGGCAGGGGCTATGTCAACATGGCAGATGACCATAGGGTGCTTTGGCTTAGGACTTTCCTGGCAAAGCACTACTATGCCTAGGTGGGTTGTATATAGCAACCTATAGGAGGGAAGTAGTTGAGCTCTATATGTTGTCTCCACCCTCCTTGACCACTCTCCATCCCTAACTTTTGTGCAACATGTTAGGTGATACTTGTGCAGCTCAGTAGAAGGTTTGACTTGCACCTGTCCTTTTGGGTTCTTTTTGGTTGTCTCATCTGGGGGTGGCTAATTAGCTGATACTTATGCTAAGACTATTTGAGGCACCTTGTGTGTCTAAACAATGCATATGCAGGTCATTGTTGTAATTTATTTGATCTGGTATGCTACTAATCAGGTTTCATGAGTACTTCTGTGATGTCCCAGCAGCTGTTATTTGTTTGCACCATCTGCCTATGCTACTATTTAGGTTCCATGGCTAATTCTGTTATGTTGCCCGATCTGTTGTTTTCTTTGTCAAGCCCTCTCTTCAGGTTTGAAGTCTGTTTCTGTATGTTGCCCCATTTGTTAATTTCTATCATCTGCCTATGCTACTATTCAGGTTCCATTGCTATTTCTGTTTTGTTGCACCATCTGTTATTTTTATGTGATCTGGGTTGCTAAGTTTGTATTTTTTGGCCGATGATGATCAATTGCATAGGATGAGGTGGAACTAGTGTTAGCAGGTTTATGTTGTTATCCATTAACATACAATTGATTGGTTCTGGTCAGTTTGGTTTTCTTCGTTCATTATCATGAACTGAGATTAACTGGTTTTTTGTTTTTTGGTAAACAGATTAACTATTAGAGGTAAACAGATTGCCTACAGTTCTTTTGCTACCACATGTTGGTTTGTTTTTTTTGTTTTCATGTACTTAGCCCACTAGTGCCACTAATGAGTCCATTTGATTGGAGCACAACAATTTGTTGAGGCCACATTCTTTAGCCTATGATGTGATGCTCTTGTTTGCTTACTGTGTCTTCTCCTAGTTTCCAACAAGGTTACTTTGTGCCTATTGTAAACTAGAAGAAGGCATCCTAAGCAAACAACTTGGTTTTATTTGAACCATACAAGTAACTGAGGCTTTGCTTCTTTATTTTCAAATTGATGCCTGTGATGTTGTTGACACTTCTTAGCGTCGCACCACAAATAGAGATAAATCCCTATCCCCGGTACAACGCCAGAAATGTTTATGGGTATTTCTTATGACTATTGGATAAATCCGCAAGCGCACAGATTATACCGCTGTAACACTTCACCTAGGAGTATTCCAAGGTATCGTAATTTATTTTATCCCAAGGGAAAGCTGAGGTAGAAATGATAATTAGAGAGAGATCGTAGAGAGTACCTCAACTTAGTATCGACTAGTATAGGGGGGTAAATGATAAATGTGATAGGAAGGGGATTGATGAATGAAAGAGCCTAGGTAAATGATACTTAGAACGAACTAGACAGATTAGCTAGGTGGGAGGACAACGAGAGAGTACAAGGGACTCCTAAGCAATTCACTCTACTTTAATATACTTAGCTAATTAACTAGACTAAACACTATAGTTTGCCTCCTCAATACAAGTATGCTAGGCGAGGGGATAGATCAGTAGGAGGACAAAACTCCTACCGGACCGTGCCCTCCTGTTGTCTTGAAGCCCTACCTTTTAATAACTTATCTGACACGCGTGGTGGAATACTAAGGCTAGATAGAGCTGTCACCTTCTACTAGCATCCATGAACAATCCACGCAATAAGCGGTAATCAAGGATAAGCTAATATATATAAGCACCACGCTTACACACAACTTATTACTTTGACTACGATCAATAATCAAAGCACCCTATGACAGACAATGATCGCATACAGGAAAGGTCACAAGGATCACAAACTATAAATGTAAAGGCTATTAAAGAGCAAAAACATATAACAATAATATATCTAGTATAGTAATGCCCAAAGTAAATACTAAGTAAAGTAAAGGGAAAGGATAATATATTGATAAAGATAAAGTCTTACAAAGAAAAAAAGATATAAGAGCTATACCAGACTTCCCCGAAGATGACTCCGGAAATCCCGAGCAAGCTCGACTTTACTCTAACTCCCACTCTAGACTAACTACTAGAACAATTCTAAGGAATGGAGCTTCTAGGCTTCTTCACCATGTCTAGAGAGGGGGGAGTGACCCTCTATTTATAGTGGGAGGTGGAGTAGGGGCTACTCCATCGCCACGTCATCGATCCAGGGGGCTTCAATCCTCCACCCTTGGATTAACCGACCTTGGAACCGTCCTTGGGTGTGTGGTGTGGATTTCCACCATGTGTCCTTGCATATGGCGGTTGGAGGGAGGCCAACCGACCTAGGGGTGGTTTGGCCGAACCCCCCTATGGTCAGTGGGCCCTCTGTCCTCCTGAAGGTGGCCCCACTGATCAGGGACCAAGTGGGGGGCTGGTGGGCCCAAAGGTGGTTCGGCCCACCCCCCTTGGGGTGTCTGGCCCACCTTGGTCTCCCAGGTGCTGGTCCCACTTGTCATGGATGTTGAATGTTGGTTCTGTGGTGGTTGTCACGTTAATCTCCTTTGTGTGGGCCCATGAATCCTTGTGCTTTGCTTATGAGCCGTTGAGAAAAAGCACAGAGTGATCCAATGGATGGATTGCACTCGAGAGTGCCTCTCTTGAATCATGATCGAGGGGGAGAGCCAGGTGGGCCCATAGTGTGGTCGGGCGACCCCCTATGTGGGTCCCACTGGCTCTCACTTGCTTTATTTCTTCATCCCTGCACTCAAACACTCATGTACATGTGGAACTAGTTATTTGATAAACTATATTCATGATGTGTTTGTTTTATCCCTGATCCAGAGGTTGGTGACACAATTTTAAGTATAGAAAAGTTAATCATAACTTGTGCCAACAGATGTGTTAAAGATTATGCATATGTGCTTACTATCTGAACTAAAACACTGAGGCTGTTACAGATGGCAACTTGGTATGTGGTTTTTAAAGGCCGCAAACCTGGACTATACTCCTCTTGGGCTGCTTGCCAGGAACAAGTCCATCATTTCTCTGGAGCTGTTTTCTGCAAGTTCAAAACTTATGAAGAGGCACTGTTGCAGTTCAACTCAACCATGAACTCGGTTCTAGTTTGTCGTTCAACTGAAAGTTGTAGCACATTAGTTACTAATCCAAATTCTGGAGTCATATGTGCAAAAGATGTAGTTATTGCTCTCCTTGTCCTCCTTGTTTCACTGCTGTTGTACAAGTTGTTTACCACCTCGTCTTGTGATTGCTAAGACTTTATTAGCACTAATACTGTCTAGGTATTTGAGGTTTATTAGTTGTTAAGTACTTAATTGCAAGTCTCATGATGATGATGAAGGCATTGTAACATTTACTTTATTGTTGTTCAGCTGCAAAAATTGCAAGTCCAGTGATGTTAGTAATGTCTACCATCTGCATGTTGCATGGGTCAGCCTGAACCAAAGGCAAACAAACATGATCTCAATTGGTTAGTTAGGGTAGTTGGTCCTGGGTCCTTTCTAGGGCTAGCCAAACAAACACGGGATGAATTAGGACAGACTCATGTGAGCCAGGGAAACAAACATAGCTATTTGGCCATTGGGAACCAGGCCCAGGTGGCGCTGGCTGGGTTGGGCCATACGGGGCACCTAATCCAGGCAAACAAACAGGCCAATGTTTTTTAGGAACAACTCTCAATTTTGGCCCAACAACGAAGGTCAGGTCAGAAGGAGGAGAACAACGAAGGTCTCGCTCAGGCTCGTTTTCACGCGCCGCCGCTCCCGACTCCCGGTCGCATCTAGTACTCGTAGGCGCCGTCGCAGCGGCCGGCGGCACCCAGTCCGCTCGGCGCCGCCGCCCCCGCCTGCCAGCGGCCGCTGTCGCCATCGCAGCCAGCCAGCCAGGCCGAGCCTCGCCCCTCGGCTGGCTCCGCGCCGCAGCCCCTAGGCTTCGCGCGGTGCCTGCGCCTGCCGGAGCCCCGTGCCGCCGAGCGAGCTCCAAGTAGAACTCTGAAGTCTGAAGTCTGAACTGTGAAGGTATCTCTCCTCTTTATTTACTTCATGAGTTCAAGTAATCTCTGCTAATTTTGATTTCAACGGCTATTTTTTTAACATACTTATATATATGTATTATGTATATAGTCATATAGACTATGGTGTAGCTAACGGCATTTCGTCACTGGAATTTGGGCCTAGTCTTAGCTAAATCTTGGGTCCGTCACGCCACTGTTTCAAAATAAAATCCTTCAGTGGTAGGAATTGAAGCTGAAGTTGACTAATTAACTGGAACTTGTTTGGCATCTCAATTATCACTGGGTAGGAGAGACATTTTTGTTTGATGGTGTCACACTGTTTCTCGTGCGTTTTTACTCTTTCAGCTAATCTATAGTTGGTCTGCTTATAACTTTTCATTTTTACACTTTCAGTAACACACTGGACTACAATGGAGAACATGCGTTATGCTGAGGAGCTCGTGAGGGAGTTTCTAGTTTTCAGGGGTTTCACAAATACGCTGCAAGCGTATGAGTCAGAGTTGTGTACTGAGATTGGCAGGAACTTTCAAGCAGATAAGATTGTGGATTTGGTTTTCTCAGAGTATGTGCCGAAGTACCAACTGGACAGGTTGGTTGGTCTGTTTGCCTTTTTCAAGCAGTGTTTCATGTCACCTGCAGACACAGAGTTGTTCTCAACCCTTGTTAAGTTGGAGCTGTCAGCATTAAGGTACTATGTTATTAATGCTTTGAAATCTGGAAGACAAGACAAAGTAATTGAATTCTTTGGTGAAAATGGAAATTATCTATTGCAAAACCGTGGAGATTGGCTGACATGGTTTGGTGCGTGTTCTTTGCTTTTTTTTCTTCCTACATTCCTTCTACATTGTTCTCATGCTTTGTCAATCTCAATAACATTATGCAGCTATTCCATATATTAAGAACCCAAGCTTGGATCCTCAGTTCCGTGTATATTTCTCCAAAGACTGGCTGGACACTTTGGTTCTTTCATTTAGGAATTTTTTGAGCGGGATGTTCAATGATACTCATATCCTTGCACATAATATATTCTTTGTTGTATCTGGTGGGATGTTTTCTAACATTTTACAATATCTTCTTTCCTATAGACTGATTTATAATCATATTCTATCCATAGCTGACCATCACTGTGATAGAAATCAATGTTTGTGAATACTATTGTTTCTATTAAAATTTTGCTTTGCCGTACATATTGTTATTTACTTCTACACTGTTTGTCCTTAACTTTTCCACGGACCCCAGCTCTTATGAGAATTAGTAGTGAAAAGAACACCATCAAATCCCTCAAGAATGACATAAAGCAACTGAACAATAAATTGGCAGAGCTACAAGCGTCCTTAGAGGCGAAGGAAGATGAAATCTCTCATTTGAGGAGGTAAAGTTATTCTCTCATCTCTCTTTCATGCAAAGATTTTTTTTGCCTATTAATGAATGCTAATCCTTTTGTACTTTTTTTTTTCAAAAATCCTTTTGTACTTGCCATATCCTTCCACAAATTAACAGTTAGTTTGTGAGTTTCAATTTGGTTGACTGATTTATATTCATAAAGTATTTTAACATTAACTTTCCTATAGGTTTCTTTCTGCTATTAATGTTAAGCTTGGTAGATTGTGAGTGCTAACTTGTAACCTCATCGCATGTACACAAACAAACGCATGCATGCATCCTCTAAACATGTCTCAACTTATAAATGCAGGAACTATAATAGTGCTGGTTATGGAAACAAGAATGTAGTTGGTACCAGTACTGCCGGTTCCCCTCATGAAGAAATATCAGAAAACTATGAAGAATCCTCGGCCTCAAGTAGCCTGATACAGGGTTTTGATTCTCGGAACTCAAGCTCAGTGAAATCTTATACAAGAGGTGGGAAATTCCATGAAACTTCTGAGATCAGCCATACAGGTTGGTACTTACTTTTTTCATGGCTATTGTATCAGTGTTTTCCACATGAGTAAGATAGGGTGTGTTTGCTGGCCTAGGGCCTAGCCAGGCTTCTGTAATGCAGGCTCAGCATGTTTGGATGGCTGGCTAGCCCCTAAGCCAGGCTTATGGAAGCCAAAAGCAGGGTCCGAGCGTGCATTGCTGGAAACGCTCGGATGCTCCGTTTCAGGCAAGCCTGGCTTGTATTAGCACGCAGGGCCCACACGAGCACGGCTGCAGAGGTGGGCGTGGCAGAGAGGACCGAGTGCGTCTGTCGTCTTGCGTCTCCCTGAGCTCCCTCGGGTGCAGAGGCGGGCACGGTGGAGAGGGGTGGGCATGACGGAGAGGGGAGAGCGTCGGTGCTCTGAGGAAGCCGTGTGTCATCCCCGACGAGAGGAATCCGCCCAAGGAGCTGTCTTCCGCGACGAGGCTGAGGAAGAGGTGACGCGGCGCCACGACGGCCTCCCTCAGCGACAGCACCACTGAGGGGTTGGTCGCCACTCCCCTGCAGGGCCAGCCTGGCCGCCGCAGCTGCCTGGTGCAGGAGCATGTGCGCCAGCACCACCGCCCTCCCGAACGTGAAACATCCGAGCGGCGCCATGCTCCCCCCCTCCCCCCCCCCCCCCCCCCCTCCGAAGATGGACGACGAGGTGGAGCAGCAGCACACCTCCATCTTCCTGAGCTCCGGCCAAGATCCAGTTCTGGCCAAGGTTAAACTCCACGAGAGGGAAAGGGCCCCCCATCGAGCAGCGGGTGGACGGCCGGTGACTGGTTAGGGGTGCGGGCACGGCAGAGGGAAAGGGGCGGGTGCGGGCACGCAGGGGAAGGGGTGGAGGACAAGTTGAGCGTGTGTAGGTGCTAGATCAGGCAGCCAAACAAAAGCAATCGTAAACAGACTTAGCTAGGCAATGCAACCAAACACTAGCTGGTTGCATTGCTCAAGTCAGGCTCTAGCTAGCCTGGCTTGAAATTCTAGCCAGGCTAGGGTAGCCCATGTAACCAATCACACCCATAGGGTCTGATTGGTCTTGCATTGGTTTTGCACTCCATTAGAGGTTATGCAGCATACCCTCAACCTTAACCTGGATAAGGTTATGCAATTTTCTGTTGTTTGGTTTGCCTGGACAAAGCTGTACAATGTTACACTTGTAATTGGTTTCCTGCATAAATGGCCAAACTAGGCCTTGGCTGCAGAGCGGCGTGGGAGGGAGGGTCCATAGCAGGATACAGGATTTGGCTGAATTGTGCGGTGCAGGCTGAATTTGATTTGAGGACAGTGCTAGCCTGCATAGGGCTTATGCAGGTAACCAAACATGGACTAATTGCACTATGGGAGCCTGTATAAGGGGTTGTTCAGGCAACAAAAACCCATAGTTGTGCTTTTACCTTCACCTGCTCACCACCATGCATACTAAGAGCATCTATAGTGATGAGTGGAATCACCACCACCACGTAGGACCGTGAAGAGTGAGCAAAATTAACTTTTATTGTTGAACTTAACTGCAAGTATGGGTCCACAATAGCATTAAATAAATGAACAAAATCATCCTTGCCTCATGGCTACAGACAACGAGCTTGCGAAAAAATTATTCAGTACCCTTTGCATCCACTCCTCCAGTGTCTTGATTTGGGTTGATTCGACTCCACGTCATCTAAAGGGTCGGTTTTCTGGGCCACTGGAGATGGCCTAATGCTACCGTAGTTTAGATTGTTTTATTGTGTGAACCAATATATTTTCCTATATGATATTCTTCAATTTATTCTTTTGTTTTGCTTACTCTGTGTATGTTCTCCATATCTTTGGTACCCTCTCTTTTGCTGCAGAGGATGAGCAGGTTTTGGTGACTGAGGAGGACTTTCCTGAAGTAAAAGTGGATTTCCAGGTAAGCTACAGGTTGTTCCACAATTATATTATCCCTTTTTGCAGTCACCTGTATGACTGATTAGACTTGCTAACAGGAAACATTTTTAGGACATAACAGTTCAATTAGCCGATGTCGATTTTCTGCATCTGGGTCAAATATTGCTAGTTCATCAATAGATGGTACAGTTAGGTAATTTTGCTATATATTTGAGTAACTTCACAGTGGCTGCCTAATTCAAGGTTTTGGATTTTGATCCGCCGATCTTATTCTTTCAAAAGGATTTGGACATATGATTCATCAACACCATCATCCAGAAATGCTACTATATACTGTGGGTCTGAAATCAGTGCACTTTCTTGGGAATGCAGATCTGACAGATTGGTATGTCTATATTGATTGTATGGCACTAGTATACTTTCCATTACTCTAAATTTGGTTAAACTAATCTTGTTTAAGACTTTTGTTTTTGTTACCCATTTCTCTTGACCATAGCTGCTCATAGGCACAGCTAATGGAGGAATTAAAGCTTGGAATGCTGATGCAAAGAGAGTTGTTTGCGACCTGAGTACATCTAGAGACTTTCCAAGGTTATAATCTATAGTCTGCTGGTTCCTTGCTGAGAATTTTAGCTAACAAAATATTTCTATTTCTTGCAGCATCTTAGATTTGAAATGCAGCCCTGTTGAACCTGTGTTTGTCTCTGCAGCTGCATCAAGACGGTATTGTTTAGATTTCATACTTCATGTACTTGATAAGAAGTCCATAACTCTAGTGGCATGGTTTTATTATACTTATTTTCAGGCATGGATCAACTACATTTGAGAGAACAGGATTTGCCAACTTGACCGTGTGGAATATGAAAACATGGAAGCCATTGGTAGTTCATTTGCTTTCATCCTCTTCTCTTGAACTTATATGTGGATTTTGTAGCCAGTATCTTTTCTGAAGGCTTTTCCCCTTTTTTTCTTCTATTGTGAAGACAGTCCTCCCTCTTGGTGAGGATCCACCTGCTATTACTTCTCTTTGCTTCAATCACAATGGGAAAATTTTGGCAGCTTCTGCTACAGATGGAATGATTCACATGTTTGGTATCCTTTTTTGCTATATTCTTTTACTATCCCTATCAAGTCTGTAGTTTCTTCCTAATTGATGCAGATTTCCACTTATTTTGTCCTTGTATTTTGTTTTTAAGACATACTTACATCTTGTTATTGTTGATCCATTATCCAGTTGCACTAGTCTGACCTCAACCAGAACTTAAAACACTTAGCTATATAGAAATCATTAATACTGGAAAGCCCAGTTTACCAATGAGAGATTTTAGTGGTGAATGGTCTTGGAACTTTGTGCCGTTCTTTGCTCCACGGATGGTACAACTTGCTTCCGTTTTGTTTGCATGACAGACACCCCCCTCCCCCCTCCCCTCTCGTGATTATTTGAGCCTGCCATCTTCCTTAACTGCAAATAGACATGTCTGCTGGTCTTCAAATTACAGGATGGCCGGCCCATGATTCCCCTGTGAGCTCAGTTCTTTTTGGGCCAGCAGAAACTAGCATCTTCAGTTTAGGCTCAGATGGAAAGGTATACAGCATTTTGCCTTTACCCTTTTTAGTTCATTGATGCAACTAGACATATTAATGTACTCCTGTTCCAAAAAATGTGATGTTGTGGGACTCAAAATTGGTCCCAAAAAACCTGACGCTCTGATTCTAGGACATGCTTTTGGGCCCACTGAAAATTATGTTGACTCCTGCATGCGCCAAATTACAAATTGACATGCTCTACTTTTGGTTGCCTCCCACGGATGTCTGCATGCTTGCATGGAACACAATTTAATTAAGAAACTTAACCATGCGACATCCTCCCTTTAAGGAAATAATCTGTAACAAAATAGGGGTACTAGGGTAATTTTTGTCCACTAATTTGTCTGAAAAATCCCAAATCATCATGTTTTTTTGGGATGGAAGGAGTAATGGCAGTGTAGGTGTTTGGTATCCCAAATAAATTGCATGGTATGATCCATATCAAATGGTTGTGTACCCCCTTCAGAGTGTGATTTTCATTGTGTTTTAAGTCTTATGGTCTCTTAACTTGTCTACCCCTCAACTCACTATTTGTTTAAACTACCATGCTCATGGAAACAATGTCAACTAAATACTATCTTTGTTTCATGTATCTTGACTGAGCCTGGAATAAACCAAAATATACAACAGTAACGAATAGGTACTCTACACCAACTATTAAGAGGTACTAGTGGAATAACATGAAGATGACAAAAGCATTTGCCCTGTATTACGAGAAAGTAAGAAACCAAAAATAGTACTGAAACTAAATTAAAATATTATTAAAAATACAATGAAGGGTTCTAGTTGAACTAGTCAGAAGCTCTTTGGGTTTTGTAAATAGGTGTAGATCTGGTCACTGGGAACATGATGGCTCAACCGGATTGTGAATGTTGCTCAATTCACCACACATACAGTTGAATCTGAATATGCTCTTTTATTTGGAGTGGGCTGACACATCTTTTCTTTTCTCATGGTGGGGACTTGGGCTTCTGATGCCCTACTAAGTATTATGGATTGTCTGCACACAGGTTATAGTTCCCTGGGTCCTCGTGGTCAGATAATCTTCTTAGTATACTCTAGTTGTCAGCTATAAACAAAATTAAAGTTGCAACATGTTCTATATTATTGTTTTCCCTCTTTACTAATGTGAATTCTTTTATACAAATATTTATAATTTAATAAGATTCCATTAATTTGCATGATTTCATCCAATGTCAACTATATTGACTTTAGATATTTGAATGGAGCTTACACAATCAAGGTCAGATTCTTTGGTCAAGAGATTGCAGCAGGTGAGAACACCCTACATTTGATGGTCATTGTGAATTGTTATGGCAATTGCTCATTTCTCCTTGTGCTTCTATTATCAGATTTTGCAATCAGGAGAGCTTTAAAACACGAATGCATGAAATAGCATTAGATTCAAATGGCAAGAGGTTGCTGGTTACCTCCGGTTTGGTTCGGGCCCCGATATATCAGGTTTGCATCATTATCTGATTGCACCACTTGAATTTATTTTGCAGAAACAGATTCCAATGATTCATCTGCATCCCTTCAGGTACAAGGCCATGAAAGTGGATTGAGGACACTACCGCACAGTTCAACTATCACAAGTGTGGATTGGCATCCGACACTGCCAATGTACATTACTGGGTCTGCAGACCAC
Organism: Microstegium vimineum; assembly: GCA_022036555.1. NCBI lineage: Eukaryota > Viridiplantae > Streptophyta > Magnoliopsida > Poales > Poaceae > Microstegium > Microstegium vimineum. The sequence continues at coordinate 12,823,211 of CM039123.1, read as the reverse complement.
TCTGTCCGAGTCACATCTATTTTATGATCTACTAAACAAGGTACTGGCAACATTCTTTCCCGGCTTGCATGCATTGATCCTTGTCGACAGTTTTATCCAATGCGTGATGCTTGGTGTCATGATATTTTGTCGCAGGGAAGATGAGCTGTGTTTTTGTTTTGTAGCTGTGCTGTATGTTTAGTTCTATTATACCCTTTGGTGGGTTGTTCCAACATTTTTGTTGTTGTAAACAGGCCTAGAATTGTGTGACCATTTGTAAACACTCCTGTTTGTTTGGGCTACCTGGGAGGTTTGGACCTTGGCTTACCTTCCAAAAGCCAAAAGCTCAAACAAACAGGGCCTAGGACAGACTGAACTCTTACAGGCCTTTTCCGTTATTTTGAACATCATCTCATCTAAAGCATGTGAAAGATGAATGCATGATTTCATTCTCGTAGTGGCTGTTGGCAAGCAGGAACACCTTACGGCCTCTGTTCACTGTAACATCGAGGTCTTTCATGTTTCTTGGAAACCATGTTTTGCACGAATACATTGATGTGTTACAACTTGAGGTTGAAATTTACTGTACCAATGAACACTGTTTGCCACATGTATTCTATTTGTATTCCACGTTTGAGGTATATCTATTGAGCACGCATTTGCCCAGGCTGTCGTTCTTATCTGTACATTTTTGTTCGTTGCGTATAAGTAGGTCATGTGCAATGATGCGACCAAATGTGTGGCAGTGTCTCATTCCTTTTTTTTTTTGAGAAAGACATTTAAGTGTCTCATATCTGATACATATCTAAGGAAAACAATAGCTTGTAAAAAAGACAGCTTGGCACAAAATTACCTCTAAAATACTGTCTGACCTGATCAGCTTTTTTTTTTTATTGAAATCGTGTCTGTTCAACCATCAGTCCGCACTGCCCATGTCCTTTGGTTGAAATAGGCCCTGTTGTTGTGACAAATGCAATGGGTGCAGCACCATACCTCCATATGGTGATTGGTTACCAAGGTTTGGTATCATCTTCACTGTCCTGATCCTGATTGTTCACGGACACGGTCTGTCATTTCTCTATACTACTGTAGACTGTAGATGCTAGATCGATGAGAACAGACTCAATAATAGAGCTCGCTGCTAACCCCATTCCCCAATTCACATGCATACAGCACAGCCTATCTGTGTCCCAGCTTTGCTTCTGATACAAGGACGCCTAGCTGTATCCTTGTAAATGGCACGGGGCAATTTGCGGAGCCGGAGTCCCTCTTGCCATCCGCAATATGCTAGGGCTAGTTCATTAACTTGTGAATCGCACTTCTCTCTTGCTTTTCCGCATAGGATTGATTGTTGTGTGCTGGCAGTGGCAGGGGGGGGGGGGGGGGGGGGGGGGGGGGCGTATTAAAGTTTCAGCAACAACATTTAGATTTCAGCTACCAACCGCCAACAGATTTCTGAAAACAGATCACAGCGAATTTTGGACTGGCTCCAAAATTCAACAAATCTACTTCGGTTCCTCCAATAATTTGATCATCATAAATCCTAGGATCCACGGGACCACGGTGGTCGGGGGAAACACACAACGATTATGCTTGATGCCAGGGTCAGGCTCATGGCTCCATCATACTTCTCCCATTCTAAATTGTAAGTCATTCCAAGAATCTTGGAGAGTCAAAGTTTTTGACCAAACTTATATAACAATATAATAGTATTTATGATGTCAAATAAGTATTATTAGATTCGTTATCAATTATATTTTCATAGTATATCTATTTGATGTTATAAATCTTTATAGTTTTGTCTATAATTCTTGGTTAAACTTGAAATGTTTTGATTCTCTAAGATTCTTGGAATGACTTGCAATTTAGGATGGAGGGAGTAGTTAGCATGAGCAATACTGGATGTAACTACCGCGTTAACAGAATGTTTCTGTGATATATGTGCGCCTCAAGAAATATAGATGCAGCAATAATTGAGGGATCGGATATGAATGCAGCCACGGTGGTTTGTTGCCTCAGACATGGAGCTCTCAAGCCGGTTGTTGTTGTTGCAATTTGCATGTACTCCATCGGTCCTAAATTACAAGACATTATAATTTTTTTTTCAAGAGTCAAAGTATCTCAAATTTAACCGTATTTATATAATAAAATATTATTATTTATGATACTAAGTATCATTACCTTCTTGATTAATAATTTAAAATTCTTTGACTTTTCGAGAAACTTAAAATGTCCTATAATTTGAAATGGGGGAAGTAGCTAGTAACATGCATGGGGAGTATGATTCGGCCACCTGCGTGCTGAGAAGCAAGAAACTTGGGTCTTGTTCGTTTTGCTGAAACTTGATTTATGTATATTGATTTGTTGTGAGAGAACAATATTGTTTATTTGCTGAAAAGTACTGTTGAGGTAGTACATTTATCGGGTCAAACCTGTTGGACCCTAGCTTGCTGTCTTCTCAATGTTAGATCTCGGCAAGCCGTGAAGAAACCGCAACAATATTTCAGGGGTGGTCATGTTGTTTCAGTGGTTCTACATATTGTGGCTCCCATTTGAGTTCGAGCCCTTCTAAACACTACTCTCCCGTGCAAATCTTGTTTCTTAGAAATTAAATCTTTTTAAATTTGATCAAGTATATCTAAATGAATATTCATACTTATGAGGCGTAATAAGTATGGTTAGATTAATATTAAAATATATTTTCATAACTTTTTTTAGAGATACAAATATTATTATTATTTTTATAGTATTTGTTCAAATTTTAAACACTTGATTGTTTTAAAAATGAGATCTGTATTTACTTTGAGACGAAGTATATTGAAATTGGATCTCTTATTGACAAGTTGGATGGTTACATGGAGCACGATGGCTAGGCTAAGGCCTTGTTTGGCCGGGCTCCGCCTCCATTAGTGTAAAAGGGCTTTGGTTCCTCTAACGAACGGGTAGAAGCGGCTCCTCCGGTCATGGCGTTTGGTGTGGCTCTTCTGTAGGAGCTACTGTGAAGCCGGAGCTAAAGCTAGAGCCTAGTCAAACATGGTCTAAATAGGAGTACTCCAGGCACGGATGTATCATTGATGAGAAAATTGGAAATATAAGGCGTCGTTAAATTGGAAATATAAGGCGTCGTTCGGTAGAGGTTCTACCGGATGCAGCTTCTCGAACACACTTATTGTTAATAAACTGTTCACAAGAGCCGTTTTTATCTCTCAGCTCTCCTCTTCTCATAGAGACAACGAGAGCAGGTGAAGCTAAAAAAACTAGCTTCTCCTGCTTCCACTGGCTCTAGAGCAGCAATAAGGTGAGATTAAAATGGTTCTTGTGAACTGTGTATAAATAGTGAATACGTTAGAGAAGGTGGGGCATAGTACGCAACTATGCAAAGCACTGGTCTACCGAAGGGGCTGTAGACTACTTCATCCATCCCTAAATAACTATCATTGTTGGTGTATACTACCTCCGCCCTCAAAAGAATGCAATTCTCGCTTCTCGAGAAGTCAAACAGTTTGAACTTTGACTAAATTTTATATAAAAAAGTACTAGCATTCATGGTATGAAATAAGTATCATTAGATTAGTTATAGAATATATTTTCGTAATAAAATTATTTAGAGACATAAATGTTAAAAGTATTTAGTATAAAGTTGATCAAATATTAGTTATTTTGACCGGCATGAATCCTACAATTGTATTCTTTCCCGGACGAAGGTAGTATATCGTAACTTTGACTCGATTTATAAAAAAAATCTGCTATATTTGTATCTCCGAATAAATTTATTAGAAAATTAAATTTAAAGATCTTTTCAATGATATTAATTATGTTCCATAAATATACTTTATTTTTAATACATATTTAGTCAAAGTTGTTTATTAAAAACGAAAATAATAGATATTTAAGGATACAAGGAGAATTTAGTCTTAGAAGAATAGGCTGCTGCCTCGTATTGCTTAGCGAGCCAGCTCAGCTTTGTCGCTGAGCTAGAGGACTGGAACAGCTCTGCTTGTTTAGAAGCTCAAGCTGGCTTATTTAGCTTGTGAACTAGGTAAAAAAAATGACAAAATATGTTCTTCGCATTAGTTAAAAGCTTGAGACTAGTAATATATGAAAGTAACATATCCATAAACCTTAAATCAAACAAATAAAGTAATATATGCTGACATATATAAGTATAACAATATATACTATAGTGCTACACCATATATTCATGGTCTAAAATTCATACAATACATAATGCATCTATAATTTATTATTACTTATTCATTCATCCATTAAAAACGAATTGATCACAGTTATCCTAACTTTATAGGGTCTAGTTGCGACCATCAACCAATTGTAAAATATAAGGCATCATGTAATACAAACTAACCTAAGTTTAAGGCCAACATCTTTATTAGCTCGTTAGGCTCGTGAGCCAGCTCACAATCTGTCTCGTTAACTATACGAGCTAAAATGCCATCTCAACTCATCAAAACATATAAACGAGTCGAGCACTACTAAGCCGAGTAGAGTGAGGTATCACTTGTAAAAAAATATTGTTTAAATTCTAGTTGGCCAACCTCTTAGTCCCGGTTCCTAAGTGCGCCTACCCTCCTATTTAACTTTATTAATTCTGAGCTTTCAACGTTAGGAATGAGTGGAATAAATAGATAGTGTACATCTCCGTTCGCTTAAACTACTTCCAGCTTGTTCAGTTTCAGCTTATTCTCTTAGAGAACACTATTCAATCAATCGGCTGAGTGCCCTTGCTCTTGGTGGGCTTGGTCTTGTTCAAATCCCTTGTAGCTCTTTTCTTAGAAACTATGCTTCCCACTTCTGTAACTCCCTTGCAACTCTTTATTGATTTTCAACCGTTCGCGTATCTGGCATTAACTAGGTTCAACCTTTCGCATATTTGGCATTGACGGTAAACTTTGAGGTGGACCATTACCGTGAAGAAAGCAGGCAAGGATCAACTATATTAGTGAACTCCCTTGTCTCCGGGATTCTTTACTTTTTTTCTGCCTTGTCATGATGAGAATCTGATCTCTCATTGCGTATGGAATGAAGCCAATAAAGAAGGTGTTTTGTTTTTCATATGTTTGAGTTGGCACAGGAGAAGTAATCGGAACTCAAAGCTAACAATGCTTCCCACTTCTGTGACTCACGAGATTCGAGCCGAGCTAAGACTAAGAGCTTTATGTATTGTCTCACGAGTAGCTTTTCAGTTCACTATACGATATAACTTTAAAATAGTATTTTTCTTTTAAACTAACTTGTCGGAGGATCTTTAGTCTAGAGCAGTGTTACCAACTAGAAATAAAGAGTCTTTTATTCTGGTTGTAAAATTAACTGGGACTAAAGTCCCAATAAAACTTAATATATATGATGCTAATGCTCGGATTAGTCCATTACTCCAACACAAACCAAGACTAAGAACATCTCCAAAAAATACCTAATATTTTCTTCCTAAAACATAGAATTTTACGACTCCAAAAAAAATATTAAAATAAATAAAGAAGACTATCTCCAAGAGTTTTTAACAATTCACTCTTAAAATATAGAATATAGAAGACAATTTTACATCAGAAATCTTATATTATTTATAAATTATCAGAACTACTTTTATATATTGTTTCTCTCTCATACATTTATATCTGAAATTATTTTTTACTCTTTAATCTTTCCACGTCTTTCCACCTTTAATTGCCCGATAAAAACGCCAAGGAGGACTTCAAAGCGCAACGCGTAACATTACGTGGAATAGAGTGTCTTTTTCTATATTCTAAAAGATTAAGAGGATGGATTTTAAGTTGTTAAAGAGGGACTTTTATCATCTACCTAAAAATAAAAAATTAGGAAGAGAATTAGAAAACTTTAAAAGATCCTCTAATAAAGTAAAAAACCCCTTAAGATCCGTTTTCAGGGTATGGAGGTACGAATTTTTCGTCCAGCTGTGTGGGCATCGGCATCACGGCATGGTATGGCAAGGCGGCATGTCGCATCGCTTTGTCACCTCACACCTTTAGCGGCCAGCCAGAGTATTGATTGCAAAGTGTACGGAGTAGTTGGTTGAGGAGATCGGTCGAATCAACGAGATCAACATGGCGGCACCGTGTCCTAGTACTCCGTACTACTACAGGGCCAGCGCGTTCTTGCACGTAGCTAGGAACCAGGACGACCATCACTCCCGGCCTGCACGACACCACCAACCTGTCCACAATCCCATTTCAGCTAACCGCCTAACCCTGCGGCTGATATATTGTATGCAGCGCGCGCCTGTCGAGAGGAAGAGGATCCTACATGTCGATTCACAGATGCCACCTGGAACGAGCTCCAACATGCAGGGCCACGCGCCGGGGTACGGTGGAAGCACAACCACTTCTACGAGGTGCCATGCCGGCGAGCTCTCATATCGTCTCGTACCCCCTCGCCGACCTAGGGACAAATCCGGGATGATCACCTCATGGCTCATGCACGTCTCATCTCTACTATATGGGACCAATCTAAATTGTGATAAGTTCACCCAAGATTATGTCCCCCACTGAGAGAGTCTAACCATCGTGCACCAATAAAATTATACATAAGATTTTAATATTAAAATCTATGGCTCTTAATTCCCTCTGAGAGGCTTCAACTCGATCCGATGACTGGTGTTATTTAGATGGTCCCAGGCTTCAACACACGTCCTCTGCTCCTGCACGGTCGCACGCCTCCGCGGCCAACACACCCAGGGATCGAATCCCCTGCCCAGAGCCTTTTTCCAAAAAAAAAGAAAAAGAAAAGAAACATCAACTCTCCTCGTGGGAGAGAGCGCATGTGAGCCCAGGATGCACCCCACCGCCGGCCGCAAGTCCACGTGCCGCGAACTCTTTGTTGAAACTTCTGCTTGCTTGCTTGTTTAGCATTTCCCTTTTATTTTGCCTCTCTTTATCTAACTAGAACCTGTTATTACTTTTTTTCAAAACAACTAGGTGAATGTTGTCAAAAAAACAGCTAGGTGAACAAAGGATAAGTACTTGTGTTTTTGCTGAAACTTTTTTAGTTGACGAGTTTGCTTTTGTAGACGTATGCCTCCAAATATTACATTTGTGTGGCTATTGACTCACCTCCAAATATTACATTTGTGTGGCTATTGACTCACGCTATCATGGCCAAAGGGCCAGAAATGAGACCACTTATTTAGGCCAGTTTTACATCATATCGTTTCCTTTAAAATTGAGAAGGAATATATTTATTTATTTTCTTGGCTTGACCCCGATACTTTTACTTTTAAACTCAGTCACTCGAATCAGCTTGGTGTGGGGATACAATGCCTTTTATTTTTGCCACGGTACTAATTTTTGATGCAGTTCTTAAAGCCGTAACTGCTGTAGGGTAGAATGGTATATGCATTTAATTTTTCATATAACAATAATCATAACTATGTATCAATAACCGTCTTGAGTTTCCCATGATCATGTTGATTCAGTTTGAAATTGATTTCTCATGATAACAAAAAGAACGAGATTAAGAAGAGTGATATTTTCTAGAATGTCTTGTGAAATTGATGAAAATATAAGGTTGCTTTACAAGTTTCCAATATGTCAAATTGAGATGAGGGTTCCCTTTGATTCACGTTTTTCAGTTTATTGTATTACTACTCCATTGGCCATCTGTGAAAACATAGAACTTTCTAACTGCCATATTTGTTTATTCAGAAATTGATTTTAGAAGGTAAGCATTTTTCTCTCGCAGGCTTTGCAGAGGACATCACTACGGAGCAATGGAAGACGGTGAAAGATGCTTGGGGCCACGTGTTCCATGTTCTTGGTTAGTTCCCAGATTAGAAAAGGCACACACTTGGTTTTCTTATTTGGTTAGACATCAAGAGTAATTATATTAAAGCGCACACTTGGTTTTCAGTTTCGTGCTTGATTTAATTCTTACAAGAATAATTTCTTTTGACAATATAATTAGAAGAGTGAAATTAGTAGCTTCATAAAATTCTTGCTATGGTACAAACTTTACTTGTCAGGAGGTAATACCTTAGATAAATCTGAACCGTTGATTTATTTAAATTTTTTAAATTAATTAATTATAATTAACCAACCTAAAAAGAAAGAAATATTATCAAATCCGTAAGTGAAGGAAGAGAGATCCAGCACAACGCCCCCTTCCTTTTTTTGAGTGCATGTCGTATGGCCTTCTGTTTTGGGCTCAACGTGAACACCTTAATATTTTAGTTTTCTACTAATATATACATGTATACCTACACGTATGTACACAAGACACAATACATATTTAAGTCCGATCATGTCGTATACTCTCAGTTAAAAATACATTATATACTTAAGTGTGTATATATGACAACTTAATTAATACATATGTAAAGTGTGACTGTATAAAATTTAATGTACACTAACACGTTCTTTGAGCATATAACAAGTTTCAACATGTTGGTACGTATCGTTTTATGTCAAGCACGTATGTACGTACAACAACATGAGTAACTGCATACAAATAGATACATTTTATTTAATTATATACATTAAAAAATATATGGTAACAACTAATATGTTAATTGAGCCAAAAACTAATATGTGAAGGTGACTCTATTAATAAAAAAAATATATATTATATACATTAAACTATAATAATTAATATATTAATTGAGCCAAAAACTTTAGTGATCTAAAATATATTATACGCTAACATATTATATGATCGAGTTGGTACATTATACTAACTTGATTAAAACTATATTATGTAATTGAGAGAGTTTTATTATAAAACATATAGCTAGCTACAATAAAATTTTATTTATGCACATAAAGTTCTCGCATGTGCATTGGTACATATGTACATACGTTATGCATCACACATGTACATTAATTTGCACGTATATACACATACGTATATACATGTGCTTCAAAATATACTTAGTTTATTCTAATTCAGTTATGTTATATCTAAAGTTGCCAAAAATAAAAAGATTTACTATATCTAATAGATCATATGTACATCAAGTAGATTTTAAAGGATTTTTATACCTAAAACTTTCCTTATTGCACATATTACCTCCTAGAAAGTAATAAATGATTTTGACCATCCGATCTAATTAAATGAACGGCTCACAGTTATTTGTGTGTACCACAGCAAAACCCAAAATTCTTACAAGAATAGTTTATTTTGACACTATAATTAGAAGAGTGAAATTAGTAAAGATAAATAAGTTACTATTTCGATGTGTGAAGTTATATGGGCTTTGCAAGGTAAAAAATAGGCTATGGTACAATGGTTATTAGTCTGATAGTTGTGCAGTTAATTATGCAATGTCTTTGTGAGAGGGAAGATCATAACCGATTGACAATGTGTCAACAAGCTTGTTGGAGAATCTGATATCGTATTGAATTATTACTCTGTATGTTATCCTACTAATTACCCTTCTTTTCCTTTTTCTTCTTTGGGATACAGAATTAACAACAAAGGCTAGGGTCTCACTGTCTCAGGGTATGACCTCATATACATTCTTTACTGTGTTGTTAGATCATATACTGATTTATGTGATAGACTGATAATAAAGTAAGTTGATAGTTGATCATAGTTAGTCGGCTTAGCTTAGTTCTGCTCTTATGAAGTAATCTTCATAAATTGTCATATAACTCATAGCAACGATAAATTGAGTACTATGATGTGCACTGTTAACTTCATCAAGCCAGTATGGATAGAAATAAGTCTTAATTGTTCACTTTGTGCTGGCCGATTCAGGTCCTTGCAATTAATAAAGAAAATGGAATTTGGTAGTCCACATGGTGGCGAAATAGATTCATAATGGCCTAAAATATTTGAACTCGTGCTTTTGATGAATTTGCTAGGTGTAATTTGGGCAAAATGCAATATGCAAGAAATCTTCCCAAATGGTAAAGGAAGGATCATCAAGTTCGGCGATCTGGTTTATGTTAGGTAGCTATTCTGATGATGTGAAGTGCCAACCCATTTTACTAAATCAGAGTTGTGTAACAACCACTTGTTCTATGTTGTGCGTGCAAAAGATCAAGAACTGGTTGTCAACTCTTATTATCAAGAAATTTGCTTATCCAAGTCCATTTAAATGTTGGGTGTCTCTTTGTGTGGCCAATATATCCAGGTGTCAAATTTGAACCAATTTGTTTTATACTTAGTATTTTTTACAAATTTTATCATATTTTGTATTTTAACGTAGCGTTAGCACGGGCACACTACTAGTCATAAGTAAAGTGATCACCGTGTGTCATTATCAGACTCTCGTGACAGTGACGGTATGGTGTCCTTAAATCCAAACACCCCTCATCAGTCATGCCGTGTGCACGCACGATCGATTTGAACACGCGTCCATGACCGTCTACATCTAGGACACTCGCCCCAAAAGTCGCCCAGATTCATTCGTGCCCGGCGCGGCTTCAGTGCCCTCTGCGGGCCGGCCGCCGCAGGGGCGCTGCCGCTGCCCAACGCCGCACGCCAGCGGCCACACTGATCGGCCGCCCACCTAGCGCCCGGCCACATCTAGGTGACCCCAGCCGCCTTTTGTATGAGCCGAACAAAGGCCACCTAAAGACCAGCAGCGCACGCTGCAGCCCGATCAACTCGTGATCTCGCGTTCGGCCGGCGTACTACGTAGGTATCAGTCCATAGATCTCGCCCTTTCGGCGTTGCAGTAGCCAGCAGCATGTACCTGCCCTGCCTTCGCCTTCACCTACACTACACTACACGTCTACAGCCGCGCACCAGCTTTCAGTTTGTACTGTACCTAATAGTATTTGCTTGCTTCTGGAGCAGGGAACGAATGCTACTAGCCTAGCTAGCTGAAAGCGTCGCGCGCGCACGCGGTGCGGGGTGGCGGGCAATGAATTCGAGTCAGGATCGAGGAGAGACCTCGTCGTCGTCGTCGTCTAGATCGATCGGATGCGCATCCTCGACCGGCTTAGCCCTGGAGGGAGATGCATCCCAGCGTTGCTCCACGTCAAATCACTAACGGTGAGAGGATCGGAGCACAAAGGGCATGAATAATGGGTGGCCCCGATTTTTTCGGGTCGGGTAATTCGAGTAATTTGGAATTCGAATATTCAGGTACCCGATATACCCAAATTTACAGAAATCAACAAACTTAAATAAAAATTTAGTAGCAATTTAATTATACATAATTTCAGCTACAGATGTATAGAATTTCAACAACAATTTATAGAGAATAATATATTATAGTCATTTCTTCAAGAAAAGATAATTATATTTTAATAAAATGATAAGTTTAAGTATTCAACTAAGATAAATATAAAGACACGCACAAAACTTTGGGTAGTTTGGGTAATGTAAGATATTACCCGAATTACCCAAACTAATTTCGGATAATTAGAATCACTATCCGAATTTAGGATCGGGTACCTCGTGTTTGGGTAATTCGGGTCCGGGTTCGGATAATTCGGGTTCGGGTAATTGGTATTGAGTATTTTGCCTAGGATGAGGGTAGGCCAAACCAAAGTTGTTGGTTGTTAGAGAGCCTCCCCATGGATCACGGTTCATCTTCCTCTTCCTAGCGCCCGCAGCTGCCCACCTCCCTACTGCGGCACGATAGTATCTTGCCGGAGATCAGCCAAAGCCATAGAGATTCAGCAAAACCCTACCACACAATAGTGATTATGAATAACTTGTGAGCAAACTAATATAGTATTGTAGGAACAACTTGAGCAAGAACCCTCAAATTAGGGCTCATACTTAATTCGAAGGTTCCTACTTATTTTTAAGGGTCTAGTTTTTGCATCTGCTCCAGCAAGAGCCTTTAAATCCTTTTTGACAGACATCGACACAAGGGACCTACTCGTCATTCTCTATGCCCCTTCTTTATCACTTTTGGCGAAAGTTACCATTGCCCCACCCCAAGAGGTCGCTGCCCATGCTCGCCCTACATGCACGCCAGTCGTTCCCTTGCCTCCCACACGCCACCAACAAAGCGCTCTCCTAGGGGAGGAGGGACCTAACCATCAATTGGGAGGATGTCGTTGCTGTGGGAGGGTTGGGAGAAGGTTCCCTCAACCTAGGTGGTCGAGAGCATAAGGTAGGAGGGAGATTGACAAGCTTGGTCAAGAATCTCCTTGCATCCTATCCTAGCATCTATTGCTCGTGTAGATGTCATCACTAGTCCTTGTTCTTAATGCCAAGGCATGGCATGCCATGATGTCACAGTGAGGGTCGAATCCGTCCCGATGTCATCCTGCGCGTTGTGGGTGCATAATGCTAAGCATTGATGTTGTCCTAGTACCAATTACTTAGGGTGGTGTTGTGGAGTTGGTATGGGTGCAATGTGACCATCCTTGTTGACCATCATCTTCCTAGCCGGGGTGACATTGCCCTTGACCATGCTACTTGTGCTCGAGGGCCTACTGGCCTGGCTAGCTTTGAGGGGAGTGTCTCTTGTGGTCTTGTGACCCATGCTAAGGTTGGTGTTTCCATGCGTCTTCTTGCTGCTATGCTAATAGTGAGGGAGCATCCCGTGACCACGCTCTAACATGGACCTATCATGGTGCCACTTTTTACTATATCGGGGGGAGCGGTCCAAATGGTGATTCATTGCCTCTAGATTTAGCGGTCATGAGGGTGACCGAGGCACCCTTGGAAGCACATGTTCTAGCAACTGGTGCTCGAAGAATTCTTGCGACTAGAGGGGGACGAGATCTTGTCATGGTCGTTCTGCAACCGCACATTTTTGCCACTTCCCGGAAAGTGGACCTTGCCGAAGATGGCTCTGACTTCCTCCGATGTCTATTGGCGCCGTGGTGGTATGTCGTGGTCTCGTCTGCGGGCCGAGTGATGACTATTAGAAGCTGCATGAGTCAAAGCCCTAGTTTGATTTTAGCTAATTGATGAAACCTATGGACTAATCCTTGATCTAGGTGTGCAGACAATATAGGAATGTCCAAGGACAAGTGATGGAGCTAGATGATGGTCATGACGATGAAAGTGGCCAAAAGAGATAATCAAGTGCTGCAACATGGAAATGAAGAAAGAGAAAAACAAAAATCATGATGATCAAGGAAAATGTATTGAATAGGTTTTTGTTTTGGTACTCAAGACACTATAGAGGGTGTGAGTGTGTTTATGATTAATAGTTGTACTATTAAGAGGGGATAATCTTGGTTAAAACAGTTATCAAGTGCCACTTGGTGAACTCATACATGCAAATGCATTAGGAATTTAGGATCTAGTGTGCTAGCTTAATGCCCTTGAAATTGCTTTGAAAATATGCTAACACCACAAAGGTGATACACAATGGGTTTAGCACATGTGAGTAAGGGTGAAGTGACAAGAGAAGAGAAGAGGTTCACTTCTTGTGACAAGACGCGTCAGGTACCAAACCTTAGCCATGAGTCATCTGTAGTATACCGATAAAACGTTGGGCAGGTCGAGTCAGTGGTGACCAGACACGTTCGGACTGCATGGAACCTCTCTTGATGTCGACCAGACTCTATGTTGGAGTCTGACCAGACGTGGCATGCATGTGTGTGGACCGAACTCAGTGGCGCTTCCGGTCAACATGAGAGGATATGTCTGGTCATTCCACGAGCTATCTGGAACTTGACCGGACTCAGCATCACGAGCGTTTGATCATTTCTGCTGGCGCCTCTTTAGCAGTAAAATCAAGTCAAGAATTACCTATGGTTTGTGTGCTGGTCACTGGAACGAACTTTGTAATAAATGGCCTGAAACCTGAGGTAGATGAACCCAGGTATAAACTATCCATTATCTAAAAAAAGATCTATGTCACAATTTCTTTTGCTTAACTACTGTTCTAGAGTTTTTATTTATTTTTCAAAATAAAAACTCAGAGATTCATCTGTATGACACTCTCAAATCTATTTTGTATGTGGTATTTGTGAATCCTTACCAAGGAAATAATGATGGTATGACTTTCTTTTCTTCCTAAAACTAAAGCTTATGTGGAGCTCACAGGCATGGACAAAACATGAAAGAACATACTTGCAATACACATATTGTAAAGTCAAATAATGGATCCAGACAAAGATGAGTCATACAATCAAATCAAGATGTTCATGTGTGTGGATATATTTTGGATATTTGGTGGAATCTAATTCTACTATGCTCCTTGAAAACAACTCTCTCTTTTGAAATTTGGAAATAACTTTTGCAAGAGATCAATCTTTTTTTTCTCTATGGCGAGCATCAAAGTGTCCATTGTTTTCTCTCTCACACTTTTTCAATATCTCAGATACTTTTGTGTCCATTTTTTTTCTTTTCTCTTTTTTTTATCTCTTTTTATTTTTCTTTTTTCATAACCCATGTCTTCTTTTTGTAACTAAATTTTGAGAGATAGTAATGAGGACTTGGAAAAATTATTCAGTGGATGGAAATCCTAAATATTTTTGTTTGTTTATTTGCAGAGTAGGAGTAGAACATTTATTTAGTGATCTAAATTGAATGGCATGTTTTTGCGCATATTCTAGTACAAATCAGTGCATATTTAAGTAGAGTGCGTGTGATCTTGATTTTAAAAGTATGAAAAGTGTTGGTATTTATTAACGTACACAGAATAATCCGCAACCGCATAGATAGATATGGATGTAGCACTTCACTAGGAGTACTCAATTTTATATTAAACTTGAGGAAACGTATGTGAAGAACTAAGTCTAACTCAACCCCTGAGTAGGAACTAAGGCCTGAGAAGATAGGAGCGTAAACAAGATCACTAAAGTCTTCTAGCTCCGACTTGGTAAGATATGTTTTGTATTGTTCAACTAGTAAAATCTCATAGGAAGAACACAGGTAGAGTATGATCTTCCTAGTAACAGGTCATGCTAGGAGAGTGTCCTACTCATGTTGTATAACTTTGATACAACTATCACCACTCATGCCACCACTTACAACTTGGTCGAATCAACCCAACTCACTCATGCCACTCCAACTTGGTCGAATCGACCCAACTAACTCACGCCGAAAGCTCTGATGAACTTCACCGATCCAACTTGGTCAAGACAACCCAACTAGCAACTCAACTTGGTCGATAAGAACCAACCCAACTAGCAAATCCACAACAAACAACTAGCAAAAACAACTAATTTAGACAGACAAAAGAAAGATGAAACGGAACACCACCAACGAAAATGAAGCACGACCATTACCAAGTAGTAGGAACAGAGTAGAACAGTGGAGCTGAAATGCCTCATGACCCCTTTAAGAAGGACACGACGCCAAAGTCGCTACTATCGCAAGCCCGCGTGGGAAGGATTTCAACTGCAAATCCAAAATGTATGGGAGAAGAGGTACGAGAAGGATGCCTCCAAGGAGGAAGCAGTGTCCATAGACATAATCTAGGCTTTCGCCATGATCTCTCATCCCCTGCACCACCACCACCACCCGCTAATGGCCACCATAAAGGAGATAGTCATGAAGGAAGGCGCCAGTGATGACCTTGGGCATCCTTGTGACACCTGACGCCATTAGTCTTCTCACAAGCATCCTCGCAGCAAGCGTAGTCGCATCATGACTATTGACACCAAGAATGACATACTTTTATATATCCAAAATAGTGTTAACAACCTTAGGATCAAGGATAGACAATCATATCATGAGCATATTTTATAAAATAACAAGTTCCACCTGTCCATGAAGTATTTGATGCAGAATTAGAAGAAATGGAGCAAGATGGGCCAGGGGGACCCACATAGTGGGTCGTTCAACACCACCTTGGGCCCACCAAGCCCCTCACACTGGCCATGATCCAGGAGAAGCACTCACAAGTGATCCTCCACCCTTGGATCAACTTGTGCTTTCTCCCAACGGTTCAATTTCACCTCACTTGGATCCATGGGCCCACACAAGGAAATTAATATGACAAATATCTCAGAAGAATCAACCAAGGCACATGACATATGGGACCACCATCTAGAAGACCAAGGTGGGCCCCAGACCCCTATAGGGGGTCGGCCGATACCCTATCAGGGGGTACCACCCCTCACTTGGTGCCTGACCAGTGGGGCACCTTCTAGAAGCTCGGGGGCTGGGCCCACCTGCCATAGGGGGTCGGCCGATACCCCCTAAGGTTGGTGCTGCGTCTGGTGACTCCCCACTCATTTAACACATGTTGAAGATCAAGACCATCCATTCTAAGTCGGTTTAGAGGCGGTGGATCCAAGGGTGGAGAATTGAAGCCTTCTGGATTGATGAAGTGGCAGTGGAGTATCCCCTACTCCACCTTCCACTATAAATAGAGGCTCATACCCCCCTCTTCATTCATGGTGGACAAGCCTACAAGCTCAAGTACTTAGAGTTATCTGAGTAGTTGAGTTACTTCTAAGCTACGAAAGCTAGAAGGTAACTATGCAAGCCACACAAGCTAAACTAGTTACAAGAGCAACAAGAAACCACTAGCACAAGTATATGAAAGTAAATACAAGCTAGTGATTAGGAGAACGCAAACCAGCGAGAAGATGTACACAAGGTTGACACGGTGATTTTTCACCCAAGGTTCACTTGGTCGCCACCAAGATAGTCCCCGTTGTATTGGCTCACTCACTTGGAGGTTTACGACTTTTTACAGGCCTCACTCGCCTAACCCCCTCAAGGGTTGCCGCCTAACCAACACAAGATGAGGGCACTCAACGATGCCTTCAACTAGAGTTGCTCTTCGTGATCTCCCGCAGGGCGAGCACAATGCCCCTCACAAAGCACTTCTCCGGAGCGCCACACAATCTTCTTGCGGGATTTGATGGAGCCACAACCACCAAGTCGTCTAGGAGGTGGCAACCTCCAAGAGTAACAAGCACCACAAGCTTGCAACACGATCACCTAGTGCCACACGAAGCTATCTCTCAAAGCAAGACACTAGAGATCACTCACTCGCAATTGGATCACACTCTTGCAAGCACAAGTGAGTTAGAGGACTCTCATACCAAGCACAACTAAGGGTAACACAACCCTAAGGTGCTCTACAAGCCCCAAGAGACGGCCAAGGGCTATAAATAGCCACCCAAGAGAAACTAGCCGTTTTGCCCACTCACTGGGCTTCCTGCGCAACCTTCGGACGCGCCCACACCAGGGGTCCGGACCATGCCGCACGCGTCCGGACCCTTCTAGCTATTTGAAAGATCCATTGGCGCGCTCACCGCTCGCTGATGTGTGTCTCCGGACGCGTCCGGACACACCTCCGGACCAATGCGCACCCGCGTCCGGAGCCTATGCAGAGAGCTCCCCGAGAGCTCAAAAGCTCTGGACGAAGGTCCGGAGTCCACCGTCCGGACAAGGGCTGACATCTGGAGCTTCACTCTGAGAGCAACAGAGAGCTCCTGTCCTCCGAACGATTGTCCGGAGTCTCCATCCTGACAGCAAACAAGCGTCCGGACCCACCTCGTCAGCTCAACACAGACATGGGAGAAGGCGACCGAACGCACACCGATTGATCCGGACTGCCCAAGCCCGAGCGTTCGGACCACTGTCCGAAGCTCAGAACTAGGCCGATACCTAGGGTTTGGTTCCGGACCCTCTCCTCAATGGTCCGGACCCCCATAGCCCTAGCGTTCGGAGCGTGTTCCTCAGCAGGAACTCCTCCGCACTTCTTCCTTTGCTTCACATGTGCCAACACAAATGTGTTCACCACCTTGTGCATGTGTGTTAGCATTTTCACAAACATTTTCAAAGCATTTTCACATGCTCTCACCACGCCACTCAATCCTAATGCATCACAAAGTTAGATCGCTCAAGTGGCACTAGATAACCGATATGCAAACAAGTTTGCCCCTCTTGATAGTACGACTATCTATCCTAAACCCGGTCATATACTTCTCTACACACCAATGACCGGTGAAATGAAATGCCCTATAGGTTATACCTTTGCCTTACGCATTCCATTCCATCTCCATCTCCATCTCCAATGTTGATGCAACACATGCGCCAACCTATCACCAAATGATATGATCCACTTCATATCATCATGTGACCGTATTGGTTCATCGATCTTGACCTCACTTGCTCTTCACCGTTGTGTTGGTCCATCGGCGCCAAGCATCACTCACTTGCCCTTCACACTTGCAGCCAGTCCATTAAGCCAAGCCTCATCTTGATCTTCTCCACCTTGGTCACATGACTCCATGTCATGTCTCATGTGCAATAAGCTCCTTCATCACAAAATCACCTGTGAACTAATCTCCTATGTATATATCACTTCAAACACATATTAGTCCACCTAAGTTGTCACTCAATTACCAAAATCACACAAGGACCTTTCAATCTCCCCCTTTTGGTAATTGATGACAACTCTACAAAGATATGGAAATTAAGATCATTTTTGGACATTATGCCATTTATCCAACATTTAAGCTCTGTACCAAGATTTGGATGCCACAAAGTCTGACTTGGTAGTGAGAGCTCCCCCTACATGTGTGCTCAACAAAGGTTTGAATTAAGCTTTGCACACATGCATGAATAGACATTGTGGGAGTGCTAGCACTACTAAGTGATGCTAAGGGATATAGGATAAACCTCTGAAGATACCCATTGTAGTTCCCCTTTGAAGTTCATCCTTAGCACCATGGTTAGCTAGATACCACAAAAACAACACTAGAAACCCAGTGAGATCAACATTATAAGCACGGTTTTTAGATACCAATTGAAGGAACAAATATCTAGCTTACCAACCTATGCATGCTAGTTTATCAAATCACCATTCAAATATTATAAGTAGCATACACCACACAAGCATGCATATAAAGATAAGACTTATGCAACATGCAAGCAAGCATAGGAATATGCACATATCAAATGCAATCAATCAAGTTCATGAGCTTGCTCCCCCTACTTGTGTGCATCACTTAGTTCAATACTTTGATCCTTTCAATCTTGTTCCTTATGTTCATGTCCATGTCTCTTTCCCTTAGTGCATGTCCATTCACTAATATATCTTTGTTCACTAATCTCTCCCCCTTTGTCACCAATTTCCATAACAGGTATGCTTCTCTATTGATGCAAAGGTTGCACTAGGGTAGATGGTTGATACTTGTATCTTTGCATTTTTGATGGACACCAACATCTATGTATTGGAATGACTCTTCATGTATGATCATTGACCATTATACCATTGAGTGGGGCAACTCCCCTTTGGTCAAAGCAATTGTCATCCAAATGAGCTTTGTAAGCAAGAGAACTATGATTTGATCACTTAAAGTTGAGGATCACTTGTAAACTTGTAGGATATCACTAGTGAGATTATCACATGAAGGATATTGCTTGAATCAACTAGTTGTGGAATATCACATGTATGCTAGAACTAGACATCTTTTGCAAGTACCAATATAAAAGTTGATACTATTTGAAAGATAGCATAAGTCTAGATACCACTTGTAAGTTGCATCTTGATATCCATTTGCATTGTTGTCTTGTGCTTGAACTAGATTCAACTTCATGAGCTTCTATGTTGACTTGAACTAAGATGTATAGCATAAGTTTTCAAGTCTGGTTTAAACCCTCTCTAAGCTTGTTCACACACATTAAGTGGTTATCTTATAGAGGTTGTACTTATCACTTGATTGCAATCCAAAATAGATCAAGTACTTGGGTTTACAAGCTCATGAACAAACTTATGTACCACCACTAGATACAAATAAACAATCAAGCAATAGTGGTAGGCTATAAGCATAAAATTCATTTGATTTTCAATGAATGAGCACTATGTATGACTATATGCACTAAACATGTCCTAAGCAATGGATGTATGCATATGTCAAACAATTGCACCTTTGATATGTTAGAGTAGAGGATAGTCAAATAGATTTCATCTCCAATTAGCAATGTGAAGTCCAATTAATAGCTTGGTGAAGAGCTTGGTGAAGACCAATGAATACCACTTTAAATATCAATCTTCACCCATATGATTTAAGAACCACTAATGATCAAGTGCACTTTCTTGTTGTGGTTGACTTGCTTATTCTTTGATCTTTGCTTGCATGAGAGAATACCAAATGATGTACCACTTGTAACTCATGATACCACTTGAAAGTTAAATTCATGAATCTCTCTTTTGGGTGGTGCTTGCTTTCTTTTTATCAATCCTATTGATAGCTTCAACTAAGCATCTCCAAATAATCCCTAGATCACCACTTCCATGTTAGCCTTCCAAGTACCACACTTGGTTTACCTATAAAAGGCGGTAAGCCCCTACAAAAGGGAGAAGTGACCTCTCTCCAAGAACCATCCTTGATACTCACTTGAAATGACTTTGTTTGATTGATCTTCAACTTGAGTACTAAATATGTGCCAAATACACTCCTCAATCAAATGGCCTTGTACTCATTGCTAACATAGGTACCTCAATCACTTATAAGCATGATTCCAACTTGAGGACCATTCAATCTAAGTGACTCTTGATCAATTCAATGGTTGTCACTTTTATGGCAAATTCTGTACTCTTCAAAGAATATATCATAAATCCCAAAGTACATATCCAATGACCATGAAATTTGAGCTTCATTTGACTTGTAGATTGCTACCAGATTTCACATCTTCCCACCTAGGTACATGCTAAAAACTACTGCACATGTGTTGACAAGATCCACTCTAAAACCGAAGTATCCCTTATCCAATATTCATGAAACTTTCACAGAAACTACTACCATAAGTTTAGAGCATGTACACCAAATTTCAAGCCAATCAAAATAGATTCGATCTCTTAAACATGGCTAAGATCACAGCTAGCTCAGTTTTTGAATATTGACAAAAGTTGGTACATTGAGCTATGCTTCTTCAATTTGAATCAAACTTGATATCAATTTATTTGAACACTTTCATAAGACATATATCCATTCAATACAATTACTAAAAGTAATCTCATGATCATATCCATTCAAATCAACACAAATTTGATCACTAAGCATTTAATCCTTTCAATCAACTTGTAGCAAGCAACTAATGCATATATATGTATCCAATTCAATCAACTCATATGCACTATGTGTATATCCAATTCAAATATCTTATACACACCCAAATAGACTTGATAAACAAGAGATATACCTTAGAAAATCATGATCAATTCATAGCAAGCTTCAACTTGAATATTTGCAAGCCTTCAAATAATCCAATAACAACACCATAACTTGATCATGCACTTGTATGTTGTAGCTCTTGGACTTCATTCTTTTGTCCTGGCATTGGGATAAGAATAGAGTTAAGCTTCATTACTTGACTCAATCATATGATGAACAATATGAAACACATTGAATCAAGCCTCCAATGCCAATGGTACCTACACACATTCATCCACTTGTTGATGGTACCCAAACTAGTTTGGGTCCTCTCAAGTTAGGAGCAACATACTTAGGCAATGCCTTAGTATGGATAGCACGATGTTTTGCAATAGAAACCATAGAGGTACCACTACCATCCTTTCTAAGCATATGATCATCAACAATTGAAATAGGCTTAGAAGTCATACCTAGGGGACATGAATTAGCCATGTGTCCCCTTTCCCGACATGAGTAGCACACTCTCTTTGCTTGAGCCTTTTCTTCCTTGCTCATGTTGTGCTTCTCATTGTCTTGCCTCTTCTCTTTTGCTTTATTCTTCATCTCAAGCTTGGTAGGACACTTCGAGGCAAAGTGTCCCATGTCATCACACTTGTAGCACTTGATGTGAGTCAAATCTCTCTTCTCTTGATTCTTTCTCATCATCATCTTGTTTGCATCATGAATAGAAGTTGGATGCCTTGCTCTTGCTTTGCCACCTCTTCTAGTCTTCTTCTTCTTTATCATCCCTGAATCACCATCTTGATGGTTGATCTTGTGTTGCACTTGTGGCTTAGCTTGAGCATTCTTGGCTGGGCAAATATTTACAAGATGTCCCATCCCATGACATTTGAAGCACATGAAATGAGATAGCCTCTTTGGTTCTTGCTTCTTCTCTTTCTTGCCCTTGCTCTTGTGGAAACCAATTCCACTCTTGTCACCATGTCTTCTTTGATTGTGCATCATGTGATCAAAGGTGACTTTGGCATTGTAACACCTCTCTATCTTGTTGATCATATTCTTTAATTCACTTTTGAGCTCATTGTTCTCCTTCAAAAGGTTAGTCTCACAAGACATAGAAGTAGAACAAGCATCTATATGTGAAGAACAAGACATATCAAGTAAATCATCACAAGAGGTGGATACATGCTTCTTCCCTACATCACAAAGGTTAGCAACAACATGTGATTGATCATTTGACCCATGTGATGAGCTCTCTTCATTTTAAGATTTATCAACTCATTAATGAGAGAACTGTGTTTGTGAACTAAATCTTCATGAGACCTACGAAGTTGCTCATGATCCAATTTTAGTTCTTCATGTGAAGATTTAAGAACATCAAGTAAGTGCTTATGTTCTTCACATGAGTTCTTTAGAAAAGAGTTTTCATTGTTTAGTTTCGTTGTTTTATTTAACTCATTTTTTAAAGCTTTGGAGAGTTTGCACACAAGCTCAAAGTTAGGGTCATCACAATCTACAATCACATTGCCAATTGATACCTTAGTGTCACCATGTGACATGAAGCAATGTGATGAAGTAGAAGAGCTTGTGGAGGCATCACTCTCATAGCCCAAGCATGCATCATCATCATCATCAAGTGTGCTTGGAGTAGCATCATCAATTGCAACACTTGATGTTGGGCCTTTATTGTTCTTGTCAAGTGATCTTGGTGTAGGTAGATCATCATCTTCATCATCACTTGACCATGAGGTGGAGCAATCTTCCACAATCACGGAGTTGTGGTCATGCTCAACATACTCAAGTGCCACCAACTTGGACACATCATCGTCATTGTTTGGAACTGTCTCATATTTTTCAATGAGGTAGGTCCAAATCTCATGAGCACTCTTCATGTCCATAATCTCACCAAAGATATTATCTTTCATAGAATGGTAGAGAATGTTAGTAGCTTGGCAATCGAGATGTAGGCACTTCTTTTGTGCTTGAGTTGCATCTTTTCTCTCAATTGCACAAGAGAGTCCCACATCAACGATCCACCACATTTGGGGAGAAATAAACTTAAAATTGCATGACATCCAATTTCTCCACCGTGAAAAGTGTGTGCCATCAAAAATATGTTGACACTCAACATCTAGCCCATAAGTCACCATCCTCTCGGGTCGATGAAGACCACAAATGAGATACCAAGCTCCGATACCACTTGAAGGGTCGAGATGATGGACTAGAGGGGGGGGGGGGGGGTGAATAGTCCTTTCTAAAACTTAAGCGCAACGACTAACCAAAACAAATACAGAATTAAAACTATCGGTCTAGCCAAGACTACACCCCTCTATCTATAACTTTAGCACCTAGCAAATTATACTAATTGGGCTTACTAAGGTGCCAAGCTAGGGAGCTAACCTAAACAAGTCTAGGTTGCAAGGTCACACAAACCTAAGCAAATAGTACTCTAAGCAAACCGGGAGCTCCTACCCATACTAGTAAGCAAAGCACAAAACACCTGAGCTCACTAGCAATGCTCTCTAGCAAGACTACACAAGTCAACTAGAGAGCTCAACTTACTTAGCTACACAAACTAAGCAATGTGACTAACAAGGCTACACAAGCCAATTAGTCACTCAAGACCTTACTTCTAAGCTACGAAAGCTAGAAGGTAACTATGCAAGCCACACAAGCTAAACTAGTTACAAGAGCAACAAGAAACCACTAGCACAAGTATATGAAAGTAGTAAATACAAGCTAGTGATTCGGAGAAGGCAAACCACCGAGAAGATGTACACAAGGTTGACACGGTGATTTTTCTCCCGAGGTTCACTTGGTCGCCACCAAGCTAGTCCCTGTTGTATCGGCTCACTCACTTGGAGGTTTACGACTTTTTACAGGCCTCACTCGCCTAACCCCCTCAAGGGTTGCCGCCTAACCAACACAAGATGAGGGCACTCGACGATACCTTCAACTAGAGTTGCTCTTCGGGATCTCCCGCGGGGCGAGCATAATGCCCCTCACAAAGCACTTCTCCGGAGTGCCGCACAATCTTCTTGCAGGATTCGACGGAGCCACAATGACCAAGCTGTTTAGGAGGTGGCAACCTCCAAGAGTAACAACCACCATGAGCTTGCAACACGATCACCTAGTGCCACACGAAGCTATCTCTCAAAGCAACGCACTAGAGATCACTCACTCGCAATTGGATCACACTCTTGCAAGCACAAGTGAGTTAGAGGGCTCCCATACCAAGCACAACTAAGGGTAACACAACCCTAAGGTGCTCTACAAGCCCCAAGGGCCGGCCAAGGGCTATAAATAGCCACCCAAGAGAAACTAGCCATTTTGCCCACTCACCGGGCTTCCTGCGCAACCTCCGGACGCGCCCACACCAGGGGTCCGGACCATGCCGCACGCGTCCAGACCCTTCTAGCCGTTTGAAAGATCTATTGGCGCGCTCACCGCTCGCTGACGCGTGTCTCCGGATGCGTCCGGACACACCTCCGGACCAACGCACACCCGCGTTCGGAGCCTATGCAGAGAGCTCCCCGAGAGCTCAAAACCTCCGGACGCAGGTCCGGAGTCCATCGTCCGGACAAGGGTTGGTGTCCGGAGCTTTACTCCGAGAGCAACAGAGAGCTCCCGTCCTCCGGACAATTGTACAGAGTCTCCGTCTGGATAGCAACAAGCGTCCGAACCCACCTCATCAGCTCAACACAGACATGGGAGAAGGCAACCAGACGCACACCGATTGTTCCGGACCGCCCAAGCCCCAGCGTCGGGACCACTGTCCGGAGCTCACAACCAGGCCGAGACCTAGGGTTTGGTTCCGGACCCTCTCCTCAATGGTCTGGATCCCCATAGCCATTGCGTCCGGAGCCTATTCCTTAGCAGGAACTCCTCCACACTTCTTCCTTTGCTTCACATGTGCCAACACAAATGTCTTCACCACCTTGTGCATGTGTGTTAGCATTTTCACAAACATTTTCAAAGCATTTTCACTTGCTCTCACCACGCCACTCGATCCTAGTGCATCACAAAGTTAGATCGCTCAAGTGGAACTAGATGACCGATATGCAAACAAGTTTTCCCCTCTTGATAGTACGGCTATCTATCCTAAACCCGGTCATATACTTCTCTACACACCAATGACCGGTGAAATGAAATGCCCTATAGGTTATACCTTTGCCTTGCGCATTCCATTCCATCTCCATCTCCAATGTTGATGCAACACATGCACCAACCTATCACCAAATGATATGGTCCACTTCATATCATCATGTGACCGTATTGGTTCATCGATCTTGACCTCACTTGCTCTTCAGCGTTGCGTTGGTCCATCGGCACCAAGCATCGCTCACTTGCCCTTCACACTTCTAACCGGTCCATCAAGCCGAGCCTCATCTTGATCTTCTCCACCTTGGTCACATGGCTCCATGTCATGTCTCATGTGCAATAAGCTCCTTCATCATACAATCACCTATGAACTAATCTTGTCGGTGTCTAAAATGGCGGGTATAGACAGCCAACTAGTAAATTTCTAAGCGTGTCGGAGATCGGATGGTTATGCTCGGAGGACACAAAGTTTATATTGGTTCAGGCACGAACGCCCTACATCCAGTCTGCTGTGGGATCGTGTTACCGAGCGCGGAGTGCTCGTAGAGGGGAGCTACAAGCAATGGCGAGAGAGGGAAGCTGGTTCCCAGGTCTCGTGCCTGTGAGGTTCTTGGTTCTGGTGTGTGAATCAGAGAGTGTTCAGAGAGAGAGATTGGGAGTCCATTCTCTCCCTTTATACATAGGGAGACATGGGAGAGTACAATGTGGAGAAGGAGAGAGAACATGGGCCCGACACGGGCTGCTGTCTTGGGAGTGCTTTGGGCTTCTGTTCGCCTTCCTTCTCGGGGAAGATTGCGCCTATAGACACACCGCCCGGGTCATGTTCGTCCTTGATGAAGCTGTAGCCAAGCGCCTTGTAGTCAAGGAGTGTCACTGCTCCCTGATCAGGGCATGGGCGGGGGTTGGCAGCACAGGGCCAGGCACCCCCGCGTTTCGTCGTACAGGGCTGAGAACGTCCTAATTCCTATTCAAGTGTTCGGTGAACGCATAGCAGGAGCATGGCGAGTGTCAGTCATTGGTTACGCAACACAGGAGCATGTACCGTAGGGACTCAACAGGGGTAGGCATGGAGGTCATGCCTAGGGACCCCATCCCTAAGGACGAGTGGTACCGTGGACCTTTTGACCTTGGGCTAAGGCACTAGGGTCGGCCGTGGCGACGGTGCCCTCGAGAGAGGATGACGTCGTCGGGTGACCTCACGCTAGCTCGGACGAGGCGGAGGAGCCCCCAAGGGTGGATGCGTCACGGGTGACGTTGCCCTGGCTCGGACGAGGCGAAGGCGCCTCCGAGGGAGCGTTGTCGTCTTGGTTGATCGGAGTGGAGAGCCCTTGGGGGTAATGACGTCACCCTAGCTCGGACGAGGTAGAGAGCCTCCGAGGGTGATTTTGTTTTTGCAAAGCACGGTGTTAGGGTATCCTATTCTCAGGTATCCAACAGTAGCCCCCGAGCCTACGATGGAGTTCTTGGGACTATATCGGAGGCTTCCGTGGACGTTTGTGGGGATGGTCTGATGTTTTGATTCCGGTGGGTGCGCGCGAGCGCACCCGCCGGGTGTAGCCCCCGAGGCCTTAGGAGGATGAATTTTCCTCCTAAGGGCTTATTCGGTCGAGCCTATATTGTCTGGCCCTCCGTCCTCCTCTCAAGACAAGGGGGAGAAGAGGACTGCTCTATACGCACGGGGCTAGGGCTTTGCTTGCACGCCAGCCCTTCCATTGGGTGCAGTATTGAACTTGGGCTGGCGTGTTCTAAAATGACGAATCGGGACTGCTCAGTGCTGTCTTTCGGTCAGCGCGACTGCCTGACCAGTCGACGTCGTGTAGTCGGCATCGAGGTCTCACTGCGCCTCCCGTGGCCCAAAAGTGGGCGTGCCATGTTTTTCCCGTTTGAGAGGTGGTGCCGGGTGTTGACACAAAAAACGTCAGGATCTGCGAACACCTCGGGCTATTACCCGAAATTCGATATCCAAAGGTGTGCCAGTCGATTTGACCAGTTAATCGACAAGGACGATAACTAGAACAAGATCCAAACAAGACAACGGTGATACACCCAGATGTCAAAATTCAAACTTGCTCAGGATAACTAGAGCAGAGCTGAACGAGACAACAGCGATGCGCCCGGATGTCAAGGCTCGGATTACTCCCACGCAGAACTTGCAAGGATTTGACGGAGATCAAGGAGATGCAACCCGTCGAAGCTTGAAGAACCCATAGATAAACTAAGACTAATGCAATAAAAGGGTAAATTGCAGTAAAAGTAGATAAGAGTAATATATTTGTTTGATAGATGATTGATTGTCTTTCTCACGACCCCTAGGTACATATTTATACTCCGGCAATGGGAGTTGTAAACAGACACGACTTATACCTTTCCTAAACAAAATAAACTCCTATTTCAAAGAAATAACTGACTCGCGCAGGAGTCGGACCAAATAACAATACTATTTTCCAAAACAGACATCTCTACTTTTAAGGAAACAAACGACTCGTGCAAGAGTCGGACTCAAACTTCTATAACAATACTGGTATGAGATCACCAGTTTCCTTATGTCTTCTCTTCGATGAAACTTTCCATCGGCAGACTCTTCAATCCGCAACTTCCTTTTATTGCCATCAGCAATCTTCTACTGACAATC
Source organism: Microstegium vimineum (assembly GCA_022036555.1). Lineage (NCBI taxonomy): Eukaryota > Viridiplantae > Streptophyta > Magnoliopsida > Poales > Poaceae > Microstegium > Microstegium vimineum. The sequence continues at coordinate 12,795,545 of CM039123.1, read as the reverse complement.
AACCGCCACGTTGCCCTGTGCCCATTGGCATCGTCACTCCATGCCTATCGGTATCGGCAATATTTCCCAATCGGCAACCTTGCACTTCTGGTAACTTGTCTTCACCAATTAATCCTTATCGGCAAGACCCTTATCGGCAACCACTGCTGTTGTTTAGCTTCCATCGGCAACAAACTTCATTTGCAGAATTCATTCTCATCGGTAACGTTAACCAATAACCTGCCGATGCCGATAGAAAACAACTACCGATCAATGCAAGTCTTAGCTCCTTTGACACGTGCCGAAAAACGGTGTCAACACCGGGGCACCGCCCGCTTGTGGTCAAAACTTCGAATGGCGCATCCTGAACCTTCCGTCTGCTTGGCCATTTATAGCTCCGCCGCACCCTCTCAGAAATAGGTACCGGCACACAGTGCGGTTTAATTGGGGGAGGCGACTGCTGTAGCTTTCCGGGTCGGTTGCCACGTGATTGCCCTTGGCGGGCTATAAATAGGGGCAGCCGTCTGCGAGAAGACACACAATCTCACAGCATGGCATGCCCCATCTTCTTCCTCCGAGGCCTCGTCGGAGATGTCCTTGAGCCGCCTGAGAGTAAACCGAGATCAGGGGAAGTTCTGCGTAGGAAGCGCCATCGTCTCGTGTTGTTGGATGGGAGGGATTAGGGGGAGCCTTGCAATGTGCGCAGTTCTCCCCCGTCATCTCGTCCCATGAGACGGTGGTGCCTCCTCTTTGTCTCCCTTTGCAGGAGGCCAAGGATGCATCTACTGGAAAGACTGTGCGGTCCGCCCGCTCGGTCCTCTAAGCTAGACATTCCTTGGCCCTGCTGGTGGAGACACCACTATTGGGAGACGGTGGACCCCTAGGTCGGCGTGCCTAGTTGTGTCGGGGTGAGGACGTGACAGGGCCGCCCGCCGAGGCCCTGGAAATCAGGCAGGCGTCACCCGTGCGCGAGCACGGGGTTGCCTTGATTATGCCGCATTTGTGCGTCCACAGGTGCCGCATGCCTAGTTGAGCTTCGTGGTGGCGGTCCTGAACGCCCACCGGTGCTGGTGCAGGTCCTCCTAGAGCCGACGGGGTGTTCCCAAATCGAGCCGCATAGTCGACCGCGCAGGTCTTGGTGGTGGTGGTGCTGTCGCTGTTTTGTCTCTGGGACGAAACAACGACGGTTGGCTCGTGGGTGTTTGCCTAATAGGCAGCCCTTGGAGCGGCATCACTTGTATACACAGGGCATGAGATGCCTGCCTTGTTTTTCTTTCCTTTGGCCCTTGGCCGAGATCTCCCTTCAGTCCATTGCCTTTTTATAGTTTGTACGCAGCGTCCGCCTTGTTTGTCCTTATGGTCCTGGAATGGGATGTAATCTTTGCGAAGGTCAGCACATAAAATATGATATATTTGCTCTGTCTTACCCGTATGTCCCTCTGTCGTGCGAGGTTTATGCGTCTACCTCTTCCTCACCCAGTTGCGAGGACCGGGGCGAAGTGCGATGCCAACCCCCGAGTCTTTACTCGGGGTAAAGAAATCGTCTCGGGACCGTATCGTCTTTTGTACGTTCCCCGCACATCTCTCCGCGAGAAGGGGGAATGTGAGACGAATCATGCTATCCTCAAGGTGGACGAACCATGGATGCTCATTGAGCTGATATCGGACAAATTTGAGTGGGGTGTTGGTTCCCATTCGGTAGGGTTCCGACTAGTGGCCCATGTCGTGGCTCACCCCAAATCGGTTTCATCTAGTACCTAGGTCCGTTCGATGGGTCCCAGGGGCTCGGTGCCTTCCTCCGGGGGAATACCATGAACCAATCATCCAAAATGGACTCAAATACGAAATCTAGAAATGACCTTAGCATTCGATTGTCAGGCTAATGACCGCTTAGCGTGTCCATTTCCTATTCGCCCCTCGCTCTGTTGTCCTGAGTCGACCGTTTCGAACCCCGCTAGGTCGGCCTCCGTATCTCTAGACCGTAGTGGGTCGTCGGGGCGTCTATAGCCCTTATCCCTTTGTCTTACCTGGGCCCATAGGCCATCCCCGTCGGCGGTGGTGCGTGGGCGTCCCTCCGATCTCTGCGTACATCAGCCGAGCTGGGTCTGGGGTCTGTCTGAGCCACGGCTGCGCTCGAGGGTGAGTGCCCCTGGCCCTGGGTGACTTGCGCCGCCTGCGTGGTTTCTGATGTCCCTGCGAATAACAGAAAACTTTTTTATGGATGGGGAGAGAGTCCGCGAGGCAAGATTTTTTCGAGAAACCCGGGGGGGGGGGGGGGGGCGTACCCTCTTTCCCAGCCCCTCGAGCGAGACGTGGACCCGTGAGTTAGGAGTGCGTCTTGCTCAGCGTCTGGGCTGCGCGCTGCTCGCGTCACACATATCAGATCTTTTTAACAAAAGGATACACGCGAGTACGCAGAATTCGAGGGGAAGTACGTCCTCTAGCAGGCTTAGACCCTGCTCAGTGGGGATGCAACGTTGCAGGATCCCTGTAGGGTTGCGCCTGTAGAGCTCTTGGTCAATGACGGCAAAGGATTTGGCGCGTCGCGCGATGCGGTGTGCCTTGTTTCTGCCGGCTGGGAGGTGCTCCCGAACTAACCAATCCAGGATGGGGACCCTCCAGTCGGGGAGGGGATCGTCGTCACTGGTCGGCGCGTCGTCCGTGCCGCTTCGTGCTTCTTCGACGTCCATGACCTCCGCCGCGGGCATCTCTGGGGCCTTGGTCTCGAGCTCCACACGCCAGGTGACGGAGGGTTTGTGCAGGTCGCTGCCGAAGACTCTGGGCGGAACCGCCTCTCGGCCGGAAGCCAGCTTTGCGAGCTCGTCCGCCGCCTCATTGTACTTTCTTACGACGTGGTTGAGCTCCAAGCCATTGAACTTTTCTTCCAGGCAGCAAACCGCCTGGCAGTACGTCGTCATCTTGGGGTCTTGGCAGCTCGACTTCTTCATGACCTGTTCGATAATAAGTTGGGAATCACCCCGTGCATCAAGTCTCTTTATGCCTAGCTCCATGGCTATGCGCAACCCGTTCACCAGGGCGTCGTACTCCGCGACATTGTTGGACGCTGGGAAGAATATTCTGATCCTATACTTGAGCCGTACTCCGAGCAGGGAGACGAAAACAAGGCCGACGCTAGCGCCAGTCTTCATCAGCGACCCATCGGAGTACATGATCCAACACTCCTGGTTTTCCAAAGTCGGAGGCATCTGGAGCTCGGTCCATTCTGCGATGAAGTCCGCGAGCACCTGGGATTTGATGGCTGTCCGCGGTGCGTAGGAGATGAATTCTCCCATGAGTTCGAGCCCCCACTTCGCGATTCGCCCTGTGGCCTCACGACTCTATATAACTTCCCCAAGAGGGTAGGATGATACAACGGTGATGTGGTGGCTGTCGAAATAGTGGGCCAACTTCCTCCGCGTGATGAGGACCGTGTAAAGGAGCTTCTGAATTTGGGGGTATCTGGTCTTCGTTTCGGACAGTACTTCACTAATGAAGTATACGAGACATTGGACCTTTAGAGCGTGGCCCTCTTCCTCCCTTTCGACGACGATAACGACACTTACCACCTGAGTGGTGGCGGCGATGTACAGGAGGAAAGCTTCATGTTTCGTTGGTGGAACGTGTATGGGGGCACTCGTGAGGACCGCCTTGAGCTTGTCGAGGGCTTCCTGCGCCTCGGGAGTCCAGGTGAAATGCCCCGTCTTCTTAAGGAGCCGGTAAAGGGGGAGGCCTCGTTCGCCGAGGCGTGAGATGAAGAGGCTTAGGGATGCAAGGCATCCCATCACACGCTGCACCCCCTTCATGTTGTGAATCAACCCCATATTGGTGATGGCGGAGATTTTTTCAGGGTTCGCCTCGATGCCACACTCGGAGAAAATGAAACCAAGGAGCATGCCACGCGGCACCCCAAACACGCATTTCTCAGGGTTGAGTTTGACGCGTTTGCGTTTCAAAGCTTTGAACGCCGTTTCGAGGTCAGTGACCATGGTTTCCGTTCGCTGAGATTTTACCACGATGTCATCCACGTATGCCTGGACGGTCCTCCCAATAAGGTCCCCAAAAACTGAGCGCATGCACCGCTAGTACGTGGCTCCCGCATTTCTGAGGCCGAATGGCATAGTGACATAACAAAAGGAGCCAAATGGCATGATGAAGGATGTCGCTAGCTGATTAGACTCCTTCTGGATTTGATGGTAACCGGAGTATGCATCAAGGAAGGAAAACGTTTCGCACCCTGAGGTGGAATCGAAGGTCTGGTCAATGCGTGGTAAGGGGAATGGGTCTTTGCCACATGCCTTGTTCAGGCTGGTGTAGTCTACACACATTCTCCACTTTCGACTCTTCGTCTTGATGAGCACCAGATTAGATAACCATTCGGGATTGAATACCTCCTTGATGAATCCGGCCGCCAAGAGCATGTAAATCTCCTCGCCGATGGCTCACCGCTTTTCCTCGTCGAACCGGCGTAGGCGCTGCTTCACCGGCCGGGCACCGGGTTGGATCATTAGGGCATGCTCGGCTACATCCCTTGGTATACCGGAATGTACGACGGGCTCCACGCGAACATGTCGCCGTTTGCGCGAAGAAAATCGATGAGCACCGATTCCTGCCTTGGATCCAGGGAGCCGCTGATGCGCAACACTCGGGTGTCAGACCCAGACGGATCCAGGGGGATCTCCTTCACCCCCTCAAGAGGAGTGAAATTCCCCGTGCCCTTAGAGTCGACCCTCTCCTTGCTCGCGGCCTCGGCTGCCGCCACCAATTCCTGGCTGCGCGCTCTAGCCATGGCGCTTTCGTAGCAGTCGATGTCGCACTGATATGCCACCTCAGGCTCGGAGGCCACCGTGATGATGCCGCATGGCCCCGGAATCTTGAGCTTGAGGTAGGTGTAGTTGGGGATGGCCATGAACTTCGCGTAACATGGCCTCCCTAGCACCGTGTGGTACGTCCCGCAGTAAGCCACGACCTCGAAGGTGAGGAGCTCGCTCCGGAAGTTGTCCGGCTCCCCGAACGTAACGGGCAGGTCGATCTGCCCCAGGGGCACCGTTTGTCGTCTGGGCACGATTCCCTGGAAGGCCCCCCCCGATGATCAGAGCTTCTCCCTGCGTATCCCCAGGGCCTCAAAGGCATTGTAGTACATGATGTTGAGGCTGCTGCCCCATCCATCAGTACCTTGGTGAAGCGCACGTTCCCTATGATCGGGTCCACGACGAGTGGATAGCGACACGGCTGGGAAACGTGGCTCGGGTGGTCGTTTCGTCCGAACGTGATGTCGGACTCCGATCAGTCGAGGAAAATCGGAGTTGCCAGGGCGGCCGCAAAGACCTCACGTCGCTCCTCCTTCTGCCAGCGCTTGCAACCATAGGCCTCCGAGCCCCGAAGATCATGAGGCACTTGTTCACGTGGGGGTAGGAGTCTACGCGACCCCCATCCCTGTCCTGATCCTGCAGCTGCTTCGGCTGGTCGTCCTTTTTGGGGACGGCTGAGAAGTACTTGGCCATCATTTCACACTCCTTGAGTGTTGTTGACATTTCTTAACGTCATTACCAAAAGTAGAAAGATTTCTATTTCTGATAATGGCACCAAAAATAGTTAACCACCTCTCATGTCACTTAAGCTAGGTTGTCATCCCTAGCATGATAGAGAGATGTGGTATTGAAATATGCATTTTTTCTTCTAATAAATAATAAATATAAATGTGTATCTGCAAGCGCACAGATTATACCGAAGTAGCATTTTAACCAGGAGTATTCCAGGTATCGTTATTTATATTTTTACCACTGGGAAGGGATACTAAGTAATAAATGAGGAATGAGTAATGATGATTGATGAGTATCACTGCATGTGTAATGGAGAGTTTTCATCTATCTCACTCAATACAGAATAAGTGTCACTTAAGATATAGATAATGAATGAATAGTGAGGAAAGATAAATACTGATCAGCATATATGTAGCCAGATAAGATAATGATAAGCACCTCAACAGATATTCTAGCAAGTCATTAGCATGGAATTAGGATGAACTACAAAGATATTTCCTAAGTCATTCTTAACTATACAGTCTAGCATATTATGATTAGTGCAATTACACTTGGCAATCATGGTGAGAAAAGACATATTCATGTGTAGTGAGTATTACTAAGGAAGATGAGAAACATAGCAATCATTTCCCCGTGATGGATACACGCTATACGATCCTAAACATGAATATGATTCAGATCTAACTAAGCCAAGTATATAATCATAATAGACTAAGAACAATATAATTAAGAATATAATCGAATAGAGTAAAGTCATAAACAATATAATGAAGTAGAGCATAGTCATATTCATAATATTGAAGAACAAATGATGAACAATGAAGAACTAGAGAGAGAATTACCAATAATCCTCTTGACAGATCCGGAAACCATTCGAAGATTGACTCCTTCTAGTTCTAATGCTATATAGCTATGCTAAACTAGAGATCTAGTTGATGTGGTGGCTCTAGGGCTTGATCAGGGGCTTCTCCTCTTGAGATGAATGATGAATAATGAATTAGGTCAGAGAGGCTCTTCTCCTCAGAGTTATGGGGACTTCCTTATATATCCTCCTCAAATGGACGTCAACCGTCGGATCAAACCGACCTTAATGGAGGGTGTAGATGTGATCTCAAAGGCGGTGGAGAGAGGGTGCACAAAGCAGAGACCCATTGGGCTTTGCCCTAGGGCAGCCGCCCCAGGGGGTAGGGCGGGCGCCCTGCCCCTGGGCCCGCTCGGCCTCTCGCTTCTTCCCGCACCTTCTTGACTCTTCTAGAGTATTCTTTTCCCTACGGATGATAATTATCTCTATGTAATGCTTACATGTGGGCCTTTCCTCCATATTTCCTGATATCCCCCTGTAGAAATAGATATTCACCAAAACTCATGGAATTTTGTCAGTATAAACCTTATTTCTAGCTATTGGTTTCATATAGATCCTTTTCCTTGTTTAGTTGACAGTTGATTTTGGTACTTAAGGACCGTCAACAAGCTCCCCCAAGCTTTCCTTTTTCTCGTCCCTGAGCAAAGATAGTCTTAGTGATGGATCAGGAGTTGCTACGATGCTTTCACGCCTTACAGGTACACATGCTTTCAAATAAAAACTCATCTCCGGATTAGATCAACTATTAAGACTTAAAACTTACTCATTTTACCTTCCACCATGGGGCTTGTAACCGTCACCTTTGCCTTGGGTAGTTGAAAGATAGAATGGTCCAGTCAAGCACCATGTACCTTGCTCTTTTGATCAACTATAGCTCCGGAGTTTTGTAGATTTTCAAAATAAAACTCAGAGATTCCTTGTATGTAACACCCAAAATTTTGGTTTGAATTTCAAATAATAGAAAATGATTTAATTATGGATTTAAGTGAGCATTTCATTTAGTGGAATATTAAAATTCTTGCAAATAAAACTTATTCTAGTTTAGAAACATGTTGATGCATTCATGCAGTTGCATATTTTCTTTGCTTGTTTGAATTTACAAAAAACTCACTTTGCAAATGGTTTCAAATTTGTTTTTGAAATGAATTTGGAAAAGAGAATTAAAAAGAAAAGGAAAAGGAAATGGGCTTGATCTCTCTTTCTTTCTTCTGCCGGCCCAGCTAGCCATCTGAGGCCCACTCCCTTTCCTTCCTCTCTGCCGGCCCAGCCCGAGCTCCACCTCCCTCCCCCTCTCACTGTCATCCGGGGTCCACATGTCGGCGCCGATCCCCCTCTCTCTTCTCTCCCATTCTCTCTCTGATCGGCCGGGCCCGCGTGTCGGATCTTTCTTCTTCCCTCTCCTCTGCCGACGCCGCGCGACGCAGAGCGCTGAAACTGCCGCGACGCGCACTCCGCCCTGCTCGCTCGAGAACACGCGTGGACGCGTGGAGCACGGCAACCGCTCTCGTCCCTCATCCTCTCTTCTCTCTCTGTGGCTTGGCCCCACTCGTCAGCCGTCGTCCACCTCCCGCCGAGTTCGGAAGTGGAGAACCGCAACCACCGCGAGCCCCGCTCCCCACTCGCCCACGTCCCGCGCCCTCGCGCCGGCTTCGCAACCGACCCCCCCCTCATCCAGCGCTCTGCTCCGAGCTATAAAACGGAGCACCGCCCCTCTGTTTCCCCCTTTCCCCTCTAAGCACTCAAAATCGCGCCGAACGCCGCCGCCGTCGCCATCGTCGCGGAAGAGGCCACACCGGAGCCTAATTCACCTCGGTGAGTTCCGTTCCACGGCCGCAATCTCCTCGCGAATCTCAGAAGCCTTATCTCTCTCTCTGTGTTCCGTTTTGGGAACCAGAACACTCGACGTCGTGGACGCGGAGCCCTCGGAACGTCGTCGCACGCCGACCGCTGCTCACCGCCGTCAAGTCACCCGAGCCATCTCCGTCCTAACTCAAGTCGCGGTGAGCTTCGCCTTCACCTCTTCTCCCTCCCTGAGCTTTTAATTCGGCGAATTGTGCCCTCTGTGGCACTGGCCGCATGTGAACCGTGCCGCCGGCCATGGCGCCACCGCGGGCAGCACACACCGGCCGCTTTTCAGTCGCGTCCGAGCACTTCTTTAGCACCGTACTGACACCCTGCCACTTCCCGTGCCTTCAATTTGGTCTCTATGGCACTGCCTTGGCTCGGCCGCGTACACAGATCAAGTCCGATCTTGGCGCCGCCGCGGATGTCCCTGTTCCGGTGACACACTGCATCCACCGAACCCTCCGTTACATTCGCCCGAGCTTGTAGATCATTTCTGTGCAATTGGTTGAATCCGCGGTAGTCGGAAGAGTCATCCCCGCGTTCGCCGGCGAGCCAGAGCCACCGGGATCCATGGCGCCGTCGCTGTTTGCCTCCCCGCGTTCAACCGAGTGCACCACGGGCTTCGCCTCGTCCCCCTCTTTCTTCCCATGCAATTAGAGTTCGAATTGGACGCCAGATGAGCTTTTCCGGTGCAACTCCGGCGAGCTCGGCAGTCTGTAGACATGGCGCCGCCGCGCCGCCTCTGCTCTGGCCGCCGTTCCCCTCCCTCTCCCTTGGATTTGTTCTGCGCCGTTGGATCGGGTCTGTGCGGTCACGATCAGATCCCCGAAGGGGTATGCACCCCGGTCCACGGTGGACCGGTGGACCGCAACACTGGCGCGGTGCACGGCTGTGTCCGTGGACCCGTCCAGTCCCGGGCCGCCGCGTGGCAGCTCTTCCGACCTCGCGTCGCAGCGCTGGCGCATTTCCGGGTTTACGTTTTCTCGGTTCAGAAAACGTATTCCTTCTCGGTTTATTCTAAAAATGGAAATTTCCTATTTACAGTTTTGCCACTGCAATAATTTGTTTATAAAGTCTTCATTTTAACTCCGATTTGGACGATTCGAGTTGCGTTAAGTTCGTAATGAAATCCTCTACATGTTAAAACATCTGTTGTTCATGTTTGAATTATTTAATTTCAATGATAATTCAAATACTAAAAATGCTCCTAGAGAACCAGTTAAATTCATATCTTTTGCGTTTTAAATCCGATTTTCGTGAAATTCGTGTTGAAATGATCGTAGCAATGCGTAGTATCTTCTTATAAACCTTTTAACTCTGTCTATTGTTATTGGTGTACTGTTCTAATATTAGTTGTGTTTGCTTTGTATGTATGCAATTGGAATGCGTGTTGTTGCAATGTCTTGATCGAGTTCAGGCAGTGAGGAGTTTGCTGGTGATCAGGAATTCTTTGATCAGGAGTGTTTTGACCAGCAGGACTTTGAGAACCAAGGCAAGTATAGCATGGGACTTTCCTTGTTATCCTATTCACTATAATTATCATTTCATGTGCATGTGTTAATTTGATACCCGTAGTTTAATTCCTAGGGTTGAAACCCTTTACCTTGACTCCTATGGGTTATGCATATGGGTATATGGCTAGTGCTTTACATAAATGAATACTTGATCCCTGCCAAATGTTGAAATGCTATGAATGAATTGGTGATCTTGTTATGGCAATTGGAACATAACCCTTTTAATAACTCACTGTTGGCAAAAGCTGGGACTGACAGTGCTTCCGTGAGAGCTACATGGCTCTGGCTTTAACTTAGTAGTAGGCTCTTTTCTAGCTCGTTAGCGGTTACCCGAAAGGGCGCATTAGGCTCTTGCCGAGCTGGTTATAGTGCGGCCTCTGTCCGAGTTTGAGCGTAGGCTGCGGGTCGTTATGCTACTCGGAAGGGGAGCTCTATCGCCCCTTGCCAATCCTAGCGGCCCTAATCTTGTTAGACGAGATACTATGAAAGGTTTCATAGTGAACCCCGCCCACTCACCTTGGCAGTGTTATGGGAGTAATTAACCCGGGCATTTTGGGGCATCACGACTCACGGGTAAAGTTGCACAACCTCTGCAGAGTGTTAAAACTGATATATCAGCCATGCTCACGGTCACGAGCGGCCCGGAAAACCGACGGATTAATTAATTAACTTGACCAACACTTATGTTCCTGTTGCCACCATTTTAATGATGAAGACTGTGGTTCTTTAAACTTTGGCAGTGGTATAAGTGGGATCATTCGGGGCTTAAGCATAACCTGATGATATTTGTTAATAAAACTTTGACCAACTAAAAGTGCTAAATGCAGTAAGCCAGTGTAAGCCTGTTGAGCTTCATAACCCCATATTATACTGCTGAGTACGAGTGTACTCACGCTTGTTTTCTTTTCTTTTTTGGATAAAAATCCCGGATGGGTAACAGAAGCAGGAGGCTATGAAGAGTTCCCTGAAGACTTCTAGGCTTGGTCAACCAGTTGACCTTTCCCTGTGGAATGGAGCCACAAGAGCTAGTTTATTTTCCTTGTTTTCTTTATTCTTATAATGGATATAAGTCGATATGTATTAAACTCTGTGATGGTACTCTGTAATTTGTGAACTTATGTGTGGATTATTCCTGGGCACACATAATGTTATGCATCCTATTTCGTCCTTGAAATTTGGGTGTGACATTGTATGACTCTCTCAATCGCTCCTTTGTGGTATTTCTGGATCCTTACCAAGGCATTGATGGTGTATGCCTTCTCTCAGATATGTGGTATTTGTGGTATAAGGCATTGTGACATTGCCTTCTCTCTCACCCTACTTCTAAGGCTTATATCTGGAGCTCATAGGTGGGAGATAGCATATACATACTTACAATATGTTGCATAGTCAAACCGTGGATCCAAAGGAACAAGTCAATAAATCAAATCAAGATGTGCATGTGTGGCGAATAGATGGTGTATGATGATGATGGAATGATGGTAGTGGTGATGATGATGATGGAATAGAGGTGAAAGTCTAATTCTACTTTTGCTCCTTGGATATACCTTTCTTATATTTGAAATCTTTCGGAGGGAATGAGATGCTCGATATATTAAAAAAAATTCGAGGTTGGCGGACACTTGCCCATTTTTATTTCCTCGTTTTTTAAGAGCACTCATCTTTACATAACAATAAAAACAGGAATAGGAGAATATTTATGTGTTTCTATTCTCTCCCGGATTAAGAGTAGAATGTTTTTGATGGGTGGATCTGGAGATGGAAATGAGTGGATATATTTGGATGCGTACTTCTGGGATAGAAGCAGCGTATGTGGGTGGAGTGCACGTGAATCTTGATTTAGACCGCATGACTAGTTTCTGATGGTCACACAGCTTGACCACACTCAATGCTCATAAGCAGTATGTAAATATGTGTGGTTTCCTAATCTATTAAGCATGTATATATGGCTATGGTAGGAATTTAAACTCTCGTCATATAGGAACTCATCAAGTAGTGTTTTCAAAGTTTTCAAAAGATAAAATTCTCCAGAATTCTAGTATCTCTAGGAGCAGATAAATAGCAACTCAAACCTTCCCATATCATATCCGTCAACGACTTAAACTTTAGATCAGGTACTCTTCCCACAAGTTCAGGTTTAGAGCAAATTTCGAATCATAACAGTTATGCCTAAACTTGAGAGAGATCAAATTTGAAAACTAGGTACTTGAAAGGAATTACGGCAGAGCAACTATTCATCATCTCCATATTAAGAGTTTATCATTGGGGTTCATTTTAGCATAGCTATTTTATTTTATTATCTTTATTTATTTATTAGCAAACTCTTAACTAATCAAATATATATATATATATAAGCGGGAAAAATTTATTGGTTTTTTTATGATTATGCATCTTTTTATATTTTATCAAAGTATAGATATAAAAACTGATAGGTAGTAATAATACTTAGCTGAGTACGTCGGGGTGTTCTCCCCCAAGCTGGATTTTGACGTAATTTCTTTTGATGTAGTTGGAACGTGGGGGTGCTCTCTGGTTACTGTTCTCTGTTGATTCTTGAATTCTGTGAAAGCTCAAATAGACAACAAAGCTTGTGAAACTGATCAAGTGTTAGTCATAAATCTCTAGCCTTGATCATGTCGAGCTTCCTCTAATGGATGTTATTATTTAGCAGGATCATAAACTCTCTATTTTTATATTTTATTTTATAAGACAAAAACTTATTTATTTATTTTTATGCCACCACAGTGAGTATACTTATGGGTTTTATGCCACGAGTCTATTCATATGGGGCTTAACAATTTTAAACATTTTTATTTTCTTTTTAAAGATGGTGTAAACATGATTAACTAATTTGAAAAAGTAAATAATTAAGGGAAAAGATAACTACCAAGTGTTACCTCTTGGCACGACGTTCGGTGGTTTAAGTCCGCCGAACAGGACTCCTCACGTCCTTAGTTGTCCTGGGGCTTATTGGACGACGTAGCTGGTGCCTCCTGCTGCACTTCTTCTAGTATGATTTCTTTTTGTATCCACACTCGTGTTGGTGTGGCGGCCTCCCTAGGACAAACTCTTGCTTTTGGATATTCGTTATAATGGAAGGGACGTACCTTTGTTTCTTCCCAAGATTCTCTGCTCTCGTGCCTGGGGTAGTTATAGAGTGATCTTTCATTTTCCATCCTTGGGGTTGGTGGTGTGTTTGGCCTCGAGAGTGGAGTTGCATATATTGACTCTTCTTCTTCTTCGGGGTATCTCTCTTCATATCTTGATACTTCTCCTTTATAGTATGCCCATCCGTCCTTGGTGTTCTGCTTCTTCTGGTTGCGGTAGCGACGTCTTCTCCTCGTTCTATTCTGCTTAAATTCTTCAACAATGTAGTTAGCATTAAAGTAATGACGTACCTTCTCAGAGGGGAAGTGTAGGTGCACTTCTCCTGTTCCAATGTAGATGATAGCTTTGGTGGTGCTTAGGAACGGTCTTCCAAGGATGACTAGGAAGTCTCTAGTGATGAAGTGGTCATCAATCTAGATGGGGATATATTTTGCTATGCCTTCGATAACGCAGCATGTCTGATCTGCCATCTGGAGTTGGGTGTATGTCGGATGTAGAGGCATTGTGCCATACAGAAACTCGTAGGTCAACTTGGCCATGATGTTGACGCCCGATCCGGTGTTGCAGATTGCTTTCTGGAAGGAGCATCTGTTGATTGTGCATTCAACGGTTGGGACACCTGGGTTGTCCTTCTTGATCAAGTAAGGGGATCTGATTTGGTGATCTTGATTGTTGTGAATTGCATTGACCATCTTTGCTGATTCTATTCGTACTTGCTTCTTGTTCTTGTTCTGTGCGTTCTGCTTATTCCTTCTATTGGTCCTCTTCTTTGGTTCATCTTGAGATTGTTCAAGAGCTTGTATGGTTTTGTTCTTGAAGGTAAATGTCTCCTTCTTCCCTTTGATGAAAAAACGGATCTTGGCAGTGCTAGCATAGATGACAGCTCCAACGGTGTTCAAGAGTGGCCTCCCAAGGATAATGGGGGACCTCTCATCAACACCGGTCTCTATCACCATGAAGTCTGCTGGGACATATGAGGTACCAATCCGGACACGAATATCTTTTAACATTCCTCTTGGGTAGCATAGTGTCCGATCTGCAAGCTGCAAACATAGGGTTGTTTCTGATAAAGGATAATTAAAGAATTTCTCATAGATTACCCTGGGCATGATATTGACGCTTGTGCCAAGGTCACAAAGTGCTTCAGGAAAGTCCATGATGCCAATGGAGATTGGGATGATGGGTCGTCTTGGATCTCCTTTCTTGGTTGGTAGGCAGTCGTTACACCACTCTTCTGTGGGGTTATTCCAATAAGCACCTGCATCAAATATGTCTACAAGATTTGCAGATTCTAATCCTTCCGGTTGTGATAGAATACCGGGGTTAGTGATAGGAACAGCAGCAGCTATTTGGGTTAGTTGAGATTCAATCATTTTATTAAAGCTAATTTGATTCTTGATGGCAACAGAAAAATTATCCATCCTATTATTTATAGTTTCTAGTATTTTATCATTGGATGCTAATTTCTTAGACATGTTATCCATTAATTTTCCTTGGTTAGCTACTAACTCTCTCAAAGGTGGAAAACTAGGATTATTTAAATTGTTACCTTGATAATTACCTGAGTAGTTACCTGAGTAGTTAGGCCTTTGTGGTTGTTGATTCCAACCTTGATTTTGCTGAGGACGGTTGTAGTTGTTGTTGTTGATGTAGTTCACATCCTCTTGCAATTCTAGACAATGGTTGCCTGAGTGTCCAGTGTCTCCACACTCTTCACAGGTCATGTGAGAGTCATAGATGTTCATAACTTCTTTCTTCTCTCCAGCTTTTTCATCGAGTCTCTTCATGAGCAGGTCTAGCTTTGCTGACAGCAAGTCTACCTCTTTGAGCTGGTGCATGCCTCCACTTTTCTTGCGAGTTTGAGTTCTTTCTTCACTCCAACCGTGGTTGGATGCCATCTTCTCCACAAGAGATGTGGCTTGTGGTATTGTAAGTGATAGGAACGCTCCTCCGGCAGCAGCATCCATGGTTTCACGTGTGCTGTTGCTGAGCCCATTATAGAAAGTCTGCATAAGTAATCAATTCTCCATTCCATGATGGGGACATTCTAGGATGTAATCTTGGAAGCGCTCCCATGCTTCTGGAACGGATTCGACAATTGAACGAACGTCAAAACGACCTCAAACCCTAGGGTTGGAGCAAACCCTAAGGGGGGCTGCTGTGGCTGGTGAAGAGTAGTGAGAACCCTAGTGGTGAAGTGCTTGGTAGGGAGGAGTAGGGAGTGGTGTGGTCGCTAACGAGGGGGCACTCGACGGCGAGCTGCGGCGGTGGCGATGGGCGATGGCGGCGCTGTGGTGCAGCTCTGCTGGGGTGTAGTAGTGGAGCAAGCGGGGATGGAGCAGAGCAGGTGAGGGGAGACCCTACGGCGGCGCTCCAGCGAGGTTCACCAGAGGCGAGGGTGCTGGTGAGTGCGTGGACGAATCGGCGGAGTGATTGCGGCGGCGTGGCGTACGGATGCAATGAAAACAGATAACTGCCAAACAGTGGACCCGCGGGGGTTAACACGTGAAAACTGAGCTCCGGACTACTCGGCATGGTTCGGAGGTCGGGTCCGACGAGTGGTCCGACGGTTTCTGACCAGCACTGTGTAAGTTTGACCAGAGCACCGGACACTTGGCCAATGGTCCGACGGTGCTTCGGATGGGTGGTCCGACGCCTTGGACAGGGCTCCGGACGACTGGTCCAGAGGTGAGCATCAGACTAAGGCAAGTAGTCCGACGGATGACTTGACTGAGAATTTCCTGAGCAGAGAGGAACCAAGCTCCGGACTCGAGTCTGGAGGGTAGTCCGGAGCTTGTTTTGCTTTGAATTTTCCTGTTTTTCTCTCAAGTCTTTTCTCTTAGCCAAGCACCAACACAAAAGAGCAGAAAGAAACACTTGTTGGCCTTGGCATAAGAACCATCTCTCAAACCCTCAGTTTCAAATAGTTTGCCATATGCTAGAATTAGTTTTCATATCAAAATAGTTCAATAAAGCTCCAAGGATCACCATAGGGGCAAAAGAGGGGTATTAGTTGTAGCTAGAGCTTTGAATGCTCCCCCTAAGTGATGAACCTATAGGATGACAAGCTAAACCGAAAAGAAAGCAAGAAGCAACACACATGCATATGCTATGCATTACAGAATTTGAATCTAGGTTGCTTGCAAGTTTGAACCGCGGTTAAGCTTTGTCACACGCTTTGAGGGAGGTTATCTTAACCGCGTTAGCCAAGCCTATGTGCATTACTAAATTAAACATGTTATATTACATATGAATGCATGGTTCACACAATCTCATTTTTTAGTGAAGTTTGAGTGATCAAGCACATTCAACTCGCTTCTCAACCTACAAAAGGTTGTTTCATCGAGTGGTTTTGTGAAGATATCCGCCAATTGCTCTTTGCTCTTAACTCCAACTAGTGTGATGTCTTTCCTAGCCACATGATCTCTAAGAAAGTGATGGCAAATATCTATGTGCTTGGTGCGACAGTGTTGAACCGGGTTGTTAGCAAGCTTTACGGCGCTTTCATTATCACACAAGAGTGGAACATCTTTTAAAACAACGCCGTAATCAAGAAGTGTTTGGGTCATGTATAAGATTTGTGCACAACTTGCTCCCATGGCAATGTATTCCGCCTCGGCGATAGACAATGCCACACTATTTTGCTTCTTAGAGTACCAAGAAATAAGTGATCTTCCTAGCATGTGGCACCCGCCGGAGGTACTCTTCCTATCAACCTTGCATCCGGCATAATCCAAATCAGAATAGCTAACTAGAGGGAAGGGAGCTCCTTTGGGATACCAACGACCCATGCTAGGGGTGTGCCTTATGTACCTAAGGATTCTTTTAACTGCACATAGATGCGACTCCTTAGGGCTTGCTTGAAACCTAGCACACATACACACACTAAACATGATATCCGGCCTAGATGCGGTGAGGTAAAGTAAACTACCGATCATCAAGGTTGAGATGTCCATTAGTAGGCATTGGGGTCTTGATTGGCTTGCAATCCTCCATCTTGAACTTCTTGAGTAGATCATGAGTGTACTTCTCTTGAGAGATGAAGGTCCCTTCTCTCATTTGCTTCACTTGAAAGCCAAGGAAGAAGGTTAGCTCGCCAATCATTGACATCTCAAACTCCTTGGACATCAAGTCACCAAACTCCTTGCAATGATCTTGGTTTGTTGACCCAAATATAATGTCATCGACATATACTTGGCAAACAAAGATCTCTCCATTAAGCTTCTTGGTGAATAGTGTTGTGTCGACGATCCCGATCTTGAATCCCTTCTTGAGTAGGAAGTCCCTTAGCCTCTCATACCAAGCTCTTGGAGCTTGCTTTAATCCGTAGAGCGCCTTGGACAACCTATACACATGATTAGGCAAGTTTAGGTCTTCAAACCCGGGAGGTTGTGAGACATAGACAAGTTCATTGATGAAACCATTTAAGAAGGCGCTCTTCACATCCATTTGAAAGAGTTTCATTTTGTGATGTGAAGCATACGCCAAAAGGATACGGATGGCTTCAAGTCTTGCAACCGGAGCAAAGGTCTCTCCAAAATCAAGTCCTTCTACTTGAGAGAACCCCTTTGCTACCAATCTTGCCTTGTTCCTCATAACGACGCCTTGATCATCTTGCTTGTTCCTAAACAGCCACTTGGTGCCAATGATTCTTGCATCCTTTGGCTTCTCTTCAAGTGTCCACACTTGGTTCTAGGTGAAGTTGTTGAGTTCTTCATGCATGGCATTCACCCAGTCCGGATCCGCAAGTGCTTCTTCAACACTAGTAGGCTCAACAAAGGAAACAAACGAGTGATGTTCAACATAAGATGCAAGTCTAGAGCGAGTCATAACTCCCTTTGATGGACTCCCTATGATTTGATCATGGGGGTGAGCTTGGAGGATAGGTGTTGATCTTCTATTTGTCTCTTGAGGAGGGGGATGTGGTGCTTCAACATTTTGAGCTCCCGCCTCGGCTTGATCTTGAGGGATGTGAGTATCTTCTTGAGCATCCCTCACTTGTTCTTCTTCATCAACTTGAGGCGTGTGAAGTGGAGAAGGATCTTGATTTCCATCGTCTTCTACTTCTTCCACCTCTTGCGGGTTGATAGCACCAATTGGCATGTTATTCATTGCCTCCCTCAAGGGTTCATCACCTACATCACAATCCTCAAGCGCTCCTTGGGAGCCATTAGTTTCATCAAATTCCAAGTCATACGTTTCTTCAACTAAGCCGGTGGCTTAGTTAAATACACGGTATGCCTTGGACTTAAGTAAATAACCAACAAGGAAACCAATGTCACACCGCCGTTGGAATTTACCCAAGTGTTGGCACTTCTTGTAGATGTACACTTTGCAACCAAACACCCGGAAGAATGATATATCCGGCTTCTTCCCATTGACAAGCTCATAGGGGGTCTTTTTCAATAGCTTTTGGACGAAGAGACGGTTTGCCGCATAGCAAGCGGTGTTGATTGCCTCCGCCCAAAACTTCTCTGGAGTGTTGTACTCATCAAGCATAGACCTTGCTAGAGTTATGAGCGTCTGGTTCTTCCTCTCTACAACACCATTTAGTTGTGGACTATATGTGGCGGATACCTCATGCTTGATCCCCACTTCATCACAATAATCCTCAATCTTTGTGTTCACAAATTCAGTGACATTGTCACTTCTAATCTTCTTGATCTTCACATCAAATTCATTTTGAGCTCTTGTAGAAAACTTCTTGAAGATGCCTTGTGTCTCTCCCTTGTCTTGAAGAAAGAACACCCAAGTATACCGAGAGTAGTCATCCACTACCACTAAGCAATAGAGATTGCCTCCAAGACTAGCATAAGTGGTAGGGCCAAATAGATCCATGTGTAGCAACTCTAAGACTCTTGAGGTAGACATGAAAGCTTTGGTTGGATGAGTGTTTGCCACTTGCTTGTCGGCTTGACAAGCACTACACAGTTTATCCTTCTCAAACACCACATCCTTGATTCCTCTAACCATCTCCTTCTTGACAAGCTTCTTCAAGGTTGACATGCTAAGAGCCCCATGTGTTTGGTTTTGAGTAATTGATGAAACCTACCTAAGTACTAACCTTCATCTCTAAGTGTGAATCATGAGATAGGTTGGTACATACCATGTGATGGATCTAATGGATCAAAGGTGATGATTGCAAGGTTCTAGCATGGTGGAGGTGAAGTGCAAAGGAAAATGGTGTGAAGGCAAAGGTGAAACTAGGAACCATTTTCGGTTTGGTGATCAAGACACCATAGAGGGTGTGATCACATTTAGGATAGATAGCCATACTATCAAGGAGGGAGCTCACGTGTTTGATTACGGTTATCATGTGTCACTAGGTTCTTTGTATTGCATTTAAAATCAATTGAACCAAGTGAAACAACCAACTAATTCCAAGATAATTGTGAACTAAAAGCTAACCCACGTGCACAAGTGTTGAGATCACTTAGTGTTAGCTCTTGGAAACTTGGAAGAAAGTTGGAGGCTGTTTGGACTCAGTTTGGAGGTCCGGACGCAGGGTGTGTTGGTGGTCCGAACCATCGCAGATGGGTCCGGAGGCATACCCTAGCTCGGCAGTGCTGTGAGCAGTGATCCGGACGCTGTTTGCGGTCCGGACGCAGGATCCGAATGCGCGTCCGGAGTCTCTGCACTCTTTGTTGCTCTCTGTGTGAAAGGGACCGGACGCTAGTGATAGTCCGGATGAGGAACCGGACTTGCATCCGGAGTGGAAGAAATGAGAAAGGAGCTCTCGGGTTTGCTAGAATTTATTTCCGGACCCGATGAACAGTGGCTCCGGACCCTATGAACAGGTGCGTCCAGAGACACGTGGCGAGCTGTGGCGATGAACAGTGGCTTCCTTGAAGAGCTTGTGAAGAACTTCTTTGAGTCAAACTTGACTCCATTCTTGTTTAGCCTTTTCAACATCTTGGTGGTCTTCTTCACCATAAGAGCGATGTTGTCTTCATCATCTTCACTTGAGTCCTCAACCACCAATTGGATCTTGCACTTGTCTTTGGTGGAAGCTTTGAGGGCCAAGTCCTTCTCCTTCTCCTTCTTCTTGGTGGAGGATGAAGAGCCACCATCACCAATCTTCATGTACATCTCATGAGCATTGATCTTGCCTAACACTTGTGTCGGTGTAGATGTTGAGAGATCTCCTTGGTGAAGCACGATGACGATGTGGCCATACTTGTCGATTGGCAAGACACAAAGAATCTTGCGCACCACATCTGGTGGAGACATTTGGGTGAGCCCAAGGCCATTCAATTCCTCTACAAGAATGTTAAGACGTGAATACATCTCATTAGCATTTTCATTGGACAGCATGGTAAAGGAATTCAACTTAGCCATGACCAAGTGGTAGCGTTCCTCACGCTCACACTTGGTCCCCTCGTGTAGTGCACAAACGTTTGTCCAAACATCATGGCGGTTTTGCAATTCCGCACATGGTTGAACACATCCTTGCAAATGCCACGGAAAAGAATGTTCTTCGCCTTAGCATTGTTCTTCTCAAAGAAGGGATCCTCAGCGAACACCGATCCGCCTATGGTGGCAGCTTTGTGAACGCCGACATCCACGACCTCAAGGTAGGCCTTCATCCGCACTTTCCAATAAGGAAAGTCATCCCCATCAAACATGGGTGGCGGTCCATCCCCATGGGACATCTTGCTCTAGGCGGTGAAGCCTAATTTAGAGCAAAAAGGCTTTAATACCAATTGAAAGGATCAAGATGCCCAAGAGGGGAGGGTGAATTGGGCTTGTTTTAAATTTCTAAAGCAAATATGAAAACCTATCAAGTGCCAATCATCCCCTAGTGCCTACCGGTCGTGTGTCCTAGCTAGAAAGCGGTAGCAATTCATGGAATTGAAAGACAACCTAAGCAATTCTAGTAGCAATGGTAAGAGCAAGACGAAATGTAAGTGCGGAAATGTAAAGAGCTAGGGAAAAAGAATTCTTGACGCAGCGATGTTTTCCCGAGGTATCGAGGTGTCGACACACCCCCCTAGTCCTTGTTGGAGCACCTCGCAAGGTATCGCTCCCCCTCAATCCCGCGCATGGGATAAGTGCTCTCTACGGGCCGATTCTTCACCACTCCGGCTCGGTGAATCGCCCACAACCGATCAAAGAAGCTTGGAGAAAGGCCGCCAACAATCTTCCAGCGATCACCTTCCTCCGATCACCACCAAACCATCTAGGTGTTGTCGAACACCAAGAGTAGCAAGCACAAGACCTTCACTTGACCAACTCAAGGCTAGGAAGGTGGATCAATGCACACTTGTCACTCCTAATCACTCTAGGAGGGAAGAACAAGATGAATTGTCTCAAATCTCTCCCTCTCTAGGCACTTGGCTCTCCAAGAACTCTCTCTAGGTTCCTCCAGGTGTAACAATGGCCAAGAGAGCTAATTTGGACGAAATGAGCAACTATAAATAGTCCCCACCTCCAAAACTAGCCGTTTCTTGCTTTTTCCTTTTTCTGCGAAGCCACCGGACTAGTCCGGAGCTCACACCACCGGACCATGCAACCTGGTTCGGAGCTCACTCTCAGTTCAAAACTCACTTGAGCCAGGGACCACCAGACTACTCTGCATAGTCCGGTGCCTAGTCCGGAGCCTCTGGTCCGGAGCCTAGGAGCTCACTGCATAGAAATTTGCTTCTTCTAAGCACCATCGGACTAGTTATCGGACTAGCCGTCGGACTAGTCCGGAGCCTCTTCTCTAGCTCACTTAGAAAGGCAGGGCCACCGGACCAATGGCCATTAGTCCGGTGCCCTCCGGACAAGTGGTCCGGAGCCTCTTCCACAGGGCTCTGCCTAAGGCAGGACCACCGGACCACTTCCATTGGTCCAGAGCCTCCTAGGCAAACTGGTCCGGAGCCTTTAACACCCCCTTCTTCACTTCTTCTCACCAAGTCTCTTGAAGGGGTTTTGCTCCTACCAACTTAAGGTATACCAAGGGCTGATAGCAGGGTCTCTAGGACTAGTTGTGACAAATGTGCATACACCAACATTCCTAACCTCTCCTAGGTCAAGCTACTAACCTCATACCCCCCTTAATAGTACGGTCAAAGGAAAAACAAATCCCTAGTCTATACTTAGTGCCCTTCTCACTCCTTGTGGCACTAAGACCTAGCCTAGTCTTCACCTTTAAGCTTCATCTTTTGAAACCGAAATTGAATTCCATCTTGGGGGCATGAATACCATTAAGCCCATTCACTAGCATCACTCATGACCTAACTTAATCACTTAAGCCTCTGCAAAACACACGTTAGTCATAGTGATCTAGCATTGTCGTTAATCGCCTAAACCAAGAGGTCCCAAATGCTTCACCACAGAACTGGCTTGCTTGCACCATGTTGATGAGCACAGGCTTGAGCTCAAATGACCGATCAATGTTCGCAGCAGGTCCAGTGCGGATGTTGTCCGTGGTGGGGGCTACGAACTCACGGATTGACTTGTCTGCCAAGGCTTCGAACTCTGGTGTCAAGTACCGAACGATGTTTTGATGATCTTCTTGATTGGATGAAGCTTCAAGATGAAATGTTGATGATGATGATTCTATTACTTTCTTGAGGTTGGCTTTTGTCCTTCTGATTAATGCTTCGGGATTTTCTATAAAATTGTCTAGAAGATCAAACCTATTCATACATTACCCTGCATAAAATGATAGGAAAAATAGGCATGATCAAGGGTAAGGCTGTATGAGCAGAGAATTGATGTTTCCTCAATCTCATTAGTAATGCAAGTGATAACTCATTTATTCCTTTTGATAGCTAATCAACCTTCCCCGGCAACGGCGCCAAAAATGCTTGTTGGCATTTCTTAACGTCATTACCAAAAGTAGAAAGATTTCTATTTCTGATAATGACGGCAAAAATAGTTAACCACCTCTCATGTCACTTAAGCTAGGTTGTCATCCCCAGCATGACAGAGAGATGCGGTATTGAAATATGCATTTGCTCTTCTAATACATAATAAATATAAATGTGTATCTGCAAGCGCACAGATTATATCGAAGTAGCATTTTAACAAGGAGTATTCCAGGTATCATTATTTATATTTTTACCACTGGGAAGGGATACTAAGGAATAAATGAGGAATGAGTAATGATGATTAATGAGTATCACTGCATGTGTAATGGAGATTTTTCATCTATCTCACTCAATACAGGATAAGTGTCACATAAGATATAGATAATGAATGAATAGTGACGAAAGATAAATATTGATCAGCATATATGTAGCCACATAAGATAATGATAAGCACCTCAACAGATATTCTAACAAGTCATTAGCATGGAATTAGGACGAACTACAAAGATATTTCCTAAGTCATTCTTAACTATACAGTCTAGCATATTATGATTAGTGCAATTACACTTGGCAATCATAGCGAGAAAAGAGATATTCATGTGTAGTGAGTATTACTAAGGAAGATGAGAAATATAGCAATCATTTCCCCGTAATAGTACCGCTCTGCCTGCCCTATAAACGGGAGGAGGACTACAAAGGACTCAACAGGACTGTCACTCCCATGATCTACCTCTCGATCCGGAATATAGGGTACAATCACACATAAATACGGTCTAGGCACCACACCTACACAATATCTATCATTTACCCATAGTACTGATGGATAAACGCTATACGATCCTAAACATGAATATGATTCATATCTAACTAAGCCAAGTATATAATCATAATAGACTAAGAACAATATAATTGAGAACATAATTGAATAGAGTAAAGTCATAAACAATATAATGAAGTAGAGCATAGTCATATTCATAATATTGAAGAACAAATGATGAACAATGAAGAACTAGAGAGAGAATTACCAATAATCCTCTTAACAGATTTGGAAACCAATCGAAGATTGACTCCTTCTAGTTCTAATCCTATATAGCTATGCTAAACTAGAGGTCTAGTTGATGTGGTGGCTCTAGGGCTTGATCAGGGGCTTCTCCTCTTGAGATGGATGATGTATAATGAATTAGGTCAGAGAGGCTCTTCTCCTCAGGGTCTGGGGGCCTTCCTTATATAGCCTCCTCAAATGAACGTCAACCGTCGGATCAAACCGACCTTAATGGAGGGTGTAGATGTGATCTCAAAGGCGGTGGAGAGAGGGTCCACAAAGCAGAGACCCATTGAGCTTTGCCCTAGGGCGGCCACCCTAGGGGGTAGTCCCTATGGTATACCGGAATGTCCGACGGGCTCCACGCGAACATGTCGCCGTTCGCGCGAGAGAAAATCGATGAGCACTGATTCCTGCCTTGGATCCAGGGAGCCGCTGATGCGCAACACTCGGGTGTCCGACCCAGACGGGTCCAGGGGGATCTCCTTCACCCCCTCAAGAGGAGTGAAATTCCCCGTGCCCTTAGAGTCGACCCTCTCCTTGCTCGCGGCCTCGGCTGCCGCCACCAATTCCTGGCTGCGCGCTCTAGCCACGGCGCTTTCGTAGCATTCGATGTTGCACTGATACGCCACCTCAGGCTCGGAGGCCACCGTGATGATGCCGCATGGCCCCGGAATCTTAAGCTTGAGGTAGCTGTAGTTGGGGATGACCATGAACTTCGCGTAACATGGCCTCCCTAGCACCGTGTGGTACGTCCCGCAGTAAGCCACGACCTCGAAGGTGAGGAGCTCGCTCCGGAAGTTGTCCGGCTCCCCGAATGTAACGGGCAGGTCGATCTGCCCCAGGGGCACCGTTTGTCGTCTGGGCACGATTCCCTGGAAGGGCCCCCCCGATGATCAGAGCTTCTCCCTGCGTATCCCTAGGGCCTCAAAGGCATTGTAGTACATGATGTTGAGGCTGCTGCCCCCGTCCATCAGTACCTTGGTGAAGCGCACGTTCCCTATGATCGGGTCCACGACGAGTGGATAGCGACACGGCTGGGAAACGTGGCTCGGGTGGTCGTTCCGTCTGAACGTGATGTCGGACTCCGACCAGTCGAGGAAAATCGGAGTTGCCAGGGCGGCCGCAAAGACCTCACGCCGCTCCTGCTTCTGCCGGCGCTTGCAACCATAGGCCTCCGAGCCCCCGAAGATCATGAGGCACTTGTTCACGTGGGGGTAGGAGTCTACGCGACCCCCGTCCCTGTCCTGATCCTGCGGCTGCTTCGGCTGGTCGTCCTTTTTGGGGACGGCTGAGAAGTACTTGGCCATCATTTCACACTCCTTGAGTGTTGTTGACATTTCTTAACGTCATTACCAAAAGTAGAAAGATTTCTATTTTTGATAATGGCACCAAAGATAGTTAACCACCTCTCATGTCACTTAAGCTAGGTTGTCATCCCTAGCATGACAGAGAGATGTGGTATTGAAATATGCATTTGCTCTTCTAATAAATAATAAATATAAATGTGTATCTGCAAGCGCACAGATTATACCGAAGTAGCATTTTAACCAGGAGTATTCCAGGTATCGTTATTTATATTTTTACCACTGGGAAGGGATACTAAGGAATAAATGAGGAATGAGTAATGATGATTGATGAGTATCACTGCATGTGTAATGGAGAGTTTTCATCTATCTCACTCAATACAGAATAAGTGTCACTTAAGATATAGATAATGAATGAATAGTGAGGAAAGATAAATACTGATCAGCATATATGTAGCCAGATAAGATAATGATAAGCACCTCAACAGATATTCTAGCAAGTCATTAGCATGGAATTAGGATGAACTACAAAGATATTTCCTAAGTCATTCTTAACTATACAGTCTAGCATATTATGATTAGTGCAATTACACTTGGCAATCATGGTGAGAAAAGACATATTCATGTGTAGTGAGTATTACTAAGGAAGATGAGAAACATAGCAATCATTTCCCCGTGATGGATACACGCTATACGATCCTAAACATGAATATGATTCAGATCTAACTAAGCCAAGTATATAATCATAATAGACTAAGAACAATATAATTAAGAACATAATCGAATAGAGTAAAGTCATAAACAATATAATGAAGTAGAGCATAGTCATATTCATAATATTGAAGAAAAAATGATGAACAATGAAGAACTAGAGAGACAATTACCAATAATCCTCTTGACAGATCCGAAAACCAATCGAAGATTGACTCCTTCTAGTTCTAATGCTATATAGCTATGCTAAACTAGAGATCTAGTTGATGTGGTGGCTCTAGGGCTTGATCAGGGGCTTCTCCTCTTGAGATGAATGATGAATAATGAATTAGGTCAGAGAGGCTCTTCTCCTCAGAGTTAGGGGGACTTCCTTATATAGGCTCCTCAAATGAACGTCAACCGTCGGATCAAACCGACCTTAATGGAGGGTGTAGATGTGATCTCAAAGGCGGTGGAGAGAGGGTCCACAAAGCAGAGACCCATTGGGCTTTGCCCTAGGGCAGCCGCCCCAGGGGGTAGGGCGGGCGCCCTGCCCCTGGGCCCGCTCGGCCTCTCGCTTCTTCCCGCACCTTCTTGACTCTTCTAGAGTATTCTTTTCCCTACGGATGATAATTATCTCTATGTAATGCTTACATGTGGGCCTTTCCTCCATATTTCCTGATATCCCTGTGTAGAAATAGATATTCACCAAAACTCATGGAATTCTGTCAGTATAAACCTTATTTCTAGCTATTGGTTTCATATAGATCCTTTTCCTTGTTTAGTTGACGGTTGATTTTGGTACTTAACGACCGTCAACAAGTGTGTGCTTGACCGGTCCGTTGTGATACGGGCATGGCTTGGTAAGCATGTCGTCGAACCGCCCTCCCTTCTTTCCGCCCTGGGGACGGGGAGTCTTGTGATCCGCCGCCACGACCAAGTTGTCGCTGCCGCCGCGTTGCGGCTTGCCCTTCTTCTTGTTCCTATTCCGGGCGTGGTTGGAGCCGCCTTCGCCGGCGTCCTCCACGTCCCTGCTCTTCCATTTGTCGGGGTGGAAGATTGCTCCGACTGCCTCTTCGCCCAATGCGTAGCTCGTGGCGATGTCGAGGAGTCGCTCGGTGGTGCGAGTGTTGTTGTGGCCTAGCTCGTGGACCAGCTGCATGCAAGTGGTTCCCACGAGAAACGCCTCAACCACGTCTGTGTCGGCCGCGGTCGGGAGTTTCGTGCACTGTAGGGAGAAGCGACGGATATAGTCCCGGAGGGACTCATCCGCCTTCTGCCTACAGCTGCGGAGATCCCAGGGGTTGCCTGGGCGCGTGTAGGTGCCTTGGAAATTCCTGATGAAGGCCCGCCGCATTGAGCTCCACCCATCAATGGTGTTGGGGGGTAGGTGCTCGAGCTATGTGTGGGTCGAGTCCGAGAGATGGAGAGGCAAGTTGCGGATGATGAACTCATCGTCGTCCGTGCCGCCGGCCTGACAGGCGAGGCGGTAGTCATCAAGCCGGAGTCCGAGGTTCGTCTCCCCGAAGTACTGGACGATGTTGGTGGGTTGACGAAAACGTTGTGGGAGAGGTGCGCGTCGAATGCAGCGAATGTAGGCCAAGGGGCCCGGCGGCTCTGGAGTGGGGCCGGTCTTCTTTGCTGTCGTATCGGCCACCACAACGGACGTGGTAACCTCTGCTTGTGCCATCCTGCTTAGCGTGCTTGCGTGCGTCGTGCTTGTCACCTACGCAAGCGTGGACCGTCGGACGTCGGCGTCCGTCCGATGCAGGATCCTAGTGAACTGAATCCTCACGGTCGTTAGGGGCCGGGTCGGCCTGATGGCTGGGGTTGAGCCCACGTCTCCGCGATGCGGAGCTCTCGGCCTGCTGAGCCGCGGCGCGCCCCAGAATGGATTTCAGCTCGTCATGAGCGAGATTCCCTTCGGGAGTGTTAGGGACCGGGAGGTTGCGGAGCAGCATCGCCGCTGCCGCGATGTTCTGACTTGCCCGCGCAAACTGCGGCAGGTCGTGCTCGTCGTTGATGATGCGTTGTTGTACCGCTCGGGCTTCCCTGCGAGCATAGGGCTCTTCGGGGGCCCTAGCAGCTTCGCGCTCAAACGTTACTCGTTGCTGTCCTTCCTCGAGCTTCTGCTCCATGTCGCGGAGCTCTTGCAGATAGTGTCGTTGGGCGTCAGAGGACTGCGGGTCGCCCTGCGGCGCAGGTGCTGGTGACCTCGCACCGTCGACGGGCGTGTGGACGTCATTGTCATCCTCGTCCTTGATGAGGGTGGCGTCGACGGCTGCCCCGCGCGGTGGTGAGTCGCACATGAAGCATTCGCGGCCACGGCCCGCGCTACGGTCGCTCGAACCGGAGCCGAGCAGGTAATCGCTGGCATGCAAGAAACCATAGAAGGCCTACTTGTCCCCCAGACCTTCGAGGGGCTCCCACGGATCGACGCTCCCTCGGCTGGAGTCGGCGTACGAGGTGGCCTCCGAGCTCGTGAGGAGGTCAGAGACGGACCGGAGATGGTGAAACGCGAGACCGATGCATGTCCCCTCCGCGGGGTTAGCACGGAAACCCGCGGCCACCACCTCCGAATAGGATGTGGCGGCATTCCGCATGCCGTACAGTAACTCCTTCGGAACGGGCGCAGTGACGAGCCCAGGAGAGAGAGGTTGTCCTCCCGCGAGCTGCGCTGTTATGTTGGCGAATGCGAAGTAGAGGTTGAGGAGGGACCCCTGAGTCGGCTGGGGACCCGTCAAGGTGTCGAGTCGGCGCTCGAACTCAGGGTAGTCGGCTCGTGGGATGGCTGTCCCCTAAGCAATTTGCCCTCCGGAGGGAGGCCGGCCAAGGTGGGCCATGGACGCCGAGATGGCATCCATGGCTACCTCGGAGGATGCCGTGGGGTGACGGAGGACCAAGTCGGCCCCCTGTCCATGGCACTGGAAGTCCAGGCTACCAAAACGAACGATGGAGCCTGGCGCGAAGTCGATGTGGCGAGATGCCATCCGAAACTCGAAAATACGGGTGACACGCGAAGATCCCAGTTGGAACAAATTATGATCAACTTTTACATAGCTAAAATGTTGCCACCAACTTCAGGATCAAGGATAAACAAACACATCATAGGCATATTTTATCAAATAACCAGTTCCACATGTCCATGAGTGTTTGAATGCAGGAATGAGTAAATGGAGCAAAGGAGAGCCAGTGGGGCCCACATAGGGGGTCGGCCGACCACCCTATGGGCCCACTAGCCCTCCACTCTTGGCCATAATCCAAGAGAAGCACTCCAGAGTGATTTCCAACCCTTGGATCACTCTGTGCTTTCTCTCAACGGCTCACAAGCAAAGGACAAGGATTCATGGGCCCACACCAAGGAGATAAACGTGACAACCACCTCAGAACCGACAACCAACACCTATGACGAGTGGGACCAGCATCAGGGAGGAAGAGGTGGGCTAGTGACCCCTAAGGGGGGTCGGCCGACCATCCATAGGGCCCACCTGGCCCTCAAGCAGCCCTGACTAGTGGGACCACACCCTGGAGGTCAAGAGGTGGCCCACTGGCCATAGGGGGGTCGGCCGACCACCCCCCTAGGTCGGTTGCCTCCCTCCAACCGCCATATCACTCCACACATGTGCAAGATCACCACCATCCACCCCTTGGTCGGTTCTAAGGCGGTTTGATCCAAGGGTGGAGAATGGAAGGCCCTGGATCGCTGACGTGGCGATGGAGTAGCCCCTACTCCACCCCCCTACTATAAATAGAGGTTCATACCCCCCCCCCTCTCTAGACATGGTGAAGAAACCTACAAGCTCTATTCCTTATATTGTTCTAGGAGTTAGTCTAGAGTGGGAGTTAGAGTTGAGTCGAGCTTGCTCAGGATTTCTGGAGTTGTCTTCTGGGAAGTCTAGTATAACTCTTGTATATTTCCTTCTTTGTAAGACTTTATCTTATTCAATATATTATCCTTTCCCTTTACTTTACTTAGTATTTACTTTGAGCATTACTATACTAGATATAGTATTCTTATATGCTTTTGCTCTTTAATAGCCTTTACATTCATAGTCTGTGATCCTTGTGATCTTTCCTATATGCGATCATTGCCTGTCTTAGGGTGCTTTGATTATAGATCGTAGTCAAAGTAATAAGTTGTGTGTAAGCGTGGTGCTTATACATTATCTTATCTGTGGTGACAGCCTTGTCTAGTCGTTGTATTCCACCACGTGTTGTCTAGGAAAGTTCTTAAAAGGTAAGGCCCCAGTAAAAGGAGGGCGCAGTCCGGTAGGAGTTTTGTCCTCCTACTGATCTATCCCCTCGCCTAGCATACTAGTATTGAGGAGGCAAACTATAGTGTTTAGACTAGTTAATTAGCTAAGTATATTGAAGTAAAGTGAATTGCTTAGGAGTCCCTTATACTCTCTCGTTGTCCTCCCACCTAGCTTTACTACCTAGTCCATTCTAAGTATCATTTACCTAGGCTTGTTCATTCATCAACCCCTTCCTATTACATATATCATTTACCCTCCTATACTATTTGGTACTAAGTTGAGGTGCTCTCTAGGACCCTCTCTCTAATTATCATTTCTAGCTCAGCTTTCCCTTGGGATAATATAAATTACGATATCTTGGAATACTCCTAGGTGAAGTGCTACAGCGGTATAATCTATGCGCTTGTGGATTTATCCAATAGTCATAAGAAATACCAACAATCCTTTACCTGGCGCGCCAACTGTCGGTGTCCAAAATGGCGGGTATAGACAGCCAACTAGTAAATTTCTAAGCGTGTCGGAGATCAGATGGTTGCGCTCGGAGGACACAAAGTTTATACTGGTTCAGGCACGAACGCCCTATGTCCAGTCTGCCGTGGGATCGTGTTACCAAGCGCGGAGTGCTCGTAGAGGGGAGCTACAAGCCGTGGCGAGAGAGGGAACCTGGTTCCCAGGTCTCGTGCGTGTGAGGTTCTTAGTTCTGGTGTGTGAATCAGAGAGTGTTCAGAGAGAGATTGGGAGTCCATTCTCTCCCTTTATACGTAGGGAGAGATGGCAAAGTACAATGTGGAGAAGGAGAGAGAACGTGGGCCTGATACAGGCTGCTGTCTTGGGAGCGCTTTGGGCTTCTGTTCGCCTTCCTACCCGGGGAAGATTGCGCCTGTAGACACACCGCCCGGGTCCTGTTCGTCCTTGATGAAGTTGTAGCCATGCGCCTTGTACTCAGGGAGTGTCACTGCTCCCTGATCAGGGCATGGGCGGGGGTTGGCAGCACAGGGCCAGGCACCCCCGCGTTCCGTCGTATAGGGCTGAGAACGCCCTAATTCCTGTTCAATTGTCCGATGAACGCATGGCGCGAGCATGGTGAGTGTCAGTCGTTGATTACGCAGCACAGGAGCCTGTACCGTAGGGACTCAACAGGGGTAGGCATGGCGGTCATGCCCAGGGACCCCATCCCTAAGTACGAGCAGTACTGTGGACCTTTTGACCTTGGGCTAAGGCGCTCGGGTCGGCCGTGGCGACGGCGCCCTCGAGAGAGGATGACATCGTCGGGTGACTTCATGCTAGCTCGGACGAGGCGGAGGAGCCCCCGAGGGTGGATGCGTCACGGGTGACGTTGCCCTGGCTCGGACGAGGCAGAGGAGCCTCCAAGAGAGCGTTGTCGTCTTGGTTGGTCGGAGTGGAGAGCCCTTGGGGGTAATGATGTCACCCCGGCTAGGACGAGGCGGAGAGCCTCTGAGGGTGATTTTGTTTTTGTGAAGCGCGGTGTTAGGGTACCCTATTCTCAAGTATCCGACAAATCTCCTGTGTATATATCACTTCAAACACATATTAGTCCACCTAAGTTGTCACTCAATTACCAAAATCACACAAGGACCTTTCATCCCACTTAGTCAAGAGTTCGGCCTCCATAGGATCTTCAAAAATCCGATTCAAGTGAACTTCAGGAGCAAGGGCCCGAACAAAGGAAACAACATTATTAATACATCGTTCAAACTCACTCTTCACAAACTCACGAAATCGTAAATACAGCACTGGGATTATACTATCCAGACCAGCACTATCATCGCCAGGACGACAAACAGCAGCAATAATAGGCCTCACAACCTCAAGCAAAGACCTAAGTTGCCCTCGGGCAGAATTCAACTTTCCTTGCAAAACCTGAACCAATTGTAAAGCCTGGATAAGGTCACGATCAGCGCCAGATCGAATCAATTGAGCTTCAGCCAGCAAATCTTGGGCCTTTTTTAAAGTATCGTCAGCAAATTCACTTACATGCTCAGCCTTATTTTCAGAAGACCAGAGAGTCTCAGTCATTACCTCCCGATCTTTTCTCCAAACCTCACATTGACGTTCAGCATCTGACAAATGTCAAATATGTAAACAAAGGAATATGATAAAATAAAGAGGCAAAAGTGCAAAGCAAAATAAAGGATACCAGCAAGTTTGGACTTCATATCAGCAATTTCAGCAGAAGCTTGGGCGGCAGCAGACTCTTGAAACTCCTTCACCCGAGTTAACTCAGCCCTAACTAGAGACAACTCGGACTCAGCCTTTCCCAAGCTATCCTGGATAAGGTTAGCAGACCTCTCCTCTTGAGGACCAAACAGAATATCTTGATCTTGATAAAAAGTCTGCCAACAAAGACAAAGATAAAGGAAAAATACTAAGAAAGCAGAAGTATGAAACAAGATTGACCAAAATACCTTGAGTTCTGCACCATATTCTGAGGAGAAAGACTCCCAGGTTGAAAGCAGCCTACCAACTCATTCAGCCCGAGCAGACAGAGGTCTAGCAAATAAAGGGACACGATGATCCACCACAGGAAGAACTCGGGTACCAGCTTGAGAAGATACGTGAGGACCCCCAGAAAACATATCAATCATCAAACCAGCACCACTAGGGACCGCCAAAACACCTACAAATAAAAAAGCTCAATACAGAAGCACATGACAAGGGAAGCTAGAAATACAGAAAAAAGAAACAAAAACCTACCTCCAGCAGAAGTTTTCAATTTCGTAGCAGCTTCAGAGGGAGAAGAAACACCCAAAGGAAGACTACAGCCAAAAAGAACCTAGATTTAACAAAGCACCCAACATAAGCCCAGAACAAAAGAAAGAAAGAAAGAAAGAAAGAAAATGTACCCAGAAGACTTCTTGATCTGAGCCACAGTTTGAGAGAAGGACAATTTTGGGATAGTAAAATCAAAACCGCTATCAAAAGGAGGTAAAACAGAAGAAGAAGGTGCGACAGAGATAGAAGCAAAAGGAACATCAGTAGACATCCGACTGCATTAGAAGACAAAGCATCAGCATATATCACAAAAATAAAGCACATAAAAAGGGGAGAAGAAAAAGAGCTCACACAGAAGGACTTAGATGATCGCCGGATTCATCCTCAGTCGAAAGAGCTGAATGTCCATCTACAAATCAGGAAACAAAAATCAGAAAACAAAGGTATACAGGAAAGACAAAAGAACTCGACATATATACAACCTGACAAAGAACTATACGAACAGACCGCCGCCTTTTTGGCCGAGGAGGTAAAACGGCTGTATCTAAACGACCTCGCTTCAGAGAGGCAGCATCAGAACAAGTGGCAACATTTGTCTCATCATCATCAACAACATCATCATCATCATCATCACCCAAATCGCCACCATCATCAGCAGCAAGCACAACGAGAGCAAAGGCATGACCATAACCCTGCAAAGCAAAACACATCAGAACAAGATAGCAAAATAAAGAAAAAAAGATCAAGGATATAAAACCTACCGTAGGCGGAGGATTGGCAGCGCTATATTCCTGAATTGCGACAGGAAAGGTAACAACGTTACCCAATACCCTGTTCATCATCTCAAGAACGGCATCATCCGAAAGTTCAGTCTCAAGGATAAGGCGAGACGAATCAGAAGGGCCAGTATATTCAAAACCTAGATGATCCCTCTTCATCAAAGGCTGAACTCGACGGCGCAAAAAACTAGCAACAATTTCGTTGCCTATCAAACTAGACTGCTTTAGAAAGCTAAGACGATCAATCAAAGGCCTAAGGGATTGCTTTTCAGAAGAGGAGATTTTGTCAAATGAACAAGGGAGAGAAACTGGGAGAGAAGATAAATCAAAAGGCTTAGGAAAGGTTGGCTAAGAAACATAAAACCACTTCTCAGCCCAATCACGAACAGAATCAGATAAGTACAAAGAAGGAAAAGCATTTTTATGGCATTGCCTAGATTGAATCATGCAATGGCCACAACTAGAAACCTTCAACCTACCAATAAGGCGGACCCGAAAGAAATAACGGAAGAACAAGAGACAAAGAGGAATCCCTATGAAAACCTCACAGAGATGCACGAAACATGAAAGAAAAAGAATGACATTAGGAACAAGGTGATGAAGTTGAAGGCCATAGAAGTTAAGAAACTGAACTAAAAAGTCAGACGAGGGAAAGCAAAGTCTAGATCTGACATAGGAAATGAAAAGAAGAGATTGATCAGGAGATGGATTTGGGGGCGACTGGTCACCAGGTAATTCACAGCCAAACAAAGCCGATCTTGGAAGAAGATCTTGTGCAACCAAGAGGTCGAGACCACCTTGCTGAACAGAAGACCTCGGGACTTCTTTGCTCTTCATCGCAAAATTCTCTCGGGAAGAATGACAGAAGAGGATTAAGCCAAAAACAAAGGACAGAAATTTCTTAACAGCCAGGAAAGGAACACAATAACAAAAGATGGAAACACTTATATAAGGTAAAGCAAAGAGATTGATTCCCATAAACAACCGTTACCCAGAAGTGATAATTATGGAGAATCAGCGGAACAGCTACCAAAATCGTCACCCTCTAAAAACGCGCATCAGAAAAGGAAAAAACAACAGTCAGATTAGGCCAGCAACAGTTGAGTACCATATATAAACACCTTGCAGAATACAACGTGACAAAGGGGCAGCCAGCCGGAAGGAAAAACAACTCGGCATGACAAGATGACACACAAAGGAAAGACAACCCTTTATTGAGAGATGTTAGCACACAATCAAGTTACATCAGATTATAAGGCCCCAACAGATACAAAAAGTACCCAGATAAACGGGGAATAATAGAATCAAAAGTCAAGATTTCAGATGTCGGAACCGGTAATTGTTGTGCAGGAAAAAGCAGCTCGGAAGCACTTGATTTCAAACGAGAGGAAGCGCATCCTTGCTGACTATAAACAGTAGAACCAAAAAGCCAGCCAAGACAAGCAGCATCAAGTGCAGCAAATCCAAAACAACCCGGGCGGAAACACAAATAAATGACTAAAGGGTCCATGAAAGTACACACCAATACCATCACATGGCCTACACCATTTGCTTCGGTTCTGATGAGGACATGACACCTTCGGATACAACCACAACCATAGATTACAAGGTGAGCTCATTCCTACATTTACACAATGGTTCTTGGTACAACTCACTTGG
This sequence comes from Microstegium vimineum, assembly GCA_022036555.1. Taxonomy (NCBI): domain Eukaryota; kingdom Viridiplantae; phylum Streptophyta; class Magnoliopsida; order Poales; family Poaceae; genus Microstegium; species Microstegium vimineum. The sequence goes on along the minus strand of CM039123.1, from coordinate 12,760,434 downwards.
TTCCACATGTATATGTCAATATTTGCTTGTAGATACAAACATGTCTCAATGTGCATGGTCTTCAAAGTTCAACATTCGTTTTCGTTGGCACCACGTCTCCTCTGGTTATCAACCGTATCTTTCCACCCATATGTGTTTCATCGAAAACGGAGTCCATATGCGACCTGGGCATCCGTTTTACCATTGACTGCTCCTGGAACCCGAGATGGACTCGAACTCGAATTGGATTGGGCCTCCAACTTGGGTTGGACGAACTTGCTGTCCTCCTAAGGTGGTGGCCAAGGAGGAGGACGTCTTGGAACATCTTTGGGCTGTTCTCCACATGTTTCGGACGTGGTCCTACTTGGGCCAGGGTCCCAAGGTTGCATGACAAGCCCAAAACGACGTCGTAGCATCCCGCAGAAATAGTAGCTAAGTGTCGTGATAATTTGAAGACCTTGCCGACATGATATTGAGGTGAGACCAGGCCTAAGCTTTCCATCAAGTCCTCATTGACCTCAATCGCACTCCGTATGGATGAGTTATGGCCTTCCCAATGAAGCACTGTTGGGCTGCCAACGAACCAAATGTTGAACTTTGAAGACCATGCACATTGAGACATGTTTGTATCTACAAGCAAATATTGACATATACATGTGGAACCAATTGAGTTGTACCAAGAACCATTGTGTAAATGTAGGAATGAACGCACCTTGTAATCTATGGTTGTGGTTGTATCCGAAGGTGTCATGTCCTCATCAGGTTCCTTCCCTAGAATTCTACTACCTCGAAACTAGTCCGCCACTAGTTTCTATCAGAAGACCTACATCATTCACCAGATTACAACAAGAAGGGAGAAAAAAGACACCCGGGGGCTTGTCAAGCTCGCCAACTACAACATTCATGATAGAATAAGATCAAGATCAAGAACTTTACAAGAGGAAGCAGAGGATATGTGACAACTAGAATACAACTATTTATAGAAGAACAGTGGGCGCACATACACCAAGTCCATGAAGTTAGGATAACAACAGTAATAGTACATAAAAGAAGCAGTAAAGACAAAAGAACCTACAAGGACTGCATTGATGAGACACAAACGGCTACAATAAAAGAAAGTACATCAGTGCACCATAAAGGATATCCAAGGGAATATTCCAAAGACGGTCACACAACACATGCCGCCTTGCAAACAACCCTATAGCAAAAGGACCAAGCCGGAAAACAACTCGGCTATAACATTCTCAAATACAAAAGACTACAAAAGAACCCCCACAGAGCGTGAAGACGTGTTGGTTCGCAGGCAGAAAGTCACTCCCAACAAATGAGATTGGACTGCTACAACCCTAGCCTTTACAGCAGAAGTTCGGTACAAGCATGCACAGCCAGACAGATGAAACATACAACTTCAACTAACTCGGGAGCGGCAATGGTGACAGCCCGGAGTTCAGTAAACAGATAGAGAGAGCATGGAAGCCAAATCACAAGACTTCTTCTACCTGCTTTACCAAACTTCCCAGGAAAATCTCACCGAGGAGTTAGTATGCCTCTAACTCCTTTCACAAGAATTCTTCTACCCACTTAGCTATTAGAAAGACAAACATAAGCCCGGGGGGTGCTCAAGACCAACTACCAATGCAATACAACACCACAGAATTTATAGCAAGAAAAGGACCACTAGAAGCCAAAAGTCACGAGAAAGGGAAATAAGAAAACGACAAAAGTACAAAAGGTGAACAGTGAAAGCAAGATTCGGCATACCCGTGAAGAGCACAGTACCAACCCGTGAACAAAAGCAGACAGAAGCAAAGTATTTCAGACCCTTTTGCCAAGCTCTTCTGATCAAAAGAACTCGAAGAAGGCTCGGGGGCTAGAAATACCTACCCGATAAAACTTTTTTCCATATCCTCTAGATACTTTTGACAAGTAACTAGAGGCTCGGGGTCTACAATCAATGAGTGCACTTCTTGTCCAAAAGACAAAAAGTGCAGAAAGACAGCAAGATGAAGACACAAAAGATCATCCCATGATTTTACTTCAAAAAGAACTCGGCTTACTTTCAAAACAACCCGACACTTTGAAGAAAAATCATGAAATGCTCGGGGGCTTATCAATGGGATATCCTATAGGGTACCCATTGGCCGGCCTACCGGAGCTTTGGGCCTTGATCACTCGGCCCACGAAGGGAGGCAAGCAAGCAAACCAGGATTCTACTCGGATACGACAGCAAGACTGAAGCGTAGCTTAGGACTCTAAGTTTGTAACCGAGTAGGATTAGAACAGCCCTTGGCCAGTCCCTAGACTATAAAGGGCTGAAGAGGGTATCACCCAAAAATGATCTGGACATACTACGTAACACCCGATACGTAGAGCGACACGCAACACCTTGTACTACGAGATCAGAGCAATAAACAAGCGACCCAACTGGACGTAGGGCTATTACTCGACTGTGTCGAGGACCTGAACCAGTATAAACTGTGTGTCCCTACGTGTCCAACCACCAAAGTTTCACTATTTGCCAAGGCACGAACAATTGTCTCGGGTAACCCCGTGGCAGGCTATCGGTGGTAAAACATCGACAAGTACCCCCCCCTTAATAGTACGACCAAAGGTAAAATAAAGGTGCTAGAACTATTCTAAGTGTCTCTTAACTCCAATCGACACTTAGATCTAGTCTATGCTTCAACCTTCTCGCCAATCCTTTAAAAACCGAAGCAAATTCATTAAGGGGCATGAATACCATTGATTGCCCAATCAATCTCCATTACCATGACCTAACTTTCTATTTGCCTCTGCAAAACACACGTTAGTCATAGTAATCTCGCATTGTCGTTAACCACCGAAACTCTAGGGGTCTAGATGCTTTCACACCCACCCCACCCGCCCGACCGCACCTAGTCATCCTCCATGTGGCCCCGGTCGCCGGCCACTCAGATCTGGCGATCGGACTCATGGATCCGGTCGCCAACCACCTGGTGCTGCCACCCCCATGTTGATCTGGCCGCCGCCCATTGTAGCCCGCCGGAGCCTAGACCAGCCACCATGGATCGGCCAACTCATTCCCTAATTCGACACCTAGCATGTTGTAGCAGCGTCCCCTCCTCCCCCACTACGGAATTGAGCCGAGACCGACTAGCAGGAAGCTTGAATAGCCATGGTCGGCCAGAGCAAAGAAGAGGAGGGGGCAAGAGGAGAAAGCACGGTCAGGCCCTGACCACCCGTCACACAATAATAGGGATCCGGCCACTGGGCACGGGATCCAGCCACCCACGCGTGATCCAGTATCCGAACTCTAGAGCACGCTCGACAAGGTGTCCTACGAGCAAGAGAGAGGAAGAATGGAAGGAAAGGATTGGGTGAGGAGAAGGACGAGGAAGCCCTGCTGTCGCAGTCCTCGTTGCATGCCGGACCTCTGGCTGGCAGCTCCGGCGGCGGTGGAGGCACCGCTAGTGCTAGGGTTACATGGGGGTGGGGGCGAGAGGCTGGAGAGCCGCCTGGCTGTGCGACGTGGGGGCGAAAGCTGTAAGTCTTTTACTCCACGTTCACATAAATGAATCCCTCGTAGCACGCATGTTAGGGCAGTCCCAATGCAGACTCTAGCATAGAGTCTTAAACCTATTTATTACCTCGAATAGCGTGGACTTGGAGTCTAAATAAGACTTGGAGTCTTGTTTTTTCACCCTCTCTCTTCAATAAATATACTGCCACATCAGCAAAATACAATAAATAAGTGGTAATAAATAGTCTTGGACTCTATGATAGAGTCTTGCATTAGGACTGCCGCATGTTACTGAAACAGTATATAACAAAGGACAAAAAAGAATAACATTTATGGTGGAGAAACTAAGGCCATTTGTGTCCATAAATGCTTACACATAGTATAGTGCACGCCTGATCCAGCAAGGTAAACCTCCGGTTCAACATGGTTAAAATAAAATTGAGTCATTCAAGAAATAGGAGAGACGAAGGTTCTCACGAGCCACATGACTCCATGAGGTGGTGCCATGGTAGTCGCCTCTTCCCCGTGCTATAAATCCACCCTCCTCCCTTCTCCCTACCCTCAGCAACCTGGCAGCAAACCTCTAAACCCTCTAATAAATCTCCCTCTCATCCCTATCCACCAACCCCAAGCTCGTCACTGTGAGAGCTGTGGTTGCTTGGGGGCCGGGAGTTTATTAGCTCAGCAAGGATTCGCATTGTCAGTTTGTCACACACATCTCCATCGGCACCATCTCCATGAGCAGCAACCACACGCGTTGCGCATTGCCGTACGTACGTCTTCCTCGCTGCACTTCTAGCTAGCTAGATCTCTCCATCCATCCATCCATCTCTTGATTCTTGTCAAGAACAAGAGAGCACGCAGGAGCAAGAAGTGCGTGCTTGGTGAGTCACTAGCTAGCTTGCGTGGGCGGGTGTCGGCGATGGAGCTGGTGACGATGCTGGCGCTGACGCTGCTGGCGTACTCGGCGGCGATGCTGGCGCGGCTGCTGGTGGCGCGCGCGCAGCGGCGGCGGTGCTACATGCTGGACTACGTGTGCTACAAGGCGACGGACGACCGCAAGCTGCCGACGGACCTGTGCGGCGACATCATCCAGCGGAACAAGCTGCTGGGGCTGGAGGAGTACAAGTTCCTGCTCAAGGTGATCGTCAGCTCCGGCATCGGCGAGGAGACGTACGGCCCGCGCAACATGATCGAGGGCGGTGAGGCCCGGCCCGACCGCCTCCGCGAGGGCATGGACGAGATGGACGAGACCTTCCACACCGTCCTCGACGAGCTCTTCGCCCGGTCGGCGGGGCCCGGCGGCGTCGGCATCCGCCCCGCCGACGTCGACGTCCTCGTCGTCAACGTCTCCATGTTCTCGCCGGCGCCGTCGCTGTCGGCGCGCATCGTGCGCCGCTACGGCCTCCGTCAGGACGTCAAGGTGTACAACCTCACGGGCATGGGGTGCAGCGCCACGCTCATCGCGCTCGACCTCGTCAACCGCTTCTTCAGGTGCGTGTGCGTGGATTCATTATTCCGTTAGCTGCTCTGTTCTTTCCCCCTGGTCTTTATTAATTAATTCTCATTATCATTTTCTCCCTAAGAAATTCCCTTTAAATATTTACTCCACCGGCAAAGATAAGATCTCATTTAAAAGTCTGCGTGCACGGTGCTCCTGTAGTAATAAGCGTACAGTATGGGGTGTTACCTCCTTCCATGTGCATGTCATGGTTGATAATAATTAGGAGTATTAGACATAAATTAGTTATAAAACTAATTACATAGATTGAAGTCTAATATATGAGAAGACTCATCAAACCATGATTTAACAATATAGTGCTCCAATAAATATGTGTTAATCATAGATTAATTAGGCTAAATAAATTTATCTCGTGAATTAGTCACGACTTCTGCAATTAGTTTTGTAATTAGCTCAGGTTTAGTTTTCTATAAATAGTTTCATAGTTAGTTTATGTTTAGTTCTCTTAATTAGTATCAAACACCTAATATAATTAGTATCTGAACATCCAATATATCCGAACCCCAATATAATACATTCTGACCTTTAGCCCCTACTATAAACATCGTTTGAACTAGTCCCAACTTGTTTTTAGCTTGTTTCAACTTATTCTTTCTCAAAGGATCAGCCGACTTTTGTACCAACCGTCTGAGTGTCACAAATTGACAATAGATTGACCACAGCCACGTCTATTATTTTGCCAGAAACTGGCACATCATGCTAGCTTAGACATTGTAAACTGTACAGTGTCAATACATATATGAAGTGGATCTAAACTAGAGAACTTTCCCTGTCTCAGTCTTCAAAATTGAAGCAGATAATGCTAGCTTTCCTTTTTTTCTGAGAAAAAAAAGGCCAGAGAGCTGGGCAAAATTTTATGCCTAGTAAAAGCGTGTTGTGCAGGTAAAAGCCTAAAGCTGGGCAAAAATTATGCTTGAGGGGCCCTAGCTGCTCGTACTTAAAGGCATGGATACACCGAGCGCCTCACCTTGTTTGGTTCCATGCCATTGAATTTCCATCTGCAAGCTACTAGACCAGATCAAAAGAGTTAATGCATATGTTTAGTAGTATTCCTACTCCTTGCGAATTAATGCCTTTTTCAAGCATGTACTTTTTTGCTCAGCAAATGTCTAGCAAATTTTTAGGACTACCTACTCATATCGTACCTCTACCCATCTTACACACAGTACTGAAAATAACCACAATAATTTTATTTAGCGGTCAGGTCATGAAAGGGAACCCATCATAGTTTTGCTTTCTCATACCCCTTTGGATTGCCTGATTTTTTTCTGTTTCCTACTTTTTTCCTAATATGATATTTTTTTTCTTTTTCTATTAAAATAAATTAGTTTTTGTAAAACTTTTATATAATTATTGTAAAATACTGTATAAGAATCAGTACCGCTAATGTCGATGATATGAAAACTCACAAAAAACCCCGTGCTCCTTCCAAATAAATGTCTGAAAAAGATTTGCTAGAAGACGAGGTCTTCTTTAGATAAAGCATTACGCAGTGTAGTAAAACTGAGCTGTGTACTGTGGCACACTCCCAAAGAGTAAGCACAAATTGGTCCCGCTGTGCGTGGTTGCGTTCCACCGTAATCCTTGCTGTTTCTTCTCGGCTCACCCGGCGCTGCTCAACAAGATTCACCTAGAGACCCTAATACTAGCTGGCTTATCGATCACAGAAACTATCAGCATTAACAAGAATCCCAGAAACCATCAGCATAAACACCGCCGGGATCCCATGATCGAACACGGGAATAAATGTGGCCCGGGGCCAGCAGTCGTATGAATGCTGTGCTGATGCTGAGCTTGCCTACCGCGCGCGCACTACACTACTGCAGCATGTGAGCCAGCTCTCCTCCTTTAATGCCTGCTCACCAAGTTTGGTTTGGTTTGCCTTTGAATGGGCATGAATGAATGGCTCAGCAGCTCCGTCCGGAGCCTGGACTGGACCTGACCTTTCCTCACCCCGCCCTCCGCTTTACCGCTGGTAGACTTTTGCTTCCTTGCCCAGTGGACTGAACTGTCTTTTCTGGTTGCTGCTGCCTCCCGGTCCCGGGCAGAGAAACAGCCAGGCACACATCTCTATTCTCCACCCAGGGCAGGGCTCAATGCTCATGAAATCCAACACAATGGTTGTCTGGCATACTCCCCCTCCCCGGCGGTCGCGTGGGCTCTGCTCGTTTTTCTCAAATTTAACGGGTGCTATGATTATCCTGATTTATTGTGAGAAAAAAAAATATTGTTTGTTCACTAAAAAATAATGCTCATGAACAAGTCATCTGTCATTTTCAGTGTTCACGCCACAAGACTCGATTTATACAAAATATGTGTAACATTTGTGTCTCTAACTAAATTTTTTAAAAACTAGATTGAAAGATCTTACTAATAATATTAATTATATACCATAAATATTAATAGTTTTTAATATATATTTTATTAAAATTATTTCTCTAAAAATAAAAGCGACATATTTTCAAGGACGAAGGGAGCAGGCAATTTCTCCTGCCACTACCATGCATTCTACAGTTTGCCCCATGCAGTTCCATTACGAATTTGAAATAAAACTACTCTCGGTCTCGGGTGGGTTTTATGGGGACGGTTTGGTTTGGTTGCATTGTATTGCATGAGGTTGGATTCGGAGAACGAAATGTGGTTTGTCTGAACCAACCAAGCAGTTTTACCCCATGTGAGAAAAACTCGTTAGCCCAGGATGCACCTTATTTCTAGATCTACCCCTGCAAGTACTGCACTTGCAAACCACTAGGAGGTGTTGCTTCTCTTACATGACGATCTTATTCGTTTGATCTTATTGGTCTAGTTTAGTAGTCATGGTATATTATTTGTGACAAAACCGCCACAAACAACGGCAGTCGGTCTATGAACCGTAGAAATCATAGGCCGAAAAGTCTCGTTGGTAGTGAAATGAGCCGTACCGTACACACACAGAGGGCTGTTGGGGAATAAATGGGTGATGTGTTCGGTAGATCCGTCTCGTCTGGAACATGGACAACCTCTTACGTACGGAGTATCTCAAGATATGCCAATCGTCTGGATCATCATGACATTATTAGCTTGTGCAGCCTCAAATAAAAGAATGAACTTGTTTTTTTTCAATCAAAAAGGAAAAAAAAAACATTTCGGAAGAAAAAATGGTTGCCGCCTTTGCCGGTGGTGAATCTGAAGGGATTGATCTTGATGCATGTTTATCATGATACTTTTGGTTAAAAATTGCAGTACGCACGCGGGTCAGGTGGCTCTGGTGATGACATCGGAGTCGATCGCGCCCAACTGGTACGCCGGCAACAGGCGCTCCTTCATGCTGGGCAACTGCCTGTTCCGCTCCGGCGGCTGCGCCTACTTCCTCACCAACGACCCGCGGCTCCGGCCGCACGCCAAGCTCCGGCTCCGCCACGTGGTGCGCACCCACACGGGCGCCTACGAGGAGTCGTACAGCTGCGCGCTGCAGATGGAGGACGACGCCGGCCGCCCCGGGTTCCACCTCGGCAAGGAGCTGCCGCGCGCCGCGGCGCACTCCTTCATCCACAACCTCCGCGTGCTGGCGCCCAAGGTGCTGCCGCTCCCGGAGCTGCTCCGCCTCACGTGCGCCACCTTCTCCGCGCGCCTCGCGCGCAAGAAGCAGCGCGGGTCCGGGTCCAAGGCCAACCACCACCTCACCATCCGCATGAAGGCCGGCGTGGACCACTTCTGCGTCCACACCGGCGGCGCCGCGGTCATCGACGGCGTGGGCAAGGGGCTCACGCTGACGGAGTACGACCTGGAGCCCTCCCGCATGACGCTGCACCGCTTCGGCAACACCTCCGCCAGCAGCGTCTGGTACGTGCTCAGCTACATGGAGGCCAAGGGACGGCTGCGCAAGGGCGACCGCGTGCTCATGCTCACCTTCGGCGCCGGCTTCAAGTGCAACAGCTGCGTCTGGGTCGTCGAGAAGCCCGCCAACGACGCCGGCGTCTGGAAGGACCGCATCCACCAGTACCCGCTCAAGGACGTCTCCAACCCCTTCATGGAGAAGTACGGCTTCGTCAAGGACCTCATCATCGATGGACCTATGATGTGATGTGATGTGATGTGATTCAATCCACCGCGATAGCTGCCCACTCATCATCTTCCTCGTCTCAGTTCTCAACTCAAAAAATCCCCTTCTACCAACGCACATACACATGGATGCATGGCACATTCATTCTTCGATTCGACAGGCTCAGGCAACAAGGACGATGATGAAACTTCTTGCTTCTTCAACTTCAAGAGAGCTCCTTACATGCATGGATCACCATTATATTCAATCAATGTCGTTACTACTCTGTTGGACATTAGTTAATTAATTGCATTGTTATGAGACTAAGCTGAGGATTCATTGGTACAAGTAGCTTATGATTCTTTTGGTTGTGGTGACAGGAAGACGACTTACCACGTAGCAAAGGATATGGTTTCTACAATTCTACTCCTTTTTCTTTCTTGATGAGTTCTATCATTTCCTGTCGGTTAATTTGGATTGGATGCCCCATGTCGTCAGTCAGTGTCGTCTTGTTCTTGTGTTTACCAAAATGATGATGGTAAATTAAAGTGCAATAATTTTTTAATTAACCTATTTATTGTGTAAGGATAACACAATGGTGCTGTAATAAATATCATACTCTCACAGTGTAAACAGATTTTATGATCTGAAAGTTCTCCCGGAACCTTTTTCTAGACGTTTGAAATTGAAATTTCAGCGTGCAACAATTAGGGCATGTATAGTCCGTCTATTTGCGTCGTCTGTATCTTGCAATTTTTATAGAAACACCCTCACATGTAGCTCCCAAGGTGAGGTCACTGGTGCTTCCAGACAGAGACGGAGCTCCCCATACGGCAAGGTGGGGCAGCTGCCCCACCTACTGTCCGCGTGGAGCCTCTAGTACCCTCCCGTCTTCCTCCCTTCTCGCATCCAAACTCCGAGCAGAGCTGCACGACAATCGAGCGGCGAGTTGACGTGCACGACACGAGGGAAGGCCGAAGGGCCCAATAGCTGAAGGCCCAAGTGGTCAAGACAGGAAAACGGCGAATTGCCGAGTGCAAATTAATTTGCCGAGTGCCAGATATCGGGCACTCGGCAACTAATTTAGTTGTCGAGTGTCACACTCGGAAAAAATAAACACTCGGCAACTAATTAAATGCCGAGTGCTAGGCACTCGGCAAAAAAAAACACTCGGCAACTTAATTATTTTTGCCAAGTACCGACTCTCGGAAAAAAATACACTCGGCACTTTACCACGAGGGCTAACGTCATCCCGCTCCGTTTAAGTTGCCGAGTGCCTGCCGTTTGGAACGTGTATCGGGAGAACAGCGGGGAGGTGCTGCTGAAATTCTGTCTCGGATCGGAGCGGGGCATGGAAACTTACATCATCTACGCATCCGCGGGTGGGATTAGGACCTATCCTCACCTATTAGACAGTAGGCACGCTGTGCAGATGCATTTGCTGGTTATATTGCTCGCTTACATATGTATATGCTAGAGGATGGAGAACCGTGATTGGATGTACACGGGCCACGCTAGTATGACCCCAAAGTGGATGACTAAGACCAATGCTTTCTTGGAGCATGCATTTGGCGAGGTTGCTCAAGGGTCAACTCGGATGTCGTGTCCCTGCGCCAAATGTGACAACCGTACAAGAAAGACAAAGAAGGTTGTGGGGCATGATTTGACGTTGTATGGATTCACGCCAAACTATACCTGCTGGATCCAACATGGTGAAGCCAATCGTATTAGCGAGGAGGTGGTGATACCACGTCTTGAGGATTTTGATGGAGGTGCCGGGGTCGCAGACTGGATGGATGACTTTCAGGAGGCACGGTTCGGTGAAGGATTTGAGGACGATCCAGAGGAATCCGCAAAGGCGTACTACGATATGTTGTCTTTGGCATAAAAACCCCTTCACGAACAGACACGAGTTTCGCAACTGGATGCCATGGGACGCCTGTTGGTGTTCAAGTCGCAGTGTAGCATGAGTCGAGACAACTTCGATGTTATATTGGCAATTGTTGGATCCTTGCTTCCAAACGGTCACATTCTTCCGAAGAACTTGTACGAGTCACAGAAACCTCTTCGTGCATTTAAGATATCGTATGAGCAAATCCATGCTTGTCCTAAGGGGTGCGTCCTATTTAGGAAACTGCACGAGAAAGCAACACACTGTCCAAAGTGCAAATCCTCTAGGTATCTCGTCGACCCTAGTGATGGCAAGAAGTCACAGCTTGGTACCCCGTGAAGGTCCTACGGTACCTTCCTTTCGTACCGAGGATCCAACGGCTCTTCATGACAGAGGAGTCTGCGAAACAGATGACATGGCACAAACATGGCAAAACATACAACCCGGACAAGATGGTACACCCATCCGATGGCGATGCATGGAACATTTCGATAACATGCATCCTGGTAGAGCTGAGGAGGCTCGAAATGTACGTGTCGCGCTTGCAACAGATGGGTTCAATCCCTATGGATTGATGGCGGCCCCGTATACTTGTTGGCCCGTGTTCGTGATCCCTCTCAATCTCCCCCCCCCCCCGGCATCTCGTTTCAACCCAAGAATGTATTCATGTCGCTGATAATTCCTGGACACCCGGGGAACAAGATGGGTGTGTTTATGGAGCCTCTCATAGATGAATTGATGCTTGCTTGGGAAAATGGGGTACTGACATACGACCGAGCTACAAAGAAGAACTTCACGATGCATGTGTGGTACCAGTACTCCCTGCACGACTTCCTGGCGTATGGCATATTCTGCGCGTGGTGTGTTCACGGGAAGTTCCCATGCCCATTATGCAAGACAGTTGTACAGTTCTATCATCTGAAGAAGGGAGGCAAGTTTTCTTCGTTTGACCTACATCGTCAATTTCTCTCTCTTGACCATCCATTCAGACGAGATGTCAAGAACTTCAGGAAAGGTGTTCAAGTCACCGACCCTCCACCTCACATGATGACCAGTGCCGAGGTCCGTGCTGAGATAGAGGCTCTCAAAGATGATGAAGCTACAGGTGGTTTTATCGGATATGGTTTGGAACATCAGTGGACTCACAAATCGGGTTTGACTAGGCTCCCTTATTTCGATGACATTCTTCTTCCACACAACATTGATGTAATGCACACAGAAAAGAATATCGCCAAGTCGCTTTTTGCAACACTCATGGACACAGAGAAGTCAAAAGACAATGTGAAGGCTAGATTGGACCTGGAAACGATTTGCGATAGGCCAAAGCAAGTGATGAAGCCTCCTGGGCCCGGTAAGAATTGGAGAAGGACTCTGGCCGATTTCGTCTTGAAAAGGGACCAACGGAAGGAGGTCTTGATGTGGATGCAGACGTTAATGTTCCCGGACGGGTATGCGGCGAATTTGAGTCGGGGAGTGAACTTGTCCACTATGCGGGTCTTAGGGATGAAGAGTCATGACTACCACATATGGATTGAGCGGCTCCTTCCTGCGAGGACCGGGGATATGTGACCGAGCATGTGTGGCGCGTGCTGGTAGAGTTGAACTTTTTCTTCCACCAGCTTTGTGCCAAGGAGTTGTCTCGAGACGTCATTGCTGACATAGAGAAAGTGACACCTGTGTTGCTCTGCAAGCTGGAGAAGATCTTCCCACCCGGCTACTTTGTGGCGATGCAGCATATGATTTTGCACCTACCTTACGAGGCACGAATGTGGGGGCCCATGCAGGCCCGTTGATGCTATATGATCAAGAGATGTCTAAAGATTCTTCGGAAAAAGTGTAGAAATAAAGCCAAAATCGAGGCTTTCGTGGCAGAGGCATTCATTCTGGAGGAGGTGTCAAACTTTACAACAACATACTATAAGGATAGCCTTCCTAGTGTGCACAATCCCCCACCTCGTTACAACGGGGACGAGAGTTCATCGAGCCTCAGCCTTTTCAAAGGGCAACTCGGCAAGGCAAGCGCACCGGGCACCAAGACCTTAAGGAATGATGAGTGGCGCATTATCATGCAGTACGTGTTGTTGAACCTTGACGAAGTGAAGCCTTATGTGCAGAAAGTTCTCAATGAGCTTGTTACATACGTCGTCACTATCCTCCATGTATCCAACTTTCTTGTCTCTTGTTTTTTCAGGGAATTTCTAAATATCTACTGGAGAGGGAGTAGGGCTCCTTCCTCTCAAGAAGAAGATAACCTTCTCAAACATGGCGAGCCCGATTTCATTTCCTGGTTCGATACGAAGGTACCTGGTCGAATCTTTGACATCTCACTTTGCTCCTACGAGCGACTAATGTAACAATCTATCCGGCCTCACCTTGCAGGCTCGCAAAGATAGGGACATGAATGTTGAGTTGAAAGGGCTCGCCAAAGGGTTCGCCTATAAGGTCAATACATTCAACGTTTACGATGTGAATGGCTATCGATTTCACTCAAGAAACTATGAGCAGAGTCAGCCCAATCGGAAAACCACCAATACCGGAGTTCGTACGCCCAGCACCAATGAGCGTGACTACTACGACATAGTAGAAGAAATATACAAGCTCCACTTTGAGTGTCGCAAAGGTCCTAATCTAGTCGTATTCAAAGTTCATTGGTTTGATCCTAATGTCACGAGAACATCTCCTGAGATTTGACTAGTCGAGATTTGACAAGATTCTATCTATCAAGGAGAGGATGTCTATATTGTGGCACAACAGGCCACGCAAGTCTATTACCTCCCATGGGCGTGCCAAAATAACCCCAATCTTATGGGTTAGTACCTTGTGCAGTTGGTATCGCCGCACGGTAAATTGCCTGTCCCAAACACAGAGGACTACCACTTTGACCCAAACGCAGAGGAGTTCTATCAATCAGAGGGTCTAGAAGGGAGGTTTGACATAGACATGTGTTTCGCTGATGGGCATGGAAGTTGACAATGACCATGACACTCGGGGCGATGGAGATGAGGACGAGGGACAAGAGCTGCAAGATGTGGAAGACATACAAATGCGGCCGCCTGTGCTGTCGCCTCCCACACCAGCGGTGGAGCAAGAGCACCAGGCCATGGACGAGGACGACCAGGCGGCCGGGCTCCACACAGGCAACGGTGAGGCCCTAGAGCAGAAGGTAGGAGAGGGCTCTACCTCCTCGTTGACAGTCTGGTTGCGTGGGCCCGCGAGACTCCCGTCGCGCCCGATCCTAGCTCCCCACCGACCGGTGATTCGACCCGTGGGCGACGAGTAAGTATTATTTCAATACTATTTCATATGAAGTATTGAAAATCGAACTACAGACTAACATTTTTTGTTAATGACTCTTGCAGCAACTGGGTAGTTGTGTCTGGACAGAGGGGCCGTCACATCAATGGCATTCTTGGCCTTCTGATTCGGCAGCACTACCCTGGCCTGGTCGAGTACAACGGGGTGACGCCGCCGCCCTAGACGTGGGCCCACTTCTACGCTGCTGAGGACAGCGACCACGGATCCGTTGCGGGGCGGATCAAAGCCGAGTTCTGGGTGAGTCTCCATCGCACTAAATTTGTCTAAACTACTAATTGATTGGTCGTTCGTGATATAATGACTGTATGCAGGACTTCTACACGTGCGAGCCAGGGCACGAGGACAAGGCATCGCAAGTGCAGGACAAGGTCTGCAAGGCTCGACTCTCGCACCTGTACCACGAGACGCGGCTCCAGTGCATTATCAACTACCACGCCAACGTCCTTGGCGAGAAAGTGTCGAAGAGCGATGCCAAGACCATGACGCTCACCAGGGAGCAGTACCAGTCGGTAAGTATGAAACATCAATACTACCACCCTACATGATTGTTATCTTCTGACGTATCAATAACTTAATGACATGCAGCGGTGTCCTGATTGGTGCGCCAGGCACCGCCTCTGCTGGGACGGTATTGTGGACAGGTGGCTCTCGCCCGAGTGGATAGAGAAGAGTCAGGTCCGTTGAGACTGCCGCCTGCAGATGACTGGGACCGCACACCACCAGGGCAACCAGAGCCTCTCCCAGTACGCTTCGAACTGAGTAATCTTCTTTGTGTTTTCATCTTTATTTTTTTATTATAGCTCTCAATTCTCATTACTTCTAATCATCTTTATGTTTTCCTCGCAGTCTGGGTCGCACCAAGGCTAGGACTGCAACGACTTCATGGCGTTCAGCCTGGCACACAAGGGTAAGGCGATGGACCCCGAGAACACCTACGACCCAGCGCACCCTCCCGAGCTATACACCAACCCCAGCGCCCACAGCAAGGTTACCGAGTACATCTCGGCGGCTCAGAAGCGTCATGCGGACGACTTCGATCCGGCCACCGAGCCCCTGGACGCAAAGATCGTGATGAAGCTAGGAGGAGGGAAGCAACACGGCCGCTACTGGATGGCGAACGGCGCGCTCGACTCCGCCTCTGTTCCCAACCTTGCGGACATTCGAGCAAGGAGCGCGAGCTCGTCCCTCCCCATACGCCCTCGGCAGCTGAGCTCACAGCAGCAGATCTTGGATCTTGCAGTTAGTACTCATTCATTGCTTTTACACATCTACCTTGCATTTGCATTGTTTAACCATTGTGGGTGGCCTATTGCAGGACAACGTGCGGAGATTGCAGGCGGCGCAAGAAGCGGCTAAGGAGCAGAGGCGGTTGGAGAGGGAAGCTGTACAAGCCCAGAGGGCGGCTGAGGAGAAGAGGCTGCAGGACATGTTCAACTTCATGGCCAACCTTAATTCAATTCCAGGTGTGGTCGTGCCAGAGTCGCTTCTCCGTCCAGTTGTGGTTCCTCCTCCACAGCCTTTTGTTTCCGGGACTCCGATAAGTATGTCTGGTGGTTTATTTCTTTAGCTTATGCGAACAACCTACAGATATTCATTAATTGACTTCTTCTTTGTGCAGCAAGTGTCTATGAGTTCGAACCCGACGGTTCAAGGCGGTGGTCCTTCTCCACAGTAGGGGTGGCCAAATGACACTCCTCCGCGGTCCGGGTTACCAGATGACTCTTCTTCACGGCACGGGTGGTCTGGATGGCCCTAGGTACTTGTCATTTGTCTACTTTCATGTTGTCAGGACTTGTATTGGACTTAGACAACTATTCGACTTAGACTTGTGACATATTCGTACCTATGTGATGGATTATGGACTCTATGTGATGGATTTATGGACGACATATATGTATGTGATGTATTATGGACGTTTGTGATGTTATATGCGTATGATGGATTGTGAATGATGGATGTGATGATATATATGTGATTTGAATGGTGGATGAGATATATATGTGATTTGAATGGTGGATGTGATGTATATGTGATTTGAATGGTGAATGTGATATATATCTGTCTATTTTTGTCTCTGTATTGTTGGAAATCAAAAAACAAAATTTGCCGAGTCCCACATTAGACAAATAAATTAGTTGCCGAGTGCAATTGCAACTCTGGGAAACAGAGAGCCTAAAACCGTCAGTTTCCCAGAGTTGTCGAGTGCAATGGCCATTGCACTCGGCAACTAATTATTAAAAAAACAAAAAAATTTAGTTGTCGAGTACCTCCAGACTGGCACTCGGCGACTAAATGTAGTTGCCGAGTGCCAGCCTGGAGGCACTCGGCAACTAAATTCGGCAAAAAAAATAGTTGCCGAGTGCCTCCAAGCTGCACTCGGCAACTATTTTTTAAAAACATAATAAAAAAATAGTTGCCCAGTGCTATCCACGTCAGCACTCGACAAAAAATCCGTCAAGGTTGACGGCCCAATTTTTTTTGCCGAGTGCTTGGCCAGGCACTCGGCAAATTAGTTGCCGAGTGCTCGAAATCTGGCACTCGGCAACTAAATTAGTTGCCGAGTGCCCCTAGCACTCGGCAACTCCGGGATTTCCTGTAGTGATTACGCATCAGGTACAGACGGTAGCTCAACTGTCCGCCTATCCTCCATGGCACCACGCGCCCACGCCATCCCTAGCGTGTTGCCGCCGTGCCCTGGCTGCAGCCCGTTGGTGCCCTTGTCTTCCACTGTCGGTTCGCTGCTACACCCCTATCTGACGCAGCGGCTCAACACAAGGGCAGGAGCAGAGGACAAGCTGGGAGCCCGGGAGTGATGCTGGCCGCCGACACACCATGGGTGAGTTCTTGGCAGAGAATTTTCTGCCCCACCTAAATTTCAGTGTGAGCTCCGCCACTGCTTCCAGATATACTCGTCGTGAGGGCATGTACAACCCACAAACAGTTTATAGTTGAAATTTCAGTGTGCCACAATTAGGACATATACAACTCATCAGTTTGCATCGTCTGCATCATGCAGTTTTTACAGAAACACCTTCACCCAAAGCTCCCAAGACGAGGTTGCTCGTGCTCCCAGATATACTCGTTGTAAGGGCATGTACAACTCATAGACATTCTATATCTAAGTTTTTAGAATTTACAATATAAACGGTTAAATAGAAAACTAGTACAGTTCACACACATCTATTGTTTATTTGGCTATCTATCAGTTATTTATTACTTGTATCTAACCATAATGATTGTCCTTAATGTGGCGGCCCTACCTCAGGCGCAGCCTTTGTCCGCCCAAACGCTGCTAGCATGCGAGCCTCGACGTGGGTGGCCTTGCCCTATGGGCGGTCGACACCGGAGGCGCGGCCTGCCCCTCCCGCCTGAGGGCCCCTCCCTGACGCGGCAGGCTCTCGATGCCCCTCCCCGACATGGCAGGCTCTCAACGACACCCCTCCCCCACACAACAGGCTCCCGGCTCTGCTCCATCTATCCAAGCGCGTGGTAGTGAGGCAGAGGAGAGGAGCTCATCCTTTGGAGAATAAGGCAGTAGAGAGGATGACACGTTGGTCCATATGTCCTTCTCTACTATGATAGATTTAGAGTGTATGTTTTAGGTAGTCTTGTTGGAGAAAAAAAATGAGTACTTAGAATAGGTGGCCACCAAAATAAAGTAGGAAGAATGTTTTAGATAGCACTGTCTTTGTATATTCCTAGAGTTGTCTTAAGTCAAACTATTTAAATTTAGATTAAATTTCTAAAAAAATATATTAAAATTTATGTCAAATTGGTATTATTAGATTTATTATAGAATATATTTTCATATGATGCTCATTTGATGTCATAGATATTATTTTTTCTATGGAGTTAGTCAAAGTTAGAAAAGATTGACTAACGTCATGTTCAACTAATTGTTTTGGGGTCTAATAAGCCGGCCGACTAGTCCTGTTTTTGACTGTTTTATTCTAAGAAAAAAAACATTATACTAAGGATGATAAGACAGGCTGATAAGCGAACAGGGCGCAGAGTATATTCATCGGCGGAGGGACGGCATGGCCACACCACCAGGTCCACTCGAAGCATATTCATCTTATTAGTTGGACGGATAGGATAAGTGGTAAAAATCTGCCACGAGCCCACAAACACAAAACTATTATCCTTTACCATCTCATCTTCACGCACACATACACCGTGACAGTTAGCACCGTGCTCATTTCGTTGCATTAATCGAATGCATCAATTTATATATCCAAGTTCCAACTAGTCGTGGGCACTCATTTCGCTGGTCCACAATCATCTTCAATTCACATCGATATCAAATAGTTCGATAGCAAACACCTCCACGACCTCCCACCCCACCACCTCTACCATAAACCCTAAACCCTAAACCCCAAATAAAAATAAAACAATTAATGAAATGTAATTTTAAAAAATAATATCACTGTCGGTTCAATTAAAACTGACAGTGATAGCTCAAGCATCACTGTCGGTTGGTGACACAAACTGGCAGTGATGGCTCAAGCATCACTGCCGAAGTGGTTGTGCCGGTTCAAAAGCCACCACTGAAAGAGGGGTTTTGAACTGGCACAGATTGTCTATTCTGTAGTAGTGTGAAGTTGAATCGGGGCCATTAATTTTGTCACTGATCTACTTCACACTTGTAGTACCTGACAGGTAGCACCCAGGTAGCTCTCCCGCGTACGTATATATAGACACATACGGAGTATTTTCTGTGTCATAAACTATAGGAACGGAGATAGTATATGATTAATAATCAGTGCAGCGAAGCAAGCATGGGGGCACGGACGACAGCGTCATTCTTCGTTGTCCAGATTCATTTGGAGCCAGCCGCGGGAGGAGGTGCGGTGCGGCGACGAGAGCGCTGGTGCCCGCCGCCCGGCCTCGTCGCCTATAGTAAATGAAAGGCACGTGGGCGTTGGGCGCGCGCCGTGATCGATTCGTCCCGTACGCGCGTGAGCCGCGGCCGGTTCCCCGTTACCGGTGGGGTGCAGTTCTGCCCCGCTGCGCGCTGCTCTGCCGCTCTGGGTGACGATGACGACACACGCTGCACGGCGCGGCAGGCCGGCCCTGGAGGGGAAAATAATGCGGTGTAGGCCGGCCTGGATTACGGGCAAAACCGCGGCGGCGGCGGCGGGCAAGCTGTGGGCAGGCGGAGGCCACGGTCGAGAGAGCCAGGTTTGCTGCCTGCCAATGCTGCCATGCCTCGTGGTTAGTCGATTGCGTACGTTCCCCTTAGACCCACAGGCCGCGCGCGTTCGATCGGCTAATGGCCGCCGACTAGCTCAGGTAGTCAGGTGTACTAGACATGTGGTGGCGATCGGCGCGTTCCCATGCCATGAGCTCCGCCTGTGCGCGTCGCTAGCAGGCGGATTCGGTCCTCGCTGTCCCGGGCATGCAGCCTGAACGATAGATGGGCTCCCCGCCAGTCCGCCACCCACCGGATGGGGTGGGAATGGGATAGCTAGCGACAGTGCGTGGTTCCGTTACACTTGCACACCACAACCACTACACCACTACATCGGTACGTGCACCGTGCACGACTAGGTTTGGGTTTCAATCGTGGACAGCTAGCTCCGTTATTACGGGCTGCGCTTTTTTATTTTCTTTCGGCTCTACCCGCCGCACTGTCCCTATGCGCGGTATGGACGGTATGCCAGTGTCAGCTAGCTGGACCATGATTCTTCTCCCTCAAAGTTACACCCTAGCGCATTCGGTTCTTCGGTTCGGTTC
Organism: Microstegium vimineum; assembly: GCA_022036555.1. NCBI lineage: Eukaryota > Viridiplantae > Streptophyta > Magnoliopsida > Poales > Poaceae > Microstegium > Microstegium vimineum. The sequence goes on along the minus strand of CM039123.1, from coordinate 12,740,471 downwards.
GATTTTTAAAGAAATTCGGTTCTTAGAAAATAGGAACCGAACGGTTCCTCCAAATTCTTGAAACCGACCATTTTGGTTCTCGGTTATTTCGGTTCGGTTCCGGTTATAACCGAACTAACCGAAGTTTTCAGAAAAAGTCAAAGCAACAATAAATATATATGTTCTAAACCAAATTTATGTAACATTATATCTATTTTCAATAATGATAATTCTATTGAAAAAATAGCGCGCTATAGCGCCGAAATAGAACGTCCAGAAGCAGCTATCGCAATACTCATTAGCGCGCTATAGCGTCGAATAGTGTTAAAATAGCGTTTTTGCCAAGCTCCCGCTAAATTTTATAGCCCGTGATTTTTTTCATGGGATAATTCATTAAGGAACATTAGCAATATAGTAAAACAAATATAATTCTTACAAAATACAAGTAAATGAAGTATAATTCATGTAATTCGGTTAATTTGGTTAATTGAGAGTAGGAATCAAATTTTCTTCGGTTATTTAGGTTCTCCAATAATTAAAACAGAATTTTTCGGTTTCAGTTTCGGTTCTTTAGGTTCAGTTATTCGGTTATTTTTCCCCGGCTGACCCAGCCGTACAGTACAGCTCGTGTCGTGATGGATTGGAGAGAAATCTCGGAACGCTTCGGTCGGTGCCTTTAATAAGTCAATAAATGGGCCACAGTGCGTTTATCGGTGACTAGGCCGGTCAGCGCTTTGCGATAGTAGTATTGAATGGGCTGCTATTTTGCCAGGCAAATGATGGCATGGGCAGGCAGCGAAGCCAGCCTTTTGACGCAACGCAATCTCGTGCGTCTGGCCCAATGGACAAGGTAGATACGAGTACCATCCAGCCTTTATGTTTCGTCGCGCTGTGGGCTGTGCGCAGCGTCTGCGACATGTGATAACTCGCCAAGGACGGGATCGAGGAGCACCGCACCGGCGCAACACAGTACAAGACTACAAGTCATCGAGTGCACTGGGCACTGGAGACTGGTCCAAGTGCAAAGGGGGCGATGCATGGTGGCCGTGGTTCAATGCCTGCAGCTACGACGATCCTAAGACTGCGACACAAGAACCAACCGGAACCGGTTGATTGCTTCACCAGCACTGCATGCACATGCCACTCCACTTGTGTGTGCAGCTGTCACGAACAGGGGCGCCAGACGTCAGCCTCCTTTTCTAGTGTGGGCGGTGATGATCAGAATTCAGAACTCAGAAAACGTTCAGATGAACCTGTGCCGCCCTATGGCAATTTTCAAATTCGAGGAAGAGATCGTCGGAGAGTCTATTGTCCGTTCGGTCATGTTTAGATCCCCTTCAAAATTACAAATTTTCAGTCACATCAAATCTTTGGACGCATATATAGAGCATTAAACCTAAGTACAAAATATAATCAATTGCACAATTTATCTATAATTTGCGAGACGAATCTTTCAAACTTAGTTACTTCACGATTGGACAATAATTATCAAATACAAACGAAACACTACAGTGCTAAATTTACTGCGCGCTATGGTTACCTTGGGACTGCACCATTCCTTCTAAACTGGTTTCTGTAGCTATAATGCTACCCTTCCTCTTCTCTTCAGCAGTATCATATGAGTGTTCCATGCCTCCATCTAGTTTCAGCAAGTACGATGGAGAGTACCTACTAAAAGTTATTTTTTTTCTTGAATCACTACAGACGTGTTTGTCCTGCCCCTATCCGGCCAGCTGGCCTGGCTATGGCCGGCTTAAGCCCGGCTTCCATGGTGCAAGCCCACTTTTTTGTTTCACTGCACCAAATGAGTTAGGCTGGACACAGATTGTGCTTGTTTGAGTACATATGCCTAACTTGCATCCAGGAAGTTGTAGTGTTACCACCCATCCTTCTCTTCCTCCTTCCCTCATAGTCATTTCATATGGGTCTGCCAAGATGAAGGGAAGATGAGGTCATAGATGGAGGCGAAGGCGGAGGACGCCCACACGACGGTGACGGTGGCCTTGAGGGAGAGAAGGTTGGTGAGTGCGTGCTCATAAAGCTGGCAGCAATGGTGACAAACACGATTATTGGATTGTGGAAGGAAGGTGTGGGGGGAGGAAGGCATGGAGGAGGGCGGTTGAGAGAGAGACTGAGCATTGGTTAAAAACCCTAAGTTTATCTTATATAGTTAATTGTCAGAATGGATTGGCTGATATCTTTGGACATGTTTCCACATGCAAGCCTTTAAAGAGGTCAGCCTCAAAAAATGGCCTGATTTCTGAAGGTTGGCCCCTTAAAAGGAAGGTCTGCTTCTGCAGGGCCAGTCCTGGGGCTGAGCAGAGTGTGCCACCGCCCTAGGCCTCATTTTTACATAGTTCATTAGTAATAGTATTAGTATATATTTATATATTACGAGTACAAGTTATATATTCATTATTAGTACTAGTATTAGTATATATTTATATATTATGAGTACAAACTGTATAATTGAATATGGATTGATTACATAGGTCTAAAAAATGAATGGATCATGAATCATCAATTTATTTGTAGCTTACAAACATTTTACTTTTTTAACTATTAAAAATGTGTGTTTATTTAAATTTTAGAATTATGGGATACTCATAGTAGATCAATGACTTTACAGTTTTGCTTATCAAAATATTAAAAAATTATTTAAAATAATGTCAACTGCTAAGTAAATAACTTATTATATATTTGTCCACTTATAAACATTGAAATATTACATATAAGTTCTTTTAGTGTATTGAATATTAGTATTTTCCAACTATTTGTATTTACAAGTTTATATTTACATATATTGAAATAAAAGTTAAAAAAATCTTATTCGTATTCGGCCTAGGCCTAAAAAATCTCAGGAACGGCCCTGTGCTTCTGATAAATTGATTTTGCGACACAATTAATTATCAGACATTAACTTATAAACGCCTAGAATAATAAAAGAGCTTTGTCTCACAAAATCATTTATGTACTAGTCCCACCCTCGGATCCCCTCCAACGCGACCATGGATGAAGGAGTATCCATGGATGAAGATGTACTAGGCACAGCAAAGATGGTGCCATAGCACTCCCGTGAGAAAGGGTGATGGGTGAGAGGAAGGTAAATCCATCCTGACATGGACTCTCAAGCTAGCTAGGCCCACAAGAAACGAACTTTATTTCTGTTTCCTACGAGCCAGGAGAGAGATTTTGCACCACACGAACCAGGCTCACGAGTAGGCTCAGGACACTAAAAACACGAGTTGCAGCCCAAGAGGGCAGCTAGGTGAGAGTCCCCATGTGTTTGGTTTTGAGTAATTGATGAAACCTACCTAAGTACTAACCTTGGATCTCTAAGTGTGAATCATGAGATAGGTTGGTACATGCCATGTGATGAGCAAGGTGGATCAAGTGAATGGCACAAGGCTCTAGCATGGTGGTGCAATGGAAAATGGTGTGAAGGCAAAGGTGAAACTAGGAACCATTTTCGGTTTAGTGATCGAGTCACCACAAAGGGTGAGATCACATTTAGGATAGATAGCCGTACTATCAAGGAGGGAGCTCTCGTGTTTGATTGCGGTTATCATGTGCCACTAGGTTCATTGCATTGCATTTAAAATCATTTGAACTAGTGAAACAACTAACTAATTCCAAGATAAATGTGAACTAAAAGCTAACACACGTGCACAAGTGCTTGAATCACTTAGTGTTGGCTCTTAGAAGCTTGGGTGAAGTTGGTGGCTGGTTTTGACAGAGAAAAGCAGTCCGGACGCTGGGTCTGGACGCTAGGGTCTCTGCTGTCCGGACTCAGGCGTGCGCGTCCGGAAGCAAACCCTAGGCGAGTCTGTCTGGCAACAGGAGTCCGGACACACTGTACTGACCGGAGTGGGACTCCGGACGCGTGTCCGGAGAGCAGGTTCTCTCTGTTGTTTCTGAGGAAGAAGAACCAGACGCTGTTTGGTGTCCAGACGATGGAGTCTGGACATTGACCGGAGTGTTTTGAGGCTCTCGGGAGCTCTCTGCTGGGGTCCGGACGCTGGATGCGTTGAGTCCGGACCCGTGCTACAGGAGCGTCTGGAGACGCGTGGCCGGCTGAGGAGCGCGCGGGAAACGGGGAGTTCAAACAGAGGGGTGACCAGACGCGCTTGCGTTGGTCCGGACGGCGCCTTGCGCGCGTCCGGAGGCAGCGTCCGGAGTGTTGAGCAGAGCCGTTGGCGCTCGGTCGCTGAAGGGTTCGGACGCGGCTTTTGGTCCGGACCCCCTGTGTTGTGCGCGTCCGGAGCATGCGCAGAAGCTGTGTTTGAGGGGCAAAACGGCTAGTTTCTTGGGGGAGCTCTTTATAAGTGTTTGGCCGGCCCTTAGGGCATTCTCTTGCACTCCTACATCACTCATACGCTTGTGCTTGCTTGAGATTCCTCCACCCACTCATACTCTTGACATAATTGACATATTCATAAGAGATTGAGTGAATCCAAGTACATTTCTTGATTGATTGCATACTAGTGGCACTTGGTGATCGTCGTCTTCATGAAAGCTCTTGTTATTCTTGGAGGTTGCCACCTCCTAGACGGCTTGGTGTGACGAGGATCGTTGAGCGGAGGAAGGTGTTTGTCTCTGGCTCCGATCGGTGGCTTGTGAGGGGTTCTTGAACCTTCCCCGTGGGAGTTCGCAAAAGGTATCTCTAGTGGATTGTTCGTAGCTTGTGGATCCCTATCTTGTGTTGGTTTTGCGGCACCCGGTGACGGGTTTGGCGTGTGATGTCAATTAGCGCGTGAACCTCCAAGTAGGTGTATCGCTACAACGAGGACTAGCTTGTTGGCAAACAAGTGAACCTCGGTAAAAAATATTGTGTCTCATTTTCTCTCTACCGAGGATTCTTATTGTGATTGATTGGTTATCTCATTGGTATTCTCTTCGCGGCGGTATAACCTTCCTAACTCTAGCTTTGCACTTCATTCTTTACATTCTTGCAAAGTAAAGTAGCTCTCTAGTCTTGTGTAGTCTTGTTTAGAGCCTTCTAGGTTGCTAGCTAGTTTTTGTGCTTTAGTATCTATCTTGCTAGTAACTAGAATTGGTAGGTGGCTTGCCGACCCTTAGAGCTAGTGCAAACTTGCTTACGCCGTGTGTTATTCTAACAAGTTTGCCTAAGTGTTGTTGTAGAATTTTTAATAGGCTATTCACCCCCCCCTCTAGCCATATCTAGACCTTTCAAGTGGTATCGGAGCCGGTACACCGTTCTTACAAGGCTTAACATCCCACGGTGTTAAAATGGCTCAAATCAACAACACCAAGAGGCCACCTAAGTTTGATGGCACCAATTATAGCTATTGGAAGGCATTGATGACTACCCATATCAAATCAATCAACCGGAAGATATGGTTGGTGGTTGACAAGAAGTTTGAGGTAGCAAATGAGGAGGCACCCACCGCGGCCGAGGAGGAGAAGCTCCAAAACAATGACATTGCTTTGAGTGCCATCCATGAGGCAATCTCAAGAGAAGTGTTTGAACAAATCAAGAACATTGAGAGAGCTCATGATGCATGAAAGAAGCTTGAAGAATCTTATGAAGGGACTCAATCCATGAAGGGGGCCAAGGCATACATCTTGAAGGAGAAGTTTGCAAGTTTCAAGATGAAGGAGGATGAAAATGTACCGGAGATGTTCAATAGGCTTGAGGTGCTTGTCAATGACCTCAAGTCACTTAGAGAGAATGTGGAGAACAAGGACTTCTCATTCAAATTTTTTAGGAGTCTTCCCTCAAGATTTGAAATGCTAGTCACTTTATTGGTGAGAAGCGGATTGGACACAATGACACCTAACCAAGTTCTTGGTGAGGTGATAACCGATGACACCTTTAGAGAAGACAAGGACAAGATAAGAGAAAACAAGGAGAAGAAGGATGAGAAGAAAGATGAGAAGAAGAAGAGTGTGGCATTCAAAGCCACATCATCATTAAGAGGCAAAGCAAAGTGTGATGAATCTAGCAATGATGAAAGCTCAAGCAATAGTGACGATGAAGAAGAAGAAATGGCTCTATTTGTCAAGAAATTTGGCAAGTTCATGAAGAAGAAGGGCTATAGAGCAAGAAGGAAGAAGAGCTCATACAAGTTCAATGTGAAGGATAGAAGATGCTTTAAGTGCAATAGCAAGGACCATCTCATTACGGATTGGCCACATCATAGTGACAATGAAGATGAGAAGAAGGGCAAGAAGAAAGAGAAGGAGAAGAAAGAGAACAAGATGTTTCTCAAGAAGAACAAGAAGGGAGGATCATATGTTGTCACTTGGGATAGTGATTTCTCAAGTGATGATGACTCAAGTGATGATGAGAAGAGATCAAGCAAGAAGAAGGCTCTTGCAAGCATTGCTATGAAGGACAAGATCTCTCTCTTCGACACTCCATCTACATGCTTCATGGCTCGGTCCACTAAGGTACAATCCGATGATGAGAGTGATTCTAGTGATGATGATGATGATGATGATGATGAACCCACTAAAGATGAACTAATTGAAATGTTAGAAGATGCTAAGACTCACTTTGACATCAAGAGAAAGGAGTGCAAAGCATTGTGGAAAGAGCTTCAAGCTCTCAAGCAATCCTTTGATGAGCTAAACCGCTCTCATGATAGGCTAAAGGATGTCAGGTACAATCCGATGATGAGAGTGATTCTAGTGATGATGATGAAACCACTAAAGATGAACTAATTGAAATGTTAGAAGATGCTAAGACTCACTTTGACATCAAGAGAAAGGAGTGCAAAGCATTGCGGAAAGAGTTTCAAGCTCTCAAGCAATCCTTTGATGAGCTAAACCGCTCTCATGATAGGCTAAAGGATGTCCATGAGAATCTTGGCAAAGCTCACTCTAAGCTTGAAAAAGCTCACTCATCTCTTGTTGAGCAAAAGGAGAAAGAGGATATTTCAACAAATAACATGGGATCAACTTGTGACATAATCAATGAATCTTTCTATTAACCCATCATCATCACCCCAACTAACCCTTCTTGTAGCACTTCTAACTCTACCTCTTCTACTAGTGATAGTTTCACTTGTGATGCTTCACTAATGGTTGAGAATGAGACCCTTAAGAAGGAGGTTGGTAATCTCACTCTAGCCTTAGGCAATGCCTATGGTGGAGACGCCCGCTTGCTTAAGTGCTTGGGTAGCCAAAGATTCTCCCTTTGCAATGAGGGACTTGGCTATAACCCCAAGAAAGGCAAGACGGCCTTTGTGACTCTAAAGCCTCGCTTTGTGAAGAGCAATGGTCGTTTTTGCTCAAGTTGCAAGCAAGTAGGGCATGATGAGCAACATTGCAAACTAAATCTAAGCAAGATAAAATTTACAAGTGCATCTATTCACTTCAATTCTAGTTATATGCTTACCAAGGGCAAGAAAGGTGTGATAGCTAAGTACATGGGTACTCCCAATGAGAGCTCAAAGAAGAAAGCTATTTGGGTACCTAAGTCCGTAGTCACTAACTTTGGAGGACCCAAGCAAGTATGGGTACCTAAGAAGAATTGAATTGTTTTGTAGGTCAATTATAAAGCCGGAGGGAGACATTGGATGCTTTATAGTGGGTGCACTCAACATATGACCAGAGATTCAAGAATGTTCAACTCTATCAAGCCAAATGATTGCAATGGGGTTGATTCTATCACATTTGGTGACAATGGCAAAGGCAAGGTCAAAGGGCTTGGTAAGATTGCAATATACAATGACATAAGCATATCCAATGTGTTGCTAGTAGAGAGCTTGAACTTCAACTTGCTATCCGTAGCTCAACTTTGTGATCTTGGTTTCAAATGCATATTTGGAGTTGATGATGTAGAGATCATAAGTGTAGATGGATCTAACTTGATATTCAAAGGATTTAGATATGAGAATCTATACTTGGTTGATTTCAATGCTAGTGAAACTCAATTGTCAACTTGCTTGCTATCCAAATCTAGCATGGTTTGGTTATGGCATAGAAGACTTGGTCATGTTGGCATGAGGCAATTGAACAAGTTGGTCAAGCATGATCTAGTTAGAGGCTTGAAAGATGTGGTCTTTGAAAAGGATAAGCTATGTAGCTCTTGTCAAGCCGGCAAACAAGTTGGAAACACTCACCCTAGCAAGAGCATGATGAGTACTTGTAAACCATTTGAGCTCTTGCATATAGACTTGTTTGGACCAACCGCATATACAAGCATTGGAGGAAACAAATATGGCTTTGTGATAGTTGATGATTTTACTAGATATACATGGGTATTCTTCTTGAGTGACAAGAGTGACACATTTGATACATTCAAGATCTTTGTCAAGAGATGCCAAAATGAATTTGAAACAACTATCAAGAAAGTGAGAAGTGACAATGGTAGTGAGTTCAAGAATACAAGAGTTGATGAGCTATGTGATGAATATGGAATCAAACATCAATTCTCGGCCAAGTATACACCTCAATCAAATGGGCTTGTTGAGAGAAAAAATAGGACACTCATTGATATGACAAGATCTATGTTTAGTGAATACAATGTGAGTGATTCTTTTTGGGCCGAAGCTATCAATACGGCTTGCTATTATAGCAACTGACTCTATTGCCACAAGATGCTTGAGAAGACACCTTATGAGCTATTGAATGGAAGAAAGCCAAATATTGCATACTTTAGAGTATTCGGTTGCAAGTGCTATATCTTGAAGAAAGGTGCAAGATTGAGAAAATTTGAGAGGAAATGTGATGAAGGCTTCCTACTTGGTTACTCAACTACAAGCAAAGCATATAGAGTATGGAATATTACTCATGGCATAGTTGAGGAGGTACATGATGTGGAGTTTGATGAAACACAAGGATCTCAAGATGAAAATGACAATCATGATGATGTGAGAGGTGAACCATTGGCTAATGCATTGAAGAATATGGACATTGGGTACATTAGGCCGAGGCAAGTGGATGAAGAGCAAGACAATGACTGTCAAGTGCATGCTCCATCCAATGAGCAATCCAATGACAATCAAACTAATTCATCCTCTCCAAATCAAGATCAACAAGAAGCTAGTTCATCATCTCAACTCAATGAACAATCAAGTACAAGCAATCAACTTCCAACACTCCAACCTACATCTATTGCAAGGGATCATCCTTTGGATCATATTATTGGAGATATCACAAGAGGTGTGCAAACAAGATCAAGATTGGCTTCCTTTTGTGAACATTACTCCTTTGTGTCATCTATTGAGCCAACCAAGATTGAAGAAGCTTTGTAAGATATTGATTGGGTGAATGCTATGCATGAAGAGCTCAACAACTTCACTAGAAATCAAGTTTGGGAACTAGTTGAGAGACCAAAGAATCACAATGTTATTGGCACAAGATGGGTCTTTCGCAACAAACAAGATCAAGATGACATAGTGGTGAGGAACAAAGCAAGACTAGTTGCACAAGGGTACACTCAAGTAGAGTGTCTTGACTTTGGAGAAACGTATGCACCGGTGGCAAGGCTAGAAGCAATAAGAATTCTATTGGCTTATGCTTGTGCTCACAACATCAAGCTCTATCAAATGGATATGAAGAGTGCATTTCTCAATGGGTACATCAATGAATTGGTATATGTTGAGCAACCACCCGGTTTTGAAGATGACAAAAAACCCAACCATGTATACAAGCTAGGAAAGGCATTGTATGGCTTGAAGCAAGCACCTATAGCATGGTATGAGAGGTTGAGGGACTTTCTCCTCTCTAAGGGATTCATTATGGGCAAGGTTGACACTACCCTGTTCACCAAGAAGATTGGCAAGGACTTGTTTGTGTTGCAAATCTATGTTGATAACATTTTCTTTGGATCAACCAATCAAGACTTTTGTGAAGAGTTTGGCAATATGATGGCAAAAGAGTTTGAGATGTCCATGCTTGGTGAACTTAGCTACTTCCTTGGTCTTCAAGTCAAGCAAATGAAGAATGGCACCTTTGTGAGTCAAGGCAAGTATATCAAGGATATGATGAAGAAATTTGGCCTAGAAGATTCAAAAGGCATTAGCACTCCCATGGGCACTAATGGACACTTGGATAGTGATGCTAGTGGAAATATGGTGGATCAAAAGTTATATCGGTCTATGATTGGAAGCCTACTCTAAGTGACCGCTTCAAGGCTGGATGTCATGTTTAGTGTATGCATGTGTGCAAGATTCCAAGCCTCACCAAGACAAAGTCATTTGAAGGCTACAAAGAGAATATTGAGGTACTTAAAGCATACACAAGATGTTGGATTGTGGTATCCCAAGGGGTCTAACTTTGAGTTGATTGGATATTCGGACTCCGACTATGCAGGATGTAAGGTTGATAGAAAAAGCACATCGGGCACATGTCAAATGCTAGGCATGTCACGTTTCTGAACATGTGGCTAGAAAAGTTTGTCTTCTGCAGTAAAACCATCAGACCGACCACTATGCACCTCCCTGCAGCTGAACTACTTGCCGATGGGACAAGACTTCCCTTGGGCAGATATCTTCTTGGAGCAGTATACCGGCTGCTGCATCAAGTATCCCAGAAGCTACTGCTAGGCGAACCCATCGGCAATCTTGGGGGTCCCTGGTGGTTTGTCAACATGTGGCTGAACGCCCACATGCAGAAAGTGTTTCAGTTTGACCTGTTCGCCCAACAATTCCCAAGAGATACATTAGAAGATTATCAGTATAGGGACGACAAATCGGCAACTCGCCCTCCACTCAATTTTGGAGAGGCTGTTATAGTGCTGCCAGGGACTGATGCCGATGTAGAGCAGTTCGGCGCATTTTTCCAGAAGTTATACAATGGACTTTCCTCCACGGAACGGCTCTGGTGGCCATATACCGATGAACACAATCAGTTCTCGCTGCTATTCAACCTCACCGATGGGAACGTGCCTGAGAACCGAGCGATCATGAAGGCCAGCATCATTCCCCGAGCCATTCCAGTGAATTCTACTACCCATCGGCAGCAGCAAGACAATGGGCATTTGGCCAACTGCCGATCAAACTCTGCTACTCCAAAGTAGTGAAGCCCAGGCAGACAATTTCCAGTGCCCTAGACTGGAACAAAGTCATCAATCTCCCTCCGATGCCGATGTATCAGACATCGACTTGTCCTCCTGGTCACCAACCTCCTTCATCACAAATGAGTACAAGTCCTGGTGGCAAGAGTGGAGGTGGCAGCTGTTTGCTAAGTCATCGCATTACTATCGGCACATAATTGACGCCGATTACATCGTCCCCGATGACGCAGTAAGTCCTTTATCCCGATGCATTCCTTACTACTTTGCTTCTATCATCGGTAATTTATCCTTTTTTGCACTTGACAGGCCGATGATCCGATCCCTACAACGAGCAACAGTGGCAGGCCCTTTAATCTTCGGATAATGGGTCCCATATCGATCATCGGCAACAAAGCCCCTTCGCTGGCTACCTTCACGCCTCAAGAGGTACCTACGCCAACACCTACAAAAGCCAAGGCTACATCGGCCGCTGTTGTTTCCCTGACGCGGGTTCATGCAGTAAACCCATCTTTACCCGTACCGATTACATACTGTTTTATCGGCAACATTCTATTTTGTATAACTTGCTTTGTATTCTCAGGCACTGTGGTCATCGGGAGCTGCTTTAAGCAGACAAGCACCTTCCAGCCCTGCCGCCGACGCCCCCCGGTCTTCGTCAAACGGGTCGGTTCCCCTGCCGCTGCGCCAACGAAAAAGAGGCACCTGAGGCTAGCTTCTCCTTCGCCACCGGCCCAAGCTGCACCACCAACTGTCGGCACGTCATCGACAGAAACTCCATCAGCTCCAGTTGCACCAACCGGCGGCGTGTCATCGGCAGGACTTCCATCGGCTACTGTGCCTGATCAACCGATGGACGACGTCCCCGATCAGGAGACAATGCCCACTGCAGCAGCGGAGGCGACATCGGTATCGGCACCGTCGGCCGAAGTTCCCAATGAAGAAACAACTCCACTCGTCGTAGCAGCAAAGGTAAGATCGGCATCGGCACCGTCAGCTGAGGCTCCCGATGAGAGAACGGCGTCGCCGCCACAAGAACCATCCACCACACCAGAAGCGACGCCGGCAATAACGTCACCAGCACCGGCGGCGTCGGCTGCTTCCTCGACAGAGGCCCAATCATCGGCATCTGTTGCCGATGTCCAGGATGAAGCTGGACCATCCAGCATGCCATGTCCTAGGCAGGAGATCCGCTTCAAAATGGTAAGTTAATCACCCTAAAGCTCATAGTATAATTTTACAATTGGCATATTTTAACTCCTCTGTTTCTAGGCCCAGGATTCTCCAAACAGTCTCTTCTCCTTCAGCTTGAATCCTCAGAATGAAGATGAACGCCAAGGCCCCATCCAAGCGGACAGCCTGTTCTCTTTTGCAGTCAACATCCCCGATGACGATGAGGAGGAGGAGAGTTCTGTCCCAGCTTTATCGGCAGAGATCAAGTCCAAACTTGAAGAATTGCTCTCCTTGCTGCTACAAGACACGTCCCAACTCGTCCAAGACTCATCGGCAGCAAGGATCGCGTTCAAGGATATTCAAGGCCATCTCCCTACCGATATGGCAGAAATCCTTCTCCAGGCAACCTTCCTCGACATCAAGCAAATCCAGTACCAAAGACTCTCCCGTCGTATTGCCGATAGGGCTACCCAATCCAAGAGCGAGGAAGAGAAGCTCAAGTACAAAAACATTGCCGATGAAAAGCATAGGGGCATCGGCCAAGCAGAAGTCTCCATCAACGGCCTCAATCAAGAAATCACTCAGCTATCGGCCAAGAAAGAAGAGCTATTAGCTGAGTTACAAAAGGTCGAGGAGGCTCTGACTGCAGCCAACCAACAGAAAACTCAATTGTCCGATACTATCAGGGTTCTGCGACAAAAACGAGGACCAGAATGCCCGACAAGCCATCCTGTGGAAGAAGAAGATCAAGCCGGTCGAGGGCTCCGCTGATGCCGATGCTAAAGAGATGGATGAAATAGAACAAATCCGCCTGCGTGCGATATCAGCTATCCACTCCTTGCTGTAATTTGTTTGTTGTATCGGCAAGAATGTAACTCTGATACTTGATTTTGGGTCTTGTAATATAATGTTTACACGTTTTTACCGATGTATTATAATTTCTCTCTCATCGGCATCCAAACGAGCATGTTATGCGTCCACCCATATGCTGGGGTAATACCTCTTTAAATATTTGTCGTTGATCGCTCTGGAGAACGCAACTCCTTCGATAGTTTCCAAAATATAAGCATTACCAGGAGCAGACTGTTTTACCCGATAAGGACCCTCCCAATTAGGAGACCACTTCCCAAACTAAGAGCTCTTGGTCCCGATCGGTAAAATCACCTTCCATACCAGATCGCCATCGGCAAACTCCTTTGCCTTTACTTTCTTGTCATACCATCTGGCAACCCTCTTCTTATTCTCTTCAATGCTAATCAATGCCCTCAACCGATGACCTGCCAAATCTTCTAACTCATCTTTCATCAGAGTAGTGTAATCATCGGTCGTTAGTTGATCTTGAAAAGATAATCGCCTAGAACCAGTTTTGATTTCCCAAGGCAGGACAGCATCGTGTCCATAGACCAACTGATACGGCGAAACCTTGGTTGCACCATGACAAGCCATCTGATATGACCATAAGGCTTCGTTTAGCACCACATGCCACCTTCTAGGGTTCTCTTCAATCTTGCGCTTAATAAGCTTGATAACCCCTTTATTAGTAGCCTCAGCCTGACCATTAGCCTGGGCATAATAAGGAGAAGAGTTTAACACCTTGAAACCCATGCTAGCAGCAAACTCATCAAACTCTCCCGATGTGAACATGGTTCCCTGATCGGTAGTAATAGTCTGAGGAATACCAAATCGGTAAACAATGTGCTCTTTAACGAAATCCACCATGTTCACCGATGTCACCTTCTTCAAAGGAATTGCTTCAACCCATTTAGTAAAGTAATCGGTAGCAACAAGTATGAACTTGTGCCCTTTACCCGATGGCGGATAAATCTGGCCGATGAGATCAATAGCCCATCCTCTGAACGGCCAAGGCTTGATTATAGGATTCATCACCGATGTAGGCGCCCTTTGCACATTACCAAACTTCTGACAGTCCTGGCACCCTTTGAAATAGTTGAAGTAATCTTCAAGGATTGTCGGCCAATAATATCCATTCCGCCTAATCATCCACTTCATTTTGAATGCGGATTGATGCGCTCCACATACACCTTCATGGATCTCACCCATCAACTCTTTTGATTCCTCTTTGCCGAGACATCTAAGCAAAACTCCATCAATCGTCCGATAATACAACTCATCGTCGAGGAGCACATATTTAGTAACCTGGAACCTTAGACGCCTCTCAACTTTCCTAGATGGATCCCTCAAGTAATCGGCAATCCCCTTTTTCCAGTCATCGGCAACCGTTACCGATGTCGTGACTTCTTGAATCGGTTGATACCCTGAGGCATTCTGTGCTAACCGATTGGCCTCTTCATTATGCAACCTTGGAATGTGCTCAAGGCGATACTCTTTGAACTCCCTTAACAACTGCAAACACCGCTCATGGGCAGCAATCAAAACTTCGCTTCGGCATTCATATGTCCCGATCAATTGGTTAATTACCAACATAGAATCACCGAAGATTTCAACAGCATCGGCACGCACTTCCCTGAGTAATTCTAACCCTTTAAGTAAAGCTTGGTACTCAGCCTGATTGTTTGTTGAAGTAGCGACAATCGGCAGCGAAATCTCATACTTCTGTCCTCGGGGTGAAATCAAGAGAATACCGATACCTGCTCCATCTTTGCACGTAGACCCATCAAAGAATAAAATCCAAGGAGCAATTTCAACAGAGCTCACCATATTACAATGCTGAGTAACAAAATTGGCCATTACTTGACCCTTAACAGCCTTAGCCGATTCATACCTTAGGTCAAACTCTGACAGTGCCAAAATCCACTTACCGATCCGTCCACTCAAAATCGGCATTGACAGCATATACTTGATCACATCATCTTTGCAGACAACAGTGCATTCAGCCGACAGTAGATAATGCCTCAATTTAATGCAAGAGAAATATAAACATAAGCACAATCTCTCTATGGCCGAATACCTGGTTTTAGCATCCACCAACCTTCTGCTCAGGTAATATATTACACGTTCCTTCCCTTCAAACTCTTGAATTAAGGCTGATCCGATAACACCATCATCGGCAGACAAATATAACCTGAAAGGCTTCCCATGTTGAGGCAGAACCAAGACTGGAGGATTTACTAAGTATTTCTTAATCTCTTCTAAGGCTGACTGCTGCTCCGCTTTCCATGTAAATTCTTGATCGGCTTTCAACTTTAATAGGGGACTAAAAGATTTAATCTTACCAGATAGGTTGGATATAAACCTCCTAATGAAATTAATCTTGCCGATCAAGGACTGCAACTCAGTCTTGTTTGTAGGAGCAACCACCTTGTTAATTGCATCAATAGACTTTCTACCGATTTCAATGCCTCTCTGATGCACCATGAAACCCAGAAACTGCCCTGCCGATACGCCAAATGCGCACTTGTTAGGATTCATCTTTAACCCATGCTCCCTTGTGCACTCCAATATTTTCCGCAAATCGGAAAGATGCTTCTTGAAACCTCCAGACTTAACCACCACGTCGTCAATGTAGATTTCAACTATTGTGCCGATATACTTATGGAAGATAAAATTCATTGCTCTCTGATAAGTAGCACCGGCATTCTTCAAGCCAAAAGTCATGACTACCCACTCAAATAAGCCAACGTGACCTGGGCATCGGAAAGCAGTCTTGGATATGTCTTCTTCAGCCATGAATATTTGATTATACCCAGCATTACCATCCATGAAGCTAATAATCTGATGTCCAGCAGCAACATCGATCAGCAGATCGGCAACGGGCATCGGGTAGCCATCCATCGGCGTAGCCTTGTTAGGATTCCTGAAATCAATGCAAACACGAAGTTTTCCATTCTTTTTATACACAGGAACCACATTAGAAATCCAATCGGCATAGCGGCATTGCCGAATAAATCCAGCTTCGATTAACTTTGTAATCTCAGCCTTGATGTCAGGTAAAATAGTAGGATTGCATCGGCGCGCAGGATGCCGATGTGGCTGGAAACCAGACTTGATGGGTAACCGATGTTCAACTATTGATCGGTCTAAACCAGGCATCTCTGTATAATCCCAAGCAAAACAATCTTTATTCTCTTTTAATAAATCGGTTAACTACTGCTTACATTGGGAATCTAACTTAGCACTAATAAAAGTAGGTCTAGGTTTACTACCATCGCCGATGTCAATTTCAAGCAAGTCATCGGCAGACGTAAAGCCCTGACCCAATTTTCTGTCATCGGCGAACTGATCCATTAAAACTCTTCCTCAGGACCGACTGCTTGGATCGGTTTGATACGGTAATCGGCAACCTTGAGGAAGTCTTTGTCCCAGGCTTCGCCAGATATGCACCTGGTATGCACGTACGTTTCCGATTCTGCCGATGCGATAGTAGACGGGGCCTCACTCCGGACGACTTCAATCCTGTCTCCGATCCACTGTACCAAACTCTGATGCATAGTAGAAGGAATACAGCAATTGGTGTGGATCCAATCCCTTCCGAGGAGCAAGTTATAAGTGCCTTTGCCACTGATTACAAAGAACGTTGTCGGCAAAGTCTTGCTACCAATAGTTAGGTCAACACATATGGCCCCCATAGCGGTCGACACATTGCCTTCGAAGTCCTTGAGCTTCATGTCGGTCTTGACCAAATCCTGGTCGCCTTTCCAAGCTTTCTGAACACGACATATGGCATTATATTGATCGACGCGCCACCATCTACCAGCATCTTGGTCATCGGCTGACCATCCACTTTGCCCTTAAAAAACAGAGCTCTTAAGTGCTGCCTCTCATCATCGGTAGGTTTTTCAAAGATAGCCGTCATCGGATCCAGCACCAATTGCGCCATATCGGAAGTCTCTTCATCATCACTGACG
Organism: Microstegium vimineum; assembly: GCA_022036555.1. Lineage (NCBI taxonomy): Eukaryota > Viridiplantae > Streptophyta > Magnoliopsida > Poales > Poaceae > Microstegium > Microstegium vimineum. The sequence goes on along the minus strand of CM039123.1, from coordinate 12,723,509 downwards.
GGTGCCATGAACTCCATCGGCAACATGACGACCATATTGATATCTGCCAATGGATCCCGGTCCTTGCGCTTTGGCCTCCACTGCTTCTCCCTTGAGGTTCTGCAACGTCATACAGGTCATCGCGGCGTTGGCGCTGAATCCTTCTCTTCTGGGTCTTGGTCAGACCCTTAGGGCACCACGGAGGAAGCTTAGTCTTCCAGATAGGTTGGTGCTGCTTTCCACCGCTTACATCGGCACTTCTTCCAATATTGGGATCTCTGGAGAATACCTCTCCGTCGGGTACTCTTGCATTGGCCACATCTTCCAGCTCCCCTTGATCAACACGTCGGCCAAGCCTGTCATGGGCACTGAGCTTGCCCCCCAGTCGGTCATGTGCCGATCTATTCTCTCTAAGCGGCTTAGCGTACTTGGGTGCCTGATCATCAGAACAAGGTCTCTTACCTGACCGATCGGCAGCGTAATACCCATTGCACTCTAGACAGTTATCGGCAGTAGGCAGCTTGATGCCTTCTTCCCAACAGTGAACGAAGAAGGGACACTTCCAATGGTCTTTATGCCGAAGCCATTCCCGATGCTCCTCTTCTTCTTGCCGATATCGTTCTCCACGTGATTGCCGATGGTCTCGCCTTGGCTGCTTGTGTGTAATTACAACCCCAGGAGCTCTGTTGGCACTGCTACCTTCATCGGCGACCTTCTTACTCCTCCTGTCATCGGCAAACCTTCTCGCATCGCCCTCAGGTACTTGGTGGTTAGGATCTACCGATGAGTTCTTCCTGGCAGCTTCCGATGTCAGCACTCTAGTCTTTTCACTGATTTCCACCATATTGTTTGGGAACGGGTGCTGATCTATCGTCATCGGTTTCTGGACTTTAGAATTTTCAAACTTAATACGCCCAGATTCAATCTCTGACTGCAACTGCTTCCTGAATACTTTGCAGTCATTGGTACTGTGTGAGGTTGCATTATGCCACTTGCAGTACCTAATCTTCTTGAGCTCTTCAGCCGATGGGATTACTTGGTTGGGCGCCAACTTGATTCGCCCTTCTTGCAGCAATAAGTCAAACATCCTATCGGCCTTGGTGATGTCGAAGGTGAACCTCTCGGTCTCTTTTTGGCCAAACGGACAAGACACAGGCTTCTTATCCTTCACCCATTCAGCCGTGTCGATGCTCAGCTCTTCATCCGATCCAGACTCTTCTTCTTTCCCGATGAAGGTCACCTTCTTGTTCCAAGTCTTCCTGGGTTCAAAGGCTTTGATGTCTTGATCGGCAATCCTTTGTACTAGATGACTTAGGCTTTCGAACTCCTGGGACGCATACATGTCCTTGATGTGCGGCAGTAATCCTTGGAAGGCCAAATCTGCCAGTTGCCAATCATCAAGCACCAGACTGTAGCACTTGTTCTTCACGTCCCGTAGCCTTTGCACAAAGCTTTCTACCGATTCGTCGTTGCGCTGCCTCATTTTGACCAAATCGGTAAGCTTTTTCTCATGTATGCCAGGGAAGAAGTATTTGTGAAATGCCTCTCTAGATCGGCCCATGTAATTATAGAATTTAGAGGCAACAATATGAACCATGTGAATGCCGATCCAGACAATGACGAAGAGAACAATCTCACCCTTAACTCCTCCCTACTGGTAGCTTCCCCGCACTGGATAATGAAGCGGTCGATGTGCTCCATTGTTGACGTGTCGTCTTGGTCGGAGAACTTGGTAAAATCGGGCACCTTGTACCGATTTGGAAGAGGAATCAAGTCATATGCAGGAGGATATGGAGTCCGATAAGAGTGCGTGTTGACCTTGGGCTTGATGTCAAATTGTTCTTTCATGACTTCAGCAATCTTACCGACCCAGTATGCATCCTGCTCTTGCCGACTCATTGGCTGGTTGTTGACTGGTGGAGCCGGCTGATGCGTCTCTTGAAGATGATGCGGAGTAGTCACGGGCGCAGCACCAGTCATCTGAACACTATGCATCGGTCGACTTACCGATGGATAGTTTTGCACACTTGGCGGATTAGGCTGATTCCCTGCATTCATCGGTTGCTGTACCGATGGTCCGCTCTGAGCATGCACTGGGCCTCCATAACGATACATTGACACGCCAGGCTGCTGAGCCGGCGGCTGGTTGACCCATCCAGTATTATAAAGCATCGGCATATGACTTACCGATGGATGATAGCTGACCAAAGCGTGTGGCTCTTGTATTCTGGAGCAATCAATCACCAGATTACCTTGGGGAACTGGCACTCCAGCTTGAGAATTTGCCACCAGAGTTTGACTGCTAGCCGTCACAATGTGTTGCATCGGCACAGAGCTTGCCGATGGTGGCATCAGAGGTACTTTAGGGATTACTTGAAGATCATCTGATAGCACTTGTACAGTCGGAGCAGGCGCAGAGTTGTGCATCATAGGGGCCATCGACTATGACTGCGTTGCCGACGCCGTAGAGTTCCTCCAAGCTGAACTATCTCCCTGCACCAGATTAGAACCAGCATATAGATTTGGAGGCATACCGTATCCCCACCAGTTAGCAGGGGCTGGTCCTAAAATTGCCGACGGCGCTAGATCTGTGTTGAGCTTGGTGACGCCGCCAGGGTTCGGTCTTGGCGATGTAGCCACATCGGCAGACGGTTCCACAGGAGTGGAAGAAGCCATTGGGGCTGCCGATGGACTTGTAGATGCCAATCCAGGTTGATGATACGCTGGACCGACATATCGCGGTGCATGTCCTTCCTTGAATGGTTGTGTAACGGCATTGTAGACAGTATTGGACAGCACGTTGGAGTGGCTAATTAATGCTTGAGTTACAGCAGCATTAACCATCTCATATAGCTTACCAGGATTGGCGTCGTACGTGACCTGCCGTGGCAACGGCGGATCTTGCTTCTGGATTGCTTCGCCGCTCCTGCTGAGGCTGAAGGACTTCAGATATAATTGTTTGTACTCCTCCATAGCCCGCTCCATGGCCTGCTTCTGATCATCTTTCAAATCGGCCTCGGAGACTTCAATGACATTCCTCTGGTTAACGTCGGCGTGATCACCCATAATAGATGTGTAGATTTGTATAATCGCGTCCCACTGGGCGTGCCAAAAGAGGTGTTGACACAAAAAGCGTCAGGATTTGCGAACACCTCGGGCTATTACCCAAAGCTCGGTATTCCGGAGGCGTGCCAGTCGATTTGACCAGTTAATCGACAAGGACGATAACTAGAACAAGATCCAATCCAGACAACAGCGATGCGCCCGGATGCTGGGATTGAGGCTTGATCAGGATAACTAGAGCAGAGCTGAACGAGGCAACAGCGATGCACCCGGATGCCAAGGCTCAGAGGTACTCCCACGCGGAACTTGCAAGGATTTGACGGAGATCAAGGTGATGCAGCCCGTCGAAGCTTGAAGAACTCGTTAAAGACTATAATTAATGCAAAAAGGGTAAATTGCGATAAAAAGTAGAATAAGAGTAAAATTGATTTGTTTGATATTGGATTGATTGTTCTTTTCGTAGCCCTCGGGCACATATTTATACTCCCGCATGGAGAGTTGTACAAAGACACGACACGTATCCTTCCTAAAACAAACTCCTAATTTTAAGGAAACTGACTCGCGCAGGAGCCTTCCTTCTTTGACCACCGGTAGCCTTCTGCTGACATCAAATGCTAAGTTATGATGTACTCATCGGCACCTCAAGCCCATCGGCATCGGCAATACTTCCCGATCAGCGACCTTGTACTAGTAACTATCTTCACCAATCAATCCCTATCGGCAATCGGCAAGCACTCTTCATCGGCAATCGGCAATGACCCTTCATCGGCAATCAGCAATGTCTCCTCATCGGCAATCGGCAATGTCTCCTCATCGGCAATCAGCATCAGCAAGACTTCACCGATTAAACTTTGTCGGCAAAGATCATCCAGCCTCCATCGGTAGCACACTTGGTCTTTCCGCAGCACCCTCATCGACAATGTTGACTCATGATTTCCCGATGCCGATAGAAAACAACTGTTGACCAGTCAATCCTTAACTCATTTGACACGTGCTAAAAAACAGTGTCAACAGATTGACATAGAAGATGACAAAGATCAAGTGCTTAACTCACCTAATGTGCAAGCTAGTGGTTCTCAAGTGAGAGATCAACAAGTTGCTAGTTCATCTCAACCAAGCTCAAGCAATCAAGTTCCTATCCTTCAACCAACCAACATTGCAAGAGATCACCCCATTGACCAAATAGTTGGTGATATTACAAGTGGTGTTCAAACAAGATCAAGATTGACATCCTTTTGTGAACACTATTCCTTTATGTCATCCATAGAGCCCATAAAGATTGAAGAGGCCTTACAAGATGTTGATTGGATCAATGCTATGCATGAAGAACTCAACAATTTCACTAGAAACCAAGTTTGGGAACTAGTTGAAAGACCCAAGAACTACAATGTGATTGGCACAAGATGGGTAAATAGAAACAAACAAGATCAAGATGGTATAGTTGTGAGAAACAAAGCAAGATTGGTAGCTCAAGGTTACACTCAAGTTGAAGGTCTTGACTTTGGAGAAACTTATGCACCGGTTGCAAGATTAGAGGCAATAAGAATTATATTGGCCTATGCATGTGCACACAACATCAAGCTATACCAAATGGATGTGAAGAGTGCATTCTTGAATGGATACATCAATGAGCTAGTATATGTTGAGCAACCTCCCAGTTTTGAAGATATTAAGAAACCCAACCATGTGTACAAGTTGAGGAAGGCTTTATATAGCTTGAAGCAAGCACCTATAGCATGGTATAAAAGATTAAGGGATTTCCTCTTATCAAAAGGGTTTATCATGGGGAAGGTTGATAGTACTCTCTTCACCAAGAAGCTTGGCAAGGATCTATTTGTGCTTCAAATCTATGTGGATAACATCATATTCGGTTCAACCAACCAAGAATTTTGTGAAGAGTTTGGCAATATGATGGCAAAAGAGTTTGAGATGTCCATGCTTGGTGAACTTAGCTACTTCCTTAGTCTTCAAGTCAAGCAAATGAAGAATGACACCTTTGTGAGTCAAGGCAAGTATATCAAGGATATGATGAAGAAATTTGGCCTAGAAGATTCAAAAGGCATTAGCACTCCCATGGACACTAATGGATACTTGGATAGTGATGCTAGTGGAAATATGGTGGATCAAAAGTTATATCGGTCTATGATTGGAAGCCTACTCTATGTGACCGCTTCAAGGCCGGATGTCATGTTTAGTGTATGCATGTGTGCAAGATTCCAAGCCTCACCAAGAGAAAGTCATTTGGAGGCTACAAAGAGGGTATTGAGGTACTTAAAGCATACACAAGATGTTGGATTGTGGTATTGTTGGTATTTCTTATGACTATTGGATAAATCCGCAAGCGCACAGATTATACTGATGTAGCACTTCACCGGGAGTATTCCAGGTATCGTATTTTCCTCAGGGAACGATAGTGATCTAACTAGGATTAAAGATATGTCCTATGATGGATCAAGGGAGACTATGATAACTGGGTTGAGAGGTTCGATATAGCAAAGATATCTAACAAGGTATAGCTGGTTATACTGGCTTTATCAGCCCTTCTCTTGCAGGAGGCGATGGGATAGATCAGTAAGAGATATAACTCCGACCGGACCGCGCCATCATGTTGTATTGAGGCCCTACCTTTTAAGAACTTATCTGACACGTGTGGTGGAATACAAAGGCTAGATAGAGCTGTCACTTTCTACTAGCATCCACGAACAATCCACGCAATAAGCGGTTTACAAAGGTAAGATCTAGTCTAGACACCACGTCTACACTATTCTTACTACTTTAACTCAAGCTTTAAGGTTAAAGCACTCTACTTAAAGTAAAGCGATGAACAAGCAGGAAAAGGTGTATAACAGCTAACCCAGACTTAGAATATCAAATACTATAAAGAACTCGGAAGAAGTCACTTACAAGAGCTAAACTTACAAGAGACTCGCATCCGTTGAGGAAGAACTCCGGAGAAGATTCCTGACAAGCCCGGGGGTTTCTCCAGAAGACCTTCCTCACACTCCTCCAACTAACATAGCACTACTAGAGAGCTCCGCTAAGAGACTAAGGAGTAGTGTTTCTCAAATGAGGCATGAAATGAATAGGGAGCTCTAGGGGTCTATTTATAGCTAGAGGTGGAGTACGGGCTACTCCAGTGCCACGTCAGCGATCCGCGCCACCTCCATCAGCCACCGTAGGATCAAACCGTCCTTGCAACCGCCTTAGATCAATGGGGGAGATCAAGTGAGTGCATGGAGGCATGCAGGGAGTCGGTGGGGAGGTCGGTGCACCTTTTGGGCACCTGACCTGGATCGGCCGATCCCAATGGCAGGTGGGCCCTGCTACTTTAACCTCAGGAGGTGTCCCCACAGCACAGGGGACATGTGGGTGGCCTGTGGGCCCATACTTGGGATCGACCGATCCCAAGTATTGGCCTTTGGCCTCCATCTTTCGTGTGGAGCATGGCCCACATGTCATAGGCACCTTGGCAATAGTTTTGTATTTTTCCGAGATAGTTTGTGGGCCCATGTATCCTCGTGCTTTGATCTAGAACCCTTGAGAAGAAGCACAGAGGAGATCCAAGGGTGGATCTTCACTCTAGAGGGTGTGCTTGGATCATGGACACATGGGAGGCCTTGGTGGTCCCTTAGTGGGGTTGGCCGACCCCCCTAAGTGGGCCCACAGGCTCCTAAGTGTCCCTATTTACTGTTACCTGCATAGAACATACTCAAGGTACATGTGGAACCAATTATTGATAAAATGCTCTAGCTATGTTACTATACTCTTGAATCCAAGGTTGTCGACGGTATTTTGAGGGTGTAAAACCATGGTGTAATTACCGTCAACAGGTATCCCAAGGGGTCTAACTTTGAGTTGATTGGATATTCGGACTCCGACTATGCGGGATGCAAGGTTGATAGAAAAAACACATCGGGCACATGTCAAATGCTCGGCATGTCACTTGTATCTTGGTCATCAAATAAGCAAAATAGTGTGGCACTCTCTACCGTCGAAGCCGAATACATAAGTGCGGGTAGTTGTTGTGCTCAATTGCTTTGGATGAAAGCAACTTTGGATGACTTTGGAATCAAATTCAAGCAAGTGTCATTGCTATGTGACAATGAAAGTGCGGTGAAGCTAACCAACAATCATGTCCAACATTCAAGAACCAAGCACATTGACATAAGGCACCACTTCATAAGGGATCATCAACAAAAGGGTGATATCACAATTACAAGTGTTGGCACCGATGATCAACTTGCCGATATATTCACCAAGCCACTTGATGAGAAGAGGTTTTGCAAGCTAAGAAATGAGTTGAACATTCTTGATTATTCAAACATATGTTGATGCACCCCACATATATGACATGCCTCTCCTTCGAGCAAAGCAAGGTAAAAGTTGATTGACATGTCATCCATACCTTATTAGGACTTGTTAGTGCATCTAGACATCAAGTCATTAGGCTCATTCATGAAAATCAAAAGATTTTTGATGCTTATATGGTACCACTATTGCTTCTATGCTTGACTTGATCTAGTGGTAGCATATGACATGTTTATAGGCTTGCAATCCTAGTGTTTGACCTAGAATATGAACTTCAAATGTTTAGCTCAACATGGACAAGATAACCATTCTAGGATGTGTGAACAAGCTTGTCCATGGTTTAAACCGAGTTAAATAATTTGGGGCAAGTAATCTAGATTGAACCATGCCTAAGCTTCTCTCCAATAATCAACATTTTTTGATAATAGATGACAAAGGGGGAGAGAATCTGGGGGAGAAGTAAGTAGTAAGAAATATTGAAAAAATTTAAAAAATATAAGCACACAAGTAGGGGGAGCAAGCCTATGAATCAAGTTGTTGCATATCCTTGCGCATTCATAAGTGCTTGCTTGCATATGTACTTATTTTCATGACATGCTTGTGTAGTGAATGCTAGAAACTTAAATGTCTTGATGCTTGAAGTACTAGCATGCTTAGGTTTTAGCCTAATTCTTCTTGTGAACTTAATCTTTCCAAGTGGTATTTCAAGCTTGCTCTCAAGTGGTTTCTAGGCATTCATGGTGCTAAGGATGGTATAATATGGCACTCTGATTGGTATCACGCTTCAAAGGTCCATCTCTTATACCTTAGCATCATTTGGTAGCATTCACTGTCCCACAATTCCTATTCATGCATATGTGATCAAAATGAACCAAACTCATATATCACATATGTAGGGGGAGCTAATACTACCAAAGTGGAAATTTTCATTATATATATATATATATATATATATATATATTTGTGAAAGGTTGTCGTCAATTACCAAAAAGGGGGAGATTGAAAGCCCAAGTTTGGTTTTGGTTAATTGATGACACCTATGGACTAACCCTAGTGCTAAGTGCATGCTCTAGCTAGGGTGATCCACCTTGATACATGAAGCTAAAGTATGACAACGGTGCATTGAACAAGTGCTTCATGGACTAAGGAAAAGAAGAAAGAGAAAAACAAAAATGGTCTCAAGGCAAAGGTATATCATAGGGCCATTTTTGGTTTAGTGATCAAGACACTATAGAGAGTGTGATCACCTTTAGGATAGATAGCCGTACTATCAAGAAGGGAAAACTCGTTTCGATTGCGGTTATCATGTGCCACTAGGTTTGCATTGCATTCATATAAAATGAACCTACGTGACATAAAATGTGAAACAAATCCAAGAAAATATTATGTGAAGGCTAACATGTGAACACAAGGACTGGATCATATCATGTTGGCATATGGAAGCTTGGAGAAGAAGAAGCAACTCATTTGGACTTGAGACAATGGTCCGGACGCAAGGTCCAGACGCTAGGGATGCTCGGTCCGGACTAACGCAGATGCGTCCGGTAGCATACCCTAGCCTCAGTTGGCAGCGCACAAGACCACCGGACGCTATTGTGCGTCCGGACACAGGACTCCAGTCATGAGTCCGGAGCCACGGAGCTCTCTGTTCCCCTCTGGTGGATTTATCCGGACGCTAAGCTTAGTCCGGACCATGGACTCCGGACGTGCGTCCGGGGGTTTTGAGCTCTCGGGGAGCTCTCTGCTGGACTCCGGACCCAAGGCAATGAAGGTCCGGACGCGTCCTGTTCCCCACGCCGGAGGCCACGTGGCGGCTCTCAGTGAAGGCACGAATGGCAGAATTCAAACTTCAGAGTGACCAGACGCACCCGCAATGGTCCGGATCCCCATGCAGGCAGCGTCCGGAGTGACGCAGACAGAAGCTCGGCTGCTCGGATTGTGAAGGGTCCAGACGCTATCAATGGTCCGGACCCCAAGTGAAACAGCGTCCGGAGCTACGCAGACAGTGGAGAAAAGAGGAGAAAATGGCTAGTCTTTTGGAGGTGGCTATTTATATGTTTTGGCCGGCTCCTAGGGCTCTCTCTTGCACCTCCCATTCATTCCAACACTTTGTGCTTGCTTGAGATAGCTCCCAACTCACTCTCTTCACTCTTGATTGCATACTTGTGAGAGTTGGAGTGATCCAAGTGCTTTGATCATTGCATTGCATCTTAGTGGCACTTGGTCATCGTCATCGCCGCAGGATTTCTTGTTATTCTTGGTGTTTGCCAACACCTAGACAACTTGGTGATTGTGGAGAAGCTTTAGCGCGTGTTGGTGATTGTTCGCGTTCGGCTTCCTCGGCTTGTGAGAGGGCTTGTAGCCACCTCGGCGGAGCGCCAAAGGGTAACTCTAGTGGATTGCTTGTGTCATTGAGTTACTCTCATTTGGGTGGTTTCTTGTGGCGCCCGGGTAGTGGGCTTGGCTTGTGAATTGCCAATTAGCCACCGAAACACTATTTGAGTAGTCGACACAACGGGGACTAGCTTGGTGGCAACCAAGTGAACCTCGGGAGAAAAATCGATTGTCATCTTGTCTCCCGGCTACTCATTGGTATTCTTGTGATTGGTTCTCTACATTGACATCCATACATTACAAGGCATCGGTATAACAATCATCACCTCTCTTGTATTTAACTCTTCATATCTAGCCTAGCTAGCTTGCTAGTTAGTTCTTGTTTAGTTGTTCTAGCTTGCTTGAGCTAAGTGCCTTAGGTTCTTGCTATTGTGTATAGGCACTTAGTTAACTAGAATTGCTTGGATAGGTGGCTTCGCTCCCCTAGTAGAGCTAGAGCAAAAAGCTTCGCTTAAGTGTTTTTCTAACCTTTGCTCTAGTGGTTTGTAGAATTTTTATAGGCTATTCACCCCCCCTCTAGCCATCTAGGACCTTTCAGCGGGAAACGGGGAGTTCAAACAGAGGGGTGACCGGACGCGCGTGTGTTGGTCCGGACGGCGCCTTGCGCGCGTCCGGAGGCAGCGTCCAAAGTATTGAGCAGAGTCGTTGGTGCTTGGTCTGTGAAGGGTCCGGACGCGGCTTTTGGTCTGGACCCCCTGTGTTGTGCGCGTCCGGAGCACGCGCAGAGGCTGTGTTTGAGGGGCAAAACGGCTAGTTCCTTGGGGGAGCTCTTTATATGTGTTTGGATGACCCTTGGGGCATTCTCTTGCACTCCTACATCACTCATACACTTGTGCTTGCTTGAGATTGCTCCACCCACTCATCCTCTTGACATAATTGACATATTCATGAGAGATTGAGTGAATCCAAGTGCATTGCTTGATTGATTGCATACTAGTGGCACTTGGTGATCGTCGTCTTCATGAAAGCTCTTGTTGTTCTTGGAGGTTGCCACCTCCTAGACGGCTTGGTGTGACGAGGATCGTTGAGCGGAGGAAGGTGTTTGTCTCCGGCTCTGATCGATGGCTTGTGAGAGGTTCTTGAACCTTCCCTGTGGGAGTTCGCAAAAGGTATCTCTAGTGGATTGTTCGTAGCTTGTGGATCCCTATCTTGTGTTGGTTTTGCGGCACCCGGTGACGGGTTTGGCGTGTGATGCCAATTAGCGCGTGAACCTCCAAGTAGGTGTATCGCTACAACGAAGACTAACTTGTTGGCAAACAAGTGAACCTCGGTAAAAAATATTGTGTCTCATTTTCTCTCTACCGAGGATTTTTATTGTGATTGATTGGTTATCTCATTGGTATTCTCTTCGCGGCGGTATAACCTTCCTAACTCTAACTTTGCACTTCATTCTTTACATTCTTACAAAGTAAAGTAGCTCTTTAGTCTTGTGTAGTCTTGTTTAGAGCATTCTAGGTTGCTAGTTAGTTTGTATGCTTTAGTAACTATCTTGCTAGTAACTAGAATTGGTATGTGGCTTGCCGACCCTTAGAACTAGTGAAACTTGCTTACGCCGTGTGTTATTCTAACAAGTTTGTCTAAGTATTGTTGTAGAATTTTTAATAGGCTATTCAAACCCTCCCTCCATCTAGCCATATCTAGACCTTTCACTAGGCTAATGGATCACCATATCAAACACACCCTACAAGTACTCGTTGTCCACTATCGACTTAAAGCGTCCTCCAACAGAACTCCTTCAATGAAAAATCACTACCGGACTGGACCATTATCTAGTTGCTCGCAAACACCAAAAGCAATAAACCTTAACTCTTACATAAACTAATCCCAAGACAAAACCAAAGAGATGCACACAAAATCATTGTTCCAACTACATAAATATGTTTAGAAGAGCAGGTAGCCAGTGGAATGAATTCTACATGCGCAGTGATGATCACCAGATCAGTCGCTGGTACACCTCGTTTACTCCCCCTGTCCTAACATTAAACTTTTAAATTTATAGAAATAATATCTATATAACTAAAAAAATTAAATGTAGTATCAAGATCATGAATATATTTCTCGATGGCTTTCATAAAACTACATAATATTGTACTCTATCTGTCTAAATTATAAATCTTTTTTTTTTTTTTAGTATTTTGACTTTTGCTAGACACCTCGATATTACGATATGTCTAGATAAGTATTATGTATCTAATAAAAAAACTAAAACGTCCTATAAATTGAAAGAGTGGGTAGATTTTAGTGCATTTTCCTAACTTTAGTTAGGTTAGAACCACCCCACCCGCAAAGATCAGCTAATTGAAGATGTTGAGTTCGGTAGCTTTTAAAAGAACTAGGGAATGAGAGAGAACCTAAAATGACTAGATGAGGCTCTAGACTACCAGAAATAGCAACAGTCTCTTTCAAGAAAAGCAACAATCAAGGTCCTACAGTGAACAATGATACTACCTCCGTCCAGGGACCGAGCCAGAAAAAAAATATAGCTGGGACGAGTTATAACGAGAACATAAACCAAAATGCATATGGCACCGTATTCACGCACTAGAATCATCCAGATCATAGCAAAGACCCAATCTTCCTGGGCTGAACAATGCAAAGAAAAGGCTCAATCTAACTCTAGGTTCTAGCACCGTAACATTGCCTGCTCGTGCTCGCCGCTCCAACCGCTCATCACTGTCGGTGCCAGCCAGGGAAGGAGGGGTCTGGGAGTACGGGGTGAGCTCGCCGGTATCTGGGGCGGCCGCCCCACCCTGCCGCTAGGGTGGCTACGCCACTGTCTCCGTCCCCAAAAGAATACAATTCCTGCTGCTCGCTTTTCGAGAAGTCAAACTAGAATATATTTTCTTAATAAAATTATTTAGAGACATAAATATTAATAGTATTTAATATAAAGATGATCAGATATGAGCAATTTTGACCGGCACGATTCCCACAATTACATTCTTTTAGGGACGGAGATCGGTGTAGAACGTATACTACAGCAGCCAACAGAAATATAGAAATGAGCCATATCTAAATGACTTCATAAAACGTTAGAGCCAGATCCAAAGCGGAGCAGCAGGAAGATTTTCTGAAGTGATTGGTGTATGAGATGTTAGAGTAATAGGAATAATATCATATTGTCTAGTCATATGAGGTGTTAGTCTTATGTACCCTATATAATCAGCCCATGAAGCCCAATACAATATATCCAATATTTCATCAATTGTATTCTCCTTCATGGTATCTTTAGTCTAGGTTTATATCATAACCCTAGCCGCCGCCGCTTCCGCCGCGCGCCTCCGGGGAGGGATCGATCTCCGCCGCGGGCAGCGCTCTTATTTAGGCGCCCGATCCTATTGATCTGGCTGTCATCATCGTCATCACGCAGCAAATCGGGATCTTCCCTTGTCGTCGGGTTGTCGTCGCTTCGTCCCGAGACTCATCGTCGGACTGTCCCGCCTTGTCCCCGTACTCATCGTCGGGCCGCTGTCGCCTCATCGTCAGGTTGTCGTCGCTTTCCGAGTCTCGTTGTCGGGCTGTCGTCATCTCGTCCCCGGACTCGTCGTCGGGTTGCCATCGCCTCATCCACGGACTCATCGTCGGGCGGCCGTCGCTTCGTCCCGAGACTCCTCGTAGAGATGCCATCGCCTCGTCCCTGGACTCATCGTCGGGCCGTCGTCGCTTCGTCCCGAGACTCCTCGTAGAGATGCCATCGCCTCGTCCCCGGACTCGTCGTCGGGCCGCGGCCGCCTCGTCCCCGGACTCGTCGTTGGGTCGCGGCCGCCTCGTCCCCAACTCGTCGTCGAGTTGTCGTCGTAAACACCTTGATCTTCGTCGCATGGAGGCAGATGGATCTCACCCCATCCCGTGTCGCTGTGGTGGCGACGAGACCCAACAACACGCTTCGATCATGGGCTGTCATGGAGGCGGTCAGATCCGGTATGTCGCTGTTATTGGGCGGATCTATCCATCTCCACCATGTCGACCCCATCTGCATCGACGTCCTCGACCCTGCCCGTCCATGACACGTCGTGCGCCCCGCACGGTCTGATCGAGCCTTGGTACACCTGATCCACTGATGTTGTATCTTTTTTGTTTGTCCGATCACTGATCGGGATTGAGTCGCTCATCGCCCGTCGACCTCATGCGTACTACTCCGGTATCGTGCCGAGTCGTACATGCATCTTTTCCGAGCAACGGGGCTGCATGCTTGCTGCTATGTCGCCTCATCGGGCAGCATCGCTGCCCGTGTGTCCACTTCGTCGTTGCATCTACATCGTCGTCCCTTGTGCATCGACGTCTGTGCTACGCAATCTTTACGCGTCGTCCGTCTGCACAAGGTCGGGTCTTCGTCATCGAGCTGCCACTACCCGCGTTGTTGCTGAGCCCTACTCGCCGGCCACTCCTCGCGTCGTCGTTGAGCCAGGCACAACCACGTCATGTTACCGTGGTTGGGGCCCTCTCCCTTGTCTGCTCGGTATTGGCAACACCGACGCGTGCTTTCATCCCCGACGTGCTGCTGGGTCTGGCAAATCCAGTCAGCGCATCGGCGCACAGGTGGCTTGACTGCATCGACATCGGCATCGACCCTCCCATTCCCGTCGCGTCTGCCTCGATAGCATCCTCACCTTTCGTCTACATCTACGACGGCCCTGACTGCGTCGACTTCGGCATCGCCCCCTTCCACGACGACTGCCTCGACGTGTCTCTGTCATCACCATGACGCCCCTTGTGCGCCTACACCTACAACTCCATCGACACGGCAACCCGACCACAACTTCGTTGACCTCGGCAATTTTCCGCACGGCTTTTCCGACTACGGCTATTGCGCTCTCCCGCTCAGCTACCTCGACATCAGCACAAAGGGCTACCGCCTTGCATGAGGACGCATCGGTTTCTTCTCATACGCGACACATCGACTCTTATGACTGCGAGAGGATGTGATGTTAGCTTGTCAGCTTCTTCTTTGATCTTACCGTCTGTAGCACTCCCGCTGTGACTGCGAGGTATGTGACTGCGAAGGATGTTAGAGTAATAGGAATAGTACCATACTATCTAGCCGCATGAGGTGTTAGTCCTATGTACCCTATATAATCAGCCCATAAGGCCCAATACAATATATCCAATACAACATCAACATCAACATCAACAAAGCCTATAGTCCCAAGCAAGTTGGGGTAGGCTAGAGTTGAAACCCAACAAGATACCCAAGTCACGGTTCCGGCACTTCAATAGCTGTTGTCCAGGCAATCCTATCCAAACATAGATCTCTAGATATATCCCAAGCTTTTAAATCCCTATTCACCGTCTCCGCCCATGTCAACTTCGGTCTTCCTCTGCCTCTCCTTATATTATTAGCTTGGCTTGAGACTCCACAGCGCACTGGTGCATCTGGCGGTCTCCTCTGGACATGGTCAAACCATCTCAACCGATGTTGGACAAGCTTTTCTTCAATTGGTGCCACCCCTAGGCGATCACGTATATCATCATTCCGAACTTGATCCATTCTTGTGTGACCACAGATCTAACGCAACATGCGCATTTCTGCAACACTCATTTGTTGAACATGTCGAGCCTTTGTGGGCCAACATTCGGCTCCATACAACATCGCAGGTCTAATTGTTGTCCTATAGAACTTGCCTTTTAGCTTTTGGGGTACCCTCTTGTCACATAGAATGTCAGAAGCTTGACGCCACTTGATCCACCCTGCTTTGATTTTATGGCTAACGTCTGCATCAATATCTCCATCCCTTTGTAGCATCGATCCCAGATATCGGAAGATGTCCTTTTTAGGCACGACTTGACCTTCCAAACTCATATCTCCCTCATCCTGAGCCGTTGTGCCAAAGTCGCATTTCATATACTCGGTTTTAGTCCGACTTAGTCGGGTCTGCCGCCACAGCTCAAGTTTCCTATTTACTCCCGTCAAGCTTTCATCAACTAACACTACATCATCGGCAAAGAGCATGCACCAAGGGATGTCCCCTTGAATGTCCCTTGTAATCTCGTCCATTACCAAGGCAAAGAGATACGGGCTCAAGGCTGACCCTTGATGAAGCCCAATTCTAATCAGGAAGTAATCAGTATTACCATCGTTGGTTCGAACGCTAGTCATAACATTGTTGTACATATCCTTGATGAGAGCCACGTACTTTGTTAGGACTTTATGTATATCCAATATTCCATCAATTATATTCTTCTTTATGAGACACTAGCTTCCCAGTGGATTTCTAGTTCCATGTGAAATGTGGTTACCTTGGGAGCGCAAAACTTTCAGAGTTGAAAAAAAAAACAAAGATTATGTGATTAACAGTTTGCTGTACAATTATACAACATGAACTCTTTTGAGTCGCGAGTTTTGTGGTGGTTTGGATATGCCCTCTGATTCAAGAAAAGAACTCCTGAACCCCACTGGACCTTGAAAAGGGCAAGAGAAACCGAAAAGCCGAAAAGATTTGTAAGTTGCTCAGCAGCTACCTTTGGATCAGCATTCACAATGAAAGGCAGAGCTAGGAAAACATCCATTGTCTGGTGCTATCTTTCTAATGCTTATCTCGCTAATTGCTCGGGCCATGTGAGGGGATATATGTATTCGGTCCATTAGGTTAACTTTGGGGGCCTCAAGAATAGCCTTTGGAGGAGAAACTGCATATTGGATTGCCCAAATGGCAAGAGGCCGCATGTATACGAGGGATCTATAATGCCCATCTGTAGTCCATCCTTCTGGTGTTTGGAACCAATACCTGCAGCACCGCGGTAAACCCATGTTATATATCTCAATGATGAACATGCTTCAACAAACACGAGATAATTTAGGATGTGTTGCTCGAAAAAAGTAAAAGTGGACTGCCCTAGACAGATTTGGGAATGACATTCAATAAGCAGCACTAGAAACATCTCATTCCTCGGTTTCTAATGGAATACAGAAGCAACCAAGAAGAAAAGATATAAATGCAATGCTAAGTTAATATGAGATAAGAAATGCACTGCGAAGTCAATGTAAAAAGCTGCATCACTGCAAAATCAGAAATTGCTCAACAATGTTTGAGACAGGGCATACCCATATCCTTCTTCTGACCATCCGGCAGTAAAAATTCCTTCTGCGGTTGTAAAGCCTTGATGCTCCATTCCATGGAGCAGCATATTTGCAGCAACAGCATATGTAACACCAGTCCAGATTTCACGAGATTGCATGCATGTCTCGTCCACCTTACCCTTTGGAGTCATACCATTTACAGCTCCCATCCGTCCTCCTTTAACCTTCATCACATTGAATTCAAATATTTTCTGCAGAGCAGTTCTTATCTTGTGCTCGTCAAAAAGCGGGGGCAAGCCTGACGAAGCAGTATACCACTGTCCGGCCAGCTGATCAGCCTGAATGGATCTACTGTTGCTACTTGTGCCGCTGTCATAATTGAAATATGACCCATTCCATAACTTTGCCTCATATACTGCTTTGGCTTTTATAAACTTAAGCTTGTACTTTTCAGCAAAGTGCCGATCCCCAAGACGATGAGCCATTGTAGCTGCAGCCTGAAGTGCAGCAAGCCATAGACAACCACAGTAAGCACTGATTCCATGAACAGTCCAAGCATCATAGGTTTGGTCAGGAAATCCATCATTCTCAATGAGACCATCACCATCACGGTCAAATTGATCCATATAGTCCATAGCAGCACAGACTGCAGGCCAAACATCTCGACCGAATTGCATATCACCTGTAGCAGCGAAGTCTCTGTATATCTGGAGCACAAATTTGGGGTTTAAATCTTTCCATTTGCTTGTGTCGTGTATGTTATAAGCATTCATTTCATGCCACGGATCATGTGTTCCAAGGTCATGAGGCACAGCACCTTTAGCCTTGCGGATTCCTGATGTACCATCAGCCAAAAATTTTACTCTGCGTCGATCTTCATACAGCACAGCATTGGCAAAATCACGTTGGATACTCAACTCTATTTTTGGGAACAAATCAAGGAGAGCAAAAGATGCATAGAAATGCACATCATATGTGTTCCACATGATGTATTCCACTCCTTCAAGGTACAAAAACTTGCCAACATGTTCAGGGCCATCCTTTGAAATCAAGTAAGGAATTGGTTCTTCTGACTTGAGTCCATTGATTTGTTCTTGCATTTGTGACCCATAAACTGCTGCAAAATTTGATACGCTGTGATCATCGCCATTAGTCATGTAACCACCATGAGGTACTTGCTCCACTGTCAGGTTGACATGGCTATCTTTAACAGATCCCTGCTTGTTGTCTTTAGTGCCCCTCTTTGAGGACTTCTGCTGAATAGAACTAGGACTGTTTTTCTCATCGATTGCTGGGGGTTGACCATCTGCATGATCAGAAGGAAAAATATAAGGTTCCTTGCACTCAAAAGGAAAAGGAGTGGACATTATAAGCTAAAGGAAACTCAGATGATGGCAACTTTAGATTGTAAAACAAAAGTAAGAAGAAACTATCCCCATGGCATTCAAAAGTAATGAGACGAGTGGTGATCTGAACAAGGAACCGTAAGAAATCTACAACGTACCTGTCCAAACGGTCCCCCCAGCTACCAGAAAGTAAAGCTCATTAAAAAGAGTGAACTTATACCTGCAAGCATTTTGACACCCAAACATTCTACAGTTAAATTTCATTTACTTCTCTACAGATGAAGATGTGAACTAGTAACTTTCTTGAGGGGTAACAGCAAACTTAATATAGGAGCAGTAGAGTATATACCATTCTGGAAGTCTTTCATCCTTGAGTATGGGGTTTTGCCACTTCTCGATTTCTTCTTCCCAAAGTTTATATTCTGAGAACAAGGAAAAAGAACCCAGGAGCATAGGTCAGAATGTAGAAGACTGATAAGTAAAGTAGATCAGTAACTCAAGGGCCAATGTTGCACATTTCCCAGCAATATTACTACAATCTTGTTTTCAACATATGACTGTATTTGGAGGGCAAATATTCCATCCAATCTAAAACTAGATCAGTAACTCAAGGGCCAATGTTGCACGTTTCCCAGTAATATTACTACAATCTTATAACATAACATGTGGCAGTGTTTTTTTATAGTCCTAGCAAATATTGTAACACAAGAATTAGTTTCTGCACCATAAACTTAAATAGGCTGTACTGTTTCCTTATCACTTTTAGACTTCCCTCTTCTTTTAGGGTTTACAGCTTGGTTTGAATCTTTTCATTTATATATATAATTATCACATCACAGTAGGGCTCTCCCCAAGTGCATTTACCTAAAAAAATAGAGTAAGTCAACAAACTGACAAAAGAAAAACATACTTGTTAAGGCATCATGTACCAAATTAACAGCCGATTTCTCAGAAGTTCCATAGAATTGGGTGTACCTCCTGCAACATGAAATCACATTAATAAATTGTCCCATTACAGTTAGAATGCAATACAATGCACATTAATAACTAATTAGAAATTTTCAAGAACTTCTGAACACCAAATATTCAATTGTGCAAGAGAAGGCTGAAACAAAAAAGAAACTATTGTACTGGGTTCATTCTGATATGGTAAGTAGTTAAATGTGACTAAGTCATGTGTGTAATAGTGTAATGTGATTAGGCAACTAAATTGAAAGGCACACATCATTGCTCCTACGAGACACAGTATTTAACAAGTTGGATTTGCATCATAACAAGTCTTGTATCAATAAATAAAGATGTAAACAGAATCAAAAAGTGTTGTCTATATGACAACAAGGGGACACTAACCTGTTATATGTGCATCCCTTTTGAAACTTTACTTTAGGTGAGGACCAAGCCAGAGCAAACACAACAGTACATCTACCATGTGGCTCTACCCAAGTTGAGGCTGAGACAGCTGCACAGAGTTTCTGTCCTGGAGAAGAAGGCATACTGGAACCAGCACTGAAATTTTCCCGATCAAAGTGACCATTCTGAATGTTAAATAAAATTAAGGAATCAAAATGGGAGCATGATAATAAAGAAAGGACTGTTATACTTAAGACAATGTCATAAAACAGCCGATATGAAAAATCATATAAACCAAATGTTCAGACAAGGTAGAAGTAATTACCTGTAGCATGGTGTTCCACATTTCCTTTGCGGAAACATGGTTTTCTCCAGAAAGGCCAAACACTGGCAAGACTGTCACATTCACATTCTGAGTTTCGCAGGCAGCAACAGCAAAAGTGACAGGTGGATTATCCTTAGCTGTTCTGCAAAAATATAACAGCATGTCAGCCTCTATAACATGTCATAAAAAAGATTTACTAATTCACAATCATCAACTCGAAGAAGAGACAATCAAAACTTGCTTGTGATGCAGAAGCACTCCTGATACTCCATCTTCGGCACTGCCCATATTATAAGATTAAACTATGAGTACAAACCCAAAAAAAAGAACTGAACAAGTATAAGTTACATATACTGATCCACTTACATGAAGGGTTCATTGTAGTGGCCTCCTGAATTATGTGAAAAACCTCCAATAGAATTCTGTCATTAAGAAAATATCACTAAAGGACACTTTGAGTGAATAATAATAATAATAATAATTTAATGCACAGTGGGATTTGAATTTTTATTTTTGTATCTAGACATATCGCATATCTAGGTTCATAGCAAAAGCTATGCACCTAGAAAAGCCAAAACGACCTATAATTTGGGACAGAGGGTGGTATCTAATATCTTTTTGCAGAATAGGGTATCCTGAATTGAGCATAAAGCAATGGTGATAAACTGATAATGGACCTCTAAATGGATATATACCCTACGCACTACATCATGGTAATAAAACTGAAACAGCTTAACACAAATTTTGCATCAGATTGTGCACAAAATAAAAAAAGGGAACATAAATACACTGCACAATTTAAAAAAAAAAACTTCAGATTTGTACTTACTGCCCATGTCATTAACAGGCTTACTTTTGCACGGTCTCTCCCAGTGTTTACTAGCTGTAATTAACAACCAAATAGAAAGGCTGTCAGGTAACTTATTGGAACCAAAGGATATTTAAATATCAAAAACATCTAAAACAAACAGAAAATTCAATCGGAAGATATACTGTCATAGTGTCATTGAACTATTCATTTATTCATGAACATTGGCATCTCCAAATTTTATGTATGATGGCAATTATTTCATATTCCACTAGTTCTAAAAAGAATGATTTTACACTAAGATGATATTTCAGCGGCTTGCTAACTGGCCATATGTGATCTCCATTTTAAAGAAAATATCTTGCATAAAGATGGCCAGGAGGCTTTTCAAAATGTCTTGCTAAGAAATAAGAAACAGGAAGGTACAAAATGTAGACCTGCAACAATTTTCAGCTTAGCATAAAAGGAACTCCATTAGGCACTTACAGTATACACAAACACAGATGTTGGAAGGCTGCTATCCTTATAATCATGAGGAATGAAAGGTGATATTTGACGACATGAGATTTTAAGGTCTGGATCTGGTTCACCTGCAACAAATTAAGGAAAAACTTAGGGGTCCAAATCACTGTGCTATCAGCACACAGCCACCTTGTTGAATTACAGTGCCCTATTAAAAACAATAAAGTCTCTTGGCAGGCACAATTTATGCAATGTTACCATAGATCTACAATGGCATACCATCATAAACAGTCCATGCCCGAGGGAACAATGCATGATAGGTCGAGTGTTGACCACTCAAATTCCAGTCCCATGAAGAAATCCCGGAGTCACTATTTTTCCTGAAAATCACACAAAACATCAATTAAGGTACTTCTACAGAAGAGAGAGAGCATAAAAAGCACAAAATCTGACCATGTTGTTAATGTGATCAGCATGCCTTGTTGCACAAATATAGTACCTTACTTAACCAAAACTAAATACCATAGTTGCAATATCTATATTATCATTTACAACCTAGAGGGAGTAGGTTGACCTTCAATCGCCAAGTTGGCATAACCATAACACAATTTATGGATACAGGATGAAAATTGTTTGGTATACATAGATTTCAAGAGGTAATTATGGAAAAAAGAGAAACATGCAAATTGGGAAGGATAGGCACAAGGACATAAAGTAAACAGTAGCTAGGCAAATGTTTCTGTGCATGATTTTAACTCATAAGATGGCAAGATTTAAGCACGCATAACAGAATGGTCACTTACTTCAGACCTTCATGATGTCCAGGAGCCAAAACTGATGAGTATTTCTTATTCCCCCCATCTCGAGATACAAATATCTGGAAAAGCAGTATATTTAACTGTTCATGCATTGAACCTTAATGTGAAAAATTAATATTTATAGTAACACTAAGGCCAAAATATGGAGAGAAAAAATTGCAGCACAAGGTGTAGAATTGTAATCTACCTGAAATATAGCACAATCAATCATAAGATCTTAATTAAGTGTGTGGTGACATTAGAATAGGTACGTCTAAAGTTATTGTACCTACTAAAGAAACAAAATGCGTTATCAAAGAATGAAAGTAGGTACATGAAAGGAGCACGACCAATTTACTATATTACTATACCTATACCTACTAAAGAAATAAAACAACAACAACAACAACAACAACATAGCCTGTTAGTCCCAAGCAAGTTGGGGTAGGCTAGAGTTGAAACCCAACAAGATACCCAAGTCACGGTTCCGGCACTTCGATAGCTTCTTTCCAGGCAATCATATCCAAACATAGATCTCTAGATATATCCCAAGCTTTTAAATCCCTTTTCACCGCCTCCGCCCATGTCAACTTCGGTCTTCCTCTACCTCTCCTTGTATTATTAGCTTGGCTTGGAACTCCACAACGCACTGGTGCATCTGGCGGTCTCCTTTGGACATGGCCAAACCATCTCAACCGATGTTGGACAAGCTTTTCTTCGATTGGTGCTACCCCTAGGCGATCCCGTATATCATCATTCCGAACTCGGTCCATTCTTGGTCAAAGATATGCATATCAAGGTCAAGAAGCATAACTAGACAAAAGATGCCCCCAGCAACCATAGTTCATATATCAGTGAAAAAAGAAAGTGTCACCAGCCCACCATGAAGTGCCAACTGTAAAGATTAAGCAACCTTCCCAGACATCATAACCTTGGTTGCATGCTACCATTGAGAAAGGCAGTGTCATGCCAGATTAGCAAAGAAAATAGCATCTTATCTCGCTCCCAAAAAAATCCAGTGCTCACATACTATTAAAATATGATAGCCCATTTGCGAGTGGAACTTAAAACGTGTTTGTTAGTGATACTTTGAGTATCTATGTTACTCAAAAGGACATATCTTCATACACATCAAGATTCAAGAGTACAGAAAGCATAGCACACATATATCATACAGCAATCCAAAGTCTAATAGCAAGCAACAGCAAGATAAGATAGAAGCATTACAGAGAACTGGTTCTCCATCACCGGTGAACTCTCACACAGACCAGGTATGATGTGCCAATTCTTGAACTCTCCCCTGAAACCTCTAGAAATACTACCACTCCTGCAAAACCAATCTGCTGGTATTAAGGCAAAGTTCTCCAGAATGCATCGATATATGAAGTTCAGATAAGCAATGGCATTAGCACACACCCCATCCCACCGAGTGGCACACCCTGGGAAGCTGACGGTTTACAGCGCTCTTTTGTGAATGGATCGATCGGAGCTTTCTGCAAGCACAACAACAGATAACATCTTGTCAGCACAGTTTTTGGATCCATCTGTGTTTTTGGCAAAACCATGCATAGGAACAGCTGATGTCACCCGTCCATGTGACGCCTCCTCCCGAACATACGACCAGAGTCTCAGGCCAAGGCTCATCTGAAATTGCGGGAGAAGAACTTAGCAGGTAGCACCAACAACTTTGAACTAGGGAACAGAAAGCACACGTCGTAAAACACCCAACACATAGGGCCGAATCCGTGAGGCATCCATACCATCCTCATTGCCTCCATGAAGGTGACACTGAACTCCTTGAGGATGTTAGCGTGGCTGTTGAGCCGCCTCCGCCACGCCTGCTCCGGTGGCGCCCCGCCATCGAAATCCAACTGCAGCGAAGTAAGTTCGGACCGCCCGAAGCGTCACATCAGACCACCCAGCAAACAACAGGGAATCAAACGAGAAACAAAACAAATTCGCGGCGCGGGCGAGCGAGCGCAGGAGCCAAAAGTGGGCTCACCAGCTGCAGCGCGGTCCGGCCGACGTACTCCTCCGCCGGCCACGAGTTCTTCCGGCAGTGGAAGATGTGGCCGCTCACCATCGCGCCCGCTCGCCTCGGAATGCTACTTGCCGCTTCTCACTGCCCCGCGGCCGCGGTCACTGCCGCAGCCCCACCGACGCGCGATCGGTGGTGCGCGCCCCCTGGGTTCCGGCCAATCCAGAAGATTAGCGGGGCGGACGCCCTTCTCATACGCATCCCCCGCGGCGACCGGGATCCCCGGCGGCACCCCTCCTCATCGGGCCGCGCCCCCGCAGATCGAATTCGGCGCCCTCGGGATCGGCTGGTCGCGCCGTGGCCGTGGGAGCGACGAGGCGGCGCGCCGGCTGGATTGGACTAGTAAATCCAACCGGTTAGTATCGCTCTCCCTGCTCCTCCTCTTCTACTTTTTCTCTTCGCGGGCTGTCGCCGCGCTGGTGCGCTGTGGAGTCGTTCTCGACGAGCGGAGAAGGTGCGAGGAAGTCGACGGCGCACGCACTGGTGCCCGGAGGCTGGATGGCTGGGCTTCTGGAAGAGAAGAAGAAAGTGGTTACAGCCTGCCGACTGGCCACGCCCACGGGCGTATGAATGGAGGGTACTACTAGTAGCCCGTTCGGTGGCGGTGCGCCGGTGTCAATTCGTGAGTTTTTTTTTTTAGTTGGGGCGGGCGGTTTACTAACGCCTTCTCCTTTTTTGCTCAGAGAAAAAAAAACTAACGCCTTCTCCTCTTTTTTTTTTTTACGGCAGTTCGTGGCCTTCGCGTCAGGATCCAATGAGTTCAGGTGGATTTTGGGTGTGCAGAAGAGGACGAATGTGTCCGGCCAAAGTTATCCAAAGACACGTAACGGGAACCGAACGAAACCTGCCGGTGATTTTGGTGGACGCCGAACGGGCGCGTAGACTAGACTGGAATCGGTGCTGCTGGATGCTAGCACTACGCGTACTACGGAATAACGGATCGGAATCCCCTATGATTTTTCACGAGGAATGGAACAATTTCGTGTGGTGCGGATCGCTTTTGCTTAGGGACCGACCGTACCGGTTCGCGGTGCGTAATCACGTTGATCGAGTTAATTAATCTACTGGTCTTTGTGGTTCAAACTATCTTTCTGGAAGAGAGCTCTCACTGATTGTCCAGACACAAACAAGTACATTTTTCTTATTCTCTCTTATATAAAGCGGCTTTATAAGTTGCACAATCAAATTCAACGTGCTAGTATTGTGTTAGGCTACTACATACACTAGGAAATACTCCTAAAGCACGCACGCAGTCTGACTGTACGAGAAGGACGCGATTTTTCTTATGGTATGAAAGCGGTGCACTCGTCGCTCGTGCTCACGGTGTAGTGTCTTTTTTGACGTTTCACTAAACTCAGCAAAGGGAACAAAGGATCGAGCACGGCAAGTGCAAGTTGGTGCGGACTGCGGAGTAGCAGGAGTATATGCCAAGGAAACATGGAAAAGAGACGGATGAGCTCCCAGTGACGAAATCGATCAACTGAATTTTACAGCATGCTACTGAAATTGTGAAACTAGAGCAGGGTGGGTCGTGCTCATGTTCAGATGCAGGGCCCCGTGGCCGTCATGAGCTGGACGCTAATGCTGCTATAGATTGTACTACTTTGGGTTATTTATTTATGCATTACGTAATCATCCCTGTCTTTTAAAAAAAATCTTGTAAAAGAAAGTCAACTAAAGTGATGTTCGACATGTCGGAAATAATCTTTCCTACAGTAACGTCAGACTCTTGAGAAGTCATTCAACGACAGTACTGGCGGCGTCTCGTTCGATCGCAGTCGTTAAATTCATTCAACCAGCAAAATAAATGAAAAACCTTGGCGAGCTTAACCTCCCTCCGAGTTCTTCCAATGCGGGCCTTCGTCGCATCGCGGTCGATTGCGTATTCGTTGCGCACCAGACACCCGCCACGTTTATTTTAGAAAAAAAGGTTATACACAACCGTGTATTGTATCGGGGCTCTCAAGTACAGTGAGATTTCAGCCACACACCGCATGGGCTTCTCTGCGCAAATACTCAAGGCATCGCATCTGCCGTACTGCAACTTGTTGAAAATAATATACTGGGCGTGTTTAGTTCCGGATTTGGGGGTGGCCGAATCGGAACAGTGCCACCCCGGAGCACTGTAGCACTTTTGTTTTTTTAGTGCTAATAATTGTCTAAAAATTGATTAATTAGACTTAAAATGTTTGTCTCGTAAAGTATAACAAAACTGTACAATTAGTTTTTGATTTTATCTACATTTAGTATTCTATACATAGGTCGATATTTTGATGTGATGGGGAATCTTCTTTTGTATAGTGAAATTTAGGAGTGAATTTGGAGAACTAAACAGGGCCACTGATGAAAAAAAAAACAAGAGATAGGCGGCGGTGCGTCACGGGCCGGCAGGCGGCAGCCGCAGGTCGGCCATATCGGTTCGGACCACAGGCGTCCACGCACGTTGCAGCCCGTCAGCGTCGCCACGTCTGGCCGCGGGCAACCCGTCACCGCGACGTGGAGAACACCGTGTCCCCAGCGTGGGGATAGGAGCCGACGCGGATCGAGCCGGCGTCGTGGTCGGACGCGCAGGCGCAGGCGCAGGCTGTGGGAGCGGGCGACGCGTGGCATGCGGGCCCGAGCGCATGCATGCCGCTATGCGGCTCCCCGCTCCAGGTCCAGGCCGGCCGTTGCCGACGTGCGAGGACAAAGTAGTCTGCGGCAGCCGGCAGGAACAGCGACGTGAAAATCTGACCGTATTGAGGGCGATCGCGTCAGACATACGTAAGACGCAAGATAATCCCGCGAAATGGTTGTGACGCTCGCGTGTTTCAAAGCAGGCGCAGAAACGGCCCAACCAAAAGACTACTCCCTCAGTCTTCATAAGAAGTCAATATTTTCAAAATACCGATAATTATATATTAAAATATATAAATAATTATGTTAAGTAATTAGTATCATCGGAAAGATCTTTAAGTTTAGTTTTTTAATAAATTTATTTAGAAATATAAATGTTGTACATATTTTCTACAAACTTAGTTAAATTTGAGAAAGTTTGACCGACACGTATCTCATAGCGACTTTTTTTTGGAACGGATGGAGTAGTTAACTTAAAAAAAAACGTACTCTTACGACACAATTTCTATACTTATCACTTCTCATGATTCTCAAAAGAAAACTAGAATGCACATATATAAAAACTAAATTTTACTCCTTCCATTCTAAATTGTAAGTCAAAAATCTTGGAGAGTCAAAATTTATAAAGTTTGACTAAATTTATATAATATGATAATAACATATTTGATACAAACTAAGTATCATTAGATTCTTTATTAGTTATATTTTCATGCTAAAACCTATTTGATGTCATAAATCTTTATGTTTCTCTCTATAATTTTTTGGTCAAACGTAAAATGTTTTGACTTTGTAAGATTTTTGGAATGACTTACAATTTAGAAGGGAGGGAGTATTTGATAGTTTCTATAAAATATTTTTCACCCTATCACACACCTTCCTAACTAATTCTATGTAGACGCTGTTTGTTATGTAAAATTTATTTTCTTTTCCATCTTCATTAATTGTAAATTTATAATGCTACACCATTAGTTTATGTTTACTTAACCACCATGAAAACGATCCTAGTCATTCTACCAAAGTTTACTCTAGCGATAAAGATAGTACAAGGCACATTTACTCAGGCAATTCACAAAGAAAGTTTCATTTGCATTCAGTAAGTAGAGAACACATTAATAAAGATGATAGGCTTGGCATTAGAATTATTAGGAGGAGAAGAGATGAGTTTCGTTAAGATAAAATCTGATGTGCACAGTTACCAGCGCATTAGAAGTATGTTGAAAAAATCATTATAAACATTTTGTTTCGTCATTCCATCCTATGTATTGTAAACTAAGTGAAACTCAATTGAAAACATTTCAATTCATAACCGTTATGACATTTAAATACTTTATAAATATATAGGCCTTTAAAACTGAACAGTATACATTGTAGATTTTTCTTGAGAAATATACATTGTGAATTTATTTTACTTCAATTCCTATAAGTTACTTTTGAAAACAGTACAACAAAGTCTAACACTAGGAATGACCTCATAGCACACCAGGTCCAACTGCAAGAGCGCGTACGCAATAGTGCTAGCTACGTAGCTAGTTGATGTAGAGGTGAGAAACAAAGACAAAATTCTATTATATACTATTGGACTTACACGTTTATCTCTCAGATTTTGGACCACGTGAAATAGATAAGCTATTTGCTCTTTACTAGTGACTATTCTCTCTCCTAATTTTTACCTGTTCACGTCATAATAGCTAGCTAAATAGCTAGCTGTTGGGGACGCCTGAGAGATATACATATAGAATATAGAGAAAGTCAACTATATACAATTGGTCCAATTGTTGCTTTTGCAAACACACTATTAAAAAAAGTTAACGTTGGATTATAAGCCCTACCATGTCCAAAGCTTGTATGTCCGAATTGTGGAGATAAATTTATAATTATTTGTCAAACTGCTAAATGAAATTTATCAAATCCAATGTGCAAATTTTGATCGGGTATACACTTTAGTCAAACTATAAGCCTGTCTATATAGAGGAGATTATATTTAACCTGCTATTTAGCTAGCCAAAATTTCATGGCAAAGCTGTTGCTATGTTTTTATGGTTTGTTGAATTGTTTGGGGGACTATATAGGCAGGGGCTGCTGTAGGAAAGAGCGGAAGTTTTATTCTATCTTTTACTGTATAAAGCAGAAGGTTAATTAAGGATTAGTTCGAATGGAAAAGACGCAAATTGTATTTTCTTCTATTTGACACACAGCATACTATGATATTTTTCGTCTAGGGAAATTCATTTTTACCATTTGATTTGCAGGCACTAGTTCTCCGTAGCGCTGAACCGCTGGTGAAAGTCCTAGGCCACGGCTGTTTTCTAGAAAACGGACGCGCAACTTATGGCTTCTCGAAAGAAGTACCTTTAGTTTTCACCATCTCCCTCTCCCTCTCCCTCTCCTATGTTAGATACTGATTTTGCGTATTAAATAGAAATTAATTACAAAATTAATTGTACTAATTAAAACTAATTTAAAACAAGAATATATTAAATCTAATTACTTCATAATTTAATAACTTGGTGCTAGTTGCTACAGTAAATATTGCTTATGATTAAATAATTAGATTTAATAAATTTATATAGTGAATTAGCCATGACTTTTACAATTATTTTATAATTAAGCTCTTCTAATTAGGATGTACTCTCTTCATCATATTATAAAAGAAATCGTTTTGTATAACAACATGATTTATAAAGCATTTAAGCATGACTTGAACTTTATATTTTTATGAAAATATTTATTTAAATAATATATGTATATTTTTATGAAAACATATTTAATCTATCCGTATGATTTTTATATCTTTAAATTCAATAATTTAAAAATTATTTATGATTTATATTTTAATGTTTAATAAATATTTATTAAACATCATAAATATTTAATTATATTTATGATGTTTAATAAATTTATGATATTTTTACATTTATTTCCTCTGTCTTTTAATGTCTGTCTCTAGAAAACCGTATTTTCCTCACAAACATGTTCCCTGAACGACATATATAAAGGGACTGAGGGAGGACATTAATAATACGAAGAGAACGGACTCATGGGAGTAGGGATAAGCAAGGACTAAACTTATCGCTGGTCCAAACGTAAGCCGACCCTTCCGTTTAGACCTGCCGCTTCCTCGGCTTCGAGTTTGGACGCACGCGCGGGTGTGGCTCGCCGTCCGTCGGCACCGCCCCGGACCCTCTGCTCACTTCACTGCTGTCCCCTCCCCTCTCTCTGGGGTCAGCACTGGAAAGGCCGCCGTCCCACGACAGCATTCACGTGCGGCGCAGGGCCGTTGACGCAGGGAAACCCGAAGCCCCTGGAAAAATAAAAAGGAAAAATCCACTTTCCTCATGGCCGGAAAAGAAAATGCTGTACCACACGAGCTTTTGATAGTGGCCTGGCTTCTATCTCCGGCCTTGCCTTTTAGTTTTATGGTACACTACTCCGTAGACCGTAGACCGTAGCCCCGTATATCATTTAGCAATAACTTGTGGCCTTGCGATTGCGTCCACACCGAGGCACGGCACGGTGGCCTTTTTTTTTCGAGCGGGGCCACAGGTGCACAGCCTCGTCGTGGTCGTGCGACCTCTTTCCACGTCGTCGCGGCTCGCGATGACAGGGACTGCACAGAAGCGCGCGGCGGGAGCTGTGGTGTGTATCACGCTCACGCCTCTCTATCTTGTTCCAGCTCCCGTGCCCAAGAGCCACAGGCCGCTAGATTTTTTTAGGCCATACATTACCGTGCTTCAACTTTCGAGTCGGTGCTGCCGCGCTTTTTCTATCTAGTGCCGGGACGGGGACGGCGACTCCCGACCGTCACGGCCTGCGAAAGCACGTCCACGTCGCCTCGTACTCGCGTGAATTATTTTGCGCTGCCGCTCTCTCCGCCTTCGGAAATGGTCGTGGAATCGTCAATCATCATGGATCAATGGATGGATGCTCTAGTGGCCGGGAGAGTGACAGCGCGGGGCCGGGGGACGATGGTTAGAGTAACGGTAATGCATGCTCGTCACTTTACCTGATGCCGACCATTTCCGGAAGGGAGCGGTTCCATGCATGGTGCGCGTTACACATGCATGGGTGCGCGAATAAATTTTCTTAGCCACAAATACTGGAATACGTACTGGAACGAACTAACTACTACACTCGATTCATCTTTAGAAAGAATAGTCCAACGCTGTCTCTCTCTTTGTCGTTTGCACGGAAGAATAGCGAGCCAAGTAAAACTATTCAATGAGTCAGCTAGTTTTTATACCACCGAACACACAAGGACGAGCAGCTCTGTCCGTGAGCATGCTGCTTTATATTGTGGTGATGATTGAAGCTCAGTTTTTCTTTTGATATAGGTGTACGTAGCTCGATCGGTCCATATATTCCATACGATTGCTTCAACTTGCTCGCTACATGTTGGTTTTGTGTTGCCGTTTTCCCTGTCTTTGTCGTAAATTATGCTTGAAATCTGGAACCGTAGTCCCTACTGCATATATGCACTCGCATTGCAGGTCCCCGGCCGGATGTAAAACCAAAACCACACGAAAAACGCTTAAGCTTAAGCTAGCCATAGGATGCAGGGGTAGGCAGGCTCGCCGGCACGCAACCGGCCGTCAACCGTTCCCTTCCTCGTCTGCTACACCCTTGTACGGTCGTGCCCTACGAAGCGCAAAAGGTTGCAAACTTGAGATGTGAAATCCTCTAAAAAAAATAAATTAGATGTGTACGCGCGGCACTTGGGCTGCTAGCCCGCCTGGCTGGTTCGCGGTCCGCGCCACGCCTGAACCCTCGACCCAACTCGCGCGAGGCCACACGCCCGCGCTGGGCCGCGCCCCATTCCGACGTCACCAGGCAAACCATGGCGCAGCATTTGTTTTTTTAGAAAAAGGGATTTTTATTCCAGCCTCTGATTTTTTAGATAATAGATAAAAAAATCCAGCCTCTACATTCAGGGATGTACACAGCCAATTATTATAAAGTCATTCGACACACACACAAAAAAAAGAGCAAGGGCGCAGCATTTGTACTCCCTCCATTCTAAATTAATCTATTCCAAAAATCTCGAAAGCATCTCGAGTTTAATTTTGATTAAAATTATAGAAAAAGTAATGAAGATTTATAACATCAAATACATATGCTATAAAAATATAATTAATGCAAAGTATAATAATATTTAGTTAGTATCATAAATAATATTATATTACCATATAAGTTTAATTAAATTTAAAATATTTTGATTCTCTAAAATTTTTAAAATACCTTATAATTTAGAACGGAGATAATTTGCCTTGTAGATGATACATGCATCATGGAATCAATGTCTGTCTAAAAATCAAGTTGCTACAGAGTCGTAACGACGACCATGCATGATGGTGTGTGTGGAATCTGACTTAGCTACTTACATGTTTAAGAGCAAGTATAATAGCAGACCGTAATAAGACTGAATGCTAAGGTGATAGAGGGAGAAGAAAAGAAACATGTTGTAAACTTACAGCCAGCTTGAACACAAGAGTAAGAAACTCTATGAGACAGATAAGTGAGCCATGTATTAGAATTGAAGACTTAACTATTATACGAGCAGACAGAGAAGTAGGCTATAAAATCCTTACAATCATCAAGCTGGCTGTAAATTTAGCCTTGCTCTAAGTACTTAATCTATCTACGCAACAAACTAGCCAGCTAATAAGGTACTTTCTCTATTCCTAAATAAATAGATTACTTTGTTGTTTAATCTCCTCCTCCTCCTTCCGTTCGGCGATGGTAAACGAGAGGGTGTAATCGTTTTTTCCATGACGACTCTATTGAAAGATGAGGACGATAATTTCGGCGCCATCATTTTTGTCGACAAGACGACATTGAGACTTTTGTCTTCAGACTGTGGCATCGAGGCGGAGATAATGTCGCCGTCATGAAATAATTTTCTTCAGTATCTTCTCCTTTCCGTTGTGGTTAGATCTGGTCATGATGAAGGACTAGAGAGAATAATTTTTGGATCCGTCTTCCTCATTCTCCAGTGGTAGAAAAAAAGAAGAAAGACAAAAAAAAAGTTACTCAGTTTTAAGTTATGCTATTCATAGCATGGGTACTATTTCATAATTTAGAATGTCTGTAATGCTAAGAAAACACATTCCACCCAACTAGTACTAGGCATCACCCAGGCAACCAACATGCTGCATCCAGAGCTCGTTTTTGGTGGTCTGACTCAGGCTGCACTTTCCTGGTCCAGGAACATTTTCATGACTCCGTCCAGGCAACACCTAGGAATGTGCCATGCCAGGCAAAGTCCAGGATACTCAAGCTCAAGCCATTAGGGCAGTAGCAAGGCTGGATAACAGCCTGTTAGTCTTGAGTCTTGACCAAAAATTATGGTACACTAGATGAGGGAGAGTTTGAGACACTCGGCTCTGAACGTGTGCATATAACTGAGTGGAAAATCTTTGTTATAGCTTTCTTGTCACAATATTATGGTCTCAAGCACACAATACTTTTCTCTCACAACAAAACAAAAAAAACAATTTTAACCAGCCATCGAAACGATCAAGCTTCATGTACCTATTTCAAGTGCTACTTCAACTTTTTATCGGACGGAGCATTCTGCGCTTCTGCAGGTGCTCCTGACGGTTTACGAGACCACTGATTACTGTGATCCGAACATTACCGGCTGATTTGGCAAGTGGAGAGCAGTATGCCAACTTGGAAGATTGGGGAAACCCTTAACAGCCCGACCACGTCACGGATTGGCTTTGGCTCCAGGCCCAATCAGGCTTCTCGGCGGCGACAGACAAAAGAAGGCAACGGCCACGTTTGCCTCCGCGACGCCACGTTCAGCAGCCCACAGGTTTCCTCTTCTTCCCCCTTGTTCCATTCAAACACCCCCCCCCCCCTCCCAAAAAGAGAGAGAGAGAGAGAGAGAGAGAGAGAGAGAAAGTCCACGATGTACCGTCCGGTACGGCGGCCGTACACCCCTCGGCAGTCAACGTGGCCTCCCGGGGACGCCACCTCCTTCGTCCTCGCGACACTGACCCTTGCTTACCCCAAAAGGCTATCCGAGTCAGCACCTCACGATCGACGGGCAGCAGTTGGTTCACCTTAATTAAAACCCAAACCCATCGACAGCAGCAACTAACCCATCAGATCGTGTCATCACTACAGCGCATGCATTTGGGTCTCGTCTCGGGAATCTCACTCGCTGTACTGTGTACCTACAATACAAGCTGCATTTTCAATGCGCGCGTACCCTCTGTCGTGACAGGCCAGCTCTAGCATATCTCTTGTCTTCTCACCGGACAGCTAGCATCGGTGGTTGACAAGAACGGATCGATTCGATTGCAACGATTTTTAAGCAAAATTGATTGAAGATCGGCCATCGGCGGACATGTTATAGTAGTACTAGTATCTACATAAGGTGTACCCGCGCGCCGCCTATCATACACGTGCACCTTGGCCTTGGCCTCGGCCCTCGGCGTTAAGAGTTCCGATTGGATACGGTACGTCGATACGGGTTGCAAGGGGAACGTACGGTACATTTCCAAGCAAATGCAACTGGGAAATTCAATCCTGAAAAGATTCTAGTTCTTATTGAGATGTAACGCGCGCGATAAATTTCTCTCTAATATATATGTATACTACACCTTTGCCTTATCTAAGAGACTAAGATTAGGTTCTGACAGATGGCAGCATGACCTCGACATGATGCCATGGCCGGGACGTGATCACATTCCACCGACGTGGCTAGGGTTGACAGACGGCGGGCGTTGCTTCTTTCGTTTTGATTCTAGAGCATCTGGTTTATTTTATTTTTATTTTTCTATATCCGCAACCGCAACGCCAACGACCGATTCAGGCCGTAACCGGTCGGATTCGCGGGAGGGCGGCTGAGCCATGGCCGCGGTGCTCGGCGCGTTCGTACCGGATACCGCGGTGCGGTGGCGCGGGGTGGTGACGGGGGAGGTGGCGCGGCGGATGGGCGTCGCGCCGGAGGCCAAGACGCTGGTGGCGAGGCTGGAGCGGGTGGGCGCCGCGGTGCGGGACGCCGAGGCGCGGGCCGGGTGTGGGGACGACGGCGCGGCTCGGTGGCTGGCCAATGTGCGCGCTGCCGCTTACGAGGCGGACGGGGCCGTCGACCGGTGCAGGTCGCCGCGCGCCGGCGAAGGGTCGCCCATGACCAACAGAGCCAGCAGCAGCAGCACTACCACCACCAGGCAAGATCACCACTTCCACTTCATAGATACAACTGTAACCACGGCACTTCTTCAGGATCTGTTGCAGGTTCGTTCATCCATTGACTCGATCAGCTCCTTTATTTGTTCCTGGCCGGCAGGCTCTTCCTCTTCCTCGGCTGCTATCCTCCTGCTGCGACACGGACGACGTGTCCTCCAGTGGCGACATCGCCGCTGACATCAACAGCCTGAACCGGAAGCTGCAGGTCATCCTCAAGGAGAAGCATCGGCTTCAGCTCCGCTCTTCCCTCGGCGATCATCATCACTCGGCGGCGCCTGTGCGCCGCACGGCACACAGGCTTCGGAAACCTGAGACGACGACGGCCCGGGCTTCCGACGCCGGCGGCATCGTTGGCTCAAGGATCGAGGACGACGCGGCCGGGCTCGTCCGGCAGCTGACAGAGGCGGACGGCGGGAGAACCGGCTGCACGATCGTCGCCATCATTGGCCCCGACGGAATCGGCAAGACCACGCTCGCAAACAAGTTGTACGCCAGCGAGAGGGTACGGCGCGGCTTTGGGGCGCGGTCATGGGTGCGCATTCCCAGGGAGTACAACGAGGCCGCCCTGCTCTCCCAGGTCATCGACTCGTTCGGCGGCGACACGACGGGCGGCGAGAGCTTCGCCGACCTCGAGAGGACGCTGGTCAGGCTGGTGGAGAAGAAGAGGTTCTTGCTCGTGCTGGACGACGTGCGGTACGGCGGTGTGTGGGAGGACGTGCTGAGGAGACCGCTCGAGCGCGCTGGACGCGGCGGCAAGGTGGTGATCACGGCGCGGCGCGGCAGCATTGCTCGGGAGATGGGCGCCGCCCACGTCCACCGCGTCAAGAAGCTGGACGTCGACGATGGCTGGCTGCTGCTTCGCACTGCGGCATCCATAGCTGACGACGAGGCCACGGCCGGCGAGCTGAAGGGCGTGGGTGAGGGGATAGCTGACAAGTGCGGCGGTGTGCCACTGGCGATCAAGGCTGTTGCCGGCGTCCTCAGGACACGGGACGCGACCGCCCAAGAGTGGGGTGAGGTGCTCGCCAGCCCGGCGTGGTTGGTGAAGGGGCTCGCGGAGGATGCCATGAAGCCGCTGTACCTGTGCTACGACGACCTGCCGTGCCACCTCAAGCAATGCTTCCTGTACTGCTCGCTGTTCCCCTCCGACCTCGACATGGATAGGCGCGTGCTCCTGCAGCTGTGGATAGCTGAAGGCTTCGTGCACATCAGAGCCGATGCCAGTGTCGAGGAGGTGGCCGAGGAGTACTACGATGAGCTCATCACAAGGCACCTTCTCCAGCCGGTAGAGGGAGATGAACATGGTGGCGCCGCGTGGTGCACCATGCACGACATGCTGCGAGCTCTGGCGCAGCTGCTCGCACATGGTGAGGAGTTGACCGGCGACTCGTACCGACTGTTGGTCGACAGCGATGCCTCCTTCGCACCACGGCGTGTTTCACTACCGGGAAGAAACCTGGCTGCGATACCTGAGAAGATTCTCAAGTTACAAAGGGTAAGAACGCTGCTTCTTCAGAAGAACCCGCTTAGTACGATTGAAGGAAGCATCTTTACAAGGTTGCAGCAACTTAAAGTATTAGACCTCAGCGAAACAGCAGTCGAGCTCATTCCAGAGAACCTGGGCAATCTTGTTTACCTGAGGTTCCTCAATCTGTCTCACACAAGGATTCAGGCCATTCCGGAATCCGTAGGCAACCTGTGGAGCCTGAAATTCCTTCTGCTAAGAGGGTGCAAGACACTGCACGCGCTGCCAAAAGGAGTAGAGCATCTGAGAGGACTCAGGGACCTTGACCTTGCCGGCACAGTGATCAATGACGCGGCATTCAGAGTAGGCCATCTGAGAAGTATCACATCACTCTGCTGCTTCACTGTGACTAGCAGAGAGGCGCGTGCCGCTCAGGATAGCAGCGGGTGGCCTCTGGATGAGCTCAAGAACTTGTCTCAGCTGAGAACACTGCACATACAGAAGCTTGAGAAGGCTGCTAATCGATCGGAGGCAACTGAGATGTTACTTCATGCAAAGAAAGGCCTCAGGGAGCTCGAGCTGTCGTGCAGCAGCACTGTCAGGCCACTTCAAACACCTGAGTTGGTAAGGAAGATTGAGGATATCTTCGAAGAGATGAATCCGCCATTATGTCTGGAGTCACTGAAGCTTGTAAACTACTTTGGGACAAGGTTCCCAAGATGGCTATCAGTGACCTTCCTGCCAAATCTCCGTGATCTAGACATCGTTGGGTGCAACTTGTGCCAGTCTTTTCCTCCATTGGGCCGTTTGCCAGAACTGAGATCGTTGTACATAGCAGACTCTTTCGCTCTCAAGGATATAGGTGCAGAGTTCACATGCACTGAACACCCACATCAGGTTCCATTTCTGAGGCTGGAAAACCTGCACCTCCAAGGGCTGCAGAAGCTCCAGACATGGACAGATATCGAGCCAGGGACATTTCCATCTCTGCAGGGACTTCAGCTTGAGAGCTGCCCCAAGCTGCAAAGTCTTCCTGTTGGCCTCAGACATGTGACATCCCTGACCAAGCTACACATAGCAGATATGGCAAGCCTTGAGGCTGTGGATGACATTGCTACACTGAGGGAATTGAGCGTTTGGAACACTCCTAATTTGAAGAGGATATCAAACCTGCCTTCCCTTGAAGATATCAACATGTGCCACAGCCCTATGCTGGAGAGTGTGGAGAATGTAGACGGATTACAAACAGTGCATATCTTTGATCATGACTTGCGGGAAATGCCCAGATGGATTGAGGTGCATTCTTCCAAGCTTCGATCACTGAATTTCACAAGCACAGTTGAGCTGCTGAAAAGGTGCTTGGTTGACGGTCCAGACTGGCCTGTGATTAAGGACATCAAGGAAGTTCATGGGTACTCCACTGGTTCCAGCTACATATACTATAATAGGAGTCCTTATATCTTTGAGAGCGATGTGAGTGATGAAGATGACCTCAGTGTCAGAGAGAATGAAGCAGATCTTGATAATGTTGATGATATTTCAGTTTCATCTTCAGGAACTGGTTATCTAGAAATCAGAGGATTCTTTGACTCAAAAGTATTGAAGGAAGGAACTACCAGGGCTGAAGAAATTGTATCTGGTCATGATAACATAGTGACGTCGGCTTTACCCAGGCAAAGTGTGTCCAAAACAGCAAAGAACGTTTCTTTTAAACATACTAGCACTGATGGATATGCTACTCTCACCAAATCTGCCGCTCCAATTGGTCATAACTTGGTCCGACAAGGGTCTCGAGCAATCAACGGTACTGAAATTGGCCAAGATTTTAACTTCAGTGCTATCCGCAGGAAGGAACATACATCCAAGAAAGGAGAAGGTACCACATCTGATGTTACTGTCGCTAAAGATATTAGCCTAGTTCATTCAAGGCAAGTGATGGCTTCCAGTAAAGTAAAACATGATTTTGCTGATAATGCTGCAACTACCATCTGTTCATCAGATATAGTAAGTCAGAAACACATTAAGGGCCAGACTGCAACTTCTGCAAATGGAAGCATAAATACAACTCCAATGCCAGAAAATCCATCAGACAAAGAAGTACCGGAGAAATCTGCTGGTGTCAATGGTAGCAGTTTCATCCATGAAGCATCTCATACAGTCTCTTTCACTGAAACCACTCGAGATCTGGCTTCCAGTTTAAAACACAGCAAACAACAGATGGCAGACAAAGGGAGAGAAGTTTCTGATGCTCTTGGTCCTGCTAATGTTGTCGACAACAATGCAAATCAGATGGAGGACGGCAATATCAGTTCGTCAGTCAAGCTAAATCATGAGGAATCTAAAGCAATCGGTGCTAGTACAACTAACTGTGATTCAGGGCCTTGCAAATT
Source organism: Microstegium vimineum (assembly GCA_022036555.1). Classification (NCBI taxonomy): domain Eukaryota; kingdom Viridiplantae; phylum Streptophyta; class Magnoliopsida; order Poales; family Poaceae; genus Microstegium; species Microstegium vimineum. The sequence continues at coordinate 12,684,954 of CM039123.1, read as the reverse complement.
GCTTGCCGGTTTAGCATGCAGCAACCAACAGAAAATGAAGACGCTACAGGCAGCTTCATCCATGAAGAGGAGTCTTATCATGGGAAGCAAAATCATGGAGACAGCCAGCAGCAGATATGCGGACAAGAACATCACCCGATCCCTGCCGAAGACAGCGCAGCCTACGTCTCATCCCATTGATATCACAGAAGCAGCCACGAGAAAGACAGAAGTCACCACGGTAAGGAAACACTCAAGGAATGAGGCCGTGAACGATGAACGTACCGACAAGGACGCGCCAGCATGCTCCATCGACGCCAATGCCGGCGATTCTCAACAGGCGCCAAAGGTGTACACCGCAGTGTGGGTCGACACTGACACGGACACCCTGCGCGCTCGGCTCGTCGACTCAATGCGGTACTTGCGCAGGATGGCATCTCAGCGGCGCCGTCGGCAGAGGAAGCGCGGCTCGAATACTAAGTGGAGTATAGGGCCAGCGCTGGTGGTAGTTCTCGTGCTTGTCTCCGTGGTGCAGCTGCTGTTCATACTCTGGCTGTACCGGAGGCTCCTGAATCAAAACTAGACAAAATGTATGCTACCACTCTCTTGGAGTCCTTGAAGTTTTGGTTCTCGATTATCTTAAGATAAGTGTATGATTTAGTATAATACATAAGTACAGCAGTGTGGCCGTGTGGTTTGGGTGTGGCTAAAAAATGTGGCGGGAGAGCCTGAAATTTAAAGGATCTTGGCGGCAAAATATTTCGGTAGCCTGCACAAGTGGGGGAGAAAAAGACGATCCAAAGCCCACAAGCGTGTGTGTCTGTGTGGGGAACCAGAAGGAAACGGAGGAGGTAGGATGAAGCGGCAGCAGCACAGGAAGAATTACCCGAGCGGGATCCGGTCGGCAGATGGGCAGACCACGCTCAAATCCTTTCTCTTCAAGCCCAGGTATATGGTCTGATTCGCATCCATCCCAATTTTTTCTCCCCCTCAGGGCCAGTTCTTCAATCTGTGTCCCTTGCGTTCCCCTTTTCGTGCTTCAGGGTTGTCGATGGGGTGCCGCCGCCGCCGCCGCCACCCGAGGGAGTGATGGAGGCACCGATCTGTCCGCCGAAGCGGGGGATTGTCAGAGTTACCAAGGCGATCATTAAGGAGAAACCGAGCGCGTTCTCCTCCGTGGGCTCTGCGGGGAAGGACGGGGTCGGCGGCGTGGGCGGGGCTTTGAACGCGGCGGTCTTCAAGCGGTTCCACTGTTCAGCCCCAGGGGCGAAAGTGGAAGGCGGCCACGTGGAGGCACGGGGAGACGGCGAACTCGGCTTCGGCGGTGCAGGCGACGCCCGGCTGGACGTCGAGGAGATCGGGGCGGTGTGCCGCCGCGAGCCCATGAGTAAGCGGAAGAGCCCCTTTGGTGCGCGTCCAACCATGCTCGTCTTTGCATTTCGCTCAAATTGTTCCGCCGCGAGCCCCTTTGATGACAATATCGGCTTATCCAGGCGGCGACGAGCACGGGAGCGACGCCAAGGCCAGACGCGTGGTGGTGCTCGGCGACGACCCGAGGCCTCGGCCGGCGAGTAGGCTGGGGCGCGCGAGGCCCACCCGCGGCGGCCGCGGCCGCGGCGGTGAGGGTGGGGGAGAGGGCGGCCGCGCTCTGTACAACCACTGTAAGATCGAGATCCCCTGTCCCGAACTCTTATATTAACGGCCGGTGAGTCGGTGAACAAACAGCAACCTGACGCGGGTGGTTTGTTTTGGTGGCAGACGCGAGCGGAGGCGGGTGGTGGCACGGCGACATGGAGGGCGTGGACGGGGAAGAGGTCGGCTGGACGGAGGACATGTGGGAGGGGATGGGATCCGTCACGCTCGGCGGCTTGGAGTGGCACTAGCCGCCGCGGCCGTCTGCAGAGTAGAACTGGCCCATTACCACCACGGCAACCGGCAGAGTATTACTAGCAGTAGTTACTAGGGATTAGTGAATTAGGCAGCGATGAAGTCGTGGAATGCTATGCTCTGTTTGATATTAGGAATTCAAGAACAGTTCAGTTGCCGGTGGAATCATGAAAAGTTTGCCACTCACTAAACTGGATCAAAATGTTTTTCAGACCTGTGAGTGTCATGTGGTTCCTGCTATGTTTATCTATGGTAATTGTAAAAGCAGTGGGGTGATCTATGCAAATAGTACAGCTAGTCTCACTAGTCACTATGCCTTTTTTGTGACATATAATAACGTAAACATGTTTGAAAATATATGACTTATTTTGATAGATGTGCGGTAAAGTTGCTTGGGCTTGAAGCTTGATAGTGCATATTGCTAATGATTATGCATATTGTTTTGTATGATATGGTCTGCATATATTTTATTTAACGTTGTCATCTTGATTTCAGGTTGTGGATGCAGGTGTACATGCTCTCAGAGTGATACAGTGATACATCAATCGAGATTAGCTCCAAAGTTTGATGTTAGTAGTGGAAAAAATATGGATTTTGTTCTTTCCCTTCTGGACAGTGAGAACGAGAATGTCACAGAGCTGGCTGCTTGTATTATATCTCACTCTCGTGAGAGTAGTGCAGAACAATTGTCACTATGCAGTGCTGGAGTTCCACAGAAACTTGTTAGCCTTTTTTGGAGGTTCTATGAATCTACCGGATGCTTGTTTATATTCTGTCACTGCAGACATTCGAAATAACTGAGATGTTGCTTTGAGATTTACATCAACGGACCGTGCTTTGTTGAGTGTATAATTGAGGTACTGCTGTTTCAGTTGTCGCTGTTGTACAAAATTTGTATTTATGTTATACAAGTTTGTCGATAACTGCTTATCATGCCAGTCTCTGAATCATTCTAAGCTTGCAGTTGTTCTCCTTATTCAGACTCGGACATACTATTCTGAAATTGTTTTAGCATGCCAAGGTATAGTTTAATTACTTTGTTGGTTTAGGAATTGCACCACCTATTGGACTGATTTGGATGATGCATTTGAAGATTAGAACCTCTGATTGACAAAGTGAAACACTCTTAATTTATAGAGATGCCTGAAGTGTTATCTGTTCAGCCAGATATGGGTAACAAATCAGAGAAGGAATAGTCGCAGCTTTAGTCTCTCAACAGCTTACCTTGTAAGCATTAGTGATGGTGCTTCGAATCGCTCATCTTCAAGTGGGAAAAATGACTTTTCGCTTGTCCGAATGGAGAAGCCTGGAGTTGAAGTCGTGACAAAGGCCCAAATGGTGGATCACTATACCCGCATCCTTGTGAAGATGGCTACTATCAGCTGCCATCTCCTGCACCACCGCCTGCGCCTTTGGTCCCCTCTCCTCTCCAAGATCAATATGGTGAGTGAGTGTATATTAGCTTCTTTCTCCTGTCCCCTGATTATTCTGGTAAGAAGTCCAAAATCAGGTGAATGTATTACCTTTTTTCTTTTCCCATAGGCTATAGGATGACCTTAATCTGTTTTGTTTTGATTCTAAAAATAGCACTGTGGTGGATTGATAGATTAGTCAAGATACTATGTTTGATTTATAACTGTAGCTATGCTGCCATTCAGGCTGGTGTCCGGTGTTCCTATCAAATGAGGCCTGAGTATGAAGAACAAACATGAACTTGTTCTTTTTTAGTTTCCCAATAAAAAGCTTCCTGTGAAGTTGAAGTTCTCTGGGTTTCCCTGATCCCAAACGGATGTTCCTTGAGACAGAAAAATTATATGAGTTGATGTTAGTGATTACTCTACGATGAATACTTTTTTCTTAGCTATTAGTCTCTCCTATTTTGTTGTCACCTTTTGGTAGTACAGTACAAGTGTACTGTACAACTTAGGTTATCAACACAGTATTTTCTTGTCAGCTGTTCTCATTAGTTTTCTTTCCTCCCTTTGCAGTTTGGATCAGCAGACCCGGTATAAAGTGAAGGAAAGTATATTCGGGAAATATTGGATTGATTGATGAGGTAGTATGTACAGAATATATAGGCAAGGATGTCGTAGGGTTTATAGAATCAAGTACCCAATCAACGGAGATCCTTGCCTAAGACTCAATCACAATCCTCTAAACCCCCTAGGCGCCAAGCCTATGTGGCCAGCCCAATAACCCTCTAGACCTCTATCTAACACGCTCCCGTAGTCTGATCGTCAGCCACTACGCACGTTCAGACTGGATCTAAACTCCGTGAAAACTGAAGAAGGAAGACCTTTGGTGAAGACGTCCGCAAACTGTGACGATGTTGGTACATGGAGGACGCGTATATCACCAAGAGCAACCCGTTCCCGAACGAAATGAAGATCAATCTCAATGTGCTTTGTGCGCTGATGCTGAATCGGGTTGAAGGACATGTAGACCGCACTGATATTGTCGCAATATACCAGCGTGGCACGATGAAGAGGAGCATGGAGTTCCTGAAGAAGCTGGCGTAGCCAAGCAGCCTCGGCCACACCATTGGCCACTGTGCGATACTCAGCCTCAACACTGGATCTTGATACGGTGTTTTGACGCTTTGAGGACCAGGAGATGAGATTATCACCAAGAAACACAACATAGCCCAAAGTGGACTTGCGCGTATCCGGACAACCAGCCCAATCAACATCAGTGTAGACAACAAGATCAGTCAGCGAAGATGGTCGCAACAAGAGACCCAAGTGAAGAGTGCCTTGAACATAGCGAAGAATCTGTTTGAGTGCTGCGAGATGAGGCTCACGAGGATCATGCATGTGAAGACAGATTTGCTAGACCGCATATGCAATGTCTGGGCGAGTGAACGTCAGATACTGTAAAACACCAGTGAGACTGCGAAAGTCAGATGGATCTATCACAAGTGCACCTTCAGCAGCAGAAACCTTGGGATTGGTGTCGACTGGAGTAGAGCAAGGCTTGCAGTCAGCCATCCCAGCGCGAGCAAGGATATCCGGCATATACTGCCTCTGACTGAGGAGAAGACCATCACCACAACACTGGACATGCATACCAAGGAAGTGATGCAGTTCACAGAGGTCTTTCATGGAGAATTCCTGCTGAAGAGCCGAGATAATTCGCCGAAGAAGACCAGTTGAAGAAGCGGTGAGGACGATATCATCAACATAGAGCAGAAGATGAGCAGTGTCTGAGCCGCGCTAATAGACAAAGAGTGATGTATTTGTCTTAGCTTCAACAAACCCAAGGGAGACCAAAAATGTGGCAAACTGACTGTACCAAGCACGAGGAGCCTGCTTCAAACCATAAAGTGACTTGTTCAGATGACAGACAAAGTCAGGATGAGCGGGGTCTTCAAAACCAGACGGTTGCACACAGTAAACTGTCTCAGTCAAGGTGTCGTGCAGGAAAGCATTCTTCACATCTAGCTGGTGGATAGGCCATCGACGTGAGAGAGCCAAGGAAAACACGGTGCGAACAGTAGCTGGCTTCACCACGGGACTAAAAGTCTCATCGAAGTCCACTCCAAGCCGTTGGGTGAATCCATGAAGAACCCAGCGAGCCTTGTAGCGCTCGAGAGAGCCATCAGCATAAAACTTGTGCTTGAAAATCCATTTTCCTGTGACCACATTCGCCCGAGGAGGGCGCGGAACCAAATCCCAAGTGTGGTTCTGTAGCAAGGCAGCATGTTCCTCGTCCATGGCAGCGCGCCAATTCAGATCAGCAAGCGCACTGCGATAAGTCTTCGGCACAGGAGAAAGCGGTGCAGCGTGGTAAACAGAGGGAATCCGAAATCCAGTCTTCGCGCGAGTGGTCATGCTGTGCTGATTGGTGACAGGAGGAACAGGAACAACACCCTTGGGCAGCGGTGTTGGACCCTGTGGCGTAGATGGGAGGCTTCGACGCGAGTAAACTTGAGTGATGACGCGTGCCGGAGCTGCTGTTGGTGCTGCCACACTGGGTGATGAAGACCCGACCAGTGGCTGGAAGCCAGGTGGAGGACCTCGGGGACTGGCGTGGCCGCACATGGCTGTGCGGGCGAGGAGTTGGCCGCACGTGGCTGTGCGGGCGAAGAACAGGGGCCGGCTGGGAGCGTGTCATACGCTGCTGGACCAGCCGGGGGCCCGCTGGGAGCGCGCCAAGTGCTGCTGGACCAGCCGGAGCCAAGGTCGTCGAGGGGCCGGCTGGGAGCGCATCTAGTGCTGTAGAACCAGCCGAACCGAGCGTCGCACGTGGCTGTGCGGGAGGAGCACCATAACCTGCAAGGAGGAAGCTTGGTGCAGACCCAATTGGTGTTGGCACATAGTCAGTCACATTTAAGAAATCAAAATCCGCCGATGCTGAAGGAGGGGCATGCTCAGCATAGGGAAAGGCCGACTCGTCGAAGATGACATGACGAGAGATGATCAATTTGTTGGAAGAGAGATCAAGGCAGCGGTATCCTTTGTGATGAACAGAATATCCCAAAAAAACACACATGGTGGACCGGGGAGAAAGTTTGTGGCTGGCTGTGGCAGAGAGGTTGGGGTAGCATTTGCAATCGAAGACGCGAAGATGATCATAGGAGGGGCAGTCCCAAGGAGGGCCTGGTGTGGGGTGGAGGATCGAAGCGTCTTAGTGGGCAAGATGTTGATGAGGTAGGTAGCTGTCTGCAGAGCTTCGACCCAGAATGAGGGTGGAAGGGACGCCTGAAACAGGAGGCAGCGAACCACATTGTTAATGGAACGAATGATGCGCTCAGCCTTACCATTTTGAGGCGAGGTATATGGGCAAGACATGCGGAGGTGAACACCGTGGGAGAGGAAGAACGTGCGCGAACTGGAGTTGTCAAACTCTCGCCCATTGTCGCACTGAACTGCCTTGAGTGTGGTGCCGAACTGAGTGAACACATAGGCAATGAAATTAGATATCGTGGAAAAGGCGTCAGATTTAAGTTTTAAAGGGAACGTCCATAAATAATGGGAACAATCATCGAGAATGACTAAATAATATTTATAGCCCGAAACACTGAGAACCGGTGAAGTCCACAAATCACAGTGTATAAGATCAAAATTATTGGACGCTTCAGATGTTGACACATGGAATGAAAGACGCACATGGCGACCTAACTGACAAGCATGACAAATTGATGAACTAATATCATGATGGTGGGTAGGAACATCGGACGATGCTAGCTTGGAGAGGGCCTCGTGTCCAGGATGACCGAGGCGGCGATGCCAAAGTTCAGGCCCCAAGGCGGCGACCAGGGAGTGTGCAGGTGGCAGACGAAGAGGATACAATGGCCTGGAGCTATTGCACCTGACGATCACGTTCCGAGACTGTAGATCCTTCACAGAACAACTAGTCGGGTCAAACTCAATAGAACAATTGTTGTCAATAGTAAACTGGCGAACAAATATAAGATTTTTAATAAGTGATGGTGAGACCAAAACGTTATTAAGATGGAAAGAAGGAGGAATTACTGTAGTGCCAGTGGCTATAACGGGAAGTAAAGAACCGTTACCGACAACAATGGACGATGGAGTAGGATACCGTGAAGGAACAATCTGTGACAGGGTACTAGAATGTGAAGTCATGTGAGAAGAAGCACCTGAGTCGAAGTACCAGTCGTTGTTCTGTGGCTGATTCAATGTCATGGTGCTGAAGGTCGACGCGAGGGAGGGTTGGTCCCATGAGGGAAGACCAGCCATGGTGTTGTAGAACCCGGAAGGTGCTTGGGGCGGCCACTGACTGGCCGTAGCAGCCCACTGGCTGGACACGTCTACAGCAGCACCGGGTGCAGGCCCTTGGAGGAAGGGCTGTTGCTGCGCCAGCAGTCCCTGCTACTGGGCGAGCAGCGCCTGCTGCTGAGGCATGCGTGGCGGAAGAGGGGCCAACGGAGCACCGTCGGTGTGCTTGGACTGCCCTCCTATCAAAGCACCGGCAGCTGTCGGTTGGCCACCACGTTTGCTGCGGCGGCTCTTAGACGAGGTCGACCCGCCCCCGTAGCCCGAGCCACCGGTGGTGGGCTGCTTGACAGAGGGAGGGCGTGAGCCAGTGGTCGACGAGCCGGCAGAGGAAGCGACCAGAGCGGTCTGCGCGGTGGGCGCCTGGTTCTCCAAGGTGAGTTCTTCAAGCAGGAGATCGGATTTGGCGTCGAGGAACGTGGGGAAGGGGCGGCCACGTCGGAGGTGCATGTCGATCGTCTTGAACTTCTCGTTCAGGCCCCGGATGAGGTTGAGCACAAGAGTGCGATCAGTGACGACCTCACCCAGGTCCCCAAGGGTGTCCGCCATGCGTTTGAGCTCCCTGCAGTAATCTGTGATGGATTGGTTGGCGTCGAGGTAGAGGGCACGCGTCTGGTGGTTGTCGAGGAACTGCGACTCAATTGCTCGCCAGGCGGCACGAGCAGTGGGGTTCCGGCCCGAGATAGTCTCAGACAGGTCGTCGGTGATGGTCGCTTGTATCCAAGACTTGACGACGCAGTCCATGCGCGCCCAATCGGGGTTGCCAGGCGCTGGAGTGTCCGTGAGGACGAGGTGCCGAAGGAAATACTTCCCAGGAGCTAGAAGAATTTGGTCGCGCCACCGATTGTAGTTGCTGGAGTTGGTGTCGAGGACGACGATGACCAGGTGGCGGATGTTCTGTACAACCACCGCTTGGGCATGGAGGTGGGCGACGGAAGCAGCCTCTTGGAGAAGCAGGGCGTGTTGAAGATCAGCATGTCGGGAGGCGTCATCGACCTCACCATCAGAGGGCGCGTCGTCGTCCGAGGGAGCCTCAGCAACCGCGCGCTCCTGGTTGGCGCGAGCCAGGGCGTCGCGGGCGCGCGCAGCAGCGGCGTCGCGCTCGGTGGCGGCGGCCAGGGCTCCCTGCTCGGCGGCAGCGGCGTGAGCTCGCGCGGCGTCGCGTGCAGCCTGCCACGGCGACAGTAGCGGCCTTGTCCGCGTCCGCCTGGGCCTGGGCGTCGGGAGCGACGGGAGTCGCTGAGTCAGAGGCGGCGGCGGCTGCCGCACGTGGGGAGAGAGGGGGAGTCCCCGACATCGCAACGCAGCAGGGATGCCGGCGCGAGGGCAGGGGAGGGCCGCGGCCAGAGGGCGGCGCGCAGCGCAGCCGTGGGGCGCGCTAGGGCAGCGGAGGTGTCGGGGCAGAATCCCGGACTCGTGATACCATGAAGGAAAGTATATTCGGGAAATATTGGATTGATCGATGAGGTACAGTATGTACAGAGTATATAGACAATTGTTCGAAAGCATAAAGCAAAAGTTTTAGATTCTTTGCTTGCTCCGGGTCATGATCAATAAAGATAATGATGTCATTTGCATATTGTAAAATTGACAGACCATCATCAATGAGATGAGGGACGACTCCTCTTATTTGATCATCGTTTTTTGCTCTATTAATAAGAAGAGTTAGCATATCCGCAACGATGTTAAATAAGATAGGCAACATAGGGTCTCCATATCTTAGTCCACGTTTGGTTTGGATGTAGGGGCCGACATCGTCATTAACTTTAATCCCCACACTTCCTCCCGTGACCAAACTTTCAACCCACCTACACCATTTGGAAGAGAAGTCTTTCATACGTAAGGTTTGTTGTATGAAATACCACTTTACCTTATCATATGCCTTTTTAATTTCGATTTTGAAAATGATGCCATCTCTTTTTTTTTAAGCATCTTATAGATGGTTTCGTGTGGGATAACGACTCCTTCCATGATATTCTTGCTCGGCATAAAGGCGGTCGTGCATTGGACTCACCACTATTTTAGCTACCTTATTCAGTTTGTTTGTGCCCACTTTTGTGAATATTTTGAAACTAACATTAAAGACACAAATTGGTCTAAATTGCTGAATTTTAGTGGCATTTTGAATTTTTGGAATCAAAGTAATAATTTCAAAATTCAGACTATATAAATCTAGAGCCTCTCTATGTAGATCAGCAAAGAGAGGTAGAAGATCATCCTTAATCACCCCAAAAAGACCTGATAGAATTTCGCAGGGAATCCATCAGAACATGGAGCCTTATTATGCTCCATTTGAAACAGTGCTTCCTTCACCAAGTCCGGCCCGCTGGCACTGGCTGGGCCGGTCGGGACGGCCGGCTGAACAGCTGCACCGCCGCCTGCTTCACCCGGATGCCAGCCGCAGCCGGAGCCGGGTCTGCAACTTTTCAACACCTAGATTGCACTGCATTGTCTAGTACGTACAAATCTTTCGCACGCTACTCTTTCTATTATGGGACGGGGCCACGGAGGGAGTACTATTCTGTCGTTAATTTTTAATTACTATCAACTGTTCCTGAAAGTTGCGGTGCACCAGCAACACACACTCATTGTGCATACAGTACCCTCAAAGCCCTCAGGTAATTGTACCTCAGACTATCTCCAACAATGCACATGCAAATACAACACTCATTCCATAAATTGGGGCACCAACAATAAAATGACAACCCACCTAAAAAGTGGCTACTCCAACAGACAACCCAAAAAAAAAGGAAAAAAAAAAGCCAACAGCATGCGCCGTCCGCATCTCTGCCTCAGCCGCACAGTGCCTCCTTCAACCTCCCTCCGCTGGGGATGTGACCGGGGCCGGCCTGCTACACAGCGGCGCGCGACGAGGCCGGGGCCGGAGGCAATCCGCACGGCGCAGCTTGCCGGGACCGGCGATGGAGCTCGAGCTCCTCTTCTCCTCGCCGCGGACCCGCCCCAGCTCCTTACAGGAGTTTCTCTTCCCCAAGCTGCTCCCCCTTGGGCGGGACCTCCGCTGTTGCCGGGGCCGGTCAAGCGCGCAGGAGCCCCGGCGACCTCGCCATGTGGTTGTTGCTCTTCACCGGCGGCGAGCTTCCATTGCCGAGCCGGGCACGCCCTGCCAGGACGCTCCACCCGGACATCTCGTGGAGCCCACCGACGCCGGAGGTCGCGTCGGACGTTTGGGTCTTGTGGAGAGACAACGCAAAAAAGCGTCCTGGCTCGAGTGGTACGCAAAATGGATGTTGTCTTTGCATTGACTGTTGGAGGCTAGTTTTTTATAGCAAAACCACTATGGATGACCTATTTTGCATTTGGGTCTCCCTTTGCATGAGCTGTTGGAGATAGTCTCAGAAATTGCACCGCTCACTCCGGTTTCAGAAAACAGAAGGCAACTTGTGTTTTCCAATAAGATAAAAAAAATTGGTGTATGCAAATACGAAGCCGATAGGCTTTTTATGCAACAAATTACAAGGATGGTGAAGACGCACCCGCATGCCCAAACCACATCCAACATGCACACAGACACAGGCACCGGCAAATGCGACTCGAATCACACAACACATGAACACAACCATTTCTCTGCGAGCACGACCACGACCCGACGGTCTCAAGCAGGCTACTGTTCCTTGTCACGCGCCAACCGCCAGAGACTCCGCGATGCCCTTGGAGACACAGTACGCGGTGGACTGTATGGTGATCATGGGGTTGACGCCCACCGCCGTGGGAAGCAGGCTGCCGTCGCACACGTACAGCCCCTCCGCCTCCCAGCTCTCGCCGCGGCCATCCACGGCGCCGTCCGTAGGGCTGGACCCCATCCGGCAGCTGCCCATCTGGTGCGCCGAGCAGTGGAGCGCCCACTTGTCAGGCCCCGGGAGCATGGGGCCTTTCCCTACGGTCACCTCCTTCAGGAACGCCTCCAGGTCCTTGTCGCGGAGGCCGTCGCAGCGCAGCCGGAGCCCGTCGCTGCGGTGGGTGCCCACCTCGGCGGCTCCGGCGGCAACCAGGATGCGCAGCGCCTGGCGCAGCCCGTCGCGGAGCTCCTCCACGTCTTCCCGGCTCGGGGTGTAGCGCACGCGGCCCTCGGCGTCCACGCGCCCCGCGCCGCGGTCGCGGACCAGGGCGAAGGCGTGCGCGGTGCGCGCGTACCGGAGCATGCGCTCCTTCATGTCGCGGCCCGACTCCCAGGGGACCAGCGAGGCCCAGCACCCTGGCCCCAGCGCCGGCGTCTGGATGATGGTGCGGGCGGTGACGCGGTGCATGGTCGTGATGATGCCGCCCTCGTAGCACTTGCCACTGAGCTCTGTCGCCTCCGGGGGAAAGTAGCCCCACGCCATAGACACCGGGTGCAGGTGAAGGTTGCGGCCGATGTGCGCGTTCTTGAGCCCGCTGTTCCGCAGCAGAGGCGGCGTCATGAGCGCGCCACACGCCGAGATGGAGACCTTGGCCTCGATGCGCAGCTTCTTTGTGACGCCGCCGTCGCCCATGCACGACGCCACAAGGCCCACGCACTTCTTGCTCTTGCCGCCGCCGGGGTTGCTCTCGAGTATGAAACGCTCGGCCTTGCAGCCCGTGAGTATGACGGCGCCGCGCGCGACCGCGTCGACGAGCCACGTCGTGTCGGTGCCACGCTTCTCGCCGGTGGGGCAGCCGAGGTGGCAGCTGCCGCAGAAGTGGCCCTCCGACGAGTTGCGCGGCACGGCGTCGCCACGCAGCCCGAGGGCCTCGCAGCCGCGGCGCAGAACCTTGTTCTGGAACCCTTCCTCCCGGCACCCCGCGGTGACCGCGAGCCGGGCGCAGACCGCGTCCATGGCGTGCACGTACTCGGGCGTCCCGAACACGGGGAGCCCATGCTCGCGCGCCCACTCCTGCGTGACCCACTCCGGCGTGCGGATGCTGGCCGACCAGTTGATCGCGGAGCCGCCGCCGACCGTGGTGCCCGTGAACATGATGGTCGTCACGTTGGACGTGCAGAAGATGCCTCCCTTCTCGTAGAGCCGCTCCATTGTGGGGCCCTCTACGGAGGTGTAGCTCTCGGCTGTGAAGTAGTCCCCTTTCTCGACGACGATGACCTTGTGCCCCGCAGCCGCCAGCACGGCGGCGGCCACGCCGCCTCCGCAGCCTGAACCGACGATGACCACGTCGCATCGCACGGTGTGGTGCTCGTCCGACACGTCCGCTTTCACCGGCGCCAGTCCTTTGTCTCTGAGTGACCTGAGCAGCGTGGCGTCATTCAGGGATCTGGTCTCCACGATGCCGCTGTCCAGTGGCCGCGGCGACGGCGCTACTTCCGGTGGACTGTCCACGCCCGACTCCGGCACGCTATATCCTATCGCTTTCCAGGACGGGTTCTCCGACTTCTCGTTTACCTGCACGGTTGGAAAATGACACCCACAGGACGATGACATCATTAATTATTCGAAAGACATGTCTCATAATAACAAAATGAAATGGATGTGTCTGAAAGCTAAAATGACTTATATATAATTCGAAACAAAGAGTATTTGATAAAATATTTTTTCATAGAAAACTTGGAGGTAAAACGAATTAGTATTTTCAGCTTCATCTGGCATCCATCCACATCCATATCCTTTATGAGAGTACATCTAAGGAGCTCTACCGGAGGATTAACATGCATGGCATGGCATGTAAGCTAGTCACACGCATCTCATATTGTAGTACTCCTACGGTTCGATTTATACAAGTAGGTGTATTAAAATTTCGACGTCTTTACAATCATACTTTCACCATCAACTACTCTTAGGTCCTCTCTAGATCTTTAGAATTAAATTCATTCTAATAATTATAGCTAGCCTTACGGCAATACTATTGTTAGCTATATATAAGAGAGATAATTATAGTTGTAAAGAGTATAATAGCATGGTGATTTATAGAATTATTTTCTATTTTCCACCCTATATATTTAAGATAAACTTATATATGAACTTTGGAAAGTGGTGGAATATCAAATTCTAAGATAAATAGCATAAGGGGTCATTTGATCCTTCTATTTAGAGGAAATGAAAATTATTATAATAAGTTAAGCTACTTGGATTGGAATTTGACATTCCATTACTTTCCAAAGTTTACTTATATGCCTATATTAAATTTATAGGGTGGGAGATAAAAATTGATTCTATATATCATCATTCTAAATTTCTACTTTGCAACTTATAACACGTTCTTCAACTCGGTAGAAATACAACAAATAAGTATGCCTCTAGCATAACCAACAATAAATCAATAATATACAAATATAATCTATATACGATCATATAAATTAATTAATATATGTCTAAATTATGATTATTAAAATAAATTCAATTCAAAGGATTCAAACGGGCCAAGTTAATATAGTAGATTCCAATTCCTCCAAATAAAAAGATCTAAACGGCCCCTTACAATATATTGCATCCAAGTTTGATTCTATTATAATATAAATCGAATGCAAATCTCTTGAGACAACTTATATCATGTATACTAGTAATAATTATGCATATAATTTTAGTAATTATTGATCAAAACGTATGGAATTTGACTTTTTTTCCTAAGGAAACTTTGCCTCAACAGGGATCAATCTAGGCCCTCAATTTTGATTGTCCAGTGGTCCAGATTAATTGCCTGCTATCCCCCCCCCCCCCCCCCCCCCCCCCCAAACCACCCACCCACCAATACATGACGGACACGTTCCTTTTTTTCCATTATTTATTAAACGGAGTACGCTAATAATTGTGTTGCACTGTAGGACTCACTTCTTTCGTCCGTCCAGTCTTTCGTTGATTGTTGCGTGTGCATTGATAACCTCAGTTGGTGGCGCTCTAGATATTGTTTCTATGCTTTTATATATTATTATATAATTCTTCTGACGAACCAGGTTGTGGCAGAAGAGATTTTATTGGTATTCAAATTAAAATATCTGAATATATATAATGGTTAAAGGATTTTTTTTTGTATGTTAGAGTAGTTACTAATTTGATTCTCTGGACATCGGCAGTTGACTACTATCTATTCTGTTCGTTTGGCTTATCAGTCACCAAAAAGGTGTTCTTCTCTACAACAAAACAGGCAGAAACAATATGAGTTGGCTTATCAACCATCGAAACGATCACCCGAACATACATTTTCCTTTGAAAATAAGTTAAAATACAAGAAAAGGGCACCAAACTACAAACTAGCCCCGGCCCTACAATATAAACGCATGCTAAAATGTTTTTGAAGGAAAAGTGTGGCCACTAGATATAGAGAGGCTATCATAGTTCTGTTGTACTGAAAAAGAATTAGGAACAGAGCCAGGAATCAGACATAGAAGGGATGGACTTAGAATTAGGGTTTACAATTACGGAGGATCAGAGCCTATACAAGTACTAATAATGTCCATATATTTAAGCACCTAACAGGCAATTAGCTATTGAGAGAGGTCAGGCCCGTCCCTCTGCCTCGAAAAAAGTTGACAATACTAAGTTTATTAAACATGATGCATCGCTGTTGGTTGAATGGATGGCCAATGCAAGCAAAGTGGGAGCTTTATAAAATGTTGGGGCTAGGTTTAAATTTTTGGTCCTAGAGTGAAATTACATGCCAACTCTACGTATTCTTAAATCAGGCTTCTATATCTTTATGTGTTGTGTGGTGGGGGGGGGGGGGGGGGGGGGGAGGGCGTTGTCATTCTACTATCGACGAGGATCTGCTTTTTTACATCAACTCTAACAAGAGCCCTCAACTCAAAGCTCTCAAATCCATTTTAATAAACACTATGCAGGCACTGAAAGAGAAAGTTCGTAGAAGAGGTGGATCCACCATGGGGGGCTTGCCAGCGGGGAGGGTTAGGGCTTCTCCAGTGGAGAAACACAAACCGACCACGGTCCTACGTATCATCAGCTTGAGTCGATTCATCCACTGGAGTATAGCAAATCATAGATGAGAGAGAAGAGTCGATGCAAAAGTTTGCATCGATTCATCGGCAGACATTAGCAATAAAAAAGAGTTTTTTCCGTCTGCCTGAGGGCCTAGTGAGGTCATCTCCTTCCTACTATTGTCACATCAGATGGGCCCAAGGGGTCCATGTTTCTTCTCCATCGACTCAACACTAAAGGACTGTACCAAACCATGACATAGGTGACACTCTCTCTGCTAAAGTCGACTCACGACTGGAGCTGCCCTTAGCCACACCGCCACAATGGGACTGAATGGAACATTGAGTACTATAGCGAGGAGATAAACAATTAAAACTGGAAATTAAGTAAGGGCGTTGTCTAGGTTCCCATCCACGAGGGCTCAAGGGATCTAATTTCCAAGAGCATCTCAAAAAATACCTAAAAAAAATACTTCCCAAAAACTGGTTTGGAAAACCTTTCATATGACATGGCAGTGTTAGGAACAACACTATAAAATTCTTCATTAAAACTGGCCTAGCACAACACAGTGTTTTTCACCTTTTCACAATTCAATTGTGAAGACGTTTATTTTGTTGTAATATATCACCTGGTAGAGTATGAAAACATTTACTTGAGATTAATACTGCTTCTGCATACTATAATATTGTAGCTATAATTAATTTCTGACATTTTGCGCAGATGTAGTAATGGCTAGATATATATGGTTGTGTTATTTTATAAGTAATGACTATAGCTAGTACGGCGGAGTACTGTATAATAACTGGATCATATCCAAGATAATATGTATTGGTGATGCTGTCTCTCTATCTGCACTACACTAGCTGTCCAGAAACTGTACGTGCACGGTACAGTACTGTGCATCTACCCGGCCCGATCGAGTGCCGCAGCATGCATGCAAGCACCAAGTAGTGTCGTCCCCTACGTCCCACCTTCCAACCAAACAAAACAATCATCGAGCTGAGTGATGACGACGGCACCAAATATTATGATACGAGTACGACTGCTTAGCGACTTCCGATGCGTATTTGGCCCCAGTGGGAGCCCGCAGCAGCAACCAGCAAACCAGTCCAGACATGAATAATGCGGCTACTTGGGCTGGCCTGGCTAGCTATAGTAGCTGCCGTGCTCCAACCATCCCGGCTGCTGCATGAATAATTTGATCTCTTGCCGCCGCCCGAGTTCTGTTTGGTAGAGTTTCAATATGGCTTCACATCCTCTTACGCATATTTATATATTGTTTATAGTAGTCGTTTTTATTTCTCTTCTCTTCTCTACTCACAAAGCTAATAGGAACAGGAGAAGTTACAGTTTTTTCAGCCACCGACTCCGTGAGAGAAAAAGAGAAGAGACATAAAAATGACTCTCATGAACAGTACATAAACAATGCGTCAAAAAAAGTTGAGAGCCTTAGCTACCAAATCAGAGCTATATTAGTCAACAATTCCCTCTTACTATTCCGAATCGATGCATGCTTTCTAGAAATAATGAGAATTTAACGCCAACTGTTTCCAGTTCTGACAGTGATTTGTGTGTGTGTGTGCTGGTAAGTCTATCAGGTAGTTAATTTAGCCAGTGACCTTATATATATATATATATATATATATATATATATATATGCTGGTAAGTCTATCAGGTAGTTAATTTAGCCAGTGACCTTATATATATATATATATATATATATATATATATTCCAAATTAAACATGCATGACATGGTCTGTATTATATACAGTAGTATAACTGCACGTAGCTAGTTCAAGTGTTTAACTAATACTAGTAAATATAACTTACGTGCATATATGTGCATACCATTGTGTAGAATGCGTAGTGGGATATGAGCTTGGCGATGACGAAAGTGATCTTGAGGGGAAACAGCCACCGCGTCTTGCTCCACCGCTTCAGCACCTGCTCTCTCCGCTCCACCGGCATGTCCGCGAACTTGCAGACGACACCGCCTGAGAAGCAGAGCCGGCCGCAGAGCGCCAGCGTGCCCACTCTGGTGCTCAGGATCCACAGGATAACCCTCATAAGCAGCATCGCCTCCCATACGCATCGGGTCACCATCTCTGCGACCTTTAATTCAATTCACTCGTTCATTTATTATCGACGATCATAGTCAGCATATATTAAATAAATAGGGACAATTTGAACAGTGATAGAAAGTCATATAGAGAGCGAAAGTTTAGCTAGCTAGCCCCGAGTTCTTTTCTGTTTTCTTTTCTTTTAGCTACAATGCGAAGTTCATCGATTGTAATAAGACTAAGATCCATGCATATACACATATAAGTATCTGCTTGTGCTGTCCATGGCACCACGCACCATGCATGAAGGCATGCATGGACAATATATCGTAGTCTCTCGTAGCTCACCTCGTCAGGGATGACGCCGTCGGCGGCGGATGCGCGGTAGAAGCGCTCGAGGTCGTCGTCGCCTTTGCCGCCGCGGCCGGGCTGATCCAGCGGCGGCTCCACGGGTAGGGACGGGATGAGCGCGCCGCACATGGCCCGGAGCGCCTCCATCTGCGGCGGGCGCAGTCCATGCGTGTACCCCTCGCGCTTGCACCTCCTCAGCAGCGGGCTTCCCCTGCTCCCCGCCGCCGCCGGCTTATTCTCTTGCGTTGCCGCCATAGCACAGCAGCTGCAGCTGCTGGTCCGCGCGCGGTCGGTTTGTGGAAACCGCGGATCGGGGATGCTCACGTGACAGCCAGCAGCGGCCGTGGGTTGTGTGGCGTACCTATATATGTACGTCGATGTGTCTGTGCCACTACATATATAGAGAGAGAGACTAGAGAGAGAGAGACTGAAAGAGAGATAGGCCGGGCTCCTGTCCTGTTGACGGTTGTTGATGAGAGCGAGAGCTTAGAGCTGTTGCATTGCTTGGGTCAAGCTCGGGGGAGTTGGGAAGATGCATCTCATTATGCCAAAGCCCGCATGCATATGAATTCTGATGCGTGATGCAAACACGCATGCCTGTTTGCCCTACCTCCCAACAGACTGTTCGGCGGGAAATACTAGTAGTATATACTCCATGTCCTGATTTGTCAGATGAACCGGACACCGACTGGTCTCGCACCGGCCCGGGCAGCGTCGTCGTCCCAAAGACGGCCAACACGCAGAAAAGCAAGTGGCAGTACGTGCACCGCTTTCCGACCCGACAAACTTGCCTCGACCAGATTTTTATAAATCTCTGTTTGGGGTGGCAAAATCTGCCACGCCAAATATACATGGATGGTTGTCATAGAAAGTTTGGTAAGCAAAATTAAAACCATATTTATAGCAAAGTTTAATAAAAAAAAATAAGTCTATGATATATAATGTAGGACACTAAAAAAAAGGTATGACATACCGTAGTTCTAACAGTAAACTAAACAGCTATTTAAAAAACTATGCTATAATTAATCTGTGGTATAGCATTTGATCACGAACCATTAGATTGACCTGCCGTTGGAGTACAGGACACAAGCAAACAGCACCTCAAACAAGTGTGTAAAGGGGCTATCAGCTCCGATCGGGTGGAAGTTGAGATCATGCGCGCGTCGCCGTTGGCCCGTCGGCCGTCGCCGTCGCTGCGTCCTGCATGCCAGGTTGGGTGGTATAGGTTGTTACTAGTAGTAGGGAAAAGTTCCATTACTCCGTTCAACTTTTCATAGCATCCGATTTCCCTCCTCAAATACAGAACTCCATTTTTGTCTCATTCTCTGCCTCCAAAAACCGTTTGTTTTTACACTCTGTGCAGTTTGGATGGAGATTTTGTCCAACATAACATCAGCAATGAGGAGGTAAGTACTATGTTGACACTTACAGTCATTTTTTTTCAGCTCCTAGAAGAATATATCCAAAGGCCGCCCACAATTATTTCTCACACCTTGTGGGGTCATCGGGAACAAGAACCATGGCCCTAATCTGCCAAGAGTTAGGCTACATATCTTGGAGTTGGATGAACTGGACGCACCTTTCGCAGAACAAGAGATTGGCATGGTGATAAAGGACATCCCCTCATAAATGGCATCGGCCCCGAATGGATTTGTAGGGATTTTTTATGAAAGATGTTGGCCAATTATCAAAGCCGATCTATAAAGATCTAACTCCCGTTAAAGAAATATCCTCAAACAAGGCTACAATATCCCTTTTAACTATATACACAAGAACTTTTGATAAAACAAAAAAAGATAACCCAAGGGCACCCTCAGGATAACAATTAAAACTTAATTGCATCTCTCTAATTTCATTCTCACTAAAGGATGCAGCTAACAAATCATTCTCGTCTTCCATAGCTCTATCTTCCCCTCCCCAAAAGTTTTGGGCTAAGCGAACCCAAGATTAGGTTTTACTGCAAAAAGGTTCTTATAAAACTAAGAGCCATCTTTTTAGAATTTTTTTTTATTCCGGTCTCTACAAGAGTTTTGCACACAACTAATTTTTATTACAAATCAGCCTCTTGCTGTTTTTTAAGCTCTCAAAAAGCAAAATCAAACAAAGCAGGAATTAATTAAATGCTAAGCACTAAGCCTTTTCACTGTCGATCATCCATGTTTGTCGAATATTTCCATAGCCACAGTCTCCATCATGAGACAAGCCCACTTCAAAAAAGTTTTGTCGCTCTTCTTCTACAGGGCGTTCCAGAAACGGGTCCAATAAGTTTCCTTAAAAACAACCTGCAAGTAAGAGTAGAATTGTTTTTTATAAAAAATCCCGCCATTTCTAAATAGCTAAATAGACCACAAGATTGCACTTACCCCTGTACAAATTAGAGAGTGTAAGTGTTGGTCTGTTTGTATATCCCATAGCCTAAATAAGTCAGTTACATCTTTTAGTGGTTGGAAATTAAAAGCCACTTGGCACACTCTCCAAATAAATGTAGCCACATGACAATCAAAGAATAAATGCTGAATTGTTTATTTATTATCACAAAAACAACATGTATAGTCTCCTTTCCGTTTATACATTGATTGCACTGTGAAAGATCCTTGTCTTGTAAGGCTCCACTTAATAGAATCTTGATGATCATCCAACTGCACAAATGCAATTTTAGCCAGTAATTCATTCCATTTAAGTAGATTTTCCCCCACTAGAGCTCTTATGAAGGAAATATTAAGGAGTGTGGACACAAAAGCATTGGCTACTGATATATGTTTTTTCCTTGTAATATTGTATAAAGACGGGTATTGCTCTTTGACAGTGAAGTTCCCTCCTCCCAAAACCTAGTTTGACTATCATTGTAAATGTTAAAAATAGAGAGATCAAGGAAGCGGTCTTTTACCTTCATAAGGTCAGACCACAAGTGCGAATCTCCTGGTTTCCAATAAACTTCACCAATGATTTTATTTTTCAAATATTTGTTCGTAAGAAGATCCTGTCAGACGCCATTTTCATTAACTAGTTTGTACAACCATTTGCTAAGTAAGCAAACATTCTAAATTTCAAGGTTCATAATATCAAGACCTCCTTGATCCTTTTTTTTACGAGGACCTCCTTGATCCTTTGGCAAACACAGAATTTCACATTTAAATAATCTATACTTTTTTCTTATGGTTGTCACCTTGCCAAAAAAAAAACTAGCCCATAGAAATATAATTTCTTAAGAATTTCCTTGGATACATCAAAAAAAGACATCATAAACATGGCCAGACTACTCATCACCGAGTTTATCAAAACTAACCATCCACCATAAGATAAATGTTTACCCTTCCAACTAGTCAACTTTTTTTGAAAGTGGTCTTCAACCATTTTCCAATCCTTATTGTTGAGCCATCTACATCATTCCCTTCTGATCATGAACGACCTATCCATTAGGACCGTCTAAAAACTCAATCCTTTTCTTCCTGCTTCTCTCTCAGCCACAGCTTTAGAGTACACCGTATTCATGTAATCATGTCTCCTTCTAAGATATCCCTATATCTAGATCTCTGCTTGGCTTTGATCTCCTCATCCTTCCGATTTTCTCGAACTCATCCTCTAATCATCTAAGCCTCTTGATTTCTAGGTCACAGAGGTTTTACTTTCTGTTAACTCTTCTAACTCACTATATATACTCCATTCCTTTTTTTCTTAGGCTTTCTTGAATTTTTGAAATTAGTAAAAAAGTTTCAGGTGTTTTGTTTGAATATGGTTGTGATTGCTTCTTCACGATGATGTGAAATGGTGCTCTGAATTTCAGTTAGGTTTTGATTTGTCTTGTTTTTGGAAATTCTCTGGAAGCTATGTTCTGCGTTTACTCTAAAATTTTAGTATGAAGAAGCTGTAACTGGCTTACTATTTTGTTTTTCAGAACGTCAATTTCTGATCAACAACAACACTTCTTTTCATCAACCCTATCTAAAAGTTTGTTTATGTATTCAATTGTCAAGTCTTCACTTTTTTCTATTCTTTAGTTAGTCAATTCCAGCATTGGCTATTCGTATTTTGTCAATTCAGGTAATTGAAAATAGGAGAAGAACTGTGTCACCGAACTACGGGTAGAATCGATAGGGTAGCTACGAATTCGGGACCTCGGCCGCCAGCAACGAGCTAGGCGTCGCTGCCGCCACAGCCACCGGCTGGGTTAGGTTACAGATGTCCAAAAACTTGTCCTCGTTCTCTCTGACTCTGTCCTAGACCGACATGTGGGGTCATTTCGGTTAGGCTAAGCGGTGTGCGTGACACTGTTGCTCGTCTGGCAACAGGGGTCGAGTAGCCTCTATCCAGTGTCTCGGCTATATAAGAGGCCGGTGTAATCAGAGAGAGGACAAGAAAGAACAGAATACTTGGACAAGAAAGAACAGAATACTTCTCGATCAAGCAATACAAGCCCACGGGTTCTGCCGTGTTCCATCTGTTCTTCCCCAAATTCATGCTACCTACCCCAAAATTCCCCTTCTGAACTCAATATCTTAGTCTGAATGTTACAAATGGTATCCAGAGCCAATTGATCGGAGGGAAATTTTTGTTTCCGTCCGATTCTGTCCACCCTGGTGCCGAAGAAAAAGCTCACCAAGTTCCAAGTCGAGATGACCACTTCCATGGAGGACCTCAAGGCATCCGTCGAGGATATGGCGAAACAATTTGCAGATTTCAAAGACATCGCGAAGCAGTTCGTCGGGTTCCAGGGCGTCCTCACGACTACGCTCGACAAGCTCCATGACTTGGAAGCATGGCGCACCATCGCTGAGACGTCCATGGGGTCTATGATGCAGCTGTCAAAGGATACGACGACTCGGGTACAGCAGCTGGAAGCGCGACTGGTTCTTCCATCGCCACCATTACCGTCGCCGTTACCACAAGCTGTTCCTGCGACGACGACCGTCATCGGACCGCCTCTGCATCCACCAGACCGGTTCGATTTGAACGCGCGTCCATCTACGTCGCATACTTCATCGCCCAACGGGCACGGCCAGTGCATCAATCACCGGGTCGCGGTTGGGGGAATCCTTGGATCCCCACCAGCGCACCTGGTCACGGGTACGCCCCATGAACCAGTTGCTGAGTTTGATTTCGCGCCTATTTCTCGATCTATGCCGGTGCCTAAAATGGATTTCCCCAAATTTTCGGGCGCTAATCCTCGATGGTGGCGTGATCAATGTGTTTTGTATTTCGAGGTTTACGGCGTTCCTCAGCAAATGAAGACGCGATTCGCTACCCTCAATTTCCAGGGGGCTGCTGCAACTTGGCTTCAGACGGTGCAGCGACGCGGCCGGATTACGGATTGGGATCAGCTCTACGAAGTGGTGTTCGCAAAGTTCGATAAAGACCAATACCAGATTCAATTACGCCAATTGGAATCACTGAAGCAATCTGGTTCGGTTCAGGAATATCATGACCAATTTGAGAAGCTTGCTCATGGGATTCTTTTGTACAATCCTACGTACGATGATGTCTACTTTGTGACCCGCTTCATGACTGGGCTCAAAGAAGAAATCCGTGCGGCTATTGCTCTTCATCGACCCCAAGATGTTGACACTGCAAGCGCATTGGCCTTGCTTCAGGAGGAAGAAATCACCAATAGTAGGACCAAATCTCTTGGGCAGGGTCTCACCAAGAATTTGGACAAACCTACTGCTGCTACGGTGGTTCCCAAAACATCCAGTACTGATATTGATGAGAAGGTTGCTTCCCTCAAGCAATTTCGGCGCAAGAATGGATTATGCTTTAAGTGTGGTGGTAAATGGGCTTCGAATCACAGTTGTCCAGAGCAGGTTCCCATTCATGTGCTCGAGGAATTATGGGATGTTTTGGAAATTCAGCATACTGATGAGGTGGATGAAATTCAGTCTGAATTGGTTTCTACTGACGACACTGTGATGACATTCCAAGATCGAGTTGACCCCTCTAAGAGTCGCCAACAGACTCTGAAGCTTCTTGCCCGGATTGGCCATCAGCAGGTGTTGGTCTTGGTTGATTCCGGCAGCATTGGCACGTTTGTCAGTGCCACATTGGTTCAGACATTGGGATTATGTACAGAACAGTGTACCTTGTCCACATTTAAGGCTGCAGTATTCTGAAAGTGTTCCAAGACTGCAATGGTGGTGTCGGGTACGAAGGTAAGGGGTACTCTAAACCCTTCGATAAATTAACGTTAAACATAGCAACCATTTTTAAGACAGGGACCAGCCCACTGCTCAAGTCGGTAAGGAAAGACCCATCACGTGAAGGCCCCCTGCACCGGCTATGGCAACCAGTCACGGGCCGGCTCACCTCGACGGAAAGAGAAGGACGAAGGGCCGAACGAACGACCCCTCCGTCTCCACCTCGACGCCGAATGACGGACGAGGGGCCGAACGAACGACCCCTCGGCCTCCACCTTGACATCAAATGACGGACCGAGGGTCGAACGAGCGACCCCTCGGCTCCTACCTTGACACCGGGTGACGGACGAGGGGTCGAACGAACGACCCCTCGCCCTCTACTTCGATCCCTCCGAATCCGCCTCTGCTCCGACCCTGCCTCGACGCCGAGCGATGGACCAGGGGTCGGACGAACGACCCCCGCACGGGAGGCTCGAACAGCCCAACTGCTCCCGGCATGGGTTAAAGTAAATCTGCCTAACGCCATGGGCGCCCGCGTTCGCAGTCAAATCCAACAACTCTCCGTCATGTCCCTGATTCCTGTCAACTGTGTTGCCACTGCCGCCACGACGCGAGTACGGACTCCAGCAGCACTCCTCGGAACGTGAACAGTACGCCCCTCGACGATGACTTCGGGGACACGACAGAGCCACGTAGGGCTCGACCCCCCCCTCGACCGAGGGGCTCGACCCCTCCTCCCTCCAACAACTCCAGTATGGGTCCCGTCCCATCCGCTCCGTCCCGCTTCAGCTGTGGGATTCGCGCCCGCCTGCGGGAGCTGTACCGCGACGACTTCTACTGCCACCACTCCCCAGAGCGCCGGAAGGACGGGAAGGCCATGCCGCCACAGTGCGCGACGTCACTTCGCCAGTACTACGCCGCGGATACGCCGCCCATACTGCAACAGTTAGGAACCCTGTACCCTCGGGCCTCCCTTTGGTCTATAAAAGGGGACGCCGAGGAAGTAGGAGGGATCTTCTTCTTCTCGGGGGCTGGGGTCTTCCGATCTCTGATCTCTGGATGGACTTTTTCAGACTCCACTCCTCAGACAACCCCGTGTAACTTAGCTCATACCATACACCCCGCTGCTTGAGCAACCCCTCGAGCAATCGACCCACCGCCTAGGGCAGCACTGCTAGCCTTAGGCTTCAGCTCACTCTGAGCAACCCCGTGTAACTCAGCTTGTACCCCCCCTGTACGAGCACTTTGGGTGCGAGATAATACAAGACATCCTCCCCGCTGGACGTAGGGCCTTCTTTGCCCGGACCAGGATAAACCTTGTGTCCATCTTGCATCACATCTGAGGGAGGGAGCACGTGATATACAAATTTACTAGTTGGTGGTCTTGACCCCCGAGTCATAACACCGACAGTTGGCGCGCCAGGTAGGGGGAATTGCGTGTCGATCAACTCCGAACTACTCTCTCAGATGGTTTCCACCATCCCACCGTTTCCATTCACCACCGTCGTTTGGTTCGGCAGTCTAGGATTCGTATCCACGGGCCAGGGCCACTTCATAGTCTTTCCCTTCGCTCGTGGCCTAGATAGCGGCAGCACCTGTACGCCGGGGCCAGCAAGGATCAGGCGTCGATCCCTCCGCTTGCGCCTCTGGCCTACGATCAGGAGGAGGCGCGAGCGACTTCGACGCGCTCGTCGCCATGCGTATTTTGAGACCCGGATGCCATTTCCCCGGCCCCGGCTGGCGACACAGCCCCTCCCGCAGGGGCCTGTTTGACCCACGCTTGCGGGCCGAGGGCGGGCGCCCTTCTGAGCGGGACTTTGGCTCCGCCATATCATCGTCCCCGGGAGTCCCCGTGGCCTCTCCGACACACTCGACCCCGCCACCACCGTGTAACCCGTTCCCGTACGGGCTCCACAACAGCGCAAGACTCTGCTCTACCCTCGCAGGTTCGCAGATACAGACACGTAGCGGGTCTCCAGGGACTCCGCCGCGTGCGACAGTCAACCCCGTCACCACCTCTTCACCGAGCGAGCATCCGGAGCCGAGACTGGCCCTGACATGGGGCACATTGCGGCGACGCCTGGCGGAGGAGCGCAGGGGATCCTTCCCCCACTTCTACCACGCCGACCCCGACTCGGACTCTCCCGATGAGGGTTACGACTCCACCTTGGAATGCTTCCACCTCGACGAGCAGGCCGACCCCCAGGATGACGTCGATGACACCGCGGCCACAGAAGAAGGAGGAGGGGGCAACGCTACACCAGCACGAGATGCCAACCCCCCGAGTCCTGATAGAGCCGATCCACCCCCAGACGTCCAGATCACGCAAGTCCGAGAGCTTCTCAGCAAGCTCGAGGAGGAGCGCCTGCGACTTCAGCAACTTGAGCACGCCCTCGAGCGGGATCGAGGGCGCCCACAGGGTGGAGGAGCTCACGAGCGGGCCCGGGAAGTCCACCGGCAAATCGTCGAGGAGGGGGCGAACGGGCCCCGAGTCTACAACCGCGCCAGCCAGAACGTCGTAGCGGCCGCAATGCTGCTCCGCGACATGCTGGCGCCATCGACCCTCCAAGCATGGCGTATCAGGGACGAAATCCAGGGGCTTCTCCAAACTGCGGCCGTGCAGCAGGCGGAGAGCTCGGCCTCGAGGCGTCGAGGGGCTGCCTCCGAGCGACAGGAAGTACCCCCTCGACAAAATCGAGAGGTATCCGTCCACCAGGACAAAGCGCCCCAGGGCCAAGTCGAGCGACGACCAGTTCGGGAACGCCTCGTCGACGATCGACCCCCTCGGGTGAACAATCGACGCCGGTACGGCGATGCCGAGGCTCGAGGCTCAGCGCTCACCAAGGTGGGCGCTACGACAACGACGAAGACCGATGCCGATCTCCGGAGCCACCGGGGCCTCGAGTCTTCGGCAGAACCATCCAGTGGACCCCCCCTGCCCATCCGTTTCGGTCCAGCCACCAGCCTGGTCAAGTACAACGGCGAAACCAAGCCAGAGCTCTAGCTTGCCGACTTCCGGCTGGCGTGTCAGCTAGGAGGAGCCGACAATGATCATGTCATCATTCGGCAACTCCCACTGTTCCTCTCCGACACCGCTCGCAGATGGCTCGAGGAGCTGCCCCCGGACTTCATCCAAGACTGGCCCGACCTGGTCCGGATCTTCGAGGGCAACTTCAAAGGCACCTACGAGCGACCAGGCAACCCCTGGGACCTCCGCGGCTGCAAGCAGAAGCCAGGGGAGACCCTTCGCGCCTTCACCTGCCGATTCTCGAGGCAGCGTACCGCACTAACCCACATCTCCGACCACGAGGTCATTACGGCGTTCATCGCCGGAACGACCTGCAAGGAGTTGGTGAGGGAGCTGGGGCGAAACACCCCCAAGACCGCCAACGAGCTAATGGACATCATCGCCAACTACGCAGCTGGCGAAGAGGTCGTCGGCGCGTTCTTCCAGATACCTCTAGGGAAGGGGAAGGGCAAGGCGGATGAGCCTGGGGGCTCGGACAATGAGCTCAAGAAGAACAATGGGCCCAGAAGGAACAACAACGGCAACGGCGGCAGGAAGAAGAAGAAGAACCAACCAGGCCGACACAACCTCGAGCCCAACGACGAGCCCGACGACCTTGTCGCTGCGGCAGACAAGAAGAGGCCTCGAGGGCCCCCTCCCGACGGGGGCATCTTCGATAAGATGCTGAAGGAGCCCTGTCCCTATCATATGGGACCGGCCAACCACCGCCTCGAGGACTGTCGCATGCTTCGAAAGCACTTCATCCCTCCTGGCTTCAGGAGAGACGACGGCAAGGAAGACCCGCCCTGCGACCTCCTCGTCAAAGGCGATGTCAAGAAAGGGGGCTTCCCCGAAATCCACGACTACTACATGATCTACGGGGGACCCTCGACTCGTCTCACCACGCGCCAGCGCAAGAGGGAGCGTCGAGAGGTTTTCTCCGTTCGAGCCCAGGCTCCTCGGTACCTCGACTGGTCCCACACGCTGATCACCTTCGACCAGGACGACCACTCCCACCCCGAGCACATCCCCAATGTAGGGGTCTACCCGCTCGTCGTCGATCCGATCATCCTCAACACCCGACTCACAAAGGTACTCATGGATGGGGGGAGCAGCCTCAACATCGTCTACGCCGAGACCCTCGACCTCCTGGGAATCCCGAGGACCATGCTCCTGCCCAGCGCGGGGGGGTTCCACGGGATCGTCCCAGGGAAGAAGGCACTCCCAATCGGCCGCATCAAGTTACCCGTTTGCTTCGGCGTCCCCTCGAACTTCCGAAAGGAAGAGTTGACCTTCGAGGTGGTTGCGTTCCGAGGCACCTACCATGCCATCATCGGTCGGCCGGGGTACGCCAAGTTCATGGCAGTCCCGAACTACACCTACCTCAAGCTCAAGATGCCAGGGCCCTCGGGGGTCATCACCGTCGAAACCTCCTACGAGCATGCGTACGACTGTGACGTTGAGTGTGTGGAAAAAGCCGAAGCTGTCGAGGATTCGGCCATCCTCGCGGCCCTCGACGACTTGTCCGGGGAGATCCCCGACCCCAAGCGACACACCGGCAACTTCAAGCCGGCGGAAGATACCAAGACCGTCCCGCTCGACCCCGGCCTCGCGGATGGGAAGGTACTGACGATCAGCGCCACCCTCGGCCCAAATAGGAAGCAGTGCTCGTCGACTTTCTCCGCGCGAATGCCGACGTGTTTGCGTGGAGTCCCTCGGATATGCCGGGCATTCCGAGGGAGGTCGCCGAGCACTCCTTGGACATCTGGGCCGGGTCCAAACCGGTGAAGCAACGGCTGCGCCGCTTCGACGAGGAGAAGCGCAGGATCATCGGGGAGGAGGTCGACAAGCTTTTGAAGGCCGGATTCATCAAGGAGGTTCAGAACGAGCTCTGGACCATGTGCTTCGATGGATCGTTGATGAAGACGGGAGCAGACGCCGGATTGTTGTTCATATCACCCTCAGGGGTCCACATGCGCTATGTCATCTGCCTCCACTTCCCCGCCTCCAACAACACCGCCGAGTACGAGGCCCTCGTCAACGGCCTGCGCATCGCCATCGAGCTCGGGGTTCGACGCCTCGACGTGCGGGGGGACTCGCAGTTGGTGATCGACCAAGTAATGAAAGATTCGAGCTGCCACAACCCCAAGATGGAAGCCTACTGCAAGGAGGTCCGAAAACTCGAGGACAAATTCTACGGCCTCGAGCTCACCCACGTAGCCCGTCGGTACAACGAAGCTGCCGACGAGCTAGCCAAAATCACGTCTACTTGAGGTACGGTCCCTCCCGACGTCCTCTCGAGGGTCCTTCACAAGCCGTCTGTCGACCTAGACTCGGGGGCTCCCGCCCTCGAGCAAGGGATCAATCCACCCCCCTCGACTGATCCCCCCTCGAGCGGGGAAGAGGTCATGGAGATCGACGGGGCTGCCACAGCACCAACCCCTCCGTCGGATTGGCGCGCACCCTACCTCGAGTACCTGACACGGGGCGAACTCCTAGAGGACCGCACGGAGGCCCGTCGTGTAGCCCGACGTGCCAAAACCTACGTATTGTACGGGGACGGCCGTGAGCTATATCGACGAAGCCCCTTCGGGGTACTTCAGCGCTGCCTCACCCTCAAGGAGGGGAGGGCACTGCTGATGGATCTACACTCGGGGGCTTGTGGCCACCACGCGGCGCCAAGAACGCTAGTAGGAAGTGCCTTTCGACAAGGCTTCTACTGGCCGACGACCGTCACCGACGCCACCAAACTCGTTCGATCTTGCAAGGGATGCCAATTCTACGCCAGGCAGACCCACCTACCCGCCCAAGCTCTTCAGATGATACCCATAACCTGGCCATTCGCAGTATGGGGGCTCGACATGGTCGACCCCCTAAAAAGAACCAAGGGTGGCCACACTCACCTCCTCGTGGCTATAGACAAGTTCTCGAAGTGGATCGAGGCTCGACCCATCACCAACATCCAGTCTCGACAAGCCGTGATATTCTTCACCGACAACATCCACCGCTTCGGGGTCCCCAACGTCATCATCACCGACAACTGCACGCAGTTCACCGGCCAAAAGTTCCTGGACTTCTGTGACCATCACCACATCAGGGTGAATTGGTCCGCAGTCGCCCACCCTCGAACTAACGGTCAGGTCGAGCGTGCCAATGGTTTGGTTCTGCAGGGCCTCAAGCCAAGGATCTTCGATCGGCTGAATAGACATGGTAGGAGATGGGTCGACAAGCTGCCCATTGTGCTTTGGAGTCTCCGAACGACACCAAGTCGAGCCACGGGGTTCTCTCTGTTCTTCTTGGTCTATGGGTCCGAGGCTGTCCTCCCCACTGACCTCGAGTACGGGTCCCCTTGACTGAAAGCCTACAGCGAGCAAGCCAACATAGTAGCCCGAGAGGACTCCCTCGACCAGCTCGAGGAAGCCTGAGACGTGGCCCTCTTCAAGTCAGCAAAGTACCAGCAGACGCTGCGGCGCTACCACGACAGAAACGTGCGCAAAAGGGACCTCGACGTCGGCGACCTCGTTCTGCGCCGTCGACAAAGCAACAAGGGGCGTCACAAGTTGACACCACCTTGGGAGGGACCCTTCATCGTGGCAGATGTGCTAAAACCCGGCACTTACAAGCTGAAGAACGAGAAGGGCGAGATCTTCACCAACGCTTGGAACATCGAATAGCTACGTCGTTTATATCCCTAAGGCCTCAGGGCCTCGTACATTTTCGCATTTATGTACAAATTCTCGAATGAACAGAAAATCCGCGATCCTAGCGCTTTCATTTTCATTTGTAACTCGGGGTAGATTTTCTCTACCCCTCGACGCCTCTCTTCCTTCTGCCCCTCGAAGCACGCTTAGCGCAGGGTAGGACACATGCTCGAACTCCCTAAGGGTCGTGGGTGTCGTCGAGCCAGGAAATCTCCTACG
This sequence comes from Microstegium vimineum, assembly GCA_022036555.1. Classification (NCBI taxonomy): domain Eukaryota; kingdom Viridiplantae; phylum Streptophyta; class Magnoliopsida; order Poales; family Poaceae; genus Microstegium; species Microstegium vimineum. The sequence continues at coordinate 12,654,027 of CM039123.1, read as the reverse complement.
CCCCGGGCTAAGGTACTCCCGCTCGCTCCCCCCCTCGAGGGTCTCGGGCGTGCGTCCAACAACTGCGCCAAAAAGTGGAGCGCCAAGGACGGTGGAAGAAAGGGTGGCTCGAGAGATCACCACTCGTGGTCAAAAAGGTAGACTCGACCCTGCTCCCGCAGAGTCGAGCCTCCCTCGGGGGCTAACAGGGGGGACCCCCCTCCTAAGTCCCCGAAAAACTCGAATGTTTTTTCGAAACTCGGCTTTCCCTCTCGATCTTTCCCTCGAATACGCTTCGTAACTAAGTAAAGGCGCCTCGAACTCCCTAAGGGTCGCAGGTGTCGCCGAGCCAGGGAATCTCCTACACCCCAGGGCTACGGTATCCCCGCTCGCTCCCCCCTTCCAGGGATACGAGCGTGCGTCGAACACTTAAGTCCACAAGCGTCGACTTAGACAAAGAAAAGCAGGGAGAGCTCGAGAAACGAAAATAACAATGTGCATCTCGATCAAAATGCATTAGATATAAGAAGCCCTTGGGGGCTCGGCATTATATCATTACAAAAGCCTAACTGTTACACGGACCTTCCTGTCCAGATATGGCTCGCAGGCCTGGGACTACTCAGCGAGGGGGTCACCGTCCTCAAGAAGCAATGCAGGAAGTTGGGCATCACGTGTTGGCCACATCGGAAGGTGAAGAGTCTGCAGAAGCTCATCGACAACATCTGAGGGCTACTCAGCGCCACCTCCGTCCGCCGAGGGGATCACCTCGGGCTCGAAGAGCTTCGCCAGCTCGCCTCCGGGCACCTCCGCAAGATCCATCAACTTCTGGCACCTCGCGTCGTTCTCTTCATCGGTCAGCCTCGGGTCGGTGGCAAACCCGTTGGCGATGACGTTGATGTCATAGTTGTAGGCTGAGTTGACGACCGTAAGGGCCCGCTTCACGCCCACATGCACGGCAGCACGGACGTGCTCCATCACCTCCTGCGTCATGGAGTAGAAGCGGCGCAGCAGGGAGTCCCCTCGAACGTCGCCCTCGACCTCCGGCTCCGGCTCGACCAAGAGGTCGTCACAGAAGGTGTTGATGACACCCGCGAGCCTCGCGTTAAGGTTCGCCTTAGTCCCGAGGAGGCCCTGAAGACTATTCAGGTCCTCGTGGGCTCGGGCCTTGTCTGCTGCGAGCTCTGCCAAAACAAAGACACAACCCGGTCAAAACCAAAAAAGGGTCGAGGCTGGGCAGATTCAGCAACACTCTCAAGAAACTTACCTTGGGCATGCGGCTCCAGGGTGGCATAGCCTTGCGCGGTCTCCTCGAGTTGGCGGCGAACATCGATAAGCTCGGTGGCCTGACCACTGACCTTAGCCTCGAGGCCCTCGATGGTCTTGCCTGCGTCATCGATGGCTCTCTCCTGGTTCATCGCCACCACACCCAGGGAAACCACGCGGGTCCGAGCCTTCTCCTTCGCCACGGCCAGCGTGTCGTGCTCGCGGGAGATGGCGTCGAGGTCGCCCCGGAGCCCCCGGATGCCCTCCGTCGCCCGGGGCAGCTCCTCCTTCAGCCGGGCGGCCTCTTCCTCGGCCTTGCGCTTGGCCTCGAGGGCAGCGTCCCGCTCATGCCCGACCTTGATGGTCGACTGAAGGGCGTCGTCGAGCCTCGACTGCGCCGCCTCCTGGGCGGCCCGGGCTTCCTCCTGCACTGCCGTAAAGCCGGCCCTCGCATGGGCGACCTTCGACTCGGCATCCTCCCGAGCGGCTGCCGCCTCGGCCCTCGCCCGGGCGGCCTCGGCCTCGGCCCTCTCTAGCGAGGCGTGGAGGGCCGGGAGTTGCTCCTGCGCCCGGAGGATGAACTGGGACTTCTCATAGGACCTCGCCCGCAGCGTCTGACAAGGATGAAAAGGAAGATCATCAGAAAAAAGAACAGTCATGCCACCGAGCAAAGTCTAAGGGAGAACGAAACCCACCTCCATCCCCCGGCATATGTCCACGGCAGCGACATTCGCGGCGAGGCGTACCGAGTGCTCGAACTAGGCCCGGTACTCCTCGAGATGCTCCCACTGCCGGAGCTCGGCCTGGTCGTCGAGCGTGAGGAAGAGCTGCTCAGGGTCTTGAGGGTCAGCCAGCTCGAGGACCTCTTGTCCCCAGTACGCGCTGCGGGTGGCGATCCTCTCTTGGACCTCCCGCATGACGCCCTGGCGCACTGCGGCGGCACCCCCGCGGCGCTCCACCTCCTCTTGCCAAGCGAAGAAGGGGGAAAACCCCTCCGCCTGGCCTCTCCCGGCCTCGGGGCCACCCCGCGAGGACGTCGACGGTCCCGCCGAGCCTTCACCACCGGGCAGAGGAAGCCCCGGCCAGCAGAACGGCCCTGCATGGGGAAAGGCACGAAGAGATCAGTATCTGGCACCACAGACCCACTATGGCTCGAAAAAGTCGGAGCACGACTTACCTCGAGACAACGACCCCCCAGCCTCGAGGCGAGGCCGAGCCACCTCCGGTTCCGCACGAGGGGCTGCGACGGCGGTCGTCTCCGCCGAGCCCACCAGCTCGGCCACCATCTCGGCCACTTCTTCAGCGGCGGTGGACTCCATCAGCATCCTGCCCTTCTCCGGCGCGGGTGTCGCCTCGGGCCGCTCGACCCGACCCCCCTCCTCGACCTCCAGCGTCGGCGAAGGGCCCTCAGACGCGGCAGCGGCCGTGCCCTCGCGCTCGAGCCGCAGTCGCGCCTCCAGCGAGGCTAGACCCTCGGGCCAGCGCCCCGGCGTTGGGTGAGCCGGGGCTTCCCCCTCGTTCGCAACAACTTGGGGCCCGACCACCTCCATCTCAGCGGCGGCTTGGGGCTCGCCCCCCTCGATTGCAACCGTCGTCGACGCAGGTCCCGCGCCTTCTGAGGCGCCGGGTGCGACTCCCTCCGACAGCTGCACGGGCGCGGCGACGCCCGTCACTTCGGCGGCCCTCGCCGGCGGGGCGGGCAGGCCCGTCTCCTCTCCTGCCTGGGCAGATGCCGAGGCACCCTGCGCTGTCCCTTGCTCCATCGCCTCCTGGGCCTTGGCTGCCCACGCCGCCTCGGGGGTGAGCGTCGAAGGGGGCGGAGCAGCGGGACCGGCCTCGACGGCCGCCTCGACTGCAGCCCCCACCCTCAGCTTCTTGGCAGGGGCGAGGGACGCATCCTCCTACGGGCGCTTCGACCTGAGAAAGAAACCCGTGCACGGTGATAAGCACGGGTCGTCAGCAACAAAAAGAGAAACATAACAAGTACCATCGACTAGCCGGAAGGATAACTTACCCCTTCGGGGCCAGGCGTTTCTGGCCGACGGCCTTCGGACCGATCGAGGGCCTGAACACAACCCGCCGGGGGGCGGGGGTCGAGGCGGGGCAGGGGCCGATGACGCCCCCGTCGTCCCCCTGCTGACTTCCTCCTGCGTCGACGGGCCCGACGCCCGTGCGCTCGACGCGGCAGGCGCCGAGGGCTCGCTCGATCGACCCCCCGACGGGAATCGCGACGACCGCCCGTGCGTTTGCCGCGGCACTTCATCTTGAGAGGCCACGGGGCGCTCCCCCCGTGGCTCGGCTTCGACAGTAGGGGCCGACCTCGACGTCGACCCCTCTCCTCCTCCGGTTCCGACGACCACCCTCTGTTCGGGCACCGTCTGTTCTTCCTCCTCGCTCCAGTCGACCTCGACATCACTGTCGCTATCCTCCTCCTCGTCGTCCTCCTCTTCCGAGGGCGATTCCTCTTGGGGAAGGCCCTCCCGCCTCTGTCGGGCCTGGCGCTGATCCCTCGCCTCTTTCTGCCGGGCCCTCTTAGCCTTGGCCTTCTTGGCCTTGTCCTTGGCCTCCTTGTCCTTCTCGGCCTGGAGGCGCCTCGCCTGGGAATCAGCCCGGTCCTCCTTCAACGGCGGGAGCGACTTCCGGAAGGGAACGTTCCCCTAGGGAACGCAAGGCAGTCAGAACGCAAGAAAAAAAAGGCGGACAAGGCAAACACAAGAACTCAAACAGAGGAAGAGGACTTTACCAGCTCAATGTACCCCTCGTCCGGCTTCATGGGGATCCTGGCGACATTCTTGATGTCGAACGAGCCCACGAAGAAGTGGCGGACGCGGCAGACCACCCTCTCGGGGGGCAGCTCATCTCCCAGGAGGCGACACCCCGAGAGGTCGACCCCCGGACGCATCTCGTCGAGGCGGAGGGGTCGAGCCATCAGCGGTACGACCCGCCGCTGATGGAATGCCGATGCGACGATCGCCGCTGTGAGTCCCTCCTTCCTCAGACGCCCGACTGCATCCAGTAGGTTGTCGAGGCGGCGCTGCTTACTCTGCACGACGCCGTACCTCCAGCAGTTGGGCTGCGTGTCGATCGTCCTCCCGGTGTAGGCGGGGAGCAGGTTGTCGTCGTTCCTCAGGTAAAACCACCCGGAGTGCCATTCGGAGTGGCTCGACGAAAGCTTCGCCGGGATCCAGAAATCCAACCGCTTGAGGGCGATGCAGCAGCACCCGGCCCTGACCATCTTGCGGGTGCCCTTGATGGCCGACACGTGGAAGATGTTCGCCTCGAAGAGATGGAGCCACAGCTCTCAGTGAGGCTCGATCCCGAGGTAGCCCTCGCACACGGCGGCGAAGACCGCCGCATGGCAAACGCCGTTGGGGGTGAGGTGTTGAAGCTCCACGCGATAGTGGTAGAGGATCGCGCGCAGAAGACGGCTGGGTGGGGCGCCTAGTCCCGCCCGGTGGAAGACCTCGAAGCTCACCACATATCCCTCCGGCGGATTGGGCTCTACATGCTCCGGCGGCAGCACCATCCACTCCGGTCGGTCGATCGAGGTAACAGGCCGGAGGAGGCCGCTCTCCACCAGATCCCCCAGGCGTGAGTCGGTTATCGAAGACGCGAGCCAGTCATCGGGACCGACAAGGCTGTACTTGGCCATGGGAACGAGAAGGTTGGTGCGCTCGGGCTTGGGGGCGAAAGGTACGTTCCCAATCTCCCCTCTCTTTCTCTCTCGCGTGCGTAGAGGTCCGGCTCGCAGGGCGTCTAAGGAAATGGCGGGGAGAAGGAGGCAGGGAACGCGATGGCAAGGAGGTAGGAAAGGCAAGTGCACGGAAAAAGCACCCGACTCCTCGCCTTCGCTATTTATAAGCGGGAGGCCAACGGACGAATCCAGCAGAACAGGCAAGAGAATCTCTGCATTTAATACGCCTGTACTCCCCTTCCTCGTATTCCTCAAGGATAAGGCATTTTGTCCCATCGTCGAGCTCCGCACCGCACTCCGCCCTGCAACTACCACTGTTGCGCCGAACGGACATCACCTAAAAAGGCGCGCGGCCGGAAGCGTTATCTTCGGAGGTAAGGAATCTTGAGGCAGCGAGAGCTGGCCCTCGAAAGAGGGTTCAACAGCTACCCTCGAGTACCCGAGGGCAGAAATGACCTCGTGTTAGGACTTCGGTCCACCCCCAAAATCTCGAGGGGACAAAGGCCGGCCTACAAACGGGCTCGATAGCCCCCTCGAGTACCCGAGGTCTGAGGAGACCTCGGGTCATCGACTTCAGTGCACTCCCCGGCCTCGAAGGGATAAAGGATGGCCCTTTCGTGGGGTTCGACAACCTCCCTCGAGAGCTCCAGCCCAATGGGCAAAGGCACAGGTATGTCCCCAAGTTCAATATAATTACCCATTCTTCCCCCTCGGCGCTCCACAAGGCAGGACTCCTCCTCCTGAGGATAGCGTCGGATGACGAACCATCCGTCAAATCTTGAGGGAGCGAAGGCTGGCCCTTACATAGGGTTCGACAGCCGCCCTCGAGTACCTGAGGTCAGGAAGGACCCATGGTGAACGGACTCAGGTCCACCCCTAAATCTTGAGGGAGTGAAGGCTGGCTCCACGAACGGGGTTCGACAGCCACCCTCGAGTACGCGAGTCAGGGATGTCCCAGGGGGGCCAGGCGCGTGCCCCTAGCTCGAGAATGAACTCTCGAGATCCCCTGGGACATATCCGAGGCATAACCAAGGAATACCTAAGGATCCCTACGCTGGGAGGCATCGAGCCACCAACTCCTATCGAATGGGGTTGGCACCTTGGTAATCCATATGGTCGTGCTTAGTAAGCCATACGGTCTTACTTAAATGAGAACGCCTCCGGGCCACTAGCCGACCCCTATCGAATGGGGCACGAGTTCTCACTCGGATTTTTACCCGTACTGGGCACCATTTTTAATGGAATCATGCCCGACAACAGCTCACCGAGGACTTCGGGCTCGTCCTAACGAGGATAGCATGATGCTCTTCACCCCACAATCCGAATGCAAGGATCCATGGGAAGGACGCTACGAGGTAGTGAAGGCCTGGCCATTCGAGGGCTCGAGGGCCTGACTACACACGACACCCCTCGACGAAAGAGGGTCGAAAACACTCGTGACCTGGCAGACAGAGTCGACCTCTCGGGTGGGGCGCTCTGACTCCAGTTATGCTCGAGGGAGCGAAGGCTGGCCCTCTGTAGGGTTCGACCCCCCCCCCTCGACCAAGGGGCTCGACCCCTCCTCCCTCCAACAACTCCAGTATGGGTCCCGTCCCATCCGCTCCGTCCCGCTTCAGCTGTGGGATTCGCGCCCGCCTGCGGGAGCTGTACCGCGACGACTTCTACTGCCACCACTCCCCAGAGCGCAGGAAGGACGGGAAGGCCATGTCGCCATAGTGCGCGACGTCACTTCGCCAGTACTACGCCGCGGATACACCGCCCATACTGCAATAGTTAGGAACCCTGTACCCTCGGGCCTCCCTTTGGTCTATAAAAGGGGACACCGAGGAAGTAAGAGTGATCTTCTTCTCGGGGGCTGGGGTCTTCTGATCTCTGATCTCTGGATGGACTTTTTCAGACTCCACTCCTCAGACAACCCCGTGTAACTCAGCTCATACCATACACCCCGCTGCTTGAGCGACCCCTCGAGCAATCGACCCACCGCCTAGGGCAGCACTGCTAGCCTTAGGCTTCAGCTCGCTCTGAGCAACCCCGTGTAACTCAGCTTGTACCCCCCCTGTACGAGCACTTTGGGTGCGAGATAATACAAGACATCCTCCCCGCTAGACGTAGGGCCTTCTTTGCCCAAACCAGGATAAACCTTGTGTCCATCTTGCATCACATCTGAGGGAGAGAGCACGCGATATACAAATTTACTAGTTGGTGGTCTTGACCCCCGGGTCATAGCACCGACAGGTGGGTACAGGGGCACACTTTTGTCTCCAATGCTAAGGTGCTGAACCTCAGATTCTATGACATGATTGTGGGTGAAGATTGGCTCGAGGCAATGAGTCCAGTTTGGGTTAATTATCGCACAAAGGAAATGCGCGTCACACACAGGGATAAACGCATTGCCCTACAAGGTGTGCGTGATCAGCTTGACAGTTGTCTGGAGATTGTGCCAAGAAAATTGGATGGTTTGATCAGAACAGGAGGTGTCTCTTGTTGCCTACACTTGTTGAGTGCATTCAATGTTGCGATAAGCAATGAGGAGATACCAGTGGTTGCATCCATTCAGTCTACTGAAACTTCTACACTTCCTCCGACAATACAAGTGTTGTTAACTGAATTTGATCACTTGTTTGCTGCCCCAACTCAGCTACCACCTCCACGACCAGCTGATCACCAAATTCCATTGGTTCTAGGAGCCCAACCAGTGAAGGTCAAGCCATACCATTACTCACCAATTCAGAAAACTAAAATAGAAAATCAAGTGAAGCAAATGCTTATTAATTGAGTCATACGGCCAAGCAATAGTGCGTTTGCATCCCCAGTTTTGCTAGTTCATAAGAAGGATGGGGCATGGCATTTTTGTGTTGATTATCGACACCTAAATGCTATCACGGTTAAACACAAGCATCCGATGCTTGTAGTGGATGAGCTCCTAGATGAACTCAGTGGTGCTCGATGGTTCACAAAGCTGGATTTCTCAGCTGGGTATCATCAGATACGAATGGCTGGCGGTGATGAGTACAAAACAGCTTTTCGTACACATCAAGGGCTTTATGAATTCCTTGTAATGCCTTTCGGCCTAACCAATGCGCCAACCACTTTCCAAAGTTTGATGAATACACTCTTTGCTGCATGGCTCCGTCGAGGCGTGTTGGTATTCATGGATGACATACTCATCTATAGCCCTACACTGGAAGAGCATGTTAAATTGTTGCAGGTAGTCTTGGAACTTCTGCAATAGCATCAATTCTTGCTTTAACGTTCTAAGTGTTCATTTGCACAACCCTCAGTCGAGTACTTGGGTCACGTTGTGTCAACTTTGGGCGTTTCCACAAAACCTAGCAAGGTAACAGTAGTCAAGAATTGGCCTACACCAGTGAATGTCAAGCAAATTCGTGGATTCTTAGGCCTGACGGGGTACTATCGAAAGTTCATAGCGCACTATGGCATGTTGGCCCGTCCATTGACTGATTTATTAAAAAAAGGAAGCCAGTTTAAGTGGACTCCACAAGCTGCTCAAGCTTTTCTGTTGCTCAAGGACAAGTCTTGGCTGTGCCGGATTTTGCACAGCGCTTTATCGTGGAGACAGACGCCTGTGATTCAGGAATTGGTGCAGTGTTGATGCAACAAGATCATCCAATCGCATACCTTAGCAAGCACCTATGTCCACGCAATCAAGCTTTATCTGTGTATGAAAAGGAGTGCTTGGCCATTCTATTGGCAGTGGAAAATGGCGTCCATACCTCCAGCACCGACAGTTCATCATTCAGACCGATCACCGCAGTCTATTATACCTTGCAGAGCAAAGAGTGACCTCTAAGATTCAACATAAAGCATTGGTCAAGTTGATGGATTTAGATTATAAAATTCAATACAAGAAAGGCCTTACTAATGTTGCTGCCGATGCATTGTCTCTCTATACTGGAACTACTGAGGTGATCGCTATTTCTGAATGTGTACCTTCCTGGATGCAAAAGCTCAAGGATGGATATGAGTCTTATCCAGATGACAAACAGTTGTTAACTGAACTGGGTCTCAGTAATCCTAGTGACCGTGGCTATACCATGAAAGATGGAATCATTCGGTTTAAAGGGCGAGTTTGGGTTGGCAGTAATGTTTTGGCCCAACAGCATATCCTACAGGCCCTTCATGACGTGGGATTGGAGGACATTCCGGAATTACTACTACCTATAATCGCATAAGAGCCCTATTTGCTTGGCCCAAGTTAAAGGACATAGTGCAACAATTTGTCACACAGTGTTCCATCTGCCAACAAGCTAAAGTAGAACATACTAAGCTCCCAGGCTTATTGCAACCTCTTCCTGTACCCACACAAGCTTGGGAAGTGATCAGTCTGGATTTTGTGGAAGGACTGCCGGTATCTGATCGATACAATGTTGTCTTGGTGGTGATTGATAAATTCTCCAAGTATGGGCATTTCATTCCACTTCATCATCCTTTTACAGCAATTCAGATTGCTAAACTGTTCTTGGACAATGTGTACAAGCTTCATGGCCTACCCAAGTCCATTATTTCTGACAGAGATCCAATATTTACAAGTCACTTGTGGCAGGAGCTATTCAAATTGACTGATACTAAGCTGCTGATGAGTTCAGCTTACCATCCACAAACAGACGGGCAGACTGAACGTCTGAATCAGTGCCTCGAAGGTTTTCTCCGATGCACTGTTGTCGACGAAATATGCGTCGCAGTCTACCTAGGAGGTACCCTACGGTAGTAGATTGTAGGCGGAGGTGTGGCGACGGCGATCAAGCGTAACAGAGAGAGCGTAGACACAACGATTTATACAGGTGCCGGCAGATCGCCGTAATACCCTACGTCCTGTGTTCTGGTGGCTGGATTGATCTGAGTATTAGGTTACAAGATCTGTAGATGATCTGATAGATAGATTTTGGAGGGGGTCCCTGCTCGCCTTATATAGCCGGTGAGCAGGGTTACAGTTTCCATATCCTAACAGATTACGATCGGTCACTTAAAGCAAGGGATCCGAGTCTATCTACTAGGATCTTCCTTAGCGAGCAAGACTTCTTCGGAGTGCTTGGCGAGCACGACAAGCTGGTCGCGTGCGGCAAGGCCTCGCGGGCTGGGCCGTCTTCTGGTCGGTAGGCCCATAAGGTCCCTGGGGATATGCCGAGGTAATATCCCCAACAAGTCCTCGAGCACGTTATATTCTTCCGGCGAGCCCGCAGCGTTGTCCTTAAAGATGTTCAGCTGGTCGCCATCATGCGTCGTGGTCGTCGTGAAGGCCCGACCAGGGTGCCTGGTCGAGGTGCTGCCCGGAGAAGCCTCCCGACTAGGTCGGACTGGTCGATACTGTCATAGCTTGATGTGTGATCAGGTCACCTCGTCGAATGCTACGGCTGCTTGCCGGAAGGATGTGACGTGCTGAAGAAGAAAAAACTTTTGAAAAGTCCCCTGGTGAAGTATACCCACTTAGGCTCTGCAGAAACAACAGTAAAAACAGCAGAGCTTTTGCCGAGAAGAAAATTAGTACATTCACCGCGAGGTGAAGTGTACCCACTTAGTCCCCGAGCATGGTAGCAGGTGAAGTATGTACATGGTGCCATGCTTTATAAAAAGATGCATAAGGTATGTAAATTAAAGCATGAGTTTTGTAAAAACGACAGCGAATACCCGTAGTCCCCGAGCCTGACGTAAGAAACTGGAGGCTTCTTGTATCAGGATCATATATTTGGAAATTGAAATACTGAAATATGACTTTAATAAAAAACGACTGCGAATACCCGTAGTCCCTGAGCCTGATGGAAGGATCTTAGGAGGTTCTTGCATCGGGGTCATTTAATTTTTATTCGCAGTCCCCGAGCGTCAGTACCCGGGTGTTGTCCTTCCTTGCGCCGCCCTTCAGTGCCGTGGCCACAGTCCCCGAGCCTTGCTCGATATGACTTTGCACGAAGTCCCCGAGCCTGGTTGGGAATGCAACCAGGCAGCCGAGTCATGGTTGCCATCGACGGAGTCCCCGAGTGTGGCTATATCATAGCTCTGTGGATCTTGCCGACCAGGCTACTGTAGCCATGTTACTGTAGCTGCACAAAAATGGACTATAACAAAGTTGTGCGTCCAGTCCCGGGACTGTAGCGTTGGTGATAATGCAGAAATAATTAGCCATAAATTGAAGGAATTAACATGGAGTAAGAGCTAAATGTAAGTAAATGGGTCGTATTTATCTGTGTAGTTATCGGCCCGTTTTTGTGGCGCGGAAAGTAGGCGGCGTGGCGGTTCCGCATTTGATCGTTGCGGTTTCCCAAAAACCCTCGAAGATCAAGTGCCGCACCGCTTGGTATAAAAGGACAACTCCGACGGTTGGCGGAATGGGAATGGTCGCGTCTCCTTGCCTTACCGAGTACACCGAGGATACGAAGAGCCGCCGATTCCATACTATATATACCGGTGAATTGAGGGGAGTTTCCATCCACTTGGTTCAATAATCTCTACGCTTGCTGGCCGCAGAGGGTAAGCGAAGAGCAAGAGGGGTTCATCGGTGCTATGGTTTGGTCGGTGGAGATGGAGGGTGATGGTGCGCTAGGTCCCGCCGCCTTGCTGCCTCTGCCAGAGGACTTGATCTTCCGGATCTTTCTTCAGGTGATCACTAATGGCGACAATGTGCGTGAGTATGTGAAGATTCGCCCGCTCTGTCGCCTCTTCCACAACTTTTGCGATGATGCTTGGACGATTCGGCACTTGTCCCTTCGGCGTGTCCAGGATTATTGCCGGCCCTACTTCCCTTTTCTGGAGACTGCCTTCAAGCAGCGCTTTCTCGATGTCAACCACCGGGAGGCTTTGTTCTTTCGTGGTCTGGAATGGTTGATGTTGCAGGGGCGAGATTCTATTGGGCAGGCATTTATTGGCTGGGCAGTGGCGGCTGGAGACGACGTCGCGATGTATTTCAGGGCCATGATGTTGTATTATGCTAATTCGGCGAATGCGGAGGCGCTTGCTATTGTTGATTGACTCAGCGGAGGTGCCCTTCCAGATGGTCGGTTCGGTAATCCAGACTTGCATCGTCTTCGTGAGCGCTCCCGTAGTGATCTTCACATCATCTGGCGGCGGTGGTGGATTCGTGCCCCGGAGGATGTGCCGGATTTGGTCATCGGTGCTTGTGTGTGTAGCTGGGGGAGTGTTGTCGTTTCGGTCCAGCAGGCAACAATATGCCTGGGATCATCATGTACTGTATCCGGCAATGCCGAATTCGACATGAGTTCGAGCTCTGGACTAGGAACATTAGTGAGGTAGTCGCTTATCGTATCAGTAGGATGAACTTGTAATCGTCGGAATGACTTTTCTTTTGTGTGGTTTCTTTTGTTTGGGAGTCTCAACTTTGTTGTCATGCTCTATTTTGCTGCGGGACAACGATAATTTGTATCTCGGATACAAGTGTTCAGCCGTGTAAGTGAAAACTACAAAGCTGTAATATATTCGGGGCGTTGAGCTTTTATTTCACTTGTATGTCCTGTCGTGCCTGCTAAGTCGTGAGCCGTAGCGATGAATCGTTCAGCCTTGGGTCTCAAATGGTCCAAATCGTAGGGCTAGCGCCACTTCACGCGTAGGATACATAAGGACTCCCAAGGAGGCACGCTGCCGGCAACCCGCAGCGCAGAGGGCGAACAACTCATGCACGCTTAGGGAGATGCCAGTGACAGGTCCTTTTTCCGAGAGGCTCGATCGTGGCGTGACTAGGGCCTGTGGAGACCGTTCCTGCAGACGCTGGGCGAAAAGCCATGCTGCTTGTAGAGTCGTCGACCGTACCGTGGTCGTATACAGATTCTAGGCACACAACCTCACGGCTCCCGACCCAAGTGACATCGCCCGGCTTCTGGGAAAATGCCACTTGGGAGGCCTGTCAGTGAAGTCATAGCGCTTAGGGTAGCTACTTCTATTCGCTATGTTTCATTGATAGGCCAGCTTCGGGTGCTTTCTGGTTATGACCAGGCTGTTTGGAGAAACGCCCTGTTGCGTTTTGGAGAGGTCGTCGAACACTGTGTGAGTGTTTTTGGAGAGGTCGTCGATCGTTAGTAGCTGAATTGTTGTGGTCGCCATGTGTTATCTGTACTTTGGGGTGATCTCCATACGCCGTGGGTGTTGTTGAAGTGGTCGTCGTGAGCGTTTTTGCCGAGATCATCGTACGCCGTGAGCGTTGTTGCCGAGGTCGTCGTATGCTGTGAGCGTTGTTGCCGAGGTCGTCGTACGCCGTGAGCGTTGTTGCCGAGATCGTCGTACGCCGTGAGCGTTTTGCTTACTTAATAGGTTCTGTTAGATAAAAATTTTAGGAACTAGGCACCTTTATTCATTATTGGAGGAATACACAGTACAAGCTTTTATTGGGCTATGTTTATGCTAGGGCATCTTGTCACATTGCCCAGAGGTGACGGCCTTCTATGCTTGCTCGCAGGGGAGGTCGGGGGTGGTCGCTTCTTGTTCTGCTTCCTTCTGCTTCTTGGCGGCGGGGTTGTCGCTGGCTTCGGATTTGTACGTATCCTGGATACGGGGCCTCTCGATGGCGTTTATTGTCTGCTGCTCGCATTCGTATGCGATCTTCAGGTTGGTGCGGAGGCTGAGGATGTCTTGTTGCGTTGGGATCTTGAGCACCATGTATGTGTAGTGCGGGACTGCTATGAGTTTGGCGAGTGCTGGTCGACCGAGTATCGCGTGGTAGGCTGTCTCGAAGTCTGCGATGATGAAGTTAATGTTCTCCACCCTGAAGTGGTTTTGGTCGCCAAACGGCACAGGCAGGGTGATCCGTCCTACTGGTGTTGATGTCTTATTGGGGATGATCCCCCAGAAGGAGAAATTCGCGGGTAGGAGGTCCTTCTTGGAGTAATCGAGTTGGCAGAATGCATCGGCGAATATGATATTGAGGGCACTGCCGCCGTCGACCAGCACCTTCCTGAAGTGGCACGTGACGATGGTTGGATCAACAATGAGTGGGAAGCGGCCGGGGTATCTATAATCCGTCCACTCGTCTTCTCCGGAGAAGCTAATTGGTTGTTCCGACCAATCGAGGTAGCGAGCGTTGGCTGAATCATCTCCTGTTGCTGCGACCGAGTAGACATCCTTGCGAACTTGGCGACGTCTCCTCTCTCCTTTCACAACCACGCTGCCCCCGAAGATGGAGTACGTCGTCGAAGCTAGTCAAAACTCTGGGCCTAGTTGTTCTTGGTCTTTGCCCTTGTCGGAGTCATCTTTCTTTGCTCTCTTGTCGCTTCTTCCCTTCACTGCCGACTCGAGGAGCTCACAATTGCGCATGGAGTGTTTGGAGTTTTTGTGTATAGGGCACGGGCCATCGAGGATCTTCTCGTAGATGGCGTCGCAGTTCTTCTTTGGTCGGGCGTTCGCGTTGGCGACGTAGCGGTTGTCGCGCCTGTAGTCGTACCTCTGTGGGTAGCGCTCGAAGTTACCCGATCGGTAGTCTCGGTGGTCGCCGACCCTTCCTTCACTACGGTAGTCTGGTCGGAGATCGTTATCCCTTGTACGTTCCGGAGATCGAGAGTAGCGCCACCTGTTCTCCCTGCTACGGGTGGCGTCGTCTTGATTGGCGTAAGGATTCGCGATCGTCATGAGCTCTTCTATGGTTGTTATGCTCTTCCGCGCCAACTTATTTCGGAGGTCGTCTGTCCGCAGGCCGTTGGAGAAGATGGCGATGGCCTCTGGGTCGGAGATCTCTGCGATGCTCAGCCGCGTATCAGAGAAGCTCCTGATGTACTCCCGGAGGCTCTCGTTGCTCCTCTGGCGGACGCTCTCCAAGTCGTACCTCGTCCCAGGCTGGACACATGTGGCCTTGTACGTCTTGACGAAGATTTCCTTGAGTTGTTCCCAGGTGTCGATAGTGCCTTTAGGGATCTTTTGGAGCCAGCTGTTGGTGGAGGCTGAAAACATCATCGGAAGGTAGTTAGCCATCACGTCTTGATTTCCTCCGGTAGCGTAGACAACTATCTCATAGGTGGACGCCCACTGTTCTGGGTTTGCCTTGCTGTCATATTTTTCTACCGACATAACTCTGAAATTCGGAGGCCACTGGATGGTACGTAGACGTGCGGAGAAGGGGCGGAAGCCCCCGATTGCTCTTGGTGGTGGGGGGGTGTACGACCACGTCGGAGGTTGCCATCATCGTACCGTGGGGATCTGTGTCGACGTTCCCTCGGAGGGCTTCGGCGTGCCAGTGGCGGTGATCTATCACGCCGGGGTCTTTCACGCTCACCGTCGTTGTGAGGTTGTGATCCTCGCCTTTGCTCCCTCGGAGGGCTTTGGCACGGCGGTGGAGGTGCTCGATCGCGCCGGGGCCTGTCGAGTTCTTCATCATTGTGGGGTGGGGATCCTCGCCTGGGCTCCCTCGGCGGACTTCGTGGACGGTTTCTGCTGTGGGACTGGCCGGAGAATTCGGGCGGAGGACCCGCTTTGTTGACCTGGACCACCACCGCCATTATGTGGGCTTCAATCTTCTCGATCTTGGGCGTGGCGGGGAGCTTGGAAAGCTCGCAGGCGGCCACCGCTAGGTTGGCGCTGGGGGTTGGGTACACCGGAACGTTACCCATCTTGTCGAAATCTTGCTGGAGGTTACGGCGAGGCAGTCAGTCACGATTCCTTTGCTCCTGCTCACACTGTTCCCGTGCGAGTCGCTCCTGCTCGCGGCGTTCCTCTTCGCGCCTCTGCGCGCGCTCGGAGTTGTGCTATTCTCTTGCAATGCGGTCGGCATCTGTCTCATTGTCGGGGGCGACACTGTCTGCGGAGACTTGAAAAATTAATCCTCCGAAGCCTAGAGGGAATTCTGGCAAACTGCTGGTCGATCCGGAGGAATCGGCGACCTCTGTTCCTGCGGTGGTGGCTGAACCCGATGATATTGTGCCATCGAGGGAAACTTCCTGGTCGAAGTCGCTGGGGACTGTGGAGATGACGATGGTGTTTACGATGGGGGCTGCCGGGATCTGGTCGGAGGCCGGTTGGTACATTTGGCGCTGGAAAACCGCGGCCTGATTGCTGAGCCCATAAGGCATCGTCGGAGGAGGGTGGATGTCCCTGGTTGTCGCAGCCGCCATCTTCGTTGGGGGTCGACGACGGAGTGGTCGGCGGCCGTGGTGGCCGGAGAGTCTGCGTCGCGCCGTCTGTACGAGGTCGATGTGGTCCGTGATACCGGCGCTGGAGCGATCGATGGCGTCGACCAGATCGTCGATGTCGATCTTCTTTCGCAGGTAGTGTATTGCGTGGCGGAATGACGTACGGGCGGCGGCGCGTCTGCGCCGCGTGGAGTAGATCCGACGGTCCAGGACATAGATCCGATCTGGAGCACGGTGCCGGTCGCTGGGAGGACCATTGAATCTGGGAAAGTAACCGCTTGACGAGCTATGGAGTCGATGCACACCCCCCCTACCTGGCGCGCTAACTGTCGACGAAATATGCGTCGCAGTCTACCTAGGGGGTACCCTACGGTAGTAGATTGTAGGCGGAGGTGTGGCGACGGCGATCAAGCGTAACACAGAGAACATAGACACGTCGATTTGTATAGGTTCGGGCCGGCAGATCGCCGTAATACCCTACGTCCTGTGTTCTGGTGGCTGGATTGATCTGAGTATTAGGTTACAAGATCCGTAAATGATCTGAGAGATAGATTTTGGAGGGGGTCCCTGCTCATCTTATATAGCCGGTGAGCAGGGTTACAGTTTCCATATCCTAACAGATTATGATCGGTCCCTTAAAGCAAGGGATCCGAGTCTATCTACTAGGATCTTTCTTGGCAAGCAAGACTTCTTCGGAGTCTTTGGCGAGCACGACGGGCTGGTCGCGTGCCGCAAGGCCTCGCGGGCTGGGCCGTCTTCTGGTCGGTAGACCCATAAGGTCCCTGGGGATATGCCAAGGTAATATCCCCAACAACTGTCCATTCCTGTCCGCGTCAATGGAGTAAATGGTTATCGGTTGCTGAATTTTGGTACAATACGGCACATCACTCGGTCCTTGGACGCTCACCATTTGAGGTTTTGTATGGCTACACTCCGCAGCATCTCGACATTGATAAGCTCAAGCTTAGCACTGTACCAGATCTGGAACAGTGGATGAAGGAAAGGGACTTGCTATCCAAGGTCATTAAACATCAGCTTGAACGTGCTCCACAAAGGATGAAATCGCAGGCTGACAAGAATCGATCTGAACGTACGTTCCAGCCGGGCGACATGGTGTATATGAAGTTGCAACCTTATGTGCAAACATCAGTTGCAAATCGATCCAACAAGAAGCTTTCTTTCAGATTCTATGGGCCTTTCAAAGTTTTGCAGAAGATTGGAGCCGTGGCATACAAGCTGGAGCTGCCATCAGACAGCAAAATCCATCCAGACCTCCATGTCTCCCAATTAAAAAGACATGTTGACCAACAAGCAGTGGTTTCATCTGATCTTGCTTCAGTTTGCACAGCACCAGAACATATCATGCATCCAGCAAAGTGGCTGGACACTCGGCTGATTCAGCGAGGTGCTCACATCATCAAACAACTGCTCATCAAGTGGGATGGCTTACTTGACACTTTGGCTACATGGGAGGATGAAGTCGACATTCGCAAGCGGTTTCCTGAATCATCACCATTCTGAGGACAGCCTGGGTGTAAGGGGGGAGGAATGTCATAGACCAACATGTGGGGTCATTTTGGTTAGGCTAAGCGGTGTGCGTGACACTGTTGCTCGTCTGGCAACAGGTGTCGAGTAGCCTGTATCCAGTGTCTCGGCTATATAAGAGGCCGGTGTAATCAAAGAGAGGACAAGAAAGAACAGAATACTTCTCGATCAAGTAATACAAGCCCACGGGTTCCTGCCGTGTTCCATCTGTTCTTCCCCAAATTCATGCTACCTACCCCAAAATTCCCCTTCTGAACTCAATATCTTAGTCTGAATGTTACAGACTCGCTCTCTTACAGACGCTCGGCGTCGCCGTTACATGGGCCGAATCAGGCTAAACCCAGTCAGCCCCAGTGAAGCGGCTGTTGGGCTTTGGTGCTCGCTTTGCTCTCCAGGACCGGCCTCCTCTTCAGTGTCTTCAGTACGCCGGTGGTCCCTTCCGGTGACAAACTGCGATAGAGAAATTTCCATGGCCTGCTGTGTTCGGCCGTCAACTTTGTTGCCTCAAGAACAAAGTTCAGTTCTGCTGCTCCTAGATAGGCTGTGATTATTTCTCTGTATCATCTTAGTCTATTTGTGTTATGTGTTGCAGTTCGGTTCAGTTTGAAGAAAATGTTCAATGTTTCAGTTTCTAAATACTGTGGTGCAGTCCGGATGTTGCACCAGCTAGCATGCTTTTAAATTTGTGAAGTGTCGCTTTCATGCAATACACTATTTAAATAATCATTAGCTAAGCATTGAAGAATGCTCCTTGCTTCTGAAATTTTGTGAGCGACACCTCATAGCTTACATTCAAGTAAGTTTACTACTCGACTGTAGCGTCCGCGGATGAGTGCACGATGGAGTCACCCACACCTGATCACGCCGCTTGTTCGTTTGGCTGATAAGCCATGACTGATGCTGTTTTGACTGTTTTTCTATGAAACAAAAACACTGTTTCAGTGACTGATAAGCCAAATGAACAGGGCGTAAGACGGTGGTGGCTAGGGTTTCGGCAAGGAGCTCGCTGGCTTTGGAGACGAGGAGCTCGCCGGCAATATTATCATATTTGCATTTTAACAGTATCCTACAACAAAATTTCTCTAACTAAGAACTGCTGCAGGCTGAAGTTACATTCAGACGTGGAGGAATCACCCAATCGAGAAAAAATCTCAAGAAAAAATGCAACAATCTGGCTAGAGACCAGAGCCGTTCTTTCCAATGTAGTACGGAGTTTACAAGGCACAACCACGAAAGCATCGACAATCCTTCTCATACATAACGAGCAAATGCTCAATGTTCAGCAAGAAACAGGGGAAAATCGACAATCCTGAAGCATCTGCGCAATGGAGAATTATAGACGACGCGCTCACCGTACCCTTGATTAACAAGCACACAGACATCACGTTCAACACACGCTGACACGCATTGGCGCATCGCCTGCCGCGTCTCGGCTATAGCCTACTGTCCCATGGCCTTGCCGTGCGCCAGCGTCTCGGCGATGCCCTTTGTCAGGCAGTACGCGATAGACTGAATGGTGATCATGGGGTTGACGCCCACCGCCGTGGGAAGCAGGCTGCCGTCGCACACGTACAGCCCCTCCGCCTCCCAGCTCTCGCCGCGCCCATCCACGGCGCCTTCCTTCGCGCTGGCCCCCATCCGGCAGCTGCCCATCTGGTGCGCCGAGCAGTGGAGCGCCCACTTGTCAGGCCCCGGGAGCATGGGACCTTTCCCTACGGTCACCTTCTTCAGGAACGCCTCCAGGTCCTCGTCGCGGAGGCCATCGCACCGCAGCCGGAGACCGTCGCTGCGGTGCGTGCCCACCTCGGCCGCTCCGGCGGCAACCAGGATGCGCAGCACTCGGCGCAGGCCGTTGCGGAGCTCTTCGACGTCGGCCCGGCTCGGCGTGTAGCAGACACGGCCCTCGCCATCCACGGTCCCGGCGCCGCGGTCACGGACCAGCGCGAAGGCGTGCGCGGTGCGCGCGTACCGGCGCATGCGTTCCTTCATGTCGCGTCCTGACTCCCATGGCATCAGTGAGGCGAAGCAACCTGGCCCTAGCGCCGGCGTCTCGATGATGGTGCGTTCCGTGACGCGGTGCATGCTGGTGATGATGCCTCCCTCGAAGCACTTGCCGGCAAGTGGCTGCGGCTGCTGTTTGTTGTTCTCCACCGGGAAGTAGCCCCACGCCATGGACACCGGATGGAGGTGCAGGTTGCGGCCGATGTGCCTGTTCCTGAGCCCGCTGTTTCGTAGCAGCGGTGGCGTCATGAGCGCCCCGCACGCCGCGATCGAAACTTTTGCCTCGATGCGCAGCTCCTTGGTGATGCCATTGCTCATGCACCTCGCCACCACGCCCACGCACTTCCTGCTCCGGGTCGTCGGGTCGGCCTTCCTGCTCCTGCCGAGGTTTCTCTCAAGTATGAAGCGCTCGGCCTTGCATCCTGTCAGTATCACCGCGCCGCGCGCCACAGCGTCGACCAGCCACGTCGTGTCCGTGCCACGCTTCTCACCGGTGGGGCAGCCGAGATGGCAGCTGCCGCAGAAATGGTCCTCCGACGAGTTGCGCGGCACGGCGTCGGCACGAAGCCCGAGCGCCTCGCAGCCACGGCGCACGACCTTGTTCTGGAACGCCTCGTCCCGGCACCCGTCGGTCACCGCGAGCCGGGCGCACACCGCGTCCATGGCCTGCACGTAACCGGGGCTCGCGAACACGGGGAGGCCATGCTCGCGCGCCCACTCCTGTCTGACCTCCTCCGGCGTGCGGATGCTTGCCGACCAGTTAATCGCCGAGCCGCCGCCGACAGTCGTGCCCGCGAATAAGATGGTCGTCACGTTGGTCGTGCAGAAGATGCCTCCCTTCTCGTAGAGCCGCTCCATGGACGGGCCCTCGACGGAGCTGTAGTCCTCGGCGGTGAAATAGTCTCCCTTCTCGATGACGACGACCTTGTGCCCGCGCGGACGCGAGCACCGCTGCGGCCACACCGCCCCCGCAGCCTGAACCGACGATGACGACGTCGCATTGCACCGTGTGGTACGCGCTAGCAGGCGCGCCCGGTTTCACCTCGAGACCTCTGTCCATGAGTGACGTCAGTAGTGCAGTGTCGTCCAGCGCCTTGGTCTCCACGATGCCATTGTCCAGAGGCCGCGGCGACGGTGCTGCTGCTTCCGTTTGATCTTCCTGTGCTTCTTCCACGTGTGGTACACTGTACCCTATTGCTTTCCAGCTTGGGTTGTCTGAGTTCTCATTTATCTGCACGTTGGGAAAAGGAAACGCATTTCTTCACTATGACAATTAATCGATTGTCACATCTTTAGTCACGGCCATGTATGTGCATAAAATTTATTCCAATTTTACTTACATCCATGTACCACCACATCAATACATATTGCGGTTACAAATATTTGCTGCTCTTAGATTTTTCGTACAGATTTATGTAACCATGTTTACGTAGTCGCTAGAAGCCTAGAACCTTAGGAGACATAGATATTATTAAATGTTTATGTTTAATAGTATCTATAACTAATCAAACTTATGTATATATGCCTCTTTCCTCTGTTCATATTCTAGCGCAAAACACAAATTGATAATTTTTAGTATCTATATCCAATTATGATAAAATTATCAGTTACTCTAAATGTTTGTTCGGTTCACGTTCTCTTTATTAGCTTAGTAAGTTAGGCTAGTTAGTGGGAGTTAGAGTTGAGTTGAACTCTACTCAGGTTTTAAGAAGTACTCCTCAAGAGTATGGTATATCTTTGCTTTGTTCTTTTGCAAGATTATCTTTGCTTTGTCTTCCTTTGTGGACCAGAGTAGTGTATGCCTGGTTTTGACTTGCCCACAAACTTCCAAGAAAACCCTGAGGCATTACTGAGAAGGGTTTGATCTTGACTCGTCCCTTCTCAGGATACCCTCTCAACAATCGATCTAGCCTTTGTGATAGCTTACCACCACTCAACTCTATCATGGCTAATTGACAAGATCATTAGTGAGTTGTTGACTCCATTTGCTACCAACATGGCCACTGGCCCAATATCATCAATGGAGACATGAACTTCGAGCTCAAGGTTGCATATATTACGATGGTACAAGTTACTATAGGAAAGCTCATGAGGATGCCAACACGCACCTACAACACTTTCTAGAGATTTGTGGCACGTTTATCGTCAAAGAAGTCACTCAAGAGGCCATTCGGCTTCGCCTCTTCCATTCTCACCACTCAGGTAGGCAAGGTAGTAGTTCTATGCAAACCGTAAAGCCATGAACATTTGGGAGAAGTGTTCCAATGTGTTTCTCATCAAGTTCATCCCAATAGGTAAGACTAATGCCCTCCATGATATATATATATATATATATATAGAATATCAAGTTTCCACCAACAAGTCGATGAGTCCATCATCGAGCATAGGAATGCCTACAAGAATACATCCTAGCATGTCTTCATCATGGAATAATGGAACATTGTCTCTTAATTCAAAAGTTATACCATGGGCTTACCAATATGGCCCTGGTCATATTGATGATGCTGGTGGTGGAGCTTTAATTTCTTCTTGTTTGAATGTGAATGAAGTAAAGAATCTGATCGAGAAGATGGTCTCCAACCAAGGATGGAGCGAGGAACGACTCCAATGAGATAAGTGAGGAACACACACTGTCAAGGAGATAGATATGCTCGCTGCAAAGATGAATATTCTCATTAAGCTGCTAGAGGATCATTCAGGAGGGAAGATGAATGCTCAAGGAGGTATATGCTCGCATGATGTGCAAGATATGTGGTGATGTTGGACATTTGGGAGATTCATTCCACGAAACCCATGAAGCTTCACTTGGTGGGTATCGCCTCAACAAAACCAAGTATATAATCAATGCTCCAACTACCAAGGAGTTAATGATTTCAATGATTCTAATAGTAATCAACATTCTCTAAAAGATCTTATCCTTGGTTAAGCTAAAATTAATGAAAGCATAAATAAGAAGTTTCATGATAATGATAAAGTACTTGAAAACATCCATGCTAAGCTTGAAGACTGCTCCTCTGCCATGAAGAATCAACTTAGCTTTAATAAAATGCTAGAAACCCAATTAACTCAACTCGATTCTAGGATCCTTTTGTTTGAAAAAGGTAGAATCTCCAGACAAATAGAGGGACCTTTAGAATTTGTAAAATTGGTAACTATGAAGTACAATAAGACCTCCTATAGTACAACTAATGCCTCATAGGCAAGGCAAAGTCTTGCTCTCTCCATCAAGAAGGGGGGGTCTAGGGAAGCCAACATTGTGTGCTCAATGGGGCCTGAATACTTTGATAGTGTCATATGCAACTTTGGAGCAAGCGTCAACATTATGCCTTAAGGTAATTTACCATAACATGTTGTATAAATCCTTGTTGCCTACTTCCTTGAGCTTACAACTAGCTGATCAAATTATTTTCCACCATACAAGTATTGCTAAGGACTACAAATCAGAGATTCCTACGTACCTATAGATTTTGTTGTACTTGACATGGGAGCTAACAAGGAATTGTCGATCATGGGAAGACCATTTTATGTTGTAGCACGAAGTTTTTGAGTATTCCACTTATAGTCCATCGCTATTGAAAAGTAAATAGGTTTTAGTGTATTTTAACATATTAAGCCCTAAAAATTTATTAGAAAACATCAATCCATGATAGTGGGTGTCGGGTACAAAGGTAAGGGGTACCCTAATCCCTGGCGATTTAGTGCTTAATATTCAGGCAAAATCCAAAAGCCATCCTACCTCCCCATCAAGCATGACCGGTCATGGGCCGGCCCATTACTGGAGAGAGAGTGAGCAGGATCTGCTACGGAAGAGGGATCGATCGAATCCCCCTCTACCTCGACCCCTCGAGTGACGGAAGAGGGATCGATCGAATCCCCCTCTACCTCGACCCCTCGAGTGACGGAAGAGGGATCGATCGAATCCCCCTCTACCTCGACCCCTCGAGTGATGGAAGAGGGGTCGATCGAATCCCCCTCGACCTCGACCCCTCGAGTGACGGAAGAGGGGTCGATCGAATCCCCCTCTACCTCGACCCCTCGAGTGATGGAAGAGGGATCGATCGAATCCCCCTCGACCTCAACCCCTCGAGTAACGGATAGGGGGTCGATCGAATGCCCCACGATCAGGAGGCCCGATCAACTTACCTACTCCCAGTATGGGGTAAAGGGGATCCCATGCTGTTACCTGCTCCCGCCTAACACCATGGGCACCCGGTACCTCAGTCAAATCCATCAACTCGTCACCCATACCCGGGTTATCCGTCGATCGTGCGGCCACTGTAGCCACGCCTTGAGTACGGAGGTCGAAAGCACCCCTCGAATCTTGAATGGGACAGCCCTCGACCGCGTTTTCAGGGATGCGTCAGGATCATGCATGCCTTGATACTCCTCGATCCGGGGGCTCGACCCTCATCTCCAACCACTACGGCATGGAACCCGTCTGCTCCGTCCCACTTCAACTGGGGAGCTCGTACCCGTCTACAGGAGACCAATCGTTCCACGCCATGCCGTTCGGCAGCGACCAGTCCGCCATCACCATGCCTAGGAGCATCAGAAGGACAGGGGGAGCATGCCGCTACAGCAATCGACATCCCATCGCAAGCATGGTGCCACGGATGCGCCTCCCATACCGATACAAACTAGGGCTCCTGTACTCTCAAGCCTCCCCTTAGTCTATAAAAGGGGACCCTGGGATAGTCGGAGAGAAAGGAGGAGAGAGAACAATAAGACATCAGTTCACACTTGCTGCCATCCAAACAACACTCACTAGCACTCTCCACAAACCCCCTAGCATACGCAACAGAGGGCAACCTCCGAGCACAAGACAATCTAGTGATAGCTTGATCGACATCTCAAGCAATCAATCGACTCACCTAGGATAGCCCAGCTAGTCCTAGGCCTCAGCTCACTCCGAGCACCCCCGTGTAAACCAGCTTGTACTCCCCCCTGTACGAGCACTTCGGTGCGAGATAATACAATTCTTCCTTCCCCGCTGGACATAGGGCCTTCTTTGCCCGAACCAGGATAAATATTGTGTTCTTCTTGCATCACAGCTGGGAGTGGGAGCACGCAATATACAAATTTACTAGTTGGTGATTGACCCCCCTGGGTCGAAACACCGACATAGGGTTTTGATCATTAATCCTCAAAACATATGTTTATTTATGTTTAAGCCTGAGTTTTCATAGTTAGTCATTGGATATATTTTTCTTGCAAATTATATCCGCAAATATTTTTTTCTATTGAAATCTTTTGCGCTTTAAATTCGATTATGGTGATTCTTACTATCATGTTTCCATATAAAAATGTCAATAATTTAGAAGCCTTTTTATTTTTGTTTATACAAATTGCTATATTAATTGAATAAAATGTTACATGTTTACTTCTTTGCATTTACCCTTGTATTTGTGGTGATATGGATATCATTTAAATGGATGGGTTGTTTTAGGTTTCCATGGATTCAATCTGTGTCAAGTAGGACCAAAAGCAAGAGTTTTGAGGAAGGCAAGTGCAATTCGAGAATTTAGTATACCTAATGATCTTTATAATCATTTCATATATGCATGTGTATAATATGATGAACCACTATGGGCTTTACCTAGCACTTTGTACCTATACCTAGTACCCTGGGTTGCATGATGGTTACCAACGCAAAGCTTTATGCAAACACAAGCTTGTACAATAATGTTTAATTGACTTTAGAATCCTTGTTCAAATGTAGGTTATTTAGCAACATGGTTTAAGGGGGGGGGCAGAACATTTAAAAATTCTAGAATGATCTTGCCTACCCTCCCTACGGAAAGGTTTATGAAGTGACCACCCCAAACTTACACTACAACCACAAGCACTATATGACTTTGGTCCTTGCTAAGTAACTAAATAAACTATAGTTTGTTAGTAGTTTACCAAAATAGCAAGAGGGAGCACCTTGATGAATGTGGGTCTTGGTTGGATGTGTACCAATCACATCTTGGAGGGCTCCACAAACTTTGGAGAATCAAAACCTTAACAATACTACTTACTCGAGCGCCTTTTGAAAGATCCTATGGTGAAATACTAAGTAAAAAGGAACCTAGCAAGAGCCATTAGTGATTTTGGTGATTGAATAACAACATGGTCGTTAGGCCTAATATGGTTCGCTAATATACAAGTTTTTAGTCCTAGTGAGGCTATAATGGAGATCAAGTGATAAACACAAGCAAAGGCCAAGGAACTATCATGAAGACCATAAAAGACAAGCAAGAAGCTAAAGATATTAAGTATAAGAAGCTTCCAAGATTTTTGATGGGCACTAGAGCTTCCGATCTGGCCTAACCCAAGGTTGAAAAGGTAAAAACTCTCAACCTTACCTTCCAATGGTTCATTGAAGAGGTGCACTAGGTGTTTGATCTAGATGGGGTGTTGTTGACTCAATGGAGGAGGTAACACTCACCAGCTCCCTACCATATCTTAGATCTCCAATAGTTGGCTGCAATGGATAGTCTACATGGCAAGCACCAGAGCTCTCCAATGGGGGGTCACTACAGTTTTGGTGAGTGCTATTTCAGCCACCCGAGTTACAATAACTAGTTTAATACATTGGGGTAACATGTATCCCTCTAACCAGCCAAGAGAAGGATGTTAGAGTGTGGTGAAGCTATCAATGAGTTGAGGATCATCAATTATTGCTCTAGCCACCAAAAATTCTTAAGAAAAGATTAGATGATTAGCATAAGTGCATGTGTGGTTCTTAGGCTAGTTAGAGGTGACTTTAGAGCTTGCTCTAGGTTTATGCCTAGTGTTTAGTGTGATTTGCATACCTTCTTGCTATCTATTCTTGCACACACCAAGAGTGTAGTAATCTCATGTGTGGCCACCGATGGTGTACAAGGGTACGGTGAGAGGACCTCAGTGCTTTGGCCAAAGATATCCATTGTGAATATGACGAGTGGCGGTATAGGAGAGGCCACACGGAGATCACCCACTTGTGTGTAGAGAAGGCCCATGAGCTATCGAAATTACTTGACTAGGAGCTTTGGCCCTTGAGTGGGCATCCTTCGCTCCAACAATGACTAGGGGAAAGCACGAGCTTTCTGATATCTTGGTAAAAAGGATCATGCAGGAGTTTTCATTCTCTAAATCAACTACATGTTTCCACATTTACTTAGCATTTTTCGATGAGTATTTTATGTTTCTAGTCTATCTTGATAGGATTGGAATCTAGGGTACAAAATACGTTAGAGATAGTGTCAGATACCTGACAATAGGGTACCCTAACACCGCACTTCGCAAAAACAAAATCACCCTCGGGGGCTCTCCACCCCAACCAACCAAGACAACGACACCCCCTCAGAGGATCTTCCGCCTCGTCCGAGCTAGGCTGACGTCATCCGTGGCGCCGTCTACCCTCGGAGGCTCTTCCGCCTCGTTTGAGCTAGGTTGACATCATCCGTGATGTATCTACCCTCGGGGGCTCTTCCGCCTCGTCCGAGCTGACGTGACGTCATCCGGCGACATCATCGCCTCCCAAAGGCGCTACCGCCACGACCAACCCATGGCGCCCTAGCCAATAGTCAAAAGGTCCACAGTATCGCCCGTCCTTAGGGATGGGGTTTCAAGGCATGAACCATCATGCCTAACTCTGTATACACCCTACGGTACGAGCTCCTGTGCTGCCTGACCACCAATTGACACTCATTATACCCGCGCCATACCTTCGACAGACACTTGAACAGGAATTAGGGCGTCCTCGGCCCTGTACGACGGAACACGGGGGTGCCTGGCCCTGTGCTTCCAACCCCCGTCCATGCCCTAATCGAGGAATAGTGACGTTCCCGATTGCAAGGCGCATGGCTACAGCTTCATCAAGGACGAACGGGACCCGGGCAGCGTGTCTACAGGCGCAATCTTCTTCGGGAAGGAAGGCGAACAGAAACTCCAAAAGCGCTCCCAAGATTACAGTCCAAGCCGGGCCCACGTTTCTCTCTCCCACCCCATTGTACTCTGTCATCTCTCCCTACGTATAAAGGGGGAGAATGGACCCTCAATCTCTCTCTCGACACTTAGATACACACACTCTCGCCTTCACGCGAGCTCTCACCAGAATCAAGAACCTATACGCACGAGACCTGGGAACCAGCTTCCCTCTCTCGTCATTGCTTGTAGCTCCCCTCTGCGAGCACCTCCGCGCTCGGTAACACGACTCCGCGACAAACTGGACGTAGGGCGTTCGTGCCTGAACCGGTATAAATCTTGTGTCCTCCGAGCACAACCATATCCGATCTCCGACACGCTTAGAAATTTACTCGTTGGCTGTCTAGACCCCGCCATTTTAGATACCGACAGATAGAAACACTTAGAAAGGTCTAGTGCACATCTAGATATAACCCATGTAGGTTTTAAGTGGTTTTTAGCCTTATTTTTTAAGTGACCTAATTTACACCTTCCTCTTAGCCGTTTTGATCGCTTCACCTACCTTCTAAGCTCAAAGTGTTTCTATGGAAGGCGATAGGTCACTTGCTTGGCTTGAAATTAATAGCACCTAGGAGAGGCACACCATTATTTTAATTAATTAAGGATTTTGTGAATTGAATATTTATAAAAACATGTGATATGCCTCCGTTCACTAATTCGTTGCAGTCAAATACTTGTTACTAGCGCATTGTTGCGGGGGTTTTCTTAGAAATAAAAATGTATCATGTATGACTTAAACCTATGCGTTCTTATATAATTATTTATCCAAATTGAGCAAGGCAATGAAGAAATCCAATAAAAAAACTACTCATTGAATTGAATCGAATTATAAGAATGGAACAATAAAAGAAATAGCAATATATGAATGCCTACTATATCTCATATATACTGAAAGTGGTAATTGCACATAGTGCATATAACATGGATAGCTTGCATTAAGATGCTAAAGTTAGTGATATGATATAGTTATTAGTTGAAGATAGTTAGTGGGAGATAATGTAGATGACTTGCATGTTGAGATAACACTTATAGTAGGGATTAACTATAAATCCACAGAACACGGGTTCTTA
Source organism: Microstegium vimineum (assembly GCA_022036555.1). Taxonomy (NCBI): domain Eukaryota; kingdom Viridiplantae; phylum Streptophyta; class Magnoliopsida; order Poales; family Poaceae; genus Microstegium; species Microstegium vimineum. The sequence continues at coordinate 12,625,447 of CM039123.1, read as the reverse complement.
GAGGGCGTTTGGGACTGCTTTGCTCCACGTTTTTAGCTCCGCTTCAAATTTTTTTGTCAAACGGTTTTAGCTCCATATACGCAGTTCAAAGAAAAAATGTGAAGTTGTGAGAGCATCTAAAAAGGTACTCCACAAACTCCACATTTTTGTGGAGCTGCTCTATGGTAAAGTTTATAGAGTAGAGTTTATGGAGCAGTCCCAAACATGCCCTTATTGTGTTGAGTTGTAAATAACAGTTCTATTTTAAAGAAGTAGAGATTAATTCTTATATTGTAGTAAAAGGGACACGACTATGGTGTTACTAGAGTAAATAGTTGGATTTGTCTTGTGTGGCAACCGGCAAACAAACAATTCCAAAAAAAAACATGGCTTGTCTCTTGTCTGGCAATTCTAGGACTGTGCCCAGCTACCAAACATGCATTTCCGTAGAATGCACCAAGCTTAAGGCCTTGCATGCATCACCAAAGTTGGTTGGACCATTATTTCAAGGTACACTCCTAATCCTAGGAATCCAGACGCACGTTTAGGATATGTGTAAGCAGGACCAACACAAACAAGTGGGAGCTGAGCACGATCTGCGGCAACAAATCAAACATGAATGTAGCTTTCCAGGCTCCTTTCTACTAGGACAGTATAATACCGTCGCATGAATTCTAGCTGTTTCCCGTTCTCAATAACGAAACTTTACTGATGCGTTTTGGGGCATTTATAAGGCGGCAGGAGTAATATGATTCATACTATGAAGATTTTTGTTCCGGCTTAACATCTACTCCAACGGTAGTTAAAATAGCTAGCTCATATATAGCATAATTTATTTGGTGAAAAAAGAGAGAGAATCACAAAAAGCAACTAGGTAGAAATTATGATGTGTTTACTCTGTTGATTGTCATTTGTTATGAAACTAGAGGAAACAGAGGGACACTAATGTAAATACTACTATGCAACGTTTGTCTTATCAGTCACCGAAACAGTATTTTTATCTCATAATAAAACAGACAAAAACAGCTCCAACCGGCTTATCAGCCACAGAAACGATCAAGCAGTTGGCAAGGACATGCCTCTCAAGATCTGTCAGGTCAGTATTCTAGGGTGTGTTCAAAAGGATTACTGTGCGCCTAAACGTCTCCTGCGTCTTATATAGCTGTACTGAGATTCTCAAAATAAAATTGCTACGTCGAATCCAAGCTAGAAGGCAGACAGAGGACACCGTATCTGGTACTACTCCTTTGCAAACAAACCTTCTCAAGAACATACCGTCGTGTAGAATGCGTAGTGCGAGAGGATCTTGGTGACGACGAAGGTGATTTTGAGGGGAACAACCACCGCGTCTTGCTCCACTGCGCCAACGCTTGCTCTCGCCGCTGCACTGGCATGTCCGCGAACTTACGGACGTTGCCGGAGATGATGCAGAGTCGCCCACAGAGAGCCAGCGTGCCCACCTTGGTGCTCAGGATCCAGAGCACCACGTTCACCAGCACCACCGCCTCCCAAACGCATCGAGTGACCAGCTCCGCCACCTTTGACGATATCCGTCGAAATTAAAAAAACAAAGGAATAAATAGAGGAACCAAACAGGCATGGCGACTGCGGGGAGCGACGACAAAAGGGCAGGGCACGGCACCGCAAGAGGTCACGCGCAGCCCACGCATCGATGGATCATCGGCGCCGATCGATGTGATCGAGCTAGTAGTAGCTCACCTCTTCGGGGATGTCACCGTCGGCTGCAGAGGCCAGGTAGAACCGCTCGAGGTCCTTGCGGCCGCCGTCGCCGTGGAGCCGCTCCGTCACCGGCAGGGACGGGATGAGCGCGCCGCACATGGCGCGGAGCGCCTCCATCTGCGCCGGGTGCAACCCGTGCGTGTACCTGTCGCGCCTGCACCCCCGCAGCAGTGGGTGGGCCCTCCTCCGGCGCCGTGTCGCCGCTTTCGCCTCCTCCTGCGCCGCCATTACCAGCTACTGTACTAGCTAGCTGGCGTGTGCAGAGATGCTCTCGTGTAGTTTGCCTTTGTTGGCTCTGTCTGCGGGAATGTGTGCTGTCATATATGGAGGAGGCACACCACACGTACGTTTGCAGTTTGCTGGACTCGTTTAATTTTCACAGTAACAAGACAATGACAGTGTCGTTGTTGTTGGGAAGGCAGCATCACACAGTTAATACGACTCCATCACCCAAATTATGCCATGGCAGCGACCGATCATGCTTCGTACAAGTTGCACCTGCGCATCATGACTTAATTAGCGATGGAACAAGTTTATGTTTCTAGTAGCAGTAAAATTGCTTGACACATCGGATGTTTGACACTAATTTAGAATATTAAAAATAAACTAATTATACAGATCAAGACTAATTTGTGAGATGAATTTATTAAACTTAATTAGTGCATGATTTAACAATGTAGTGTTACAGTAAAAATATGTTAATGGTAGATTAATTAGACTTAATAGATTTATCTCACGAATTAGTCACGGTTTATGTAATTAGTTTTAGTACCAAATATTTTCTTCCTAAAAACATAGAGTTTTAAAACTCTTAAAAAAGTATTGAAATGAATAAAGAAGGTCATCTCCGAGAGTTAAAATATAGAAGACAATTTTACATCAATATAAATCTCATACTATTTCTAAATCAGTCTAACCACTTTTATATATTCTCTCTGGTATATTTGCATCTGGAACTATTTTTACTATGTATTCTTCCACGTCCTTCCACCTTTATATTGCCCGACAAACACGAGAGGAGAGAAGATACGCATAACTCAAAAGTACGTAACTTTACGCGGAATAGGGCGACTTTTTCCATGTTCTAAAAGATTAAGATGGTGGATTAGGAGTTATTGAGGAGAATTTTTTTCTCATCCTCCTAAAAACCAAGGATTAGAAAGTGATTAAAAAAACTCTTAGAGATGCTCTAATGAGTACCAAAACACCCGATGTGATATACTCTAAACTTTAGTTCTTAAATCCAAACACCCTATATATCCAGTGTAGTTGTGCCCTTGCCAAATGCAGTAAATTCTACAGCTTTTCCTAGCAGGGGCTGGAGCTAAAGAAAGATGGTGGATGGTGAAGCACTTCATAATGATATCATGTTGGTTTAAACTACTCTCATCTTATTTTAACTTATTCTCTTTTATAGAACAGTATAAAACACTATTTAATCAGCCGGCTATTTTTTCACCAGCTGAACAGGGAATATCATCGTTGGCTACTTGGCTTGTATGTATACAGTTTAATTATTATAATTTCATATGCCCGTTTCCAAAAATATGGTATAGTTTCTATATACTAATATAAAAACTCTAGTGTTGTTGGACTTTAACACTTAAAGTTTTCGAATTGCAACTGCAACTATAGTAAGTTGCATCGCAAATGTTATTTTAGCTTTAGTACAAACTAATTTTGTAACTAAATAAGGTATAATTAAACAAAACTAAGTGTTAAACCATCTAGAACACATGGTTTTGTTTTGTTATTTAGCAAAGTATACGAAGAAATACATGTTTGTTGTGCGTGCATTGCATTAAATGCCAAAGATTGGTTAGGCTGATCAGCTAGCATATCCAAGAGTCATCGTGAACTTATCAGAATTGAAGATACCCTGCACGTATATTCAACATGAAATATTCTCTCTCATAGAATTTCTCTATATATTTTTAGTGAGTAGTATTCCCCGTCTTTAATCCTCGTGAAATGAAGCCCAAATAAGATTCAATACATCGTATTAGAGAGCGCCTGCCAAAACCGTCCAAATCTAAACTACGAAGCACTTGAAAAGCTATGTGTACAGAAAGGTTTAAGCCCCTCCCATCTGATGTTGCTACACCTACTGAGGTGTAGATTGGTACGACATTAGGTATTTAGTCCCCATTGAGCTTGTTACGCACTTATGCGTTGTGACACCTCCCAAGTTATCCTCAGTAGTTATCTTGTTCTTGACTCCGCTACAATGATATGCTACTCCAACTCTTCCCATTCATGTTGCTTGAAGAGGGGGTGCCATCTTTTTAGTGTGCTTGTTGTATCTTAAAGCACGAACCTAAGGAGCCCTCCAATATTCTCCCAAAATGTAAATTACTTTGAATTTTCTATAAGACCCAAAGTAAGGTTGCTTTCTTGCCACAAATCCATAATTTTACCACAAATTCATAGTTTGCTCGAATATCATAGTTCAAACATGAGATATAACTTTCAAAATATTAGAAGCTACACAACAATCAAAGAACATATGATGTATTGTTTCCACTTCAGAGAAAAACAGAGAAGAAATGCCATCTACCAATCTTTTCTTTGCTAAATTGTCTCTAGTTAGAAGACGGTTATTACCTAGCTCAGAACCAAAGAAAAATGTGCACCCTAGGAGGTATGTAGATCTTCCACATAAGACGTGTGTACACATGGGCATATAATGCCTCTAGATGGTTTTGTTAACTTCCTTAGCAATAATGTAGATAGGCCAGAACTAGATGGCTAGACTAGAGTTACCAAACCAACAAAATCTTACCCAAAACATATATTTCCTACCATGCATCTACTACTATTCACTTGTAACCTATCTTAGCAGCATTATCCTCCCCGATAACCAATTTCCAAAAAGGGGGTGACATTAGAATCATAGATGCAGAAAAAACCGAGTTAATGTCATATTTCACATCAACTACTTTCTTTCATAGAGAGTTGTCAATCGAGTGATATATAGCAACCTAGGAGGCGAGCAAGCATAGATTGAGGCAACCAATATTTGTTATATTGAGACCCTCATATTCTTTACTTTGGACTATCAATTGCCAACTTGCTAAATGATATTAGTGACCATTGTCTTGATTATTCTCGAGAAAATGACCCATATGAGAGAAGAGAGTTTATAGCTTCTATTGCCCACTTGGGAAACTTAAGATGGACATCACGTAAATTGGAATACTGTGCAAACAAGACTTAAGTAAGCCTAGCTTTCCTCATATAAGAGGAGCCTACACATGTAACCAATAATTCTCTTAACTATCTTATCTATTATTGGTTGTATGTTCTTTCTTCTGAGCTTAGCAAAATGAAGGGGCTCCTAGTTATTTACAAGGAAGGTACCACTTTTACAATAGAAAATTCTAGAGAAGCTATTGCTTCGTCCTCTTCAATATCAATAGTCAACAAGTCACATTTGTCATAATTGATTCTCATGCCTAATAAACTTTCAAAGTAGGTTAAGAGCCACTTTAGATTCCTAGCCTTGACTATGTCATTTTCTAAGAATAGTATAATATCCTCAGCATATTGTAGAAAAATTATACCTCCTTAACAAACATTTTGCAACAAACCAACAATTAAACCATTATTTGCTACTTTGTTGAGGATTTTTGTAAAAATGTCAATGACCAAATTGAAGAGAAGGGGTGCAACCCCTTGCCTAAGCCCCTTCATAGGTTGAAAATAATAATTGTTTTCATCATTTATTCTATCACAAATAGAACCGTCTTTAACTATCTTTCAATATTTTGAGAATTTTTTAGATTTTTTTGGATATTTTTCCATATAGAACTAAACATATTTTTAAAGTTTTTAAATATGTTTTCACGATCTATAAATATTTTATTTGTATTTTTTTGTATCTTAACCTATCTCTAGAATTTTTTTTCATAATTTTTAAAGCTTAGAGACATTTTAAAGGATAGAGAGTTAATTTAAACTTTTTGAGAGTTCAAAAGTAATATGCTGGTTTTGAGGTTGACATAAAAAAATACAGCAATAGTTGATAGAGCAAGAATGGACTTTTTCGGCCCGCTTGTTCATCTGCTGAGACGAGAAAGCCCATCCATGCGTTTCCGACCTGTGCATGTTTGCATGCACGAGCTCGAGGATGCACATGCGGCCTGCACATGCGGCCGCCCAAATTGGGCCATGCAACACGCCGGATGCCGCGAATTCGAACTCGGTATATATATAGCCTGCAGATATGCTGTGTATTACTATAGCTTAGGCCCCGTTTGGAACGCGATTTTTTTTTCTATGTTTTTTCTATAAAAATAAACTGATTTTTATAAAATTTATGCGTGATTTTTGTGAAATTCTTGCGTTGCAAATAGACCTTTAGAAGTTAGAACTGAGCAAACGGCGGTAGCAAGAAATGTGGTACACAATAACACAATACGTACAATGAACAATTGTATGCATAATAGACAATCTTCACCAGGTTTGTGATTCGCGAACCATTTGCACAATCTTCACTTACTATATAGACGCTATCACCACATTCCATTAACAAGAACGCATACATGTTGCACACAAGAATCAACCCATCGCCTGGCCCTGGCGCGTCTGGATCATAGGCTACTACTGTCCATTACCCTGCGCCAGGGTCTCGGCGATGCCCTTGGAGAGGCAGTACGCGATGGACTGAATGGTGATCATGGGGTTGACGCCCACCGCCGTGGGCAGCAGGCTGCCGTCGCACACGTACAGCCCCTCCGCCTCCCAGCTCTCGCCGCGCCCGTCCACGGCGCCTTCCTTCGCGCTGGACCCCATCCGGCAGCTGCCCATCTGGTGCGCCGAGCAATGGAGCGCCCACTTGTCGGCCATCGAGTGCATGGGCCCCTTCTCGATGGTCACCTCGTCCAGGAACGCCTCGAGGTCCTCGTCGCGGAGGCCCTTGCACCGCAGCCGGAGCCCGTCACTGCGGTGGGTGCCGACCTCGGTGGCCCCCGCCGCCACCAGGATGCGCAGCACGCGGCGTAGGCCGTTGCGGAGCTCCTCCGTGTCCTCGCGGCTCGGGGTGAAGCGCACGCGTCCTTCGCCGTCCACGAACCCGACGCCGCGGTCGCGGACCAGCGCAAAGGCGTGCGCCGTGCGGGAGTACCGGTGCATGCGCTCCTTCATGTCGCGGCCGGACTCCCACGGCACCATGGCGGCGAAGGCGCCCGGCCCCAGCGCCGGCGTCTCGATGATGGTGCGCTCCGTGACGCGGTGCATGCTGGTGATGATGCCGCCCTCGAAGCACTTGCCAGGGAGCGGGGGATCCTGCTGCTTGTTCTCCGGGAAGTAACCCCACGCCATGGACACCGGGTGGAGGTGGAGGTTGCTGCCGATGTGCCGGTTCTTGAGCCCGCTGTTGCGCAGCAGCGGCGGCGTCATCAGCGCCCCGCACGCCGCGATCGAAACCTTGGCCTCGATGCGCAGCTTCTTGGTGACGCCGTTGCTCGCGCACGTCGCCACCAGGCCCACGCACTTCTTGCCCCGCCCGCTGCTGCGGTTCTTCTCGAAGACGAAGTGCTCGGCCTTGCAGCCGGTCAGGATGACCGCGCCGCGCGCGACGGCGTCCACGAGCCACGTCGTGTCGGTGCCGCGCTTGTCTCCAGTCGGGCAACCGAAGTTGCAGCTACCGCAGAAGTGGCCATCCGACGAGTTGCGCGGCACGGCGTCGGCGCACAGCCCGAGAGCCTCACACCCGCGGCGGACCACCTTGTTCTGGAACCCTTCCTCATGGCACCCGTCGGTCAAGCCGAGCCGGGCGCACACCGCGTCCATGGCCTGCGCGTACGCGGGGCTCGCGAACACCGGGAGCCCGTGCTCGCGCGCCCACTCCTGGGTCACCTCCTCTGGCGTGCGGATGCTCGCCGACCAGTTCACCGCCGAGCCGCCGCCGACCGTGGCGCCCGTGAAGATCATCGTGGTCACGTTGGACGTGCAGAAGATGCCGCCGCGCTCGAAGAGGCGCTCCATGGACGGGCCCTCGATCGAGCTGTAGTCGTCGGCGGTGAAGTAGTCGCCTTTCTCGACGACCACCACCTTGTACCCCGCGGACGCGAGCACGGCCGCGGCCACGCCACCGCCACAGCCTGACCCCACGATCACGGCGTCGCATTGCACCGTATGGTGGTTTGCGTCCGACGCCGCCGCCTTCACCGTGAGGCCCCTCCCCACGAGCGATCTCAGCAGCGCGTTGTCGTTTAGCAGCCGGGTCTCCACGACGCCGACGTCGAGAGGCCGGGATGGCGACGCTGTCGCCTCTGTCCGAGCACCATCCTCCGGTGGCTCGTACACGCTGTATCCGATCGCTTTCCAGTAGGGGTTCTCAGAGTTCTCGTTCACCTGCATGTTAAGAGGAGTTCAAGAACAGAATTTTTTGTACTGACATGTGTTTTTTGCCTATGATATTGGAGATGAAAAGTGATGCTTGTGATATGCAACAAGTACATGAATTTCCGGCATGCTTGTGGTTATATGGTTGGTGACCTTGATGATACACGATCTATTGTTAAACAAGCCACCACGATCACATCAGTTACTGTATTTGGTATAACACTATCAGGTTACGCACAAGAACCAGATATTTATGTGGTCCGTTCTCATGGACTGAGACACCTTAGTACAGTACGGAGTACTAGACTACTGGTGTGTTATAATCTCCCTCATGACGCCTGAAATTTGAAAAACGTGCATGGCCAAGTAAACTGATTCAGGACAGACTCGACTGGTGCCAAAACCAAGTTGCATTCAGATAAGCAGTCATTTTCAGTTTTCAGAACTGAATTAAGTGGTCCGAGGAAGATTTTTTAGTTTGTTATTCATCAGAAAATTTAAATGTTGACAGTTGATTGGAGGATCGATTGGCCTGTCAAGAAACTGCATACACTAGGTAGAATTGACAGGTTCCAAAACCAACTTGCATTCAAATAAGCACAGTGGTTTTCAGTCTTCACAACTGAATCGAATCGAGTAGCCCGAACAGGATTTTACAGCTTGGGTGTTCTGATGAAAATTTAAAAGCTGATAGTAGTTGATAGGAGGATCAGTTATCCATTAAAGAAACTGTATGATGGTTCTATACTACTGCACATACAGTGATTGGAATTGCAACGGGTAACCACCGGAGAAACCAAAATCGACGAGCGATGATCACGGTTTCAATCAGGAAGATAAATATCCTAGCTTCAGAAATCAACAGCAAGGTAGACTTCCAGATTCGTGTAAGCGTGAAAGTAATTATGTTTACCTCTGAGAGAGATCAGAGACGGCCCCTCTCACAGAGCAGTGAGCTGTCCCACAATATTTATTATGTAATTCTAAAGCAGCCAACGAGCCTGAACAGATAGTAGTAAGTACCTGAATGAGCTTATGAGCAGCAGCACGCTACCGTACCATATAACGATTATTTCAGATCTCTACAGTGTCACTTAATGCTGTGTCGGCACGTTGCTGATGCTCGCGTTCTTGGTGTTCCCGTTTGCCGATCATACTAACAGCGAATGACTCAGCATCGCCAGGGTGACTGGAACCATGCATGATTCCTTTTTATTGCGTTCAGAATAGTGGAAAGTTAGCCGTTACTAATTGAGGTTCCATAGCTCAGGGACGGAGCTCAGTAGAGGCCAAACTAAGCTCCGCCCCTTGCTTGGCTGCAGCAAAATCACAAAGTACTAGTAGCAGCTTCAGCTTGTGAGCTGATGAAGATTAAAAAATAGAGAAGACTGTACTCCGTATATGGTACTGACATACTGTAGTGCTTACTGCTTAGCATGAATTAGCCCCCCCTTTATATTGGGTCACGCTCCGTCACTGCCATAGCTGCTAAATGTTTATTGCGGTCAACATGGCATGTGAGACAGAGAAGCGCGGACGTGCAAGCAAACGAAGAAAGAGAGAGCAGAGTTGACGTGCGGGAGGAGGGTGGCGTACCATGGCGTAGAAGACGTAGTGGCAGAGGATCTTGACGATGGCGAAGGCAATCCGGAGCGGGAAGAGCCAGCGCACCCGGTTCCACCGCTGCAGCGCCGCCTCCCGCCGCTCCGGCGACATGTCGGCGAACTTGCGGACGTAGGGGAAGCCGCCGGCGAGGCACAATCGGCCGCACAGCAGCAGCGTGCCCACCCGCGTGCTCAGCACCCACAGCACCACCCACGCCAGGGCCACCGCCTCGCGGATGCACCGCGTCACCATCAGTTCCGCGACCTTTTTTTTGTTTGTAGCAACACCATAATAAAAACAAAAACAAAAAAAAATGTCATGTTGAGATTCATTTAGATACCGGAAAGCTTTTTTTTTTGGCTTCCTATATTAATAAATCATGCAGAAATCGAGCTATTTCGCCCAGGCAAGACATGGCATCAGTGACGGAGATTTTAAGCTAAACTGTCTTACGTCTTTCTCACACGTTCTCTCCGTTCTAAAATTACGTATAATTATAAGTCATTTATCTAGATGCATAAAATACATGTACCAAAAACATTGAACGATTTACAATTTGCAACGAAATAAGTATGTAAGTGATAAACACAGTACATATCATAGTACCAGGTGTAACGTCGATACCACAGTAGTTGTTGGCACTAGCTACTCTCCTAGGCAGCAGGAATTCAAAGTCGTGACAGGGTCCACTCTGGTGCGGCGTAACTCTTGTCGAAAAAAGACAGCAGGTGCACCGCTACTTTCCCGTGCAGCGGACGGGATGTCTTGCCTATTTCAGTGCCAGGGACCGGGACCTGTACCGGTACGAAGTACGCTGCGTGCAATACCTAGAGCATCGACCTGCATCTGCACTCAACGGCAGAGCCACCTTACCTAATGAATTTGGTTTTTTTTTTTTACAACACACGTGAAAAAAAAGATCACAGAGAGACAAGGGAGGAAAAAAAAACTGGGCGTTTGGACCGAAGATGGATGCTAGCATCAGTAAAAAACCGGGAACGAACAGTAGGCATGCATGGTTAGGGTGTGATTGTTGAGTCTGATCGGATCGTGGGGGTTCGTTCGGTGGTCACCTCGTCAGGGATGGTGGAGTCAGCGGCGGAGGCGAGGTAGAAGCGCTCGAGGTCCTTGCCGCCGGGCGGGTCCCCGCGGCCGGCGTTGGCGTCGGCGGGCAGCGAGGGGATGAGCGCGCCGCACATGGCGCGGAGCGCCTCCATCTGCGCCGGGTGCATCCCGTGGGTGTACCTGTCGCGCTTCCACCCGCCGCGCAGGAGCGGGTGGCCCCTCGTCGTCCTGCCACCACCACCACCGGACATCGCCGGGGCGGCAACCTTCTCCCTCTCCTCGCCGCCTAGCACCGCCATTGTATTGCAGGCACTACTAGCTAGCTAGGCAGCGGGCAGGGTTCGTCTTCGGTTCGGGTAAGGCTTACTGCCTGCTTCTTGTGGCGGGCGACCTGTGCTGTGCTGTGATGAGCTGGGCTTGGCTTGGCCCGCGTGTTTATATAGAGCTCCGATCCGATCCATCGGGCTTGGCCGCTTGGGACGAGAGGGAATTCAGGCAGGCAGGCAGCAAGCGGGAGAGACGACGAAGGGATAGGGACGTGCATCTTTCTCCTCATTCAATACGGCTCACCAACTAACCCGAGGAGAGGAGAGGAAGAAGAGGCCACGGACTCTCACGGACGCCGTCGCCGTCTGTTTGGCATACATGCGGCGCGATCGGCGGCTTGAGAATGTGAATGTCTTACGAGATCTTGTTTTTTTTCCCCACTTTTTTCCTTTGTAAGAACGACGAACCGTATATACGAGAGTTACCTAGGGCGAAGGAGATACAGGGGTGGGGCCCACATGTGGATTTTGGCAAACACGGCAAAAAAAATGGAGCATACTACACTCGAATAATAAAAGTGTATTTCTCGATCAATTAAAATGCCACATAAAGAAGATAGATTTTAACTGTTTAATTTAACTTACTATATATTGTCATTTGCTGAAGAATCTCAGCTTAGATGAACTTCGTATACAAATCTACTTATACAAGTTTCATGTTATAAACTTGTATATAATTTAAATAATAGTTGATCAAGTTTTGTATAAATTGACTTCTCCTTGTATGGATATAGAATATGATTGTCATTTCAGAATGGAGAGAGTAAAAGGGTGGTCGATCGAAGGCCAATATCATGAATTTCACAAAAATATATATATATATTGGATTATACTATCATTTAACGTCTTGAATAGATCCATTTCTAAAGTTATCTTAAGACAAACTTATCATGTTTAACCGAATTTGTAGAAAAGAATGCCAAGAGTTATGACACAAATTATTATTGTTATTAGATAAACTATAGAGTATGTTTTCATAATGTGTTCTTTGGTGTCACAAATACTAGTATTTTTTTTATGAATCAGTCAAACATAGAAAAGTTTCCTTAAAATAATTGTAGAAATTGATTTATTTAGGAAAGGAACGGGTAACGCTTAATGGTGTGCCAAAATTGTGCTACTCCTTCCATTTCAAATTATAAGTCATTTCAAAATTTGGAGATTCAAAACACCTCAAGTTTAATCAAAGTTATAAAGAAAAATATAAAAATTTATAACATCAAATAGGTATAAGTATACTATGAACTATAATCAATGAAAAATCTGATAATACTTAGTTGACATTATAAATATTATTATTTTATCATATAAATTCGGTAAATGCTCTGACTCTGCAATATTTTCGAAATAACTCATAATTTAAAACGGGAAGCACCTCAGATAATAAACTGTAATTTTAGGATCATGAGGAGATACCAATACAAGATGGCAAACGACATAAGTACCTCAATGGTCTGACGTACTGTCAAAAAATGCGGACGCCTACGCGTCGAGACAAATTTTTATAATTTTTCTTCACTTGTGCTGTGGTTTGTACTCGTACATGTCGTACATGATTCTTTAGGAGTGGGCCCCACATGAACCGATGGCCCACATACTAGTTATTACTAGTACGTAGTTGTTCTTTTGGAACAAAATTCAAATTCTACGTTATTGTTATTGTCCTGTTCGTTTGATCGTTTTAGTGGCTGATAAACCGGTATGTGTTATTTTTAGCTATTTTATTGTAAAACAAAACATTGTTTTGATGGCTGATAAACCGACTGATAAATCAAACAAGCAGGACGATTGTTTTCTCTTAGAGAGAGAGTAGTTTCGACGGTTTGGAGCCGTTTGGTGTCTAAGGTTGAAAATCAGCTACCACAACGATTATATATACATCAAATTAAAAATATAATTTGCCCTTTCATACAATATATTTTTATTTGTGAATAATACCAGATAAGGTATTGCACTGGAGATCGGAGCTGGCCATTAATCTTGAATCCCAAAGTAACACTGTAACCTAGTAAACACCACGTCGCTATTCCTCCTGGCAAAGCAATACGCTCGCGTCACTAGTTCAGAAGTCAGAACGTTCCATCCAATCGTTCGCCGCTACGGTGCATGATTCGACGGAAGAGACGCTTCTATGGCGGAAGCAGTACTGACTTGCAGACCAAGTTGGTTTACTACGTCTTGCCGTTCATGAGATACGTACTGTTATACACGCTTGCGTCGATGCCATTTACAATCCGTGTCAATGTGTACTCTGGTCAAAGGGGGATCTTAGTAGTCCTAGATCTTGGGTTTCACTATCCTTCGGGGCAGTGCTATCAGATTTCACTAAATTGGCTCTTGAAAAAACTCGCATTAGACTCCAACTACTAGTACCGGATCAGCAGGTGTTGGTTTTGGACTAAAGTCCTGAATAAAACAGAAAATGACACCCTCACCTTCTTATATCTAGACAAATGCTCGAAACTCGCGACTGCATGCCCTAAGATGTAGGCACCCTCACCGGATGGCACAAGGCGATTTGCCGTAAAATGCAACCTCTCCACATAATTTTGCTGCATGCTGAGCCCTGATGGTGGAACTGTCATTTTGGGGAAGAAGAAAGCCGCCCCCTTTTGTGGTAGAGTGGGCAGCATCGTTTTCCCACGTGTAGCTTCGATGCCATGAAAAAGCAGAAAAAAAGACAAGAAATAGAAAAAAAACTATATCTTTTGGACTCCTGCCATTAATTACAGGAAAACGACTTGTGGAGCTGCAGGCTTCAAAGTAAGCACATAATGGAATTCCTCCGATGTCTCTTCATGTGTCTCGCCTGCAAATCCTGCTAGCTAACAACCTAGTCTATTAGGAAAAAGCCGATTCAATTGCTCAAACTGATGTTCGAGAAGGGACTAACGACACTGATTTCTAGTGCTATAATAGAAGCAACCCTTAACGCGCAAATAAAAGCCCTCACAAACACTCTTTATCCGCAACTGCTTCCGCTTATGGTAGTTGATAAACAGGTGGTGGACATGTAAGTTGCTGACACTTATTGTCCTCAAAATCAAAGTAGATATCCAAATAAGGTTCTGGATCAAATTCGAGCTACTCCCTCTATTCTAATTATAAGATGTTTTAGGTTGTTTAGGTACGTAGCAATAGCTATGCACTTAATTAGCTGTACTATGTTTATGTTTAGATATACTATATATAGTAAAAGTAATATACGTAGATGAACTAAAACACGTCTAAAGGAAAAAAAAATTGTTTGTATTCGTATGTGACATTATATAAATATCCGTATGCAAAATCAAATAAAAATGTGTAAATAGTGCTATTCAAATTTGATTCCATGCATAATAGATCCGGGATAAAATCTTCCCACTTCACCGTGGCAGGGGGTGCTGTGCCCGGTGACTCTGAGTTAGCAGTCGCACACGACGACACGGAATGTGACGTGCAACGCGCCTGCTGCCTGAACAATGATATATATCACTGGCGCGCGTGCATCCATGGGGTGGGCCCGGCCGGCGACCCCCGTCGGCGTCGGCGGTGACTGTGAGCACGGGCACGGCCCCTGACGCAGGAGGCGAGGTGCATGGGCACGGCGTGGCGAGATCGCATTCGGATCATCTGTCGGGGTGCCCAGCGGCGGCAGAGCTAGCGCGGCCTGAAAGTGGCAACCGTTCCACCCACGGTATGGTACGCGTTGCCTTGCCTTCAGGATTCTTGGCTTTCGCTAGAAGCTGGCTTCCAGAGATGCACCGGTTTCGGGTAGCCAGGCCATGGATCGAGCGCGCGCCGGCCTGTCTGCTGTCCTGGACTCGTGGGCCATGCATGGTAGCAGTTTTGTAGAAATTCGAGTGACGAAACCCTCGGGACACTTTAACTTTTTATTCCACGTGATTAAAAACCGAAATATAGCACTATCGCCTTTTCAACTGGCGAAAAAAAAACCATATTCACTACTTGGAAAAGACAAAAAATCACAAACGAGGAAGTGAAAAAGATGTCGCCGTTTGATCGATGAGATTTATCACTCTGACTATTTGTTTCGTGTTATTTTTGCCAAATCGATGGCAGGAGCAGGATGACTAAAATATTTGCTTCTCTAGCTCCTTCAGTTTAATTGCATGCGAAGGGCTTATTAAATGGCTGGGATCTGACCCTGCAGTTTTTGGTCCTACAGGGAACCGTAGTTTTTGGTCCTATGCTTCCCAACCAACCAAACAGAGGTGGATGAGATCGACAGGGGCTGCCTGCCTGGCTGGGCGCATGCGTACGATCACACGTCCGCGGGATGCAAATAAAAGCTAGTATGGTTTGGAGTTAATCCCGTACTTACTCGCCTCGATCTGGAGTAAAGCATGTCCTCATCTGATCCTGCCTGCCGCTGCGTTTGGAGTTACTAATCCGGTGCTGTAGCAGGAAGCTGACCACAGTGAGAGCCGGCGAAGTGATGGATCTGCATCCGTTTTGCTTCCGGGAATCCGCATCCTCTTTGCTTGGCTGAAATGAAGGAAAACCAGACAAACCTCATCGACCCGCCACCGCCAGTAGGTTCTCTGATGATGATGATGCGTGCGTTTCCCTGCTCCGCCACTGAAACGGGGGATGGGTGCCGGTCAGGTCAGGTCAGGTGGCGAATGGCGACCGGCGGCTGGCGAGAGCGCCGTTCCCCAACTCCGACAGGCGCATGCAACTCTTTTCAGAGTGACTGCTACTAGTACAGTACTGCGCTACCAGCAACGCAACGCTGGTCGATGCAGCGGCCCCGGCCCCGGACCCGCCCGGGAGGAAAAGAAAAGAAAACGATCGACAACGGCGGGCGCTGATCGTTGAATCCAGCGACGTCGATGATGCTGTGCCATGCTCGCTCGCTGTTGGTAACGTCGATGCTTGCATTGATTGATTCCCCCCAACCGCGCGCCGGACTGGTCTCTAGTACGTACGTACGTTGTGGTGTGTCCGATGCTCGTTCTCGGAGGCACATGTACAGTACTGTATGAAAAATCAAGCCGGCCTGCCGATACAAGTACTACTACTGCCACCACCTGCCTGCTGAGTGACTGACGGTACGACTGCCCATGGTTATCAGTAAAAATACCTAGCGCTGCCGGCCCATGGTTTTTTGCCGATGCGAACAGACAGAGCACCGCTCCGCTCGCTCCCACATCGACCGCGATGAAGGGGCAGGTAGGTGAATTGTTTCGAGCGAATTGAACTGCCCTGCCCATGGTTTCAACTTTCAAGCGAATTGAAGGCCCCGCGCAGGCCTACCTGCTCACCACTTCACAGGTACAGTAGAGAGGGAGTAGCTCGGCGCGTGCATCCATCCACCTCTGCAGCGCCCAGTTCGGTGATGATATCGAGCAGCACAGCATGCCTGGTCGCCTGGTCCATGAGTACTGTACTATGGCGGCTTGGAAAAACCGTGGGTCGGTTCGGTGCTGGGATCGGGCGCTATGGCGGGCCGGCGATCTAGCAAGCCATTCCGGAATGGCGGAATTGCATGCGTTGGGACCACGGCGTCCGCGCAAGGCGCCAGCCATTTGATGCGCCAACCGACCGCGGTACTGTACTGTACTGCCATGGGAACGGGGGGAGGAAGGATCCATGGAGTTGAGGGGAAGACGAAGGTGATTGGCTACCAACCATGTCGCGAACCCAAACAAGAATGCTTGTGTTTCCTTCTGGCCGTTGCCTTGCATCTCTCTCAGATTCAGATGCTCTCTCGCGCGCCATCTCTGCGGGGCCTGTTTGGAACGCATGAATTTTATAGAAATTACGTAGAAATTTTACAGGAATCAGTTCATTTTCATAGGGAAAAGTATAGGAACAGTAAAAATTATCGCGTTCCAAACAGCCCGTGAGTCTGTATATTATACTCGACCCGTGTGTGTGTGTGAGAGAGATTATATATAATTATAGATGATCCATCTTGGCCCATTCCAGTGCTCGGCCTGTTTGGCGCGAAATGCGAACGGCCCATCCGTGGCAGCAGCAGCGGGCGCTACGGGCTACTAGTGCACAGGCAGTGGGAAACGGACCTCAGGTGCCGTTTGGTTCGCATATTTCGTAGCGTGATTCGATCACGGAGCCAACAGATTGTGTTGATTGCTGTTTGTTTAGGGCGCGTTTGGTTTCCATCTTTGCCTAGCCTGGCCCGTATCTGGCATGCAGGCTCTAGCCAGCCATGCTTAGCACATGCAAGACCTCCTTGTTTGGTTGATTGTTTCGCTGAATCGTGGCCAAGATGAGCATATGTTTGGTTGCCTTAAATTACATGAGATTCGAACGGGTACATGCTAGCTCAGTTTGTTTGGTTGGTCACATACAACATGGTTTGATTACCTCTTGCATGAAGTGGTGAGGATACCATCACCATTTACAAGGTCTATCATGGTAGGGAGAAATTTACATCGAATTTCATCACACATTGCATCGAAATTAAAGGGCAAGATCTTCAGTAACAAGAACAGAGGGGCATGAACCTTTAGTAATAAGAGCAGAGGGGGTATGAACAAGGACCTATTCCCTCATCCAAATAAGTGATGAAAGAAGCATCTACACAAGACAAACCAACATTTGAACCCAAATCCTCCACACAATCAAACTTGGCTGCTATACGTGCCTCTAATGACACAAGATTGAACCCAAATCCTCAACGAAATGAAAGGGCGAGAGATGTGTTAGCACACAGGAATGGAAAGGAGGTTGGAGAGGAAAAGAAGAGACGGAGAGGAAGAGGAACAGTGCCTCACCTGCAAGCTCTCGGTGTAGAAGGGGAGAGGAGCACCCAGGGCCGCTGCCAGCGGTGCGGTGGCGGTGAGGCGGCGGTAGCGGTGGCGATGAATGAGAAGGTAACCCTAAGGCTCTTGCGTGCTGCAGCTTGCATCATCGCGGCGCCCTCACCTGCTCGCTCGCTCTTGTCTTGCGCGAGCCAGGCCCGCTAGAAACCGATTCTATTTTCGTTTCTTGGGAGCCAGGCGCGGCGAGGGCATTTGCACGTCACGGACCAGGCCCTGACCTCCGAGCATGCATCCAAACATTCACAGGCTGCATCCCATGGGCCAGGCTAGCCAATATGCAAGAAACCAAACGCGCCCTTAGCGTACGGTGCGATCGGTTGGCACGAAAACTGACACGGACCTTCGGCGCGTGGATTACGCCTGCAGGTGGGCGGTAAGGGATAACGCTCGCGCCTTTAATCACGGCAGAAGAAAACTGTCCCTGATAAATTGCCCCAGCCGGAACCAAACAGAAAAGGAAATAAACAATTCCCTTCCCGTTGCTACCGTGGAACCAGTGTATTCACGTTAACGT
Organism: Microstegium vimineum; assembly: GCA_022036555.1. NCBI lineage: Eukaryota > Viridiplantae > Streptophyta > Magnoliopsida > Poales > Poaceae > Microstegium > Microstegium vimineum. The sequence continues at coordinate 12,607,079 of CM039123.1, read as the reverse complement.
TGCCTTTGTTGATCCAAACAGCGCCTCCGCCGTGATTACAGGCGCGAGCGTCGTCCCTTACCGCCCACCTACGGGCGTAATCCACGAGCCGAAGGTCCGTATCAGTTCCCGTGCCAATCGATCGCACCGTTCGCTAAACAAGCAATCAACACAATGATCGCCACGAAATATGCCAACCAAACGGCACCTGAATGGTAAAAAGGGGAAAAGGGCAACGGGAGGGAGAAGAAAGAACGAGAAACAGCCTTCCGCCTCCTCCGCGGCCACTACCCTGCTAGTACCACGCCACCACCCCACGAGCGGCGACTGCGGCGGCGGTGGACGGAAGCGGGGCGCCATGGACTCCCGCCGGGGCCAGCAGCCCCACTACAAGGTTCGCACCGCTTCCTCTTGGGGCTCGCCTCACCGTACCGTTGGTTAGGTCGTCTCTGTTCGCGGCGGGACGGAACGGAATGCGGGTTGCGGAGGTCGTCATCACCTCGTGGATCCGAGGGGCGCGCGTGCGTGGTGGTCATCGTGGCCGAATCGGGGTCCCGTTTCTCATGACCGATCGATCGCTTCTACCGTCACGAGGGTTTTGGGTTTATTTTATTTATTTAGGGTCGTATCCATGTAGGCGTTTTTTGATACGGTTTTGGTCGCAGCGTGATACGTCCTGTAACAGAGTACTAGCGCTGAAGCAGATTTTTGTGCGGGAATGTTCTTGGCATGGTTTGCATATTGAGCCTGTTTTGTGAGGATTTTGCTCTTAATCTGGCTGCCAGGCTTGGGGACTTTTTTTTTCTTTTTTTTCCAGGACTAAACACAAAGTTCTTTTGGCTTTGTATATTAAAAAACATAGGGTATTTAGATATTCTTTTTTAAACAAGAGCCGTGGAAATTTAGAGTACCAGAAAGCAAATACTCTAGATGATTATGTAAGCCTTCAGTTGAAGGGCTCATACGCTGGACCACAGTTACACTGTGGTCAGTGAGCTTCATCCTGAACCAGGTCGTCTGACGCTGCAACTGGCGCACTGCTTGTTTTGTTATGCTGTGTGCAAGAACTGAAACTTGTGGAGACCCTTCAATCAAGGTCTAATGTTGCTAGCTCAAAGTTTGAAATGTAGTAGGTGCTTCACAATGTGCACCTTACTCCTGTGCACTACATCAACTTTTACCAGTTCTTGGAAGTCATTTAGCCCTAAGGTTTCATCAGCATTCTTAGCAGTAATGGCTACAGTATCAAAATGGATTGAGGTACGAATTGCTCGGGTACTAACTATTGCTATATATTGTGAAGCAAAGTACTCCTCGATAGTATCAAAAGTGATTGAGGTTTACCTGTGGTGTTTGGTGCTTACTGTATCTGTTTTTATTATTCTCTTATGCTTTATACACTGGCTTCATTCTTTCTCTGATGTTCTTTTATTGCAAAGTTTTACACATTATATTTTTTATGAAAGCTTGAAGATTACTTAATATCTTGTAGCTCCATTGTTCTTTTTGCAGATCTATGTTAGGATGATGAAAACAGTACCACTTGATGTGAAGTCCACTGATACCATAGATCAGATCAAGTCTAAGATCAGTGCTTTAGAGGGGATTGACAATAGCCAGCAAGCGCTCTTTTTTGCTGGAAGTCAGTTGGAGAACGACAACAGACTTGCTGATTACAACATCATGACAAACTCTGGTGTCGACCTTTATGTAACTGATGGGATGCAGATCTCTGTCAGTATCCCCTCTGTTGGGAAGACCATAAACCTCAATGTGAAGAAATCCCAGAGTGTTGCTGATGTCAAGGCAGTGATTGAACAGAAGGGGGGAATTCCTCTGGATGAACAAATCCTGATGTATGGATGCCAAAAGCTTGAGGACAACAAGTCATTGAGTCAGTGTGGCTTGAGCAATGGCCACACCCTGCATGTTTTGGTCTGCCCCACTGACAGCCTGCGTATCTCTGTGGATGTTGATGGTGAAAGAACTGTGAATCTCGATGTCAAAAGCTGGTATACTGTTGCTGATGTCAAGTTGATGATCGACACCTTGGAGGGTTTACCTGCAAGCACACAGATACTCATGCACACTCAACCTGGTGGTCCTAACACAGTACTCAAAGATTTTGAAACACTGCAGAATCAACGCATCAAGAACAATGACATTGTCAGTCTATATCTTAAAGTCAACTTCTTTGTCAAGACATATGAAGGGAGGACACTAATGATGTCAATGAGGACTTGTGACACTGCAGAGGAAGTCATGAAAGTGATTGAAGAAAAACTTGAGGTCAACACTGGTGTCTACTACCTGCACTACAGGGGCGTATTCTGTCTCTTGGGGATACTCTTCGGAAGCACAAGATCGACAACAATTCCACAGTCGATGTCCGCCTTCGGAATTCACATGCAGTGCAGTGAAACAAAAGAAAGCCCTAGGGTCTTTGGGTGTTAGGCCAAGGGGCAAAACTTAAAAAGTTGTTTAGCCCCAAAGAGGACTATAACTTTGGCATTTTGCGGGCCTGCATACACTAAGGTTAGTTAGTGGATGTTTGGCTCCTGACTGGGTAAGGTCTTGTATTGCATGTCTGGTGGTTGCACTTGCGTAGCCTCTCAAGCATGTATTGCTTGTCTGGTGGTTGTAAACTTGTAATCGTCTCAGGAACGGTGGCTGTCCGGTGACTAGTAGTGAAGATAGAATTCTGTTATCGTTCTAACTCTATTCACTGTCGTTTCTGTTATGGCTCTAATTATTCACTGTCGTTTCTCATTGTAGCATGTGATCCTAAAACCCAGCATAGTCCCTCTGTTGTTGCCTTGTGCTCTCTCTCGAGCGCTTGATAATGCCAAGCACAGCTAAAGTTTGATTAATGCTCAATTGAGCCAGGATTTGTACAACAAGGTTCCACCGTTACCCTACTTTGATCACCGCACAAAGAGAAAAGGGAGGTACCAATTACAGTCTAGTTAGGTGCATATGCACACAAACTTCATGTTACACGAGCTAACCCAGCTCTCTGTTAAAATTTGAATATACACGAGAAAGCAATACAGGAATGTGAAAGTAATCATTGTTCATTGCATTAATCGTTGGTGTTTTATGTACATGATGAAAAGGCATACTCCCTCCGGTTTCCTAAAGTCATTTTAGACGTGAAATCACGCACCAAAAAGTGATTACATTTCCTTATTTGATTGGTCATTATCCCTACACTTTGTGACAAGGGTTCGACTTTTGGTGGATTTCAGTGGAGTTTTCAAGACTCTTATGTACATAGATTAGTATGACAGAAAAAACATCATTGCACACTGATCGGTGATTGTTTAAGTTATACTTTAAACTATCCTTCATTAACACGTAGTTGCACACCGATCGGTGATTGTTCAGTTACATATTAATTATATCTACCCATCCATCTACATTGGATGGAAAATCTGGAGGTTGCTGTGGTGGAGAAGAGAGATAAGGTCATCAATGGAAGTTTCATGTCACAGTTTTTAATGCAACAATAATTTGAAAACATCCCTTAATGAAACATGCCCAATGGGTTGTTTTTGAAAAAAAATAATTTGAAAACAGTGCAGAAGAGTTTTATCCCTATGAAACTTTCACACCTCTCTCCTCATCAATATAGTGCAACATCAGCATATTTAATGTTCATAAAACTTTGATGAAACTCCATTGAGACTGGCCTAAGAGGGGTGAACTAAATGTGAAGAGGCTCCGAGAAAAATAAATGGACCAACGGATTATTTAGTCTCCTATAAAGTGATTTATTTGGAGACAGTCACAAACACTATAGATAGGCACCTACCCGTTCAAGAGGCACCCCTCTTGAATTAGTGGCAACCATATATGCCCAAAGGGCCAACAAAACTAATACCCAGTTGGATGGCATAAGACCAGTCTCAATGCAAGTTTCATATCACTATTTATAGGACTTTTATGTGCGTAGAAAGAATGTAGATAAGTTTTATTACTATGAAACTTTTTCATTCATGAAACTAATCCTATAAATATTATGCCACATCAACTCATTTAGTGTCATGGAACTCTAATGAAATTTCTACTAAGACTGGCCTAATTAATTTCCTAATCTATACTTGTATGAATGAGATCATTGAAAGGTGTTCCTTTGAAAAGATTATGTTTCACAAAAGCTTCATAGTAAAGGCTAGATGCACCGTATAATGAAGCAACTAAGCTTGTTTGGAGAACACCATGCGAAAATTTTCTCTATACAAGTTCTTGTCTGAAGTTTTTGAACAACTTCGACGGACGTAAGGTGTGAAGCTATGTCATACTAAACGAATGAAACACATTAACCACATTTCAAGTAGTTGTAGTCAAACCCAACTTACTCGCCGTATCATATTTAGAAGTCGTTTAGGACAGCGATACGGTCTCCCAAACACACAACTTTAACCTCTTGTTTTTATTAAAAAAATATTTATAGAATATATATATATATATGTATATATATATATACATATATATATACACACACACACTTTTATTAAAGTATTTTTTCAAGACAAATCTATTCATATAATTTTCATATTTGAAATCTCAATAATTTAAAAATTATTGATGATTTATATTTTCAATGTTTAACCTAAAGCTTGTCCAAAACGACTTCTAAATATGATATGGAGAGAGTATTTCCCATGGGGTCTCGTGAAACCTCCCATTTTACCATTGGTTACATTTGAAAGTGATTTGGACACTTTGTTGTGATCATCCCTCATCGGTTGCCCATGTAACCCACTATAAATAAGTGTATCCATATATGATCTGGATGTGTCTCGAGAAACTATCTTGATTAGAAAAGAATACAATTCTGGTTTTCATTCCTACTCAAACTATCTAAAATTTAACTAAATATATAAAATAGATTATAATACTTATGACTCCAGATAAATATGCCACGAAAATATATTTCATGACGAATTCAATGATGATATTATAGGTATTGATATATATATTTTTTATATTTTTTATCAAACTTGAGAGATGATTTGACTATATGCATGCTATGCAAAAATTACATTTTTCTACCAATGGAGAGAATATATGCGAAATATTGGACCTTGCTTTAAAATTTAAATTTCAGACTCAAATTGCCCTACGAGGCTACGACGAGAAAACGAAGCGTTGCTGAATGCTGATCTCATCCTGCCGCCAGCGTCACCGTTACCGAGGAGGCACAACCGCGCACAGGCAGTGGGAAGCCGGAGAGTTGGCGGCTGCTGCTTTAAAATGAATAAAATTCGCACCAGCTCTGCTCAGCTCTCATTCGCAGCACGAAACCTGGACCCCGTGGAGAGCAGCGCGGCGGCATTGTGGCGCGAGCGGTGGCCAGTGGGCGAAGTGGCTTGCCATGGACTCCGGCCAGCAGCAGTCCGAACACTGCAAGGTTCGGCCCTCTCTCCCTCTCTCTTCATGCCATTTCTTGCGGATTTCGAGAGAGGTACGTATAGAAGAATAGACACAAGCCACACTCGTATTGATTCACTGGTTCAGATACTTATACAGCAGGTGGCGCTCAGCTCTCAATCTCCCGATCCTACATACAAGGAAGACTCGGCCGTCTGTGCCGTTACATCGTGCACATGCATGTCATGACCGCGTTCTGCGCGAGGACTCCGTCCTGGCCGCGCGCTGCGCTTGCGCTCCGCGTGCGTCGTGGCCGCCCGTTGGGCTGAGGACTAGGCAGGCACATGCTTCCGTTATCAGTACGGTGTGGCGAACGCTAGCGGGGAGTGGGGGTCATGACTCATGAGTACTTGCTCGATCGTTCCGTCCAAACTCCCTTGATGATGGTGCTGGGGTTTGGGGTTTATGGGTTATGCCAATGTCTTGTTTGTCCCGTGCTTCGTCATCACAGGTTCTGGAGTAAAATTTGAAAAATACAGTATGCTATTATATTTTATTTTTCTTATACAAAGTGAGCGTATCATATTCAGATCTCAGAGTACACGAGAGGAAGAAAACATATATGCACGCTCATTAGTTTTACAAAAGCTACCAATCTAGTTGTGTTTCATCTTCTCTCTGGGCTTCGTTTCCTTGTGGATCAGCGCAACCATGCTTCATCAACAGAGGCCATGGTGGGCTGCTTTATTTTCGTTGCAGTGTGTGTGGTAAATAAACTTGCGTGTTGTGACTTGTGAGAAACGTGGTCAATGCCTATTTTTTTGCTCCCTGGAAGTTGGAACTCTAGGAGAGCATTGTGTGTGCCTTGCTCCTATGCACAAGTATCAAGTTTGACCGGTTCTTGGAATGCCTGTAGCCCTTACTTGCCAACATTTCTTAGCGATAACTTCGTTGCCATCATGGGTCACAAATTGCTCAGATAAAAAACTAAGAAGTCACTGTCTTGAATCTTGATGAATGTGCAGGGTCGACGTCACTAAAAAAAAGGCAGAGTAGATAGTATCACAACGTTTGATTGAAGTTTGGATGTGATATTTTGAACTTCTTTTTTACTGTTCCATATACCAATTCTATTCTTATTCTGATATCCTTTGTTTCAAATTTTGATGCATTTGTACTTATGAGATATAGATGGTTGCTTAGCAATTTGGTGGATCAATTGTCCTCCTTGCAGATCTATGTCAAGATGACGAAAACGCTGGCACTTGATGTGAACTCCACTGATACTGTTGATCAGATCAAATCTAAAATTGGTGCCATTGAGGGGATTGACAATAGCCAGCAAGCCCTCTTTTTTGCTGGAAATCATTTAGAGAATGACAACAGAATTGTGGGTTTATGCAACTCTTGTGTTGACGTTTATGCAACTGATGGGATGCAAATCTCTGTCAGTATCCCCTCTGTTGGGAAGACCATGAAGTTCAATGTGAAGAGATCCCAGAGTGTTGCTGATGTGAAGGCAGTGATCGAACAGAAGGGGAGTTCCTCTAGATGAACAAATCCTAATGTGTGCAGGTCGACAACTTGAGGACCACTAAATGTTGAGTCAGTGTGGTTTGAGCAATGGCCAGTCACTTCATCTTCTTGTTTGCCCAACTGGCAACCTGCGAGTGTTTGTTGGTATTGGTGGGCAAAGAACTATAAATCTTGATGTCAAATGCTGGTATACTGTTGCTGATGTCAAGCTGCTGATTGAGACTTTGGAGGGTTCACCTGCATGCACACAGATCCTCAGCACTGAAATTGGTGGTGATATTATAGTGCTTAATGACACTGAGACGCTCCACAGTCAGCATATAAAAAACAACGACATCCTCACATTACATATGGATCGAACTGTCCAGTTCTTCGTCAGGACATGGGAAGGGAAAACATTAGCTATGCTCCTATAAATTTCTGACACGACAAAGGACGTCATGAAGATAATTGAAGAAAAGCTGCCGGTTAAGCGAGGTATCTACTATTTAAGTTACAGGGGGCGTGCTATGTCTCTTGGGGATACTCTTCTGAAGTCTAAGGTCGAGAGGGATACCACAATCCATGTCTGCGTCACTGGAGAAGTGAAAGAAAAGCGAAAGGGGGTGATAGGGAGCTAGTTACAACTTCCTTTGCTGCTCATCTAGTACACTGTACCATGGTTGTTTTTGGTTATTCTGTCTTTTGTTGCTCATCTAGTACAAGTTTTTAAAGTAGTGTTATCAGGCGCAGTTCGCAGAGACAGTGCTACTGCTATAGCTCTTTCGCTGTAGTAGCTAGTGAATTTAAAGGTTCTAGACTAATGTGTTGAAAATGACAATTATGTTCAGTTGTGAAATCTAAGGTCTGAAATTCGGTAAGGATCATGTGTCATGTCTTGTCTTATTGTTTCTCCTGCACTGTCATTTGCATTGCTCTTGTTACTAGCACTTGCTTATGCGGCCATTCAGCTTGTCTGCTAGCACTTCCAAATTACTACTCTATATGGCACTTTAGGTTTGTCTTAAGCAAGTTTTCTCTAACTTCAGATTTGCCACTTTAGAAAAAAAATATTAACATTGACAAGTTCAAACTAATTTGATGGTGCATTTTTTAATAAACCTTGTCAACGCTAGAGAACCGATTTAGGACAAAACTAAAAGTGACCTATAAGTTGAAATAGATTAGTCGAGTGATTTAGCATAACAATTTTCCTCTTTTGAAAAAAAGCTGTGAAATTAGCAAAATGAATACAAGGAACCGCTGGGCCATGTTTCTGTTTCTACACCTATCAGAAATTCAGCATTAATTACACTTGCGGCATGCCCAGCTGTTTGGTCCATTTCCAAATGATTTGTTCGGGTGAAGTCTACTGATCGTTCGCAGAAAGTAGCTGTGCATTCTCTGAACAGTCTCGTAAAAACTGAAGAGATCCACTTTCTGAATTAACTTGCGAAGCCTTTAGAGCATGTTTGGAACAAAGGAATTAAAAACACATGAATGATAGGAAGCAAGCGCAGAAAAAGGGTTAGAGAAAATTGCCGAAACAGAGGAATAAAAAAATACAGGAAAAGTAATAAAGGATAGTTTGGATCACAGGAATTTGAGAAGACAACAGTGAGAGGGAAGGAGCAAAGGAAGAGCATTCCTTGGCTCTGAGTGGATTTTTTTATTCCTCTATTGCCGTTCCTTTGGAATGGTAAGAAACCTTCCTTTATTCCAAACGCAACATTCCTATACTTTCTTCTGGAAACTTGTTTCCTCCAAAATTTCCATGAATTTCCTTTGATCCAAACACAGCCTTAGTACTTTACACGACAGACAGACCAAACCTGTCAACACGTCGTCAGTTGTCACTTGCCACTTGTCAGTAACGCAAAGGGTTTGGACACCATGCATACAACCTACTAGATTAGTTGTGGCAATCTATGGCTAGCAACCAAACATGCCCCACTAGGATTTCATCAAAGTTTCATGAACATTAAATATAATGATGTGACACTATATTAATGAAAAGAGAGAGAGAGCGAGAGTTTTATGAGAGTAGAGAGAGTTTCATGGCTGTGCTCTGTTTCTAAAATATAGCTAGAAATTGTGCCATGAAACGTCCACTGAAGATGGCCTAAGGCCATAGTTGCATTTGGTCAAACATTGCACGCAAATAATCCTACGTGCGATGAGTATACCAAGTAAGCCCCTAAACATGTGCGGCTGACGTCCGAAATTCAGCCTTTGTGCACAAAGAGAAGACACAAGTACGCTTCATGACCATGACGCGAGAGGGACACCACATTAAAGGACTGATTGGCATAGCTCAGCTTCATAACTGTTTGTTTTAGAAAATACCTTTATAAATAACTTTCTTGATAAAATTGTACTATTTTAAAAAAATGTTTTGCAAAATAGCTTTACTAAAAGCTTCATGTACGGATGGGAGAGAGAAATGATAGATAGAGTTGATATAAGTTATTTTTTTCAGTTTTATTTCAACTCATGTTTTTATGAGAAGAGAAAAATAGTTTCAACCATAAATCTGTTTAAAAATAGTTATTTAGCAAAAAAAAAACCCAACAATTTACAACTCTCATAAAATTGTTGTAAATTGTATCAGGCAGATCCTAATAAAGTCACGTCCTCCTTCACTCAGATCTAGTACTACTGAGAAAATCAACGTGTGAATCAAGGCCAAGGCCTCAAGGGTGCGAGTGCAACCATATATTGCAAGTGAAATCTCAACAACATATAATGGTGGTTGTGTGTTAACGTGTGTGTTCACTATTTTATTATGATCTTTGTGGGTAAAAGTGTTTTGCAATCTTACTATTACTAATGGGAGGCCCAACGAAGGCTCCACGTTAATTCTCACCAGACGCGCTATGAAAAAAGATAAATGCTAGAAATTCTCACGTTAATCAGAAACATCTAACCGTTAATCAGAAGACTATAGCTAACTCTAACCACTAGATCTATTTTCTTTTTCAAATAGTCACATCCGTTGTCATATAGATAAATAAATACTAGATTTATTATCCCACGTAACAAACTACGCTCACGTTGAACTATTTTTTTAGAAAAAAAATGATTTTGCTGTTATATAGATAAATAGATAGATATAAATCTTATCTTACTATTACTAATTGGAGGCCCCAACGGAGGCTCCACGTTAATTCTCACCAGACGCGCTAGCAAAAAAGATAAATGCTAGAAATTTTCACGTTAATCAGAAACATCTGGCCGTTAATCAGAAGACTATAGCTAACTCTAACCACTAGATCTATTTTCTTTTTCAAATAGTCACATCCGTTGTCATATAGATAAATAAATACTAGATTTATTATCCCACGTAACAAACTACGGTCACGTTGAACTATTTTTTTAGAAAAAAAATGATTTTGCTGTTATATAAATAAATAGATAGATATAAAATATAATATTCTACAAAAACAAACTACGGCCATGTGAAGATCTTGATCGACCGTGTTCACGTTGATCTATTTTTTAGAAAAAAATAATCACCTTTTTTATTATAGAGATAAATAATTTAATAATCGGCTGTTGCTATTCACATTGAACTATTTTTTAGAAAAATTAATCACTTTTGCTGTTATAAATAAATAGATAGATATAAAATATAATATCCCACAAAAACAAACTACGGCGGAGATCCCAATCGGCCGTGTGCACTTGATCCATTTTTTTAGAAAAAAAAATCAACTTTTAAGTAGCGTAAAATCTAACTGCCGACAAAATCAAATTTTGGCCCCAAAAAAATCATGATCGGTCATTGATATTCACATTTGATAGGTTAGTGTATAAAATACACATGTTTGAATACTTGGAACTAAATTTATTTTAATAATTATAATTTAGAGACATATTAATTAAGCTGATATAGTTGTATATGACTATATTTGCATAACATTGTTCATTACATTATAGAGATACTTATTTATTGTATTTCTATTATAGGAGGGCGAGTTTGAAGAATTTGTTAATTATAAGTTACAAAATAGAAACATGGAATGATGATCTATAGAATCAGTTTTTCATCTTTCTGTCGACGAAATATACGTCGCAGTCTACCTAGCGGGTACCCTACGGTAGTAGATTGTAGGCGGAGGCGTGACGACGACGATCAAGCGTAACACAAAGATCATAGACATGGCGATTTAGACATGTTCAGGCCGACAAATCGCCGTAATACCTTACGTCCTGTGTTCTGGTGGTTGTATTGATCTGAGAGATAGATTACAAGATGTGATGAAATTTGAGAGAGAGATGAGGGATCTAAGAGATTGTGTTTTGGGGGTCCCCTGTCCGTCCTTATATATGCCAAAGGGACAGAGTTACAAGTAAAGTAGCCAATATGGTACTATTCGTGCGGTGCACGTCATGTGCTGCACGTCTACATCTTGTGGGCTGACCCACCTCCTGGTCAGGAGGCCCATATAGGTCCCTGGGGATATGCCGAGGTAATATCCCAACAAGTCTCCGAGCACGTTATATTTTTCTGACGAGCTGTCCTGAAGCCTTCGAGGAGATGCGGCCTGGTCGCCTTTCTTTATCAGCATTGTCGAAGATCTCCGACCAGGTGGCCTGGTCAGGATGTAATCCAGAGAAGCTTTCTGACCAGGTCGAACTGGTCAGAACCATCAGAGCTTGGTTTAGCGAGCAGGTCGCTTCGTCGTAGGTCTGCAGCAGCTTATCGAGAGGATGTGGCGTGCTAGAGAAAATTTTTGAAAGAACTTCTTGGTGAAGTGTATCCACTTGGAGCTTGCAAGTCTATAAGGAACAACAAGGTCCTAATAGAAGTCTGTACAAATCCATCCCGGCGCTTGTCGAAGAAGAAACCAAATACATTCACCGCGAGGTGAAGTGTATCCACTTAGTCCCCGAGCTTGGTACTAGGTGTTGTAGACACGTGGTGCTAAGCTATAGAGTATACTGTAACTTGTGCAGTCCCCGAGACTGCAGGCATAACATGCCCATCAAGCCCCCCGACGTGCTACCCAAAATCAGCACCCTGATCCGGATAGCATGGAGCAACTTGATGGCACACCAGCTCAACCAGTAGGTTCTGGTTGACGACGAAGGTGAGTCGTAGACGAGGTCAACGAGAGCCGTGATGAGTTGGCGACGAGGCTAATCCCCGAGACTGTAGTCGGCGACGAGACCAGTCCCCGAGACTATAATCGGCGACGAGGAGTGACGAAGTTGGCATGAGCCGTGGCGAGGAGCGACGAAGTCGGCGTAATTCATGACGAGTCAACGACGAGGGGCGACGAAGTCGGCGTAATCCGTGATGAGTGAACAACGAGGGCAGTCCCCGAGACTGTAGTCGGCGACGAGGAGCGACGAGGTTGGCATGAGCCGTGGCGAGTCGATGACGAGGGCAGTCCCCGAGACTGTAGTCGGCGACGAGGAGCGACGAGGCCGCCGACGGGATCGACGAGATCGGCATGAGCCGTGGCGAGGAGCGACGAAGTCGGCGTGAACCGTGACGAGAAGCGACGAAGTTGGCGGGAATCGTGACGAGGAGCGACGAAGTTGGCGGGAATCGTGACAAGTCGGCGACAAGGAGCGACGAGTTCGACATGAGCCATGGCGAGGAGCGACGAAGTCGGCGTGAACCGTGATGAGGAGCGACGAAGTTGGCGGGAATCGTGACGAGTCGGCGACAAGGAGCGACGAGGTCGGCATGAGCCGTGGCGAGTCGATGATGAAGACAGTCCCCGAGACTGTAGTTGGCGACGAGGACCGATGAGGTCGGCATGAGTCGTGGCGAGGAGCGACGAAGTCGGCGGGAACCGTGATGAGTCGGCGACAAGGAGCGACGAGGTCGGCATGAGCCGTGGCGAGTCGATGACGAGGGCAGTCCCCGAGACTGTAGTTGATGACGAAGACATGAGTCGTTTGGAGGCGGAGGCAGGCGTGGCTGCTGAAGACCTTCTTTCAGATATGGAGTTTTTTTGCTGCGGGGTAGCTATTGTGGAATACAAGGTGTTCATGGACTTGTAAGTGAAAAGTGTCAAAGTTGTATTTATCGAGGCGGTGAGCTTTTATTTCACTTGTATGTCCTCTCGTGCCTGCTGAGTCGTGAGCCGTAGCGATGAACAGTTCGGCCTTGGGTCTCAAATGGTCGAGATCGTAGGGCTAGCACAACTGCACGCGTAGGATACATACGGACTCCCAAGGAGGCACGCAGCTGGCAACCCGCTGCGCAGAGGGCGAACAGCTCATGCACGCTTAGGGAGATGCCAGTGGATAGGGCCTTTTTCCGAGAGGCTCGATCGTGGCGTGACCAGGGCCTGTGGAGACTGTTCCTACATACGCTGAGCGAAAAGCCATGCTGCTTGTAGAGTCGTCGACCATACCGTGGTCGTATACAGATTCTGGGCGCATAACCTCATGGCTCCCGACCCAAATGATATCGCCCGGCTTCTAGGGAAATATCATTTGGGAGTCCTATCAACGTAGTCGTAGCGCTTAGGGTAGCTACTTCTATTCGCTATGACTCATTGGCAGGCTAGCTTCGGGTGCTTTCTGGTTATGGCCAGGCTGTTTGGAGAAACGTCCTATTGCGTTTTGGAGAGGTCGTCGAACACTGTGGGAGTGTTTTGGAGAGGTCGTCGAACGTCGTATGCGTTGTGTAGAAGTTATCGAACGCCGTGAGCGTTTGGTAGAGGTTGCCGAATATCATGATGAGTTGGCGACGAGGGCTGTCAACGATGTTGGCGACGAGGGTTGTGGTGTGTCGTTGACGAGCGATGACGAGGGGCAAGGCGTGTTGTTGACGAGGTCGGCTGCGGGGCGAACCATGGAGACGAGGGATGATGAAGTCATCGGCGAGGCGAGTCATGGCGACGAGGTCGGCGGCGAAGAGCGACGAGGGACACCAACGTGCTCGGCGGTGAAAAAACGACGCGGACCGTCGACGGAATCAGCGACGAAGGACGACGCTGGCCGTCGACGGGATCGGCGGCGAAGGATGACGAGGGCCACCAACGTGGTCGGCGGCGAAGGACGATGAGGGCCACCAACGTGGTCAGCGGTGAAAAAACGACGAGGGCCACAAACGTGGTCGGCGGCGAAAAAACGACGAGGACCGTCGATGGGATCGACGACGAAGGGCGACGAGGGGCCACCGACATTGCCATTAGCGAAGAATGACAAGCACCGCCGACGAGGTCGATGGCGAGGAGCAACGAAGGGACGCCGACGGGATCGACGACGAGGAGCGACGAGAACCACCGACGAGGTCGACGACGGGGAGCGACGAAGGGCCGCTGACGGGATCGACGACGAGGAGCGACGAGAACCACCGGCGAGGTCGATGGCGAGGAGCGATGAAGGGCCGCCGACGGGATCGACGACGAGGAGCGACGAGAACCACTGGCGAGGTCGACGGCGAGGAGCGATGAAGGGCCGCCGACAGGATCGATGACGAGGAGTGACGAGAACCACCAGCGAGGTCGACGGCGAAGAGCGACGAGGGGCCGCTGACGGGATCGACGACGAGGAGAGACGAGAACCACCGGCGAGGTCGACGGCGAGGAGCGACGAGAACCACCGGCGAGGTCGATGACGAGTAGCGACGAGGGGCCGCCGACGTGGTCGGCGGCGAAGAACGACGAGGGCCGCCGACGGGATCGGCGGCGAAGGACGACGATGGCCGTCAACGGGATCGGCGGTGAAGGACGGTGAGGGCCGCCAACGGCGTCGGCAGTGAAGAACGACGAGGCCCGTCGACGGGATCGGCGGCGAAGGAGGACGATGGCCGTCAACAGGATCGGCGGCGAGGGCCACCAACGGCGTCGACGGCGAAGAACAACGAGGGTCATCGACGAGGTCGGCGGCGAAGAACGACGTAGGGAGCCATGGCGAGTTGATGACGATCTCTGAGGCAAGGATGGTGCCGCCGCCGGTCTAGATCATAGATCCGATCTGGTCATGACGAGGGCCACCAACGTGGTCGGCGTGGTCGACGGCGGCGGACCGTTGACGAGGGTGACGATGAGGGGACGTCGACAAGATCCGTCGACGGGGAAGATGATCGCTTGACGAGTCATGACGTCGTTGCACACACCCCCTACCTGGCGCGCCAACTGTCGACGAAATATACGTCGCAGTCTACCTAAGGGGTACCCTACGGTAGTAGATTGTAGGCGGAGACGTGGCGACGGCGATCAAGCGTAACACAGAGAGCATAGACACGGCGATTTAGACAGGTTCAGACCGGCAAATCGCCGTAATACCCTACGTCCTGTGTTCTGGTGATTGTATTGATCTGAGGGATAGATTATAAGATGTGATGAGATTTGAGAGAGATGAGGGATCTAAGAGATTGTGTTTTGGGGGTCCCCTGTCCGTCCTTATATATGCCAAAGGGACAGAGTTACAAGTAAAGTAACCAATATGGTACTATTCGTGTGATGCATGTCTACGTCTTGTGGGCCAGTCCACCTCTTAGTCGGGAGGCCCATATAGGTCCCTGGGGATATGCCGAGATAATATCCCCAACACTTTCACGCTTTAATTAAATTTGAGATAAGCTTATATGTGAACTTTACAAAGTGATGAAATATCAAATTTCAAGTTAAATAGCTTAAGTTATTAAAGTAGATTTCAATTTCTCTAAATGAAGGGATCCAAATGGCCCCTTAATAAAATTCAAGAAAGTGGTTAATCTATTGTAAAACATCGTATTTAACAGCCAACCTCAATAAATAAGATACACATGTGCCCAACCGGCGGTAAAAAAAAAGGTACAAATCTCTAGCCAATGAGACAATTTTTTGTGAGCCACATCGAACAAAGGAATCCATCTACATTAGTCTTGCTGTTTTCATCAACATTTATTGAAGCATATATCAAAATAACTCTCAGATTTGCTTATAAACTAAACACGTTATTATTTGAAACATAATTCAAAATAACACCCAAATCTACATCTCAATTAACCATTTTCCCCTTACGAAGGATAATTCAAAATAAACCCTCTAAAGTTCTACCTAATATATAGACCTTGAGCAACGTGAAATATAATTTAAAATAATTTTTAATATTTTTATATTACCCACATCTGAAAAGATAATGCAATGTCACCCCTATGTTTTGATTCAATTTACCCATATATGTTGTTACAAAAGATACTATAAAATAAATTATCCACCTTAGACCTTATAAAAATTAAATAAAAATCTCTAAAATCTAAATATAAATAAAAAAATATATATTATGAAATATATTTAAATGGTTATAAAATGCACACACACATATATAACATTACCCTCATTTGTTAATATTAATATATTATACAAACAAATGGTTTAAAATTATATTAACAACCATGATATTTTATATATTTTTATTTTGTGTGTGTGTGTATATATATATATATATATATATATATATATATAGAGAGAGAGAGAGAGAGAGAGAGAGACGTTATTGCAAATTGTTGCTTACAATTGAGGCTACGAGTGAATAGATGTTGAAGTCACAAGTTGAATAGGATAGGGAAGACCACTCTCCCTGCCTTAATGGAGAGTGTTCTTTATTTATAGTGTCCGGGTTATAACTGGTGGATCGAGTTGATCTTTTCTTAGCTAGATCTTAGGCATATTCTTGCCATTAAAAAGACACAACGACACTTTCAAACAAAGTAGAAGGTAAAACCATATTGGAATCATCCCCGTGTGGATTAGGTCCTTCGAAGAAACCCCTCCCTCTCGAGCGATCAACGAGGGCTCCCGAAATGGCATGCTTTAGAGATGCCAGATCATGACAAGAAGAAGCCCCAACACAAATATAATTTTTTGGAAAGAAATTCATACATGAAGACCACATGTGGCTATATCTTACTGCCTCTGTCATTATTTAGTGTTAAAAGACAGACCTAGATAATAAGATACTCTTGATATTAGCACTGCTACGTCATTCTAGATTTCACATCAAGCTCTAGAACTGCCAATTTTAAATGATTGCCTAAGACATTTGTAGTACTTAAGAGTGCATTGTATGATAAAATCCTTATTACGAAAGATTACAAATAAGAGTTGATAAAAGATGCAACAACTACAAGGATTTTAGTTTAACTTGAGTATAAAAAATCTATAGCCATTGAGAACATTATAATTTAAATTTTTTTTCAAAACTTAGGTTCATGCATCACAATATATGCGGTGCAACAAAAACCTCTATGTTTATGCTAATGTTTAAATTCAACGTGTATTGAAAATACACAAAGGTGCAATGAAAATGAAATATAACGATGGATATGGATAACAAATGTATAGATAAGTGATTGATATGGTTATCATGACTAGACAGAGTTATGTTAGAAATTAAAAAAAGGAAAAAAATATAATTAAATAAAAAGATTTTTTTAGTTAGAAATATTAAAGAGTAACTAATTAATTTTTATGTCTCATGAGGTTTTAGCCCGTGCGAGAGCACGGGTTGATGGACTAGTAAGGCCAATCTCTGTGGGAAGTTTTATGATGTTATTTTTAAAACTAACTGGTTTTATGATGTTATTTTTAAAACTAACTGGTAGCCTCTGCTGTAGTAAGATGAACGGTCTCAATTGCATCAAACAGTCAATTCTTCCATTTCTGAAATTCCATTGCCAAATCAAGATTTTACTTTTTATAAAAAATAAAATAAAACTTGGATAAAACAATAATTCTTAATGGGGAGTTCAATTCTATAGTTTCATAGTCATTTAATTTCAGGACTCATAGAGAGTTGATATTTATACCAAAAGAGTTTTATCTAGATAAAACATATATTTTTTTCTTAAATATATCGTCATATCATAAAATGTCTATATGGCAACATATTTAATGTAAATAAAACTTAGATAAAATTTTTAGTGCTAATCTGGTGCCTACACCGCCTTATATTGTGCTGGAATGGTATTTCCTACCTATCCATGCCATTCTTTGCAGTATACGTGACAAAGCGGGAGGTCCGACTATACCAAGCTAGCTAAAATACCAAGCTCGTGCTTGACTTCTAGCCTAATTTGTTGACAAACTTGACGATCTCTTTAAATATCTCGTGTATTCAGTTAAAGGTTTTGTTTTTCCTATTGAATTCAGGATAAAACACACATGATATTTATAGCAAAAGAATACCATCAAGATGAAGCGTCTCCCTCCTTGCTCCCCCCTCTCCACCTCCGGCGCCGCCTCCCCCTTCCCTGTCTCCGATCATGGATCTCTCTGAAGCTCTGCAGATTTCTGTGTCGAGGCGAGATGGGTTCATCCTCGGACCTCGCATCGCGTCTGGACTTTGATCGTGGTCTGGTCTTCCAAGATGAAGTTCGACGGCTTTTCAAGTCTGCGGTACACCACCCCCTTCAAACCCCAGTTGGCTCGTTTTTCTTGCTGGTTACTTTTAGAAGGAACCTTTTCGTTTAACGGAGGATTCGGTGGCATTGGCTTTGCAATCTTGTTTGGGTGGCTGTGCTTTGGGTTTTCATGTCACTTTCTTGAGCCACAATCTTTTCGTATCTCGGTTTTCTCCAAGCAAGTGGGCTTCCATGTGTACCGTCTCCACAAAATCATCACCTCTACGTTTGATCTTTATTTTCACTTAAGGAATAATGGTACTCCCCATTGGGAGAGAGAAAAATGTATTTAGGAACTAGAACAGGAACAGTCCTGGACAAAGGTTCTTTCGAGGAGGAAAAAGAAAGAGGCGATCAGTGCCTCTAAACCTCTCAAGAAAGTCAGCTTTGCAAAGCCTTTAATCCGCCCATCGTCAATCGCCCCTCAATCTCCCCGTTTCATAAGTTTTGGTGCTTTTTCTGCAATTGCAAATAATGTTGTTGATGTCACCAAGCTCAAATTTGGACGTATACATGATCGTGTTCTTTGGCATCCTCAGTTAACCCTTGGCGAGAATCACGCCCGCAATTCGGAAGGTCCTGATAGCTCGGGTGGCAGTTTGCACCTTTCAAATTTCAAAAGAGTTTTCTGGCATGGGCCCCCTTGCTCTATCTGCTCCTCCTTGGATCATTTGAGTCGTTTCTGCCCTGCTAAGATACGATGTGCGCGTTGTTCCTTCTAGGGTCACTCTAAACAGAAGTGTGGGCCTCTTTCAGCCCAGTTGGTCCTGGAAGCCGAAAACTGCTCCGTTGGAAAGGCCCAATTTGGTTTCACATGCAATTTGGAAACTGAATATACCAAAGGGCAAGGGCACTGTTTCAAACCTTGATCCTCGTGTTCATGTTCCGGACTCTTTGGCTGCCCTTATCAAGGAACATGAACCACAATATATCTCTCCACATCCGCCGCTTCCTTCGTCTCCAACTTCTCAGCAGAAAGAAAACCCCAATCCGCTACACAATCCACCAAAAGAGAAACCCAAGTCATCCACCACCGGCGATTGCGTCATGACAAACTTTCCGGTGAACCCAAGGCCGTTCCTCCTGGGAAACCTGGCGATCAACCACGGCTGGAACCGTCCTGCGCGTGGAAGGGTTGCTCTCGGAGGAGAATCAACGCGAGAGCACGAGGATTACGCCATCGTCTCATTCGAGCCTATGCCTCTGCATGATGAAGAACTGAGGCCGATCCTCAATGTGGTATGTGACTTTCTGGAACACAGTGAGAGGGTCCGGATTACAGAGTCTCATTTATCACCACTGGGTCTGGGGTTGATTCGGCTAAGAACGGTAGTACAAAGAGATCAACTAGTTCAGAATTCGCCTTTCAATATGGGTCAAAATCATGTGGTCAGAGTGGTCAAGCATGATGAAGGTGTCAATGCTAGGTCTTGCACATACATCCGAGTTTGTTGGTTGATGTTTTTAGCTTTTCCTCTGGATTTCCAGAAAGACATGTACATCCGAGCTGTTGTTGCACCTTTTGGTAGGCTTCTAGAATGGTACCAGGACAATAATAGATCAAGAATTTTAGTGCAAGCACTGATCCTTAGCCCTGACAGGGTTCCCCGAAGCCTGGTTTTATCTCGTGGAACCATGATTGGGGGTATGGGACGCTCTTGGTCAGTGCCAGTCTATATCCTCAATGGTCACTTTCCTTATGCCTTCCCACCTGATGAGGATCCGATACCTTTCGATGGAGAACCCCATCCATAACATGGTCCGGTGGTGTTTGGCCCGAATCCCCTGGATCCAAACTAGGAGAACGAGCTACAAGGAGCTGCACCAAATCTTGGCTTCTTTGGTGGAAACCCCCATCCCAACCAGCCACAACAGGGTATTCATCAACCCCTAGTTCAACAACAACAAGGGCAGCATCAACATCAGGCAGCTGATAATTTGGAAATTGATGATGATGCAGATGAATGGCCAGTTTGGAATCCGGTGGTGGTTGCAGAGAATGCCAATATCCAACAGCAACCACAGCTCCCCCAGCACTTTCTGGATCTTGATCTGTCAGGTTCCTCAGTGAGCTATATTCATGCCAATGGTCCAGATATAGCAATTGATCAAGTCTTTCAGCCTTCTGACTCAGATAGTTCCTCCTCCAGTGATGCAAGCTCTACCTTGGAAGAAGACCGGACAAGATTTGCTGCCATGCAGGCAAGGTGTGCCAATTTGCTAACCTTCAATAGGAGGAGTCTACCTGATGAATTTTTTCATGGAAGCACTTCGGCACTGAGCCCGATGTTGATCAACAGAGATGTTTTGCAGTTCAGGCAGGGCTCTGTTAGCACCCCACGGGCTATCATAGGTCTGGAAATTGTTCCCTAGAAGCTAGTCCTACCTGCTCTGGCCCTCCAATTGTGGCCACAGATTGTTGAATCTAGAAGAACAGTGTACAACAAGCCTGCTGCTTGCCCTGTCATTCTCTTGTCAGGCCCATTAGATTCTGGCCCAGCTATATTTGAATTTCAAAATGAGCAAATACAGCCCAGCCCAAAGCCTCAGTATCAGCAGATGCAACCCAACATGGAGATGCAGTACCAACAGATACAACCCAGCTTGTCAGATGCAATGGACCAGCAAGCATCACATGAAGAGGTCATCAGCCCTGCTCAGCAGTCATCGTCACATGGTGCCAACGCCGTCAGAACAGGGAGTCACTTGTCTCTTCCCTGAACTATCAACAATCCGGCAACGCCAATAGTCGCTACTGTTGTGCGTAGAAGCTCCCGACTAAGGGTTAATGCAGGTTTCCATGAAGTCAGGCTAGCAGCGAATCCAAACAAGAAAAGGAAAACCTGCCCTATGATTTTGGTTGACCCCTCGGGTTAGACTGGCCCTTTACCTCTGGATGTCCTCCAAGGGTGGGGCATTAGCTGCGAAGTACCTCCTGGAGAATTATCCGAAGATGCGCTCATGCAGGAGCCCCCTGCAAATCCAGAAGATATTAATGAATCAGAGGATTAGTGGCCAGATCAGGCGTCTGAGGATTGTCCTTGGGCCCTTTCAACATATGCTGTATCTAGATCTTATCTTTATATTGGCTTGTTATGCTACTTTTATCATTGTCAGTTGGTTAAACTCTTGAGTGTGTGCTTGGACCTGTAATATTTTATGCTGTAGCAACAACTTTTCTTATCAGGACCTTTTCTCTGTTACCTCTTGGGTTAATGACAGCTTGTTTTTTGGTGATTCTTGGCTGGTTGCCTCATTTGTTCTGCTCATGCTAGACATAGCAGATTCTGCCCTCTACCTTAATTGGTTTCCCAATGAATACACGCAATTGGACAATTTTACGTTGGAACATTAGGGGTTTTAATGCTACAGAGAAATGGGATGCGGTTCGTAACAAGATTGAGGAGAGTGCTTGTTCAATCGTTTGCCTACAAGAAACAAAGAAAGAAACCTTTGATATTTCTTTTATTCGTAATTTTGCCCCTCATCGTTTTGACCAGTACAACTTTATTCCCTCAGTGGGTCCTTCTGGAGGTATTCTTGTTTTATGGAATGGGGCTTTCTTTTCTGGTATTGTGTTGGAAAGATTGTCCTTCGGTATCACCATCAATTTTACGTCACGTCAAACCAATGAATCTTGGAAGTTAACCACAGTTTACGGTCCCTGTCATGATCCTGCCCGCTCGGATTTTATAAACTGGTTCAGAAATCATGACATTCATGATGATGAGAATTGGATTTTCCTAGGGGACTTTAATTTTTATCGTTCCCTGAATAATCGAAACAGATCTGGTGGGAACCTTGCAGACACTTTTATCTTCAATGATGTTATTGGTCACCTGGGTCTTATGGAACTACCTCTGAAGGGAAGAGCCTATACCTGGAGTAATATGCAAAGTAATCCGCTTCTTGAATAGCTTGATTGGTTCTTTACTTCAGTCAATTGGATCTCAGCCTTTCCAAACACTGAAGTCTTGCCCCTTGCAAAAATCACATCTGATCACATCCCTTGTAAAGTGGTGATTAGCACGAAAATCCCCAAAGCAAGTCTTTTTCATTTTGAAATTTTTTGGACAGAGCAGGATGATTTCATGGACATGGTCCATAGTTCTTGGTCTTGTGCACCCGACAGCTTAGATGCTGCCCAAAAGATCTCGGCCAAGTTCAAAGCCCTCAGGGCCAGTTTGAAAACATGGAGCAAATCTCTATCAAACCTGAATCTTCTCATCAGTAACTGTAATCAAGTGATTGGTTTTCTGGATGAGTTGGAAGATTCACGGGGCCTCTTTAATCCGGAAGCAAATTTGAGAATCAGTATCAAGAAGCAGTTGCAAACCTGGCTAAGATATAAAAGTATATGCTGGAAGAAACATTACACTGTTAACAAAATCAAGTTGGGTGATGAATGCACCAAGTTCTTCCATGCTATGGCAACATCAGCTTATAGAAGAAATTCTATAGCCCATATCATGAATGATCAAGGGGTTCTGATTCAGGACCATGAAGGAAAGGCTGGTCTCCTATGGAGTTCTTTCAGCAATAGAATGGGATCCACCTCTTCTCCCAATATGATTTTTGATTTGGGAAATCTAATCACACCCATAGATGATTTGGAGTTTCTTGTGACCCCATTCCTATGCTCTGAAGTGGACGCAGTGGTCAAAGACATGCCATTAGATAAAGCACCGGGTCCTGATGGTTTCAACGGTTGCTTCCTTAAAAAGTGCTGGCAGATTATTAAAGGTGATTTCTATAGTCTTTGTTCACAGTTTGAGCTAGGGCAGGCTAATCTCGAGTGCATTAACACCTCATTCATTAATTTGGTTCCCAAAAAGGATAGCCCTGAGACTGTAAATGACTATCGTCCGATTTCATTGATGAATATATCGCTCAAAGTCATCACCAAAATCCTAGCTGAAAGGTTACAGTCAATTATACTGAAAGTGGTACACCAGAACCAATATGGCTTCATCAGATCACGAGCAATTCAGGACTGTTTAGCATGGAGCTTCGAATATATCCACCAGTGCCACCAATCCAGAAGAGAAATAATCATTCTAAAACTGATTTCAAAAAAGCTTTTGATATAGTTGAGCATCCGGCAATTCTGAAAGTTTTGGAACACATAGGTTTCCCCCAGAAATGGACGAACTGGATACATTCAATTCTATCATCAGGCTCGTCTGCAGTTCTTTTGAATGGAGTACCGGGAAAGTTCTTCAAATGTAGGAGGGGTGTTCGTCAGGGTGGCCCCCTATCACCTCTGTTGTTTGTCCTTGCAGCTGAATTATTACAGATCTTAGTAAATAGGGCCTCTGAGCTGGGATTGCTAAGGATACCGATTTCACAACCAACTTTTGATTTTCCCATTGTTCAATATGCGGATGACACGCTGATGATGATGCAGGCCGACGCCAGATAGCTAGTCTTTCTTAAGTCTTTGCTTCACAGTTTTGCAGAAGCCACGAGACTCAAAGTCAATTACAACAAATCCAATATGTTTCCGATCAATGTCAGCGAAGAGAAGCTGTTACTCCTTTCAAACACTTTCGGTTGTGCTAAGGGCTCTATGCCATTTACCTACATGGGATTACCCATGGGGACGACTAAGCCGCATATAGAGGACTTCACACCTTTGATGGATAGAATTGAGAAGAGTCTATCAGTTTGTTCAGTCTGGCTCTCCTACTATGGGAGACTTGAGATGCTCAACTCGGCTATATCCCCTATTGCTACCTACACAATGTGTACGGTAAAGCTTCCGAAAGGTGTTATTGACAACATAGACAGAGCAAGGAAACAGTGTTTATGGAGAGGAAATGACATTTAGAAAAAGGGGGGAATTTAGTTGCCTGGGATGTAGTCACGAAGTCCAAAGTTAAAGGAGGTCTAGGAGTCCTCAACCTAAAACTTCAAAATGAAGCCCTTCTTCTTAAGCATTTGTTCAAGTTCTACAACAGGAGCAACATACCGTGGGTACAACTCATTTGGCATAAATATTATTCTTCACAGGTGCCTCACACTTCTAGGGAGATTGGCTCCTTTTGGTGGAAGGATATCCTACGACTCAGTTTCATTTTCAGAAGCATAGCCAATTGCTCCATTGGAGATGGTTCTACAGCTTGTTTTTGGAAGGATTCATGGAATGGGAATATGCTGCTACACTCATATCCAAGGCTAGCTTCGTTTGCAGTTGATGATAGCATTTCTGTGAGAGAAGTGATGCAGTCAGGCAGTTTAGATGATCTCTTTTTCTTACCTCTCTCACAGCAAGCATACCAGGAATATGTTCTCCTACAACAACGTTTACAAGGCCTTACATATGAAGTTGATGATTTGGATTCTTGGTTGCCTGTTTGGGGAAAAAGTTACTCGTCAAGAAAGGTGTATTCTCATGCTTATAGCCCAGTCCAGTCTCACTCGATCTTCAAAGCTTTATGGAAATGCAGATGTACTCCGAGGATAAAATGCTTTGCCTGGCTTGTATTGGTTGACCGCTTAAACACCAAAGATATGCTGCAACGGCGACACCTCAACATTCAGGACGACAACCTCTGCGTCATGTGCAACCATGATGCACAGGAGACGATAGAATACTTATTCTTTGACTGTGCTTTTGCCAAGAATTGTTGGGCCTTTATTCATCTAGATTGGGATGCCACAATGATGATACATGACAGATTCCTTCTTCCTAATATTTCAGTCATTTCGGCTTTCTCCATGGAGGTCAATTGGATCGCTACATGGGAACTGTGGAAGATTCGTAATGGGAAGATTTTCGAAGGGAGGACCCCAACTATAGCAGCATGGTTCTCCAATTTTAAGAGTCAATGTCTTCTTCAGTCGGTTCGGTTAAAGGCTGATCTGAGATCATCCTTTTGTAATTGGTTTGAGTCCTTTAGTTAATTTCCTGTTCAGATCTTTTGGTAAGTTTGTAACCTGGTTCTCCTTTGTCCCCTTCGTTTTAATATAAAATCAGACTAAGGGGATCTCCCCCACAATATTTTTCGGTCAAAAAAAATAAAATATACTTCCTTCATCCATGAAAGAATAGATTTTTGAATTTGTCCTAAGTCAAACTTTTTGAACTTTGACCAAATTTCTAGAATAAAGTATTAAAAGTTATGGTATCAAACTAGTATCATTAGATTTATCTAAGGACATATTTTTATATGGTACTCGTTTTAAGTCATAGATGTTGTTACATTTTTCTATAAAGTTAGTCAAAGTTAAAAAGTTTGACTGAGACGGATTCTAGGAATTGTTCTCTCAGGGACGGAGGGAGTATGCAGCTCCAATCCACCAAACTTATTGGTTGATGAAAGCTTACTATTACTATCACATTTAGAGAAAAATATTGTGAATACATATTCTCTCAAACAAAATCACTTTTGAGCTTATGTGGATAAATCATCCCCCTATGCATTGCAGGGATTAGTGGGAAATAAACTAAATTCTCCCTCAAACAGTCAAAGCTCTCAAAGAAATATACTTTTGAGTATGTATCTAAACTAGCCCCCTTGGCGATGCTCCAACCGATTGGTGTGCACTGATGCCCCCCAATCTCTGGTACGATATTTATATCAAAAAAAGAAACAAAAAACTCTAGTACGAACAGTGAATAAAAAACCACATGCAAAAGGAAAAGAAAGAAATAAAGACCTGTAGAAAAAATCAACCCAAGAGGAAGGACCAAATCGCAAAACGTGACTTGATTTGTGCATTCCTCCTCCCCACCTTCCACCCTTGGATCCCACGTCTTCTCCTCAAACCTTTCTCCCAATCCAAACCCCCCAACCGCCAAAAATCCTACGAAATATAGCACAGAAATGTCGTCTAGGCTCAGATCGTGCCCGAGGTGATCCAGATCTCTACTGGTTCATTTCCCTCTTGTCGTAACCCGATCCCGTTACCATTACCTGTTCTTGGATTGCATAAGCCGTGAGTTGAGGGGACGCGGGATCATGACGTCGTCGCTGGCCGAGGAGGAGGAGGCCTTCGAGCACACGCTGCTGGTGGTGCGCGAGGTGTCAGTGTACAAGATCCCGCCGCGCACCACCAGCGGCGGCTACAAGTGCGGCGAGTGGCTGCAGTCGGACAAGATCTGGTCGGGCCGCCTCCGCGTGGTGTCCTGCGGCGACCGCTGCGAGATCCGGCTCGAGGACCCGGCCACGGGGGAGCTCTTCGCCGCCTGCTTCGTGCTGCCCGGGCAGCGGGAGAGCGCCGTCGAGACCGTGCTCGACTCCTCCCGCTACTTTGTGCTCCGCATCGAGGACGGCAGGGGGAAGCACGCCTTCGTCGGGCTCGGCTTCAACGAGCGCAACGAAGCGTTCGACTTCAACGTCGCCCTCTCCGACCACGAGAAGTACGTCAAGAGGGAGCAGGAGAAGGAGACCGCCGGCGCTGGCGGCGAGGAGACTGGCGGTGGCGAGATTGATATACATCCCGCCGTCAATCGCCGACTCAAGGTGAGCTGAAAGCATTTGTTCTCTCTTTCTTTTTTTCTTTTCGTTATTGTTTGACTAATTCTGTTATTCTTTTCTCTGAATGGCAGAATGTTCTGTACTTTAAGCGAATGAGCTACGACATTTTGTTGTTTATCTTTCGTAAAACTGGCAATCTATGCAATTAGACTAGTTGAAATGATAATGTGTTGAACTGACTCAAAAGGCATTGTAGGTAAATTGCCTGATAATCTAATGTGACATTTGCTGAAATAGTTTTTTGTGATTTGCATAGCAAATAAACCGAGACTGGCTTCAAATCATGTAAAAAGTGATACAATCATACGCCTTGTATAACCATGTATCAAGAATTCTAAAGCTGATCATGGATTCAGAACGCAAGCTAGTGGCTTATTGACTTGTTCTTAGCAGACCAGACATTAAGATGACTAGATGCTACTTACATCCAAGCAAATCAGCAATTTTTAGTCAGTTCATTTCTGATTTGGCTTATAAATGACCTTGTTCTGTACTTCTGTTATTGGTTTATCTGAAATAATACAATCATTTATCAAGATTTCTCAGAAATAGTAATCTCTTAGACTTTTAGCCATGCAGTCAATTTGTTCACTTAACAATGATCAGATAGGTAGATTTACTCTTTAATCACTGGAACCAAATAATGAGCCTATTCTTTGTGCAACTTCTGTTGAACCTGTTTGGTGTGACATTATTGATACAAATTGGTCAGAAGAATCTCAATTTGATGAAAAGCAGGAAAGAGTTATGATTTTTCAGCCTTCTGCATATGTGAACAAAGGCTACGTTATGTACTTAACGAGTTACTAGTTAACCAATCTGCCAATATTGTGTGGTAATGCTCAACAAGAAAGTGGATATTGCTCCTTTTGTAAATTTATAGTTTGTGCTGTAAATTTCCCACATAGCATCATACTGGTTTACATAGGAGGAGCACTGTCATGCCTATTTCTTCTATCTGTCAATATGTTCATGTGCATTATCTCTGGTAGTTGCACGAACTCAATGTTGTTCCTTTTGTTTTAGGAAGGTGAAACCATTAGGATAACTGTAAAAAACAAGCCATCAACTGGAAGTGGTATGCTTTCAGCTGCTAGTTTATCTGGAGGGACCACTGCAAAACCCAAGACAAGCATGCTTCTTGCGCCACCTCCAGGTGCAGCTGGGAAGCTTCGATCTCCTCTTCCACCTCCACCTAACGACCCTGCAGCTGCAAGGATGAATTCTGGACATACTGCAGGAATCAGGGCTTCAGAAGAACCCACCAAGAGAAATAATGATCCTTTTTCAGATCTTTCTGCTATAAAGGTGAGGTTTTCTATTTGGTGCCTTACAATTTAGGGTATTGTTGTCCAGAATGGAGCACTATTAAGATCATATGCAGCTGTCCCATGCACATACTAGCCAATTTCATAAACTGGTAATAAGACAAGATTTAAGCTACAATATTAAAAGCAATCCTCTGCCTAAACATGTAAAAAAGAAGCTGTTCATTTGGATCTGGTCAATCTTGTCACCTCTATTCTAGGTGCCCCTAGTCAAATGAAACTAATAAGTCTATAACAAATAAAAAAGAATGTCTGATGTTCTTCATTCAGTTGAATAAGCATACATAAAAACTTAGAATGCCATGTAAATTAAATTTTGGGGGCCTTTGTTTTATGGTTATCTTACTCACCCCTTCATGCCCTTACACTTCAACCATATGTATGTGATACGCAGCAAAATCTACCTTCATCTGCTGAACCTGGACAAACAAAGAGCACTGGAGCTGGATGGGCAGCATTCTGATGATGGATGCAAGATCTACTGCTGGCATTTGTTTACCTGAAGGAGAGGAATGGATAGCTGAAGTACGGAACAAGACTTGGATCTGGCCTGCTGGAAGCCTCTACCCCTTTCGAAATTAAATGGTTAAAAATGATTGATCAGCGTTCCAGTTCCAGCTCCAGTTGTCAACTGATAAATAAAACATTTTCCAGAGTTGTGTTACTCATCTCACCACATGAATGGATGCCCAGATTGCTGGATATAGATACAGCCTCCCTTGTTTATCTTATTCATGCTATGTTTCACAAACCAGTACCAGAATCATACTGACCTCGATGTGTATTTTGCGGCGAAAGATCGAAAGTTCTGTTACAAGTGCGTCAAAGGGACTGTTTGCTATGGTATTCAGTCTTCTCAAGTTTCAAATTATTGTTAGGCAGTATGAATACGTCATTCCAGTCAAAGTATAGCTTCCGTGACAAAGACTACTTGATTGCAGTTTCAGATAAAGACGTGTTCGTCACACTGGAAATGTATGATCATACCGTCATGGGCTCTGATCCAAATCATTCTAGAATTTCCAGGAACTATATCCTAACTACCAAAAGAATTTGGAAATACGTACTAGCCATTACGATATAAAGCGAATTTACCAATTATAGCCTACCCTTACAGGTTTTGAAGTTTGCTGACAGTGAAAGTATTATCTTCAACGCTTGGTCTCTACGTCTCAACCAAAACCACTCGTTCTACGGAGCATTTTTAGCATATCCCTGTTTGTAGCCTTTGTCCTCGCTTCTCTTCCACCACCTTTCTCAACTTGCCTAAAAAAATAATGACTATATTTCGCCTCTCTAGGCCTAAATTCTAGATCGAAATTTCTCCTTTACTTTGGAGCACCGCACATAAAAATTCTAATATTCTCTTTTATTTCTTGGGCTGTTCACGTGTGGATAGATCACACTGAATTTGTTCTTCAACTAAGATTGCTTTCCGGATGCAGTTTCTATATGGACAATTGTGTGTAGGCTTACACAATTAGTTGGGATCGTAGTGCGGCAATTGTTCGTAATGGATTCAGCGAGGAGCTGGTTTACCAAGCTCCAAACGAGGGAGAAATCCATTGGAAAGAAGAAGGAATTGCCTCCCAATGGCAAGGAATCCGGAGATGATGCGCCATCTAGTGCAACCAAGCAGAGGGTTGCGGCGGCCAAGCAGTACATTGAGAAGCACTACAAGGAGCAAATGAAGCATCTGCAGGACAGGAAAGAAAGGTAAGGATCCGTGCAGTTACTCATTCGTCTGTGGAATGCAAATAATTTTAGCTGTCAAAATAAGTTCACTTATTAATTTATTTCTGCACCCATAATCAAGGGTTAGCTCTGTCGCCTGCGCAATGTGCTTTTGACTGTCAATGAGCACATTCTAATTTGTTTCTGCATTCATATGCAGCGACTGCACTTTAATCAATTGTCATACCACCTCCAGATTGCCCAGTAGCAGCAGCCAACATAAACTGTTCCAAAGATAACCTTGACAAGAGATTCTAGAATTGTTTGTTGCTAAATTCCATCCTGAAAGAATAATGAATAATATTGTATTAGGTTAATTGTTTTTCCACAAGCTTCTTCATGTGATGAAATTTATATGTTCTGATATGATTATATATCTTTCTCAAAAAAAAACTTATCACTGCCGATGATATCTTATCTTTTGCATTTTTGTCATGTAGACGGTGTAGTCTAGAAAAGAAATTAGCGGACGCTGATGTGTCCGAAGAGGAGGTTCACAACATCCTGAAGCAGTTTGAGAAGAAAGAAACGGAGTACATGCGCTTGCAAAGGCATAAAATGAGCGTGGAGGATTTTGACTTGCTAACAATGATAGGCAAGGGAGCATTTGGTGAGGTAAACCTACATTACATGCGAATAATCAACCATTCTGTATCCAGTTCTCTCTATTGTTATAAAATCGTTTTTGCTTGACACAATGGTTTTCTTCTAGGTCAGAGTCTGCAGAGAGAAGACCACAGGAAATGTCTATGCGATGAAGAAGCTTAAAAGTCAGAAATGCTTCGTCGAGGTCAGGTAGAGCTATTTCTATCAAAGGTCTGAACTCATCTTTGTATCCACTGTTCCTCTTTTCTGAGTGTTTTGTTTGCATCGTTTCCTAGGTTGAGCATGTCAGAGCTGAAAGGAATCTTCTTGCCGAAGTGGATCACCACTGCATTGTGAAACTATATTGCTCATTCCAGGACAGTGAGTACCTGTACCTGATCATGGAGTACCTCCCAGGAGGTGACATGATGACGCTGCTCATGAGGAAAGACACGTTGACTGAAGATGAGTCCAGGTTCTATGTTGGCGAGACGGTTCTTGCGATCGAAGCGATCCACAGGCATAACTACATCCACAGGTATGGAGCAAGTGCAGTCGTGTTCGATACCGCTGCTGATGTGTTGTTTATGATGAGTTCAGTGCCTGAACCTGCAGAGATATCAAGCCTGATAACCTGCTACTGGATAAGTATGGTCATTTGAGACTGTCAGATTTTGGATTGTGTAAACCGTTAGACTATTCCAACTTCCCAGACCTGAATGAAAAGGACGTTACGCCTACAAAATCATCGTCGATGCATGGGGATGGGAAGCAGCAGTCGATGCCAAAGCGCTCGCAGCAAGAGCAGTTGGAGCACTGGCAAAAGAATAGAAGAACTTTGGTCAGTAACCAACACAATCACATCATCACCTGTGACTCCTGCATTATATTTTACCAATTGATATGTAATTATCTATTTGGTAATACCTTCTTTATAACTTTTACTTCCAAGTTTTGACAAGTAATTAGTTAAATGATTGCAGGCTTATTCGACTGTTGGAACACCAGACTACATCGCTCCAGAAGTTCTTCTGAAGAAAGGCTATGGGATGGAATGTGATTGGTAAGCAATAAGCATCTCTTGCAGTACTGCTTGCACCATTGGTCTTATTGAGTTTGAGTTTAAAGAAAAAGAAATTTCATGTTTGCAGGTGGTCCCTTGGTGCTATCATGTATGAAATGCTAGTGGGTTATCCTCCATTTTATTCAGATGAGCCTATGACAACTTGTAGAAAGGTAATGTAATTTAAGCTTTTAGCCATGAAAAATACCTTGGTGGTCTTTCCGGTGATTCATTGGAGCATGCTCATGTTCCAAATTAACTGATTTCTGGGTTCAGTCGTCTCTATTTTGTCCCAATGTCCTTTATAGATCATGCCTATATGTGCAAAAACAGATAGTAAATTGGAGAACACATTTGAAATTTCCTGAAGAAGCGAGGCTAACAGCAGATGCGAAAGATCTCATAAGTAAGCTACTTTGCAATGTCGACCAACGCCTCGGGACAAAAGGCGCAGAAGAAATAAAGGTTGTTATGTGTTTGTTAAGTATGACAACATGCCCCAAATAGACGCTACTGAATTTTTGCTCATAGGACTTTGTACGTGTAACTTTAGGAGCACCCCTGGTTCAGTGGATTAGAATGGGACAAACTATATGAAATAGAAGCTGCGTATCTGCCTCAAGTCACAGATGAGTTGGATACTCAGAACTTTGAGAAATTTGAAGAGGTAACTGTTGTTGTTTATAAAGAAACGTGCTTCTCACTCACCGGAAGTAATTAGATAATAAATATAAATGTATTTGCGTGGTGTATTCGCAGTCCTCAGATAGTGTTCAGTGTTCAGCAAAGACGGGCCCTTGGAGAAAGGTAATAATACCTTAACATAATCTTTTAGGGAAACAGATATTACTTCTCAAACTTGCTTTTTTACATTGTTGCACTGCATCTTTAAATTTTATTCTCGTTTTTTTTTGTTTTCCTCCAGATGCTTTCTTCAAAGGATCTGAATTTTGTGGGCTACACCTACAAGAACTTTGAACTTGTGAACGACCACGATGTCCCCGGCATGGGTACAGTATACTTTCCAGCTTCTGTGCATATATATGTATGAGTAGTAATATAAGTGAATTTAAGTGACAAGCCACAAGAAGGCTGGAGGTGCAGACTCTTCGACATGGTAGAGGAAGGAGAAAACTAAAAAAAAAGAAGTCTTGATTCAGACCATGTTGTTCTTGTGTTTTTCAACTGATACACCTTGCGCTCCTGCACAGCTGAGCTGAAGAAGAAGGAGAAGGCAAAGAGACCAAGCGTCAAATCTCTCTTTGGTAACACACATATATTAACCCATGCATCCGCTGAAATCGTTTGTGTGGTAACACATGCATGTCTGTTTATTTGTCTGCGACATTTGGCTTACCATTTAGTCGTATTATATGGTATTGTACACGCAGATTCGCCGGAAGGAGAGGGAGAGGGAGACGGAGAGGGAGAGGAGGCGGCGCAGCCTGAAGACGAAGCAGCCTCCGCCGAAGGAAGCGTCCGGAAACCAGCAGAGCCTGAACTGACCAGAAGCCTCAGCTCGCCGTCCACATGAAACGCCACTTGTCCGACATGTCTGTCACCAGTTCAGTTGATGAGAGCGAGAGCGAGAGCGTCGTTCGTGCACACGACACGAGTGACGACGACGGAAGCCCATGCATGGCCGTGAGTGCTTCGATTGGTCGACGGTGGATTTGGCTGGCGGTTACCGGCCTGCCAGGAAGAAATTGAAGGGCAATCCTGCTGTATGTATGTACTCGCTGTTGAATCACGAGAGAATAGCGATCGTGGTCGTGCTGAAAATAATTGTGCCCGTGGGTGGAATAATTAATATAATGTATTATATACACACTGTCACACTGACGAAGCGGAACTCGCAAGTCGCAAGTGCATTTTACCTTCAGCCGGCGTACGGTGATCCGTTTCGCTACAGGCTGACTTACCACCTCCTTCTCCCTGTTCCTTCCGGGTGTTCGGCGTGCGTGCGTCTACCTCGCCCCGATCACGTACTTGCCGCTCGCGTCGTGCCGAGTGTTGAATCACCCCAACTAGCACCTGAATTTTCAGCGCTTGCTCCACGTGACGTGATCCTATATACCCATCGCGTCACCATATCCCGGCGCTTTGGCCGAGCTTCAGGTCCATGAAAATCTCTAGACATCTTGTAACTCCATGAATTCTTATGAATCTAAAACTAAGATATACCAAGAGTATTTAGATGAATTATTTTGTTCGTAGTTGAAACTAAACACAACACTTAAATCCCACTATTTGAGTATATACAAACCACTTATTCAATCTAGATTATGCCAAATAGATTAACATTTGAATTTTGTTAAACTTCATCACACCTTAAGGGGTGTTTGGCAGGATTTCTCCGAAGGAGACGAAAATTATGAATCCTTCGAAGGAGCCGGAGATAAACCCTAATAAACAAGCCCTTAGCCTTTGCAACAATGGACAACTGCTCTCTCTCTCTCTCTCTCTCTCTCTCTCTCTCTCTCTCTCTCTCCTATTGCATCTCTTCTTTCTCTTCTCTTGCCAATGCAACATCTTTTTTATGGGACTTTTTATTATCTACCACCCATAGTTGGTTGTAACCTTGTAGGGGATCCTTTGAGTCTTTCTAAAGCAATCAACTTAGAAAGATCCTCGAGCCTTAAACTTAATTTCTAATTCAAAACATTTAAATGCAACGACTAAAGAGGAACCAAATTGTAAAAAGAAAGGTGATGTGCAAGATAAACCTAATGTGAAAGCAATCAGGACGGTCTTGATGATAGAAGTCGACGACATTGGAGGAAGGATCATGTTAGCTATTCATTTATAGTATATGTACACTTGAATATTTGCATATATCCAGCATGACGTCGCCGTAGGTACTTTCATTATCCAACTCAGTTGTCATCTAATTTTTTCATAAACCTTTTGGCTTAAAATTCTCGATCAAATTACCGTGCCTAAATATATGCATAAAACCCCCTGACAACTTCTCCTTCCAAAACAAATCCTGCATATGCTATCCATCGCATATGTAACAAATAAGTACTCCCTCAATTTCAATTTATAAGATATTTTGGTTTTTTATATATACATAACTTTTGTTACATACTTAGATATATGCTATATCAAAGACACATAGCAAAAAGGATGTATCTAAAAAAGCCAAAACATCTTAAAACTTGGAACAGAGGGGTATCACATTGCATTCCCTAGAATAAATTTTACACTATCATTTAGTCATGGTTCGGGGTCGTGGAGGTGCGGATGTGGGACGACAAGGACCTGGACGAAGGCGGAGGAAGCATATGGATGGCCGCGTCTCTAAACATCATTGCCTCAAACGGGTCTCTGGCCCCAACGCCGATGGATGGTGGGAGATCCTCCACCGGAAGGTGACACGTCTTGTTGTCGTCTCCACCGAGAAACAGCTCCCGCAGGCTCAGAAGATCCTATTGAGCTTCATGGTACGTAGCATCTCTCGTACTCGCACCGAGTAGCGACTTGCCGATTGCCACGACGTTGAGTACGCAGCCACGACTATTGCCACCTTGTCAAGGATGGCAAGCAGCTAAGATATGTTGTGGTGTTGGCTGCAAAGGGTGGAGACTGTTCGTAGCAACCCACTCGTGGTGGCAACCCGCCGCCACCTCCCAACACGTTCCCCACAACGGCTCGGTTGGGGCCATGAGGGATGGCACAGAGGGCACCAGCGGGACTCGAGGACAACAGTGGTTGCCTCGTGCACCCTCTGCCGTGGGACCCATAGCGGACGTGCACCGCCCGTGCTACCCAAGAGGAGTAGACCGATAGCGACGCAAAGCATGTCACATATCTCAGTGTCCAAGGAGGTGAGCATATTGTCTTGAAGCGGCTAGATCTAACCAGCGGGATGTCTTCTCCACCCACGTTGGCTATGGAGGCGTATGACAAAATCTACAACGGTGGCCCCGGTAACATGCAGGCGCTTTGTGAGTTGTTCCTGCCGGTTAGCGACGTGGGTGCACGCAAGCGTCGTCGCCACGGCTCGGTTGTCTGGGCTTAGGTCTCCTAGTCGCCCCCTTCTTTTGGGTTAATCAGTGTCCAACGTAGCACCATAGATTTCAGTACAATAGGGTGGATTCGAGCGTTCATGTACAATTTATTTCGCCTCTAGGGTGCCCCTAGGCGTGTTGTATTAAACTTCTCTATCTTAATATAAAGACGTGTAAACCTTTTGTGTGATCAAGAAAAAAAACACTATTGGAACACACTTTTTTTTCCTTCATGGAACATTTTTTTCCTAATGCCAAAACCAAAACAGTAAGTGAAAAATGGTAGAACAGAAATGTGGCACCGCAGCCCGCAAGGGTAAGTGAAAAATATTCTAGCATTAGAAAAAAGTGCTCCACATATAAAAATGCTTGCAGGCAACATATGTAAGAATT
Source organism: Microstegium vimineum (assembly GCA_022036555.1). NCBI lineage: Eukaryota > Viridiplantae > Streptophyta > Magnoliopsida > Poales > Poaceae > Microstegium > Microstegium vimineum. The sequence continues at coordinate 12,571,254 of CM039123.1, read as the reverse complement.
ACCATGAAACCATATCCATCTTTAATTTCCATGTCTTCTCCAAAATACTCCATTGCTCTATATTTTGGAGGGTCAAAGTTACATGTTCCTAGTGTCCGGCAAAAGGCTCAATATTGTTAAATTTCTAATCATAATTTGCCACAATAACTTTAAACCAGTGTGGTTAGAAAATTTAAAGCTATTCTTTGCTATGTCTAAGTAAATCTTGTTGTACATTTGACTCAATAGCATGTGAACCTTAACATAATATTACCTAAATTTAATTGCCAACTAAACGCTCAACAACTCGATAAACTTATCTAGCGTGGCTCACGCTGGTAACCAAATGAAACCTGGTTTTCCGGTCATCCAAAGCCGAAAAAGGACTGCCACCAACCACTTGCTTTCCCACACCTCCCCACCTCTCGCTCCCTCCCTCCCTCCAATTGCAGGATCGACACCGATGCGATTCGACCGCGACCTCGCATCTGGTGTGGAGGTCTGCAATTGGGGGGAGGCTTCTTTCTGCCGCTGGAAACCGCTGCGGCGTCTCGGCTTGTGCATTCCTCATCCCTCCGGTACGCGCTTCTTCATGCCCTAGACGTTCTCTTCTTGCCGCCATCTGAACTTGAGTGCGATCCTAGCTCCCACTGGGTAATGTTGCTCTTTGTTTTTAAATGCCAAAACCGAAAAAATAAGTGAAAAATGTTTCAATAGAACATAAATGTGGCACTACGTCCCGTGAAGGTAAGAGGAAGATATTCTAGTGTGAGAAAAAATGTTTCACGTCTAGACATACTTGTAGGCAACATAATGCTTATTTTGCATGTAACAGTCACCCTAAAATCATATCCATCTTCAATTTCCGTGTTTTTGTCCCTCTGTGCTCCATAGCCCTATATTTGGGAGGAGGGTCAAGGTTGCTCGGTTCCTGGTGTGTGGCAAAATGCTCAAAATTGTTTAATTCGTAGTCATAATTTGCTCCAACTAACTTTAATAAACCAATGTGGTAGAAATGTATAGTCATGATTTTCCATATCTAAATAAATTTTGTTGCCCATTTTACTCAATAGAATGTGGACTTTCAAGAAAATATTACCTAAATTTAATTGCCATCTAACCATTCAATAGTTCGATAAACTTATCTAGCCTGCTGACTGGTCGGTCACCAAACAAAACCTGATTTTCCAGCAATCCAGAGCCAAAAAAAGACTGCCACCAACCACTCGCTTTCCCGCACCTCCCCACCTCTCGGTCCCTCCCTCCATTGCAGGATCGGCACCAATGCGCACGGTTTGACCGCGGCCTCACATCCAATGTGTTGGTCTACAATTGTGGGAGGCTTCTCTCCACCACTGGAACCCCTACGACGTTGTGGTCTATGCATTCCTCATCCCTCGGGTACGCGCTTCACGCCCTAGACCTTCTCTTCTTGCTGCCATCCCAATTTGAGCGTGGTCCTAGCCCTAGTCGGGCAATGTTGCCTTGTTTGTTTTTTAATGCCAAAACCAAAAACAAGTGAAAATGTTTAATAGAACATAATGTGGCATTGCCTCCGGCAAAGGTAAGCAAAATTCTAGTGTGAGAAAAAAGTGTTTCACATATAGAAATACTTATAGGCAAGATATGCTTATTTTGCATGTAACAATCACCCTGAAATCCTATCCATCTTTAATTTCCGTGTCTTTGCCCCCCTATGCTCCATTGCTCTATATTTGGGGTTGCTCGATTCCTATTGTCTGGCAAACTTTAAACCAATGTGGTAGAAACTTTAAAGTCATGCTTTACCATATCTAAGTAAATCTTACTGCACATTTTACTCAATAGCATGTAGACTTCAATAAAATATTACCTAGATTTAATTGTCATCTAAACACTCAATAACTTGATAAACTTGTATAGCGTGGCTGACTGGCTAGTCACCAAACAAAACCTTGTTTTTCGGCGATCTAGAGCCAAAAAAGGACTGCCACCAACCAGTCGCTTTCTCACACCTCCCCACCTCTCCCTCCCGCCCTCCCACCAATTGCACAATCGGCACCGATGTGATTCGATCACTGCCTCACATCTAGTGCGGAGGTATGCAATTGAGAGGAGGCTCCTCTCCGCCGCTAGAATCGTTGTGGCATCGCGGCCCATGTGAGTTTCCTGCTAGTTCTTCATCCCTCGGGTACGTGCTTCATGCCCCGGACGTTCTCTTCTTGTTGCCATCCACATTTGAGTGCGATCCTTGCCCCTGCTGGGCAATGTTGCTCTGTTTGTTTTTTTGTTCTTTCGACGAAATTGGAGGGGCTGAAGCACCTATAGGAGGAATTTATTGTGTAAACAAAGTGTTCCAGGGAATGTTGCTCTGTTTGTGGGTGTTGTTTGTGCAAAGGTAGCTTATTCAGGTTTCATTGTGGTCTCTTGGTTTTCAGGCAGAGGTTTTGTGTTTCTTGGCATTACTATTTGATGGCAGACAGTAGTGCTGCTTCTCTGAGGAGGCATTGGGGAAATAGTCAGTTGTACTGAAGTGGTAAATCAAAAGTCTCTGTCCTTCAAGGGAAATTAGGAAATTCAGGTTGAACATGGTTACAACATTCTTGCTTTCACTGGTGTTTTTCAGCAGCAGAAATCCATTCGCAAGGGGAGAGAGAGAGAGAGAGAGAGAGAATGGTCATGGAGCATGTGATTGGAGGGAAGTATAAGCTTGGGAGGAAGATTGGGAGTGGATCCTTCGGAGAGCTATATCTCGGTACATCTATGTATTTTATGCATATTATGGTTGTGTTTCGTTAACCCTAGGATTAAATTTTGATTCTTTCTAGTGCGGTTTTTCTTGATCCAGGTGTTAATATACAGAATGGAGAGGAAGTGGGAATAAAATTGGTATGTGCAAATAAACCTGGCTGTAATGTATATACTGTTTGCATTTAATGTACTATGACATTTCTCTTCTCTAGAATCTTGGATATATACCCTTTTAAACCTAGAGCTGAAGTGTTTGGTTCAAGGTCTCACCTTTTCTTTGGTTTGATCTTCAGGAACCTGTAAAAACAAAACATCCACAGCTGCACTATGAATCTAAAGTTTATATGCTACTACAGGGTGGAAGTAAGTGGATTGTAATTTATATGTTTATTTACAGTAATTTGTGCCCATACTTTTTTGTTGCTTATTTAGTCCCTCATTTTTGAAACATAGGCGGTATCCCACACCTCAAGTGGTATGGTGTCGAGGGGGAGTACAATGTTATGGTGATCGATCTTCTTGGCCCAAGCTTGGAAGATTTGTTTAATTGCTGCAACAGGAAATTTTCTATGAAAACAGTGCTTATGATTGCTGATCAACTGGTGAGTTTATTCATTTCATATTCAACCATATGCTGGTACACAACAGCTAGCAAGTAAGTCAACTTTCTGGTATTTGATATCAGCTGCTACCTTTGTTCTGAAAAGGATGCAAATATGGTATCTGTGTCAGTTAAAATGTTTTACATTTGACTAGGTTTCTAATGAATAGTATTCACATTTACAACTCCAAATTAATTTATGAAAGCACATTTAGTAATTAATCTAATGGTGTTTATTTGATAGTATTTATATTTTTTATCTATAATTGGTCAAACTCGATATACTAAACCATGACACTGTTCTAGAATTGCATTCTTTTTGGGGACGGAGGTAGTATTTGTTGGGAGTTACATGTTCAGAAGTTTCATGAGCATTCTACCATAAGTGTTGCCTTGTTTTGTGGGTTCTAATTCCATAGTATTATATATTGATGTTACAAATTAGTTTCATGAACACCATGTGCTGAGTGTATCTCAACCAAGCTTTGCAAGATTATAACTATTTTAAGTTTGTCCCTTTTTTTTCTTAGTGGACGAGAGAGGGAGAGCGAGAGATTATTATCGTCCTATTAGTATTCTTTGAAGACTTTTTTCTTGGACTTACATTATTAAATATTGACTTTCATTTTTAGATAAGCCGAGTGGAATACATGCATTCCAAGGGATTTATTCATCGCGACATCAAGCCAGACAACTTCCTTATGGGCTTAGGTCGGAAAGCTAATCAGGTTTGACCTAACCCTCCAATGTCATCTTCTTCCGTTGTTTTCAGTATAAACAGAACATAGTAGTTAATTCTCTAATATTAATAAAATCAGGTAATAATTCCCAAGATTCTTACTCGTCAATGAAAAAAATGTAAAGATATTATATCCTTTTTTTATTTTGCAGGTCTATATCATTGACTATGGCCTTGCTAAGAAATACAAGGACCTTCAGACTCATAAACACATCCCATACAGGTGAAGCATATTAATGAAGTTTTCACTTAGAACTGAGCCTGGACTTTGTTGTGCCAAACAATTATTCCGTTAAGTTGTAAGTTCATAAGGAGAAACTGGGATGTGAGAATTCTCCGTTAAGGCTTTGTTTGGATGCGCATGTATCATCCTTAAACCACATGTGTTAGAGTGTATTTGAATTAATATCCACTCCAATCCATATGGTTTGACGTAGATACATGCATATGCAAACAAGGCCTAAGTTGTCACAACTTCCTACATTGTCTCGAGAGACACTGGCTAATGGTAATGGTAACCTGTTGGGCAATCCAACTGAGGTTCTGTGGATTTAATATAGTATCAGATCATGGGACAGAGAGGCAACCTGAGTGGATTGTTTGATCTTGCGCTATTTACATGTAAATTTCAAAACTAAAATGACAAATTACTCAAAGTGTGCCTGTCTAATTGCGTCATGAGGTTGTGTAGTATCTTCAAGATTCAAGAATAAGTTTTCACACCAGGGTTAAAAGTATTCTAGTATCACATTACATGCAAATATGTAATGCCTTTTCTGCAACATTTGCAAACTAGGGTGCTAGGCTCAGATTTTACCGATAGATTAGATATAAGGTGAACCTTTTCAAATTTTCATTTTTATGACTAGTTATTTTTTAGGGTAAATGATTAATTATTTTTTCTGCACAGGGAGAACAAAAATCTGACTGGAACAGCACGTTATGCTAGTGTGAATACTCATCTTGGAATAGGTGAGCAAAATGAGCAAATCAAATATATGTTACCATGTGTCTCCAATTGTAATAAAATCATACACATTTTGATTCTTGGATGCTTGGTCGTCATGAAATGAACCTAACCTGACAAAGGAGAAGCTACTTGATGTAAAGCTTTTTAAAGGTGGGAAACACATTGTAGTTGTTTTTCATGTACCTGTATTTATTTCATCCAGAACAAAGCAGGAGAGATGACCTGGAGTCTGTCGGCTATCTTCTGCTATATTTTTTAAGAGGAAGGTTTGTCCTGAATCTGTCTATTTTACTATATTTCCTCTTTTACCAATATTGTACTTGACATCCTTTTTCGTTATGCTTAGCCTCCCATGGCAGGGTCTTAAAGCTGGCACTAAGAAACAAAAGTATGACAAAATTAGTGAAAAGAAAATGCTTACCTCAGCAGAGGTACTTATTTTTGCCAAGACGAACATTGTAATCCTGTCATGGTAGTTTTTTTGCAGGCACTGTTTGAACTAATATTATTTTAAGCAGGTTCTGTGCAAATCTTACCCATCGGAGTTCGTCTCATATTTCCGCTATTGTCGCTCCCTGCGATTTGAAGACAGGCCAGATTACTCTTTTCTGAGGAAACTCTTTCGTGATGTATTTGTCCGGGAAGGTACACGCCTCCTTTGTTCTTATATAGTGGCTAATGTGGGCCGTTCTCGCCCGTTCTATTCTATGATCTGGTGTTCGGAAACTGGGTCTCATTATAGATTAGCACTGTAGGATACCAATTTGATTACGTATTTGACTGGACTGCACTCAAGTACCCTCAAATGAGTTCCAACAACAAGCTTGTTCAAGTATGTCTCTTTAATCTTTTGTCGATGTCTTGTTTTGTTTACATTCTTGGTGAATTATTATTGTCTTTTCATTTCACAAAAATAAAACGCCATTATGTTTTTCATCTAGCAACCAAGTGCAAGAATGGCTGGAGTTGGACCATCAGTTGAAAGAACAGACAAAGCTTCCGGTATGTATCCAGCCTGGTAGTTAATTGCATTTGGTCCATTGCTATGTGAAAAAAAACTGATCAGGTTGACCTAATTAGTTGCGTTTTTGCCAGTGGGACAAGAGATCCGGGATAGATTCACTGGCGCTGTTGAGGCATTCGCCAGAAGAAATCCAGGCTCTGGCCGCCATGGAGATCATTCCAGGCACAAAAGCGTTGCAGATTCCTTTGGAACACCCAATGAAGCAGTAAGTATCCGATTTAGCTCTTGCCAAAAAAAAAGTATCCGATTTAGCGTGGTAGCTAGTAAACATGAATGGAGATATAGACTTTTTAAACAAAAAGATGTACTTAATGTCAAATTCAGTAAATTGAAAATGAGTTTAGTAAATGGAAAAGAAAAGGCATTTCTTCTTTTCCATGTCCGTAGTCTTTTGCTGCTAACCCGGTCACTTCATAGGATGGTCCTATTCAATTGAACTACTCTCAGCGTGTTTCATTATACAATCAGCGTATTCTCTCTCACATAACACTATTCAATTAGTCGACTTTTCCACCCGTCAAACAAGCCCGATAATCTTTTCACAGAAACTTGGACACAGAATGTTGTAAACTGTGTTGTTGGTTCTACAAATGAGCCCACTACTGCTCATTCTCATCTCATTTGATTATCACATACACTCGAGGATACTAATCAGCTGAGATTAGATGGACACTACCTTTTTGTTGTTTGATAGAGCTGGTATATATGTTTTCTCGTTGTAACGGACCATCCTTTTTTTTTATGGAAACTGGCATGCACCAGGTTGCCGACTCAGAGAAAACGTGCATCTTGTCCCGGGGAGGGAGCTCGTCGAAAATGCCCGCGGCTTCGTCCAGCCGGCCGACGTCTTCGGGGGACTGCAGTGACCAGAACCGCCGGTGGGTCTCTGGCAGCAGCGGCGGCAGCGGGCGCCCGTCCACCGCGCAGAGGCTCCACCACTCGGGAAGCGCCGAGAACAGCAGGTCGTCCCCGCGCTCCCCTGCGGCCCGGAACGCGGCCGCCGGGAGAGGAGGCTCCGGCTCCGGCTCCGGCTCGCGGGACAACACGACGTTCCGGAGCCTCGAGCGCCTCTCCATCACCACCAGCAGGAGGAAGTGAGCTGCCGAGGACCACGCCGACGAGTTCTTTCTGAGAGTGGAAGGTGGTTACTAGGCCGGCCGACAAATGGATGGATGGGAATCATGGGATTGCAGCACAACGACCTCGAGTGTGACCTCGTTACAACAAGGCTGCCATGGAAATGCTTTCTCCAGACCCCAACGTATAACGCATTCTCCAAACTCCAACAGGGGAGATAACTCCGAAGTACGTAGTACAATGCAATCCTGTTTCACGGCAAGCTTTCACTGTTGTTCACTTCTGATTCTCCCGTTCTAGTACTAGATTCCAAAGTGTTATTGCAGAATCCCTCCATCTGACCACAAGTTTTTTTTTGAAAACGTATATTAGCATCTGAGTTGATTTGATTTATGGGGCATTTGGCTCCAAGAATGGAGTGGCTGTCTTGCAACACATTTTCAATGCCGGGTCCGAAGAAGGGTTATTGGAATTGGTATCATTATATTTTTTTTTAAAAAAAAATTACTACTACTATTCACCCCGGCCACCCTCCATGGCCTCCTTGCCGACACCCCCACCCTCTTCCATGGTCGCCGCCCTCTGCGCGCTGCCGCGCTCCCCGCTCGTTGTCTAGCAAATTGGGTCGCGCCACTCGCAAGCCATACACCTGTGTTGTTGCTCACCGAGATAGAGCTCGATCTTGGGGTAGGTGCATGCGGTCATTGTCAAAACCGGTGATCCAACTCACGCTTGTGCTTACCATGGTGTGCAGCGGTGGCATAAGTGGCGTAGCCACAGGGTATGCCAGGTATGCACTGGCATACCCTGTACAACTGACAAGTATAGTAATATATATAATAGTATACATGCATTTGTAAAAAGAAAAATGAAAAATGACATAGTTGATCGAATACTTTTTCAGTATATCCTGGGATTCGACAGGCCCATGTAACGCGGCCCACACAACAAGTGGCCGAGTGAAGTCCAAACTTTTTCAGTACATGCGCTCAGCTAGCGCTCCTTCATACACGTCGTTTCCTATTAATATAATCATCTACTACTCAACAGTCAACTAGAGGCATGACGTAGTGACGCATGATTGCCGATTGCGTGACAGTGATAGACTGATCGGTAAAAAATTGAATCTTTGTTGTTCTTCTTTCGGTAGAAAATTATTATCGACTTTCATAGCTATTAACAAATATCACAAATATTAAATTATTAATATCGAAATCCATGGCTCTAATCATATACACCTTCTAGGCGCTCACCAAAAGTGCGTTATTTGTATCAAATTCTTCTATCTTAATTACAAAGATGCACAAGCTTTTTACATAGTCAAGAAAATAATTAACAAATTATTTAATTGTTTAGCATTATGTTTTTTTAAAAAGAATTGTTCAGTTATGATTTATGAAGATAAACTCGGATATTGCATCTCTTTTTTTTTTCCTAAATATGCCAACAAAAAAAAAGATACAGCTGCTGCTACTTCAAATCGTTCCCTTTATGAGTTGAACCTATGATGGAAGATGAGACTCATGAGAGTAATTGAAGAAATTGTAAATCCTATGTTACCATCTCCATTGCCAGTAATCTTCGATACCACTCAATTGTATATGAAATTTTTTAAATGGCATACCCTGATCTAAAATCCTAGATTCACCACTGGTGGCATGCACGTGGGAGCACAGCAGGCGACCAGAGACGACACACACTTGGGTTAGAGCCAACAATGAGTGGTTGCCAGCCCGTGTGTAGGACCTGGATCGACAACCAGCAGTGCAGGCACGCGACAACAAGGCAGGACTGACGTTGACTTAGGCAATCTTGGAGAAGATGGGAAAGGAGGAAGGAGATAACTAGTGGGATCCACACGTATGGGACAAGGTGGGGGAACAGTTTTGTCCACATAAAGATATGATGATGTCATGTGCACCTATAGTTGGACCTAAGGCCTTCCCAAGCATACACAACAATAATTGGTATGGTAATATACCGAATAGGTGAATAGTAATGGTAGTTCTCAAAAGTTTGAAAATTATAATGGTACCGGTACGAATAACCCATATAAAAAATATTATTAACCTTTACTACATTTTACTAAAAAAAGTATTCTAGTGTTAATCTAATAATACTTATGTAGTATTATAAATGCTAGCACTTTATGTATGGATTTGGTTAAATCTAAAATTACTTGACTACTTACATTTTTTTAGGAGGAAGTATTCCATTCTTCTTTGGTTTAGTAAAATTTATGAAAATTAGACTCGATTCAAATCTAGAATTGTATTTTTTTTAGATGAAAAGAGTATGGTGATTAACAATGAGGAATTGTTCTACGAACAAAACTGGGCGAAGAGAAAACTAACACCCAATCAACTCCTGCGTTTGTTCAATTTTGACCCCAACTGCATAAGCTGAATGGGGGGGGGGGGGGGGGGGAGGAAATGCTAAAAAAAAAAATCACTAACATCAAAATTCACTCCAGTCTTCGAGCTGACCTGAATGTTCAGTAAATCACTTTAGCTATGCTGAATGGAAAAGATTAATTGGCCAAAGAGGAAATGCCAAGAAAAGATTCTTATTATAGCATTTAAAAGAGCAAATGATATCGTATTCACTGGTGCTGTCGTGTTCACTCTAGAATCTAGATCATCTTTCCTTTCCTCTTCGATTCTTATGTATCATTTCTTGGATCTAAACTGCATATGCTGAATCGAAAAGATTAATTGGGCCAAAAGTGGACTTGTTCCTTTTCTTTTTCCACACTAGATGAACAACCGATTAAATAATTAATCTTTCATGAGACTCACAGCAAATGACATAGCACGAAATTGTACTAACAGTATCGCTTCGATAATGTTGTATGCAGTATTCATCTGGCATGGAAGATATCAAACATAATCTGGTTTGGTCAGCCCCTGAGTATGATGGACACTGGCTCCCATACAGCCATACCCAAAACATAAGAGCATCTCTAACAGTTTAGCAAACCCACTTACTATTCTTTTTTTTTATTAAAACTAGAAAAATCACCCCTCCAATAGTTTGACATCCAACTTCGCAAATTTTAGCAACTTGGGAAATCTTTCCCCTTCACGAGCATATATGCGGGCATCGTCGGCAAACGTAGAGGTGGAAGGGCAAAGAATAGTTTCATTTCACTCTCAGGATTCCTGATGCAAGTTTGGCAAAGGTGGAAGAATATAAAACTAATTTTGTTTCACCCTTGAGGTTCCTGATGCAAGTTTGTTAAAGATTTACCAAACAATTATACCAAACTGTTGGAGAGAGAGAGTTCATTTTTTTATTTGCTATATATTTTAGTAAGTTGTCAAATCATAATATTTACTAAGTGAATTTTGGCAAACTGTTACAGATGTTCTAAGGCCATCTCCCAATGTTATCTTGAAATGCTCAGCAAGGCTGAAAGCAAGCAATTCAAGTAAAGTCTGGGTTAATGGAGACGCATTGTTTACGTTAACATTAAAAAAAAAGTTGGCGTGCAACCATCTTTACTGTGAAATCATGTACGAACGACCAAAAACAAAAGGCTGTCAGGTAAAATAATCGAACTTCTTTACAGGACTATGGAATCCCTTGCTCTGAATCATGTCATTAATAAGGCAGCACAGCCCCATCTTATGCGAGATAGTGTGTACGGACTGCAGCAACATCCATTCGCCGAAAAACTTGGGGTTTGCATCATCTTCCATTTGATATATACAAATCACAGTGACTTTGCGTGTCCAATGAAGATTTGGAATCTAGGTACACGGCAGGCTTGCTATGTGCATAGAGAGAGGATTGCAAACAAATCTTATGGATTTTTTAGAGCAGCCAGTCTCTTCTCTAGTTCCTCCAACTCCGAACTGCAGATGAGAGAAGCAAAGCATTTTTTATTTTAACTCAAAGGGACCACAATGTTCAGTAACATGGCAAAGGTGCTGGTCTTTGGCTCTTTGCTACCAGCAATTCATGTTGTACACAGTGAAGTAAACAGTGCACTTGCTGTCACTAGAGTACTAGACGGCATGAGGAATCGTTGGTATACAGCTTGTATGCTTAGTCTAGTCTTATTATTAGTTTATTTTGTTAGAAGTACAGACAATCATAAAATATAGAAAAACAACGATAATGTAATCAGATGTATAAAAACGACATAGGTTTGTGCGCTAACATTTTTGTGCACCAAAGTTGCCTAGATGCCTCAGCATACCACTGATAATGCTCAAAAGAATGTGAAATCCTACATCAGACCTGTGATTGCTATTTCCAAGAAATGCAGGCAATATCCGTGTTTCTTCCAAACCATTCGAAACTGTCTCAGATGAAAGCTAAGCAATCAAAGCAATAGCCATGAGACTGGTTAATCTAATTTTGGGCATCCAATGGTTTCGCCCAAACTGGGCAACCCACTGTTGAACACCCCAAAATACAGGGAATAAAGCCTTAGAAATATCTTAATTATTTCAGTCAATAGAAAAATAAGTCAGGGAGCATAAATTGTTATCCTGGCCTTTTGGTAGTGATTTCAGATGGAAAAATAATACAGTAACTATATGAAGAGGCGAGGGAAGTTGAGCAACAATAAACAATGTAGAATTGTGGGTGAAGGATACAGATAGAGCAAACCTTTCATCAACCTGAACCTTCTTTCCAGCAATTTTTCCTTTGGGAGCCGAGGACAACTACAAGGGGAAAGATAGAAAAGGTTATTAAAGGAATAGAAAATAGAATACAAGAATCAGCATCTTCAACTACCTGTGAGGCAATGTCTACACCAATCTCATCCAGAACCTAAAAGACAATGGCAAAAAACAGAATGAATAATCAAAAGCAAAGTACAGGGCTTATGGAAGAACAATGGAAAGAAAAATGGTGAATGACCTGATTAGCAAGTTCTTCGGTTTCTTCCTCGGCCTGGTCATCGTCTAAGACATCATCAATTGAATCAGACATCATCTCATTCTGCATGATGCATAAGATTAATCAATGCATACCCTCACATGCATCATTCACATATTAATGCGCAAGCACACATCACATTCATAAGAACTTCCCTAGAATAACAAAAGGTAAAAACATGTATAATTGCCAGAAATCATTCTGATAAGCTTTGAAGAAGTTTGCATACCGTCATATCCATTTGTGCTGACTGCTTTTGGAATTCTTGCATTATTTTCATCTGCTTGGTAGGTTCCATTTGCTGCAAAATAGATAAGTACGCATTCAGATAAAACATATGTATTTGGTTCTTAAAAAAAAACGTATTCTGTATTTGATTCTTAAAAAATGTATTCTGTGAAATAGAAGTTACAAGTAAAATACACCCTGTTAGTTCCTGTATACAATTTCTACATGATTTTCAAAAAACACAAATATGAAATGACGCATGCGCAAAATTTCAGTAGAATATTACCTTATTCAAAGCTCCCATTGCTTTGCTTGCACTTTGTAAACCAGTAGCCACTGAAGTGTTGGCATGCATTGCCTAAGGACATGATTTACCTCAAAATCAAAAAACTAACCTGGCAATCTGCGTGGAATGAAGCAAAAGAAAGAACAACATTTCACCTGAGTATGTGTCGCAATCCCCCGAATCTGAGCTCGGCTACCTTGCAAATTAGAAATCTGCTGCCTTAACCTGATCAACTGACGGGCTAGAATTTTTGTTGCTGCCTGCGGAAGCAAAGGAAAACCATACTGTTTGATCTAGATAAAAAATAATGAGCTGCAACTAAATATAATATAAGAGTAGAAACCTCATTGCCAGTTTTTGCTGTCCTTTTAATTTCAGCAACGAGTTTCTTCTCCTGTAGTTGAAAACAAAAGTTAGAAAACCTGTTGTTACTGCTCAATTCAACTGCATCGACAACAAAATTGAATAGTGAAACCACATAATGGAAAGACCGCGACTTTAAAATTATCACATATTTATAGATCCAATACGATGCAGACATAATTTAAGCAACAGAACATACAGAGCTTCCTAAGCATCAGTTGAATATGAAGTATGATCATACAAGGAAAATTCTAAATCGCCAATATATATAAGGATATTTTGTTTATGAACCACACTAGTAATGTGACTGAATTATCATACCTCTTGCTGTAGTGACGCAATATCCCTCTCGATCCCTGCAGATGAGACATCCCAGGCATTAAATAAACATACAGTCATCATTTTGTGAGCTATGTGGTTTTTTTTCTTTCCCATCCTGCGGGTTGCTCAGAGAAGAGTTGGCCCTTGTCAACTCTGTATATAAACCTCCTCTCTTCTTAATTGAAAGGCAGAACTCCTGCCATTACGTTCAAAAAAAAGATGGTACATGTAACCACAGACTAAGCCTAGATACAGGCTGATGTAGTCCTTCATGTTTCATGATGCAAGCTGACTCTCAAGTGAGTTTCAAATAAATAAATAAACTCAATGAAAAAAAGATTAAGGGATTGGACATCTTCGGTATATAAATGTAATGTTAATAAAATTAGAACACCTAATATCAGTTTTCTCAAAATAGGAGCCATGAAAGTGTCATTACAGCATTACTGTTGATGTGAACAATTGTAGCAGCAGGAACAGGCATTTCTGCCCAGCTCACATAATTGTGTTAGATGCAAAGTGAACTCATTACATGTAACACTGGATGCTCTAAGTAAGCAAGGCAGAAACAATTCTCATTATCAGTGATAAGCACGCAACCAGAGACGGGACCAATTACCTCGCGTAGCATTCGTCAGGTCCCGCTTGCTGCTCCGCATCACCTCTGCATAATAACCAGAGCCAAAATTAGAATCCGGAAGTCCGGAACTGGAAGACCACGTTAGTCAGGGTGCGCAGAGCCCTAAGCTCCTCGCCTACTCCCCTCCCGAGCAAACGTTTTTATTCAGATTCAAGGCACGCAGCGGCGACCGGCGACCTGTGACCAACCGAACTCAAGCACGATCGAGGCGGGGATCTCGCATCTAAAGCCGAATTCGATCGAATTCCTGTCGAGAATCGAGGGAGGGGGGAGAGGGGATGGATTATACCTCGCGGAGTTGGTTTCTTCGCGAAGGGATTCATCGCTGACTCGACTCCGGTGTGTTCGTTTCCGTCGTCGCCAACTCCAAGACGAGAAGAAGAACCCGCACCGAGGAGAATGCTGCGTACGCGTGTGGTGGGGCCGTGTGGGTATGTTTTTATTCTTTGGAGGAGTTATAATTGGAATGTCATTTCGGTGAAACTAAAAGTAAATTAGACTATTTATTTAGAACTAGCAAACGTGCCTATACGTTGCTACGATATTTGGATCAAGACTATGTGAATATATTAATCCATGTATATATTTGGTTTGGTTGGATGATAAGATAGTACAACACTTATAGCATGTGCTCATTAATATGGAAAAGCTTAGAGCAACTCAAAGAGATAGGCTAAAAACACTTGCTAAATTCTCTGATTTAGCTATTCTCTAAAATAGAAACACCTAAAAAGAATTAGAGTACTTCAAGAGACTCTCTAAAAAGATTAGCTATCTCAACGTTCAAACCCACCATGTCACTAGACAACAGGCTCTACTGGTGACACATTTCATCGAACAGGCTGCACGCACGGAACTCACATTGGCAACCACTCTCGTCCATCTAGTACCTGAGCTCATTTCCTCCACATGCACATGAACCAAGCTAAGCTACACGACTCAGCTTAGCCAGCACACATTCATGGAGGCCGGTGCTTGCGTCGGCCACCAAGCGCCGTGGCGGTGGACACCACGGTGGCCTGCGACAACCTTGCGCAGTCCCGACGGTAGCGGTTGAAGCTCTTGTCTTGCGCCGGTTCGTGTCCTTGAGCTGCCTCTTGTCCCTCGTCAACAGCCTGGTGTCGGCCACCATAGCGGACAAAGAGGCCAGTGACGAGGAGATGGTTGCCCGCTGCAGCAGCACTCGTTTGGCATCAGCGAGCTCCGCGGCGCTGGTGTGGAGCCTCAATTGCACGTCCTGCTCGCGTTGCATTCACGGTGGTCGACGTGAAGCTCCGATCTTGCGACACAAAGGAGGACGTCCGTGTGACATCCGGGAGCCTACAAGTGCGACACCCACCATGACTCCGCGTGCAGGAAGGACGAGAGCTGCGCGGGAATCACGCGCAAAGGCGGATGGCAAGCCGTGGAGGCTCGCTTTCTTTAGCCACCGAGAAGGACGGAATGTCTAGTTAGCTAATTTGGAATCCCAGATAGAAGAGTTGTTGAAGCCTAATTTCTTTCACAGAAACTCTAAATTAGGTTTATAAGTAGAAATAGCTACTCTGTTGGAGTTGCTCTTACAGTCACAGATAGGGATGAGGACGGATCGGATCGGAGTGGATAATAGTTTCCCCGTATCCTAATCTTATTTTTTTTAATCGGTTTCGGAGCGGAGCGGATATTATGCGGTTTCGGATAAAAAACAGATTTTTTAGATGTCGGAAATGGTTCGGGTTTATACCGGTTTTAGAGTGGAAGCCGACTTTTCTAAGTCGGATAATATGTGCTTACATATTATTTTTTTTAAGATAAGAAATAATTCATTAGATGTCATCTAATTCCTATTGGGAGAGCTCTGATTCCAATAAAGTCATAGTTCTTCATATCACGGCAATTCATCACGCACAAGCCAAGAGGTGGATTATATGGAGGTACATAAGAGATATATGGTCGGCTTCCACCTTCGATTTTATGGTTGTGTTCCTTGCGTCATGAGTTTTCTTAGTTTTGGTTCAATTCGACTCAATTTCAATTTTATCTCTGGCTTGCCGATGGAGCTTGAATCCTACATAGCTTGTGTTACAATCTGTATGGCCAAATAAAGTCACGTTTATGGTAAAATTGAAAAAAGTTCATGTCGTGATTTATTAGGGAAAAAATAGATTTTTATTCTTGTCTTTTTCAATTTGCGTTTGACTTATGATTCCTATTCAACTTACTCCGAGGTGAGAAAACTAAAAAAAAAGTTCCAAACTAATAAACTTGTCTTGATTTATTAGAAAAAAAATAGATCTCACCTCTTGTTTTTTCTATATGGATTTGGATTTGGATTTGAGTTAGCATCCCTATTCATCTTACTCGGGGTATTCTATTTGGATTCGAATAAGGTTTTTAACTATACTTGTGTTTAATTCCTATATATAAAAATAGGAGTGTTGTAGTATACAAACGAATAGACATACATTCACGGAGTTAGTTATGCAAGGCCATACAAAAAAAGGGGTGTGAAATTTTGCTACGTTATTATTATATATAATAGGTATAGATTTGACATTCTAGGTTTTCTTTCTATAACTATATTTTTTCTGATAAATAATAGTATTCAAATATATTTTATATAAAACTATATTAGCTTATCTATACCTAAATTTTTAGAATAAATTCGATACCAAGAATCCAAACAGGCCTCAGTGATTTGCACCAAATATGTTTGGTTAAGCTTAAAATTCTAAAAAAAAGAGGACTAATCAAAGGTGTCTCTAGCAACGTGAGACGTTTTAGTTTTAGATTCTTAAGTAGAATCACTAAAATTATTGTCAAGCATCACAAAGAGAAATATTTCATGTGGATTATTTGGAACTGATTCTTGTTTTGTATTAGTACATAGAAACACCTAAAATTTGGTTTCATCTGATTCTAGTTTTAGATTCAAAAATCTAACAAGCTAGGCAAACGGTTACACAAGGTGATTATGATTCAGCAGATACACGTTTCTAGAGAGAACAAAAAACTACAACATCTGGAAAATCTAGACCCTACCAAATGCACTATAAATGGATGGAAGTATGGAACCTAAAATTACCGTTTTAAAGGAGAAGTTATCGTGTAGTATAATTTGTGTTCTGGCTCTACTTTTGGCTTTCAACTTTTCCAAATGGACGAAAACATAGAGATGTTTTATAGATATTTCAAAGGAGGTGAAGAGAGAGTATGTTTCATAGGTGTTTCAATTAAATAGCTTACAACATTTTCACAACACATATCCCACATTAGTTTTTCATAGCTCATAGCTCACATTAGGTTTTTTATAGCTCACAATTGTACCAAACGGGTCCTTCGAGCAACTGCGGTCCATTAATAATTATGGGTTACTATATGAAATGATTAATCTATCACTTAGATTAGTTTAACTGGATATTTTGTTAGAGTTTCGTGTATATGAAATAAATATTTTATTAGAGTTTATATGTATGAAATAAGCTAACATGACATAATATAGATGAAAAGAGAGACCATGAAACTTTTATGGGGTGGAATAAGTTTCATAGAGAGGAAATTTGTCTACATTGTTTCTTAGAAATTGGGACATTAAACCCCCCACTGGCATTGACCTTAGAGGTGTGCACTTAAAGCCTTATGTTTGATTCAGTAATTGAGACAACTAGTTGACTAACCTTTTTCCTAGTGTTGTGTATGAGATAGGTTATGTCCATACCAAGGTTGAGAAAAGATGGCACACATGGTGATGATGGTGGTCGCCAAATGGTGATCAAGTGCCCAATTCTTACAAAAGAAGAAAGAGAAAAACAAAACTTTATTGGCTCAAGGCAAAGGTATAAGATAGTGTGTTTGTTGTGTGATCGGGTTTTGTATAGCCATACTATTAAGCGGGGATCTCTCAAGTTGCATTGTTATCTAATGCCACTAGGTGTCATCTCATTTGCATATGCATAACACTTAGTTGCATGAAGAGATGCGATTGAAAAAGTCTTTCAAAATGGTTGAAAATGCATAGAAATGTTGATTTAGGGTGTGTTTGGTAGGGATCTAGATTCTCCTAGAAACATTTTATATCTAGATTCTCTTTTGAAACGTTTTTCTATTGAGATAGAATCACTTGGTAATGATCAGTGAAATCGTTTGTCTATTGATCTAGATTCTCCTTGGAATGAACTATAATCATTGCAAAAAACTTATTTGGGTGATTCTCAATCCTAGTTCAAAATAGAGAAATGTTTCTAGGTGTTTCAAGAAGAATCACTTCACTAAAAAATGTGTTTGGCAGGGATTCTAGTGATTCAGCTGAGAATTTGGAACTTTTATATCATCCAAACAGGGTGAGTAGAAGTTGTTGTTTGTGGGCTATCTCACCCTGGATGTGGGCGTCGAGCCTGGCAGCGTGTGCAGGATGCTTCTCATTCAAATTTGGCACGTGTCTCGCTGACTAACGGTGGCAGCATGTGCGGATGCTTCTTGTTTGTTCATTCACTTTTGTAGAGCTTAGATACTTGTGTTGTTTGAGTAGTAGTAGCTCTCTTATTTAGTATAGTGTTGATGGTCCTTAGCGCCAACTTTTAAAGCAATTATAAACATGATAAATGGATCGATCAAATATAATATCTAGAAATATAGGGCTTTAATTAACAATTTCCACGAGTTTTGGTGTTTCATTATTTTCCAGGGACTATTCCAGAAAAGAGGATAAAGGAAAGCAAATCAGAGAAGATATCGAATAAATCCCGCGGAGAAACACCTGCCAAAATACTCACGGAGGATCCCGCAGACACAGGAGAGAAGCAGGACCGAGAGCCAGCCAGGTGGGGCCAGCCGGTATGGGGTGGGGCCGGGCAACACCCCCAGGGCCCACAGGCTGCCGTCTTCTGGAAGCTTCCTCCATCGCCTTTGAGGAGTCATCTGAGCCCTACGTGAAGTCGGTTTGATCCAACGGCTATCGTGCATCCCACCGGACTATAAATAGGAGAGCATACCCCCTGGAGGCATCCCATCTGAATCTCAGATCATTTGGAGATCCATTCAGTTTAAGTCATAGGAGATGTAGTCATCCATAGCCTAGTTAGATTCGAGAGTAGAGGAAGTCAAGATTCGATCATGGACTCTCGACGCGCAATTGTATGATATATATAGGCAACACCATTCTTCATTAATATGTCCTTGTTTACTTTGTTCATTGTCTATGTTAATATATCTAGTATAGTTAGTTTGCTACTGAGTTCATGCACATGTTCGTATAGCACTCCTCTATTTGATCATATGGCGAGTGGTAGGTAGTATGTAGGCGTGGTGCTTAGATACATTGCTTATCTGCGGATGGCACCAGTTGTGCCGGGTCGTGGGGTATATCGTGGACGTGATGGGTCCATTGAGTCCTTTGTAGGCCTCCCCCCGTGCAGTGGTTTGGTAGGGAGGAATTGTAAGGTTAAGGATATCTTGTTATATCTGAGGTTTCTGAACTCAACTCATCCTGCTCATGGCCCTATTGTGGTTGGGAACATTGGTAGTATTATTTAACAATGATTACTAGATGTACTTGCACTAACTAGCGTAGCTTTGATGGTAGCTAGAATACTTAAGAGTTATTTCTTTATTACTTGTATTAGACGACGCTTGTGTAGTGACTAGAATGCTCTAGATAACTTTACCCATATTATTATTATGATGACTGATCAATTTACCCTTATCATATATATGTTTATCATGTGACTTACCCCTGTTTAAGAGTAGAGATCATTGATGGTTAAATCCCTTCATTTATTTCATATGCTTGTTATCAATACTATAGATTATCAGTTTAGCTAGACCTTCCTAGTGGTAGAATATAAATGACAACCTGGTAATACTCTAGGTAAAATGCTACAATGGTATATTTAATTTGTCTGCTTGCAGAATTATTATTCTTTGATATTTCATCTATCATTATTTATTTCTGCCTAGTCATACATAAAATATAGAATATTACATAAGTACCATAAAATATTCCTAGCTTTATAATTAGGGATGACAACCTAGTTCCATGCTTAGGAGTATAAGGTAAAAGATAAGTGACTAGTTGCTAAAGACAAGTTAATTACATACCATGCATTTTTGGCACCATTGCTAAGAACTATGTTCTTGGTGATGTCATTAAGAAATGTCAACATATAAGAATAGCTGGTTGGTCCTTTCTAGTCATAAGTAGCTTTCTAGTTGCTCACTTGTGTAGTTGTGTAGCTAGTCGCTAGAGTGGTGAAGTGAATTAGCTAGTGACCAATCACTACTAGATTTGTGTAGGGGGGCTTTCTTGTATTGAACTAGAGCTAGAGCTTGTAGCTGGTGTTGGTATTTCTTATGTCTTTTGAATAATTCCGCAAGTGCACAAAATATACCATTGTAGGACTTCACCTGGGAGTATTTCAGGTATCGTATTTTCCACGGGGAACGTGAAGTGTACTAACTAAGACTCAAGATCATCCTATGATAAGAAAAAGGAGTTATGAATAACTGGGTAGAGAGGTTCTATATAGTTATGATATATGGTCAAGGTCTGATAAGAATAAAGGGGTTAGTCACCCACTCGGTTACATGAGGCGATAGGTGAACATGAGTGAGTGAAACCCTTCTATATACGTCGTATTCTATTAGGTGGCCTTACTATTTAAGAACTTATCTGCCACACATGGTGAAATTCTAAGTCTAGGTAGGTGAAGGACCGAGAACGACGACCAGAGAGGGGGTGAATGAGAGCCTCAAATTTCTCTCGAAATATTTGGGCCACTCTTCCCAAAAAACCAAACCCAGTTGCTCAACGGCAGTGGAGAAAAACTCGCCGGAAACCCCCAAGAATGAGTTCTCAACCCCTACGGGAAAGAGGCAAGAACCCGAAGCAAATCACCCAGAAAAACAATCGACGGACGCTGGTGACACTAGCGATGGACGCTGCAACAGAGAGAGATGGATGCTGGGCGAGCGTCTGATGCTTATGTAGAGCCGAACCCGAGAGGACCTCCAGGCGACGGACGCGTCTGACGGTACCTCGATGGACGCTGGCGAGCGTCCGACGCAAAACGAACAGAGAGCGTGTCAAACGCAAAAACCGACGGACGCTCTGGTGGGCAGGCGACGGACGATGGTGAGCGTCCGACGCGAACTTGAGCCGCGCGTCCAATGCCTCTCGATGGAGCGTCCGACGCCCCGGAGCAGAACGCAGAAAACGCGAAACTCGTTTTTCTCTCCGCCAAATCTTCCCAAATCCTAACAAAATGATCTCCACTAGCAACCCAGCTTGGTAGGCATGTTTCTAGTGCTATGGAGGAACTATCCCGAAGAAATCATCGCTAGATTTGGTTTGGATTGAAGGGAAACAAAGATTTGGGGAAAGAAAAAAAAGGAATGAAGAACACCGCAAAGAAATCACCCGATCTGTGTACTTGAGAGGTTTGAGGATGGATCCTTCGGTGCAAAGATGCTCCTCTCGAATACGAACAACTTGGTTCAAACGAAATTGCAAGAGCTACTCCCCACAAAGAGATTTCATCTCGGGAACAAAGTAGGGGCAAAAGCAAAAACGTGAAGAACACAAGCAAAATGAGGACACGATCAAGAAATTGAAGCCACCATGGTTTACGGAGGTTAAGGCCTCCGATTCCCACCGAAAACAAAGTGCAAATCCTTACAAAGGTTGGAGAGATCAACCTAGGGACCTCATGAACTAGAGAGAGGTAGAGAGAGAGAGGTGGTGCAAAATGATTAGGGTTCAAGAGGTGGGATGAGGGATACCCCTTCATCCCCTACTTATCGGGCTTTGGCTATTTCCCAAAGACCCCCCTAGATACATGAGTGAAGTACCTAGCCTAAGCATTGCAGTCCAAGCTCCGGAAAATATCTCCCGCATTTTGAATGGACGGCCCTGCTTCCTGCCAGGAGTTGTCGTCGCCTCGATGCAACCTCTAGGATTCCGCCATGTGCCATCCCCACTTCCTCGGAAGCTCCTCCAGGGTTTTGAGGCCCAAACCCGCAAAACCCGCCACCGGTAGCTTTGGGCTCAACTACCGAACCCCGAGTTTTGAGGCCCAAACTCGGAAACCGTCCACCGGTGGCTTTGCGGCCCAAACCACCAAACCACTCGACTCGAGCCACCTTGTCCTCGCCCGGTCGGACTCTGAGTCCCGTGAGCCTCCGCTCGACCCGCTCGTCCACCGTCTTGACTTGGTCGACTCGGTCTACCTCCATGTCTTGTCGCACTCGCCAATGTCAAGCACTAGCCACCACAGCTAGTCCGTCGGCGCCCATGGTCCCTCGGTCCGAGCCCCGCTTCCGCCCTTCACCGCTCTCATTCCATTGGCACGGCAAGCCTCTACTCGACCTTCTCCACGCCATTGACCACTATATCTGAGCCTAGCACCTGCACATCAAAAGCCGATAGACAGGCACACATTTGCTTTCGCAAAAATTAGTGATAACCGCTCAAACTGAAACACCCAAGTGTTGATCAATCACCCATCACAAACTGAACATCATGGCACATTTCAACCATGTGTTCGCAATCTCCCCTTGATGAGTGCATTGTCAACACAAGTGCATTTCAGATTTGAGCCAATACGGTAAAGCTCTCCAAATGACCAAAAGCTAAGAAGGCCAAAACGGGGTCACTTGAGAGAAGCAAAACACATCCAATACTTGGTCCCCAAAGACATGGGCAACGGCTCGACGTAACCAAGCAAAACAAAACTAGCCCTCAAGAAGAGGCAGAACTTGCTCAACACCGCTAGCAAGCCAAAGATACCAATTAAATCACTTAAAGCTCAAGAAGCAATCGAAACCTGTCGGAGCCAACAAAAACAAGTTAGACCCTCCAGAAGAAGTAAAGGCTCAACACATCTAGCAAAAGCTCCCCCTGGGCAAAAGCACACTCAAGATACCAAGAAGGATGAAAAGGGTCAAAGATGCAAGATTTTCACAAAGTGCACATTTTCTCCCCCTTGACCACATATCTCTCCCCCTTGGATGTAGATGGAGTGAAATGTAAGTGAAATGATGCAAGTGGAATGCACATCTCTCCCCCTTGTTGACACATGTAGCTCATCAAAACTCAACACTCAAGAAAAGGCCACACATGCCATGAAATGCAAAATGAGTGCAAAAGCTTCATACATAGAGCTAAAACAATGAAAGGATGCTCTAAGTGATGTGATCCTGTGAGAAAGGAAAAGCTCTAAGTGCCTAACAAAGACTCTGGATGAGCTAAAGATCACTTTAGAAGCCAAAATAGAGAAGATTACATGTGTGAGCAAGGAATGGGTATCACCTCCTAGAGACAACTAAACATGGCAAACAAGATAGGATCTATCTCAAAGCAATCTCATGTATAGCAAGTAGAACTATCCCTAGCAAAGTTCATACAACAAGCCAATGACCCAACTAAATAATTTTTTCAAATTTCAGAGTTTTGCAGCCAAAATTCAGTTTTAGGCACATTTCAAGTTGTATGCGAGTGGTTGTAAGCAATGTGATGCCACTTACCAACCGTGCGAAGTGAAAGGACTTGACACACCGGTTTTGGTCATACACGACACCGCTCAAGTTCCACCCATATGGGAGGCAGTCTCGAACACACGGTGAAGTGCTCACAATGCGAACCCGACTCGATCTTTTCAATTCACAATTCAGAAAGCAATTTCATTTTAGATCAATTTTAATCATGGTGTTCAATGGAAGTGAATGAAGCAATGAAGAGTCATAGATACAAGCTATATACAAGACAGCCAAGAAGGATCTTCAAAAGCCTACTCATGCTAGTGTCATTTCAGAGGTGACATGGGGAATTAAAATCAGTTTTAAAGCTTTTCTAACTTAGCTCTATTGCATATCAAGAGATTAAAGAGAGTCTAAGTTAGGCAACACCATAGACACATAAATATGACAGAACCTCTTAAGATAGGGCCCACTTGCCAGGATTAATAGTCCATCCGACTTAATCCCAAACAAATGATCCAAACCTTAATTAGTCCGTCAGGTGTTGCCACTTTACAGCGGGTCATTCACCTCTTTCCGAACAGGATCTCCTCATTAGAAACATTGCAGAAGTAATACGATAATTTAATTTATATCAAAGTAGCGGAAATTTAAAGTCATATTACAAACCATAAGTTTTTGAAACATAACTTAGTGTCATACGATATTATTACATCAAGCGGTGATAGAGTATAGACAAACAACCGAAGTACTCTTGCCCAAGAGTCAAGCAAAGACAGATTATTCTTCATCTTCATCCACAGTGACCACAGTCATGCAGCAAGAGGCCACACAGACCGGGCTGTGTCCCTCATCTGCAACAGGGTTAACAAACCCTGAGTACGGGAGTACTCAACAAGACTTATCCAACAAATAAAATATTTGGTGGACAAAACAGTATGCAAGTCATAGGATTCAAGATGTGGTTTGCCAAAAATCAAGTATTTTGCATAAATGAGCATTTGTAAAAGAATGGAAATTCATTTATTTCGTTTATCTGATTACTCAAGTACCGACCTAGATGTATGATCGATAACAAGGTAATAAACCATCCATGAAAGGAACCAACAAGTATCCAGTTTAAGTTTCATTAACTACGATGACGAAAACAGGGTTATGTTTCCATATCCGAGGAACACGATGATTCGAACCGGTTAAAACCCAGCTGGGACTTCCCTATCATACGACATATACAACACCTAAGCACGTATATGACTACTTTTCCCTGGATCCTCCATCTGAGAACGGGGTTCCGCCACCCGAGAGCACAGTACACCTCCATCCAGTTCGCTAACTTGGAGGGTACATACTACTCTCGCCATCTCTCCACTCCCAGTGCGAGTTAACCGTCCTTTAGACTGGATTAGCCAGAGTCCAGCTTCCCCAAAGGTATATGATAAGTACTCCAAAGTCACAACCCTAGTCATGCGACAACGGCAAGGCCCTAATGACACAGGTGGAAAGAACCCGCTCACCAGTCACCACTGATGGCTCCCAAACACCGTGTCCGCCCGGTCCCGATTATTACTTCCAACAACATCCCTTTCTCAAAAGAACATAACCATTTGCCGAAGCAATACACTATGAGTAGGTGACCGGAAATCATCCACTATAAAAGTTATAAGCAACTAAGCATTTTAGCAAAATTTTGCACCTTTAAACAAGTGTCAAGGTATAGGGTAACATTAATACAAGGGCAAGGCTATGCATCAAGTAGGAATTTAATAAAGTACCATAGTGCAATAGAATAACCATAAATGTATTTAAAGCAACCGTTTTAAATACAAGGAAATGTTTTGGATGCACCGGGGCTTGCCTGGGTAAGAACACTAGTCAGTGCTTGTTAGATGACACGATTGATAAGAGAATTCTGAGATTTTTCATCTTTTGGATTCATTCACCAAAACATCTTTGATTAGATCCACCAATCACCGTCTTCGGGTTTGGTATTAACCAACACATACGGATCTATCGTTCCTTAATGAGATGCAAAGATGTAAATGTATAAATGCAAGGAATTGATAACATAAGGTTGCATCACAAACAAACATTCAAGTGAACAAGAGGTCATACAAGACATAGGCACTTTTAGATATTTAAGCAATATCATTTAAGCATAAAGGTTGGACATGCTAAGCACGTTAAACATGACATATCAAGACTTGATTAAATTCATGTCAAGTATAGAGTAATCAAAACTAACTAATGAGTTTAGTTAAGCAAAGACAGATTTCAGCACCGAAGGCATCACAAGATTAAACAATGCATAGACATCCATAGATGATTAACTAAGCTTACCAAGTATATTATTTGGATATAAAAGAATATAAAGAACAACACACCATATAACTTAGGTTAATACTTGCCAAACATTAATTAATCAAGAGATAACATTAGATTAAACAACCAAGATAGAGTTAAATAATGAACTTATGCATGCAGTTTTTGGACAGCAAGACAACAGTCACCATTTTAATCATATCTAGAGTTTTACAAATCCAAAGGACTTGCAACAAGACATTCTGGAAATCTTATGAAATTATCTACATTTCATGTGATACTAGAACAGCATGATTCACAATTTAAATAATTCAAAATTGCAAAGTTACAGAATCTGTTCCTGAAAAACTGAGAGCAGCCATTTCTGATCACCAACTTACAACATGCATAAATCATAATCTACTTGGCCAAATGCCACCAAATTTTTACAGCAGCTAAATACATGAGTTATCTAAAACTTTGGTATTCACAAGATTCTCAAAGAACATCATTAACAAGGGGTAATTTGCATTGCCCCTAGAACTGTCCAGAATCTACTAAATGCAATAAATAAAAGTTAAGTTCTGTTACAAACACATAATTGGACAAAACCAACTTTACCAACATGTCATACATGACTAATGAACACTAGAAAATATAGTGTCCATTTCTAAATAAATTCTTTGCATACATTTTCTTAATTTATTTAGATAATTAAGTGTAAATACGAACACATATCAAACTTGCATAAACAATTCTACCAAAATTACAGAGGCTTACACATGTCTTCATTAGTCTACTGTATAAATTTTATGTCATTTAATCAAGTATAGAAACCTCTATAAAAAAAACAAAAGTTCTATTGCAATCATCTTAAACAAAATAACAGATTTGTCTACTTAACTTTAACGAATAACATGATATCTACACCACATAAAAATATAAATCTTAACAATTTAGAAATCTTAAGAAATATACTTCAAATGTTTGCACAGAGACAAAGCATGAATCTAAAAGTAAATTGCTCAAACAATGTATTCTTATCAGCTCTGTCCAGAGAGTAAACAGATTCACAACACAACTTATAAAATTCATAACTCCTAAAATATAAACGCTATGACCATGAAATTTTAACAGTAGCTGCATCATAAAGTTAGCTATCACTTTGGTATTCAACTCATCCACAGAAAACATCATCTTAACCACAAAATAAATTGCTCAACCAACAACACAGTAGCAGTCTTAACAGTCAAACAATCATTTTTTTATTTTTATAACTCAACAACCATAGATCCTAAAATCATGAAATTTTAACTAGACATCAAGAATAAACTTGTAAACATCCCATAAATTTTTCAGATTTATTTGATGAACAGAACAGTGGCTATGAAAATTACAAAAACATCTTAACAGAATTGACATGCTTGCACAAAATGATTTTTACAGCAAAATTAATGAACTAAAGCATAGAGAACTTCATGAGGATTCCAAAAAGTCCACAAACACATTCATACGATTTTTCTATGAATAACCATGAATTTCCAAAGTTTCAGTCAGATTCTTGAAAAAGAAAAGGAGAAACACTGTAGCGCACTATTCACATGAGTCACTGAGTGTGTAGATAAGCCCCTGCCTTCAGTCAAATTTGAGCAGGAGGCCCCTGGTCGCGATTTTGAACAGAGGAGCGCCCGCCGGAGGCGACTCGTCGGCGGTCGTGGAGGGTCGGGGAAACATCGGGAGTCCGACGCGCACCCGCAGGACCGCGCAGCTCCGCCCGAGAACGACCGTGGCGCTCCGATCACATGCGCGCGCCGTCGGAGACCACCGCGGTCGGTGCGCCGGTGGCTGCGGTGGCAGAATCCGACGGAGAAGAAGGGCATGGCGTGCAGCGTGAGTCGAGGAACGTGGTGCTTCTGCCGGTTGGAGCGGAGGAAGACCCGCGCGACGGGAACTGCGGTGGCCGCGGAACTTCGGCCGACCATGACCATGGCTGCTGCTGCCGCGCCGGACCGAGGGAGGAGAGGGAGAGACGGAGGAAGTGAGGAGACGAGAGTGGAGGGTGCTCTGGTGCCCCCATTCTGGCGTTGGGCGAGAGAGAGAGGGAGGGGAGGTGGCAGCAAGGTGGAGGGCGAGCTGTGCATGGCTACCACGCCCTGGACACACGTAGTCCATTGAGGCATTCCGCCGAGCACGTGGCAGGCGACGTGTACGACGCCTGTTGGGTCAAGATGCAGACCGAATTTCGATTTTTGCCAAACAGCAAAGTTGAAGCCCTCGAAATGATCTACAACTTTCGTTCACAACTCAAAATCATTTGAGCAATGGATTAGTAGTTAATAAATCTCCAAAATGCTAGTGTCAACGTGTTGACAACGATTATGGAAACTTAAATTTAACCACCAAAACGGAGTCAAACGAGTTCCAACTTTTTGCAGGCTCTTCTCCAAAACATAAGTTCCAACTTTTATGTTTAGAGAAACTTGAGTTGTTTGATAAATTTTTAAGAACGCGGAATGCCAATATCAAAGACTAGGAATTCTAGATTTTGAAAGCGTTGAACACTTTATCAAAATTAATTTCTGGAGCAATTACTTGACAGGCTTAGAGGGAGATTTATATTTGGGTCATTAAACAAAGTTTAAATAAGGATCTATTTCCATAATCTGGAAATTAACACATGGTGTTTACAATAAAGCACCTCAAACAGAGCATAGATTCATTATATCGGCTATAGGTATGAAGCTTAAAATGAACTATATCACAAATGCAATGAGATGCAAAATGCAATGACACCAATTAACACTAAGAAGACACCAAAGAAAAGAAAGAAAAGACAAATAAGAACCAAAAAGAATTATGATACACAAAGCTTTCCTCCTCTAAAAAGGAAAGCAAACACCCAACTTGCCCCAAAGGCAAGAAAACGCAGCTTGATCCAAAGGCTTTGTGAGAATATCCGCAAGCTGGTTTTGGGTATCGACATGCCGGAGGTCAATGTCGCCCTTCTCATAGTGATCTCTCAAGAAGTGAAAACGAACATCAATGTGCTTGGTCTTAGAATGAAGCACGGGATTTTTGGCCACACTAATGGCACTCGTGCTATCACAAAGCAAAGACACTTTAGTAAGCTCAAGACCAAAATCCTTCAAAGTCGCAATCATCCAAAGCAACTGCGAACAACAGCTAGCGGCAGCCATATACTCAGCCTCTGTGGTAGACTGAGCAACACTAGACTGTTTTCGGGAAGACCAAGACACAAGAGAAGATCCGAGAAACTGACAAGTCCCAGAAGTGGACTTCCGATCAAGACGATAACCGGCAAAATCGGCATCGGAATATCCGCAAAGACATGAGATGAGGAGGCGGAAAACCAAAGACCAAACTCGGGAGTGAAGCGTAAGTACCTCATGATGTGCTTCACCGCCTGCTTGTGCGAAGTACGCGGTGACGCCTGAAAGCGCGCACATAAGCAGACGACGAACCGAATGTCCGGCTGAGTCGCTGTCAGGTACAAGAGCGACCCGATCATGCTTTGGTACTCCGTCTGATCCACCACTTATCCTTCCTCATCCGCATCCAAGGCAGTCGTAGTCGACATGAGCGTCGAGAGGGGTTTTGCCTCGCCCATATCAAACTTCTTCAGGATGTCCTTCGTGTACTTACCTTGGTGCACAAACGTTCCTTCCCAGGTTTTCTTGATTTGCAACCCAAGAAAGAAAGTCAGCTCTCCCATCATGCTCATCTCGAACTCCCTGCTCATAAGATCTGCAAACTTGGCAACAAGAGCATGAGAGGAACCACCAAAGATGATATCATCCACGTATATTTGGACTAGGAGAGTGTCTTTGCCTTG
Source organism: Microstegium vimineum (assembly GCA_022036555.1). Classification (NCBI taxonomy): domain Eukaryota; kingdom Viridiplantae; phylum Streptophyta; class Magnoliopsida; order Poales; family Poaceae; genus Microstegium; species Microstegium vimineum. Next base: position 12,541,802 of record CM039123.1, on the reverse strand, counting down.
CTTGAGGAGAAACAACGTCTTATCTACCTATCCCATTTTAAAACCCTTAGCAAGTAAAAACGTTTTCAACCTATCATACCATGCTCTAGGAGCTTGTTTCAAACCGTACAAAGCTTTGTGAAGTTTAAAAACATGGTTTGGAAACTTGGGATTTTCGAAACCGGGAGGTTGCCTAACATATACTTCCTCCTCTATGTAGCCGTTTCAAAAAGCACTTTTAACGTCCATTTTAAAAAGCTTAAAACCCTTAGAAGCCGCAAACACTAGAAGGATTCTAATGGCTTCTAAACGAGCTACGGGAGCAAAGGTTTCCTCATAATCTATTTCCTCTTTTTGACAAAAGCCTTGCGCTACCAACCTAGCCTTGTTACGCACTACCATCTCATCCTCACTTTGTTTGTTTTTGAAAACCCACTTGGTACATATGGGGTGGCAACTTGGTGGTGGTGGCACTAAGACCCAAACGCGGTTTCGCTCAAAGTTTTCAAATTCCTCATGCATGGGATTAACCCAATTCGTATCCATCAAAGCGTGTCCAACATCTCGAGGCTCAAAAGACGCGACAAAAGCCGAATGAGCAAAGTGAGCGGAGATAGGACCTAGACCGTGTGACTCGACGGTTGATGTCGCCGATGATGTTCTCCGGCAGGTGCTGCTTCTGGATGTAGCAGAGAGCTTGCCTAGAAGAAGTAGCCTCCCCCGCAACAGCAGCTGGAGCTCCCTCAGGTGCAACGGGCATCGACTGAGGAAGCTGCTCGAACGGCCCCCATGTAGAGGAAGTAGATGGATCGGGACCATGAGCCGAAGTGGATGTCGCAGGGTCGATGGGGGCAGCCGGTGGAGTCGGCTCGGGATCACCCCAATCGGCATCGTCCTGCTCCTCCTCCACAAAGATGCTGGTGTGCAAGTCATCCTCACCTGCAAGTTCAAAGGAAGTCGAAACACAAGGCATAGTCTCATCGAAAGTCACCTCACAAGTCTCCATCACTCGGTTAGTCTCAAGGTTAAGTACACGATAAGCATGAGAATGTAATGCATAACCAAGAAATATACCGTCTGAAGACCGTGACTCAAACTTGTCCAACTTACCTCCCTTCTTGAGAATGAAACACTTGCACCCAAACACCCGTAGGTGACTTACCTTGGGTGGTCTCCCAAATCGCAACTCATAAGAAGTCTTCTTCTTGAAAGCTCGGAGAAAAATGCGATTGGAAACATAGCAAGCAAAATTAATCGCTTCGGCCCAATACCTCCTAGGAGTCCTATGCTCATCGAGCATCATCCTAGCCATCTCAACAAGGGTCCGATTCTTGCGCTCAACAACACCATTATGTTGGGGAGTGTAAGGAGAGGAAAACTGGTGGTCAAGACCCAAAGAAGAGCAAAGAGATGCAAATTGAGCATTTTTGAATTCTGTGCCATTGTCACTGCGAATCGCTCTCATGGCATGCTTGGGTAGCTCATTTGGTAACCTCAAAATCAGATCTTGAACATGCATAAAAGCCTCATCCTTAATCTCCAAAAAGAACACCCAAGAGCATCTCGAGTAGTCATCAACGACTACAACCACATACCACTTCCCTCCCTCCGACCTAACCCGATCTGGACCAACTGTGTCCATGTGTAAGAGCTCGCCGGGTTGTTTGGTCATAATCTCAGTCACCGGAGGATGGGAAGCAGTAACCATCTTGCCATGCCTGCAAGGATGGCAAACCAAGTCCTTCTCAAACTTTAGCTTTGGCAATCCTTGGATAAGGTCCACCGAGCTAAGGCTTGCAAGCAAGTCGAAGCTTAGATGGCCCAATCTCCTGTGCCACTTCCAAAGATCGAAAGAAGAACCGACAAGAAGACACCGAGAAGGTCCGGAAGAGATAGAAAAATCCGCACGAAAGACCTTCCCAAAGGGTAAAATCCGGCAAACAAGCTCACCCCGAGAGTCCAAAATCCAAGAAATATTAGGCTTAAAACTCACTTCAAAACCGTCATCAAGGAGTTGCGAAACCGAGAGAAGGTTAAAATGCAAATTCGCAACCAAGGCAACATCCTTGAGAACAAAAGACGAATTGACTCGGATGGACCCCCGGGACACAACCTTACCTTTACTCTTATCCTCAAATGTGATATACTCGGTGTGGCGCACGAGGTCGAGGCTGGAGAACCACTCGGCACTTCCGGTCATATGGCATGAACATCTAGAATCCACAAGCCAAGTCTCCTCCAGTCCTCCTTCCTACATCAATAAAAAGACATAGGGTGAGCAAACGGTGCAACACTGGGGTTAGTAAACTGAGAAGGATACCAGTGTTGTCCCATTTGCCCAAAGAATGGGTTAGGAGAAAAACCAAACATCTCCTGCCCCATGGAGGGATAGCGATCACCACGATAGGGAAAACGTGGTCCGCTAAAGAAGGGTGGAGTGAAGCCACCACCACGAGGCCCGTAGTCGTATGGGTCACGACCGGTACCCCGCCGGGCATGACCACCACGTGGTCTTGCCTCCTGAGACCTAGTACCTTGAGGCATTGTACCTCTAGGCCTAGAAGTGTGCCTTTGAACTTCCGGTTCACACACCCCAACTGGTGGGTGGTACATGTCCCGGTTGTTCAACTCAACCTACCGTCGATCATCTCTCTTCCTCCTAAAGCAAAACTCAGCCAAGTGCCCATCCCGCTCACAATACTCACAATGGTACCTCACCGCACTCTTGGTAGGCACTCTCTTGTTGGGTTGGGTGGCTCTAGCTTTCTTAGGAAGGGGATCACTAGAGATGTTTGGTAATGTGTCAAGTGGCAATCCACACTTGCTTCTGTGGAGTAGTTTTATGTGGTTCCTCAAACACATCATCTCTCATAGGAAACTCAGAGGGGTTGGTAGGCTTAGGTGGAGTTATCTTGGTAAGCTTGGGAGTTGTGGTGGGTTTCTCACTCTCACTCAAACCACTGCACTCACCGATCTTACCGAACATGCTATCATCCTTCCCACCTATAGCAAAGCCTACTCTCGTGTTGCCAGCCCTTTTGCATTGGCTAAGCATCATCCCCAACTACGGCTCTCGGCAAGACACCCAGCTCAAGATGGACCGAAGGTATGTGTTTTCCTCCTCGGTATGCATCTTGTCATGTCTGCACGACGCGATCTCAAGCTCCAAAGCCTCAAAGCGATCCGACTCTCTAGTGCTATATGAGCTGACCTTCTCTAGCACAGCAATCCTACTCTCCTTCTGTGACAGCTCAGAACGCAAGACTTGCACGCACCAAGTAAGCTAGGCCTAGCCTTCAGCTCACTAACCTCCTCAAGTAGAGTGCCATACTTGTCCTGGAGTATGACAAGATCAGACATGTGGATGGCACAAGCATCACACTCTACCTCCTCGGTAACCACCACTTGTGCCTTAGCAAACTCTAGCTCATGAAGCGTGCTAAGGTACTTTGCCTTGAAATCGTTCCTCTCACAAGAGGCACGCTTGAGCAAAGCATCCTCACTAAGCAAGGTGGCGTTCAAAGACTCAAGCTCGAGAGAGAGGGACTCGTTGCTGGGTAATACCTCGGGTGTGTCGGAGTCGTAGCCGAAGTCATCCTTGCGCTTGCCGACCTTGCCTTCTTCAATCGCCATGGTGCAAAAGCCACCGTGCTTGGCTTCGATGTAGAAGCAGAGGCCGTTGAGCTTGTCCTCAACCGTTCCCTTCGACTCATCATCACTCGAGGAAGAACCCCCGTCGGAGGAGGCATCGATGTCGCTGAGGGAACGAGGAAGGCTTGGTGCTTGGCCTTCACCTTGTCGATCACCTTCTTCGAGGATCTCTGGTTGTGGCCGCCCTTAGCCTTGTGCTTGTCCTCGAAGCGGTGCTCGCGCTTGTCCTTGCGCTTGGTGAAGTCACCCACAACTTTCTTGGGGCAGTTTGCGATGAAGTGATCCTCATCACCGCAACGGTAGCACCCCTTAGCCGAGCCACCACGTCGTCGGTTCAAACGGTTGTTGTGAAACCGTGAGAACTTAGTGATAACCAAGGCCAGCTCATCATCTCCAAGCGCCTCCACTTGTTCCTCTATCATAGACATCAAAGACAAAACGAATGAAGAGTGTGAAGGGTTAGAGGAAGAAGAAGACACACCGTCGGGGCCGGAAACCAACGCCATGGATGGGTTCGACGGGTTCTCAAGCTTGGCCCGAGTCTGGTGGTCAATCTCCGAGGACTTGAGCTTGCTGAACAGCTCGTCCACGGTCAGGGCATCATAGCACGGTGACTCCTAAATGGCAGCCACCTTCATCTCCCACACCTTCTCTGATCAAGAGCATGCAAAAGCTTGATAGCCATCTCATGATCATCATAAGGCAAGTTGGCTCGATTAGCACGCATCTTGTTGACGATAGATTGGAAGTGAGTGAACATCCCGTCAACAGATTTGCCGGCCAACTGAACGAAGTTCTCGTACTCCCTACGGTATGTGTCGAAGAGTCTGGACTTGATCTGAGGGTTTCCCTCATGATATCGCACAAGTGTTTGCTAGATCTCTCATGCCGTAGTGAGACTCGAACCCCGCTCAAACTCAGGAAGATACAAACTCGAGAAGAGAATGCTACGGGCCCTTGCGTTTGACGCATGTTGCGTGACTTGGAGATCGGTGATCCGAGCGCCAAGAACCACGTAGTCCTCATTCTCATAAATCTCCTAGATTTTCAAAACAAGCCCTTGAAGGTAAGCGGAGATGCGCACCTTCCAATAGGCGAAATTCGTTCCATCAAAAAACGGAGGTTTGCCAGCACCTCGCTCCATGTCGCCTTCGCGGATCAAGAACCATTTAAGGTGGAATGATCCTTAATCGACTCTGATACCAATTGAAGGACCGAGAACGGCGACCAGAGGGGGGGTGAATGGGAGCCTCAAATTTCTCTCGAAATATTCGGGCCACTCTTCCCAAAAACCAAACCCAGTTGCTGGGTGCTCAACCTCCCCTGAGCAACACGAGTGGGGATTCAGATGAAAACGAAGAAATGAAAGCTCAACGGTAGTGGAGAAAAACTCGCCGGAAACCCCCAAGAATGAGTTCTCAACCCCTACGGGAAAGAGGCAAGAACCCGAAGCAAATCACCCAGAAAAACAGCCAACGGACGCTGGTGACACTGGCGACGGACACTGCAACAGAGAGCGACGAACGCTGGGCGAGCGTCTAACACTTATGCAGAGCTGAACCCGAGAGGACCTCCAGGCGACAGACGCGTCTGGTGGTACCTCGATGGACGCTCGCGAGCGTCTGATGCAAAACGAACAGAGAGGGTGTCAAACGCAAAAACCGACGGACGCTCTAGCGGGCAGGTGACGAACGTGGCGAGCGTCCGTGAAAGGACTTGATTGGCCTAGAGGGGGGGTGAATAGGCCTGTCTAAAATTCAACTCGACACTTGCTATCAGTCATAGGCCAGCACTATCGGGCTCAGGGCCGGCACTGCCGGGGTGGCCGACACTGCTGGGCTAAGAGCAGTAGTGCTGGTCACCTGAAAAGATTTCAACACAATTCAAAATTTAAAGCTTGAATGGAAATTGTGCTTGAATAGAAACCTTCCTAGAGGTGAAGGGAACATCTAGCACCACCTTAAAGTGGTAGCAACACACCCACCAAGTAGATCGGGTCCAAACCCTAGAAATCACCTTGCAAACAATATATATCAAAATATAGAGATAAACACAAGGGGACACAAGATTTGACCCGTGGTTCAGCTCGCCACCAAGGCTTGCCTACGTCCATGTTGTTGAGGTGAGCCACACAAGGCTAGCTCTTTCCTCGGTCTTAAGTCAAGGGAATGAACCCTTAAGATGAGAGAAGTGTATTAGCAATAGTTGGGTGATACAAACTTCCCTAGGCTGCCACACGAAGGAGGCAAGCTCAAGGGCAACCTCTAGCCGGCTAGGAGCAAAGCTCCAAGAGTAAAGAACTCAAACCACCGGCCACCACACAAACCAAATGCTTGTTGGAGTGAAGATCCGAGGGAGAAGCTTCTTCTCAAAGTTTGGAGGCTCAATCTCTCAAAGAATGATTGGAAATCAATGGAAGAGAGTGGATGAGCACCAAGGGAGAAGGGAGAGAAAGAAAGAGCTTCTCTATTCTATTTTTGCGAAGTCTGAGAATTGGAATGGCAGAACTAGCTGTTAAGAGGAAGTGAGGTGTTTAAGTACCCCTCACTGCCAATGGGCAGAACAAGTCGCGGCAGTGTCGGCCTGCCCGGCACTGCCGGCCTGGGCAGAACAGCAAAGGAATGATCTTCAATAAGCTGGTTGATTTGCCCACTTTGTATGTGGAGGTGTGAAGTATATAGATAGATATTGCATTTGGTTCACTTGTTGGCATGCGTGTTGAATCTCTCTTAATAGTACGGCATACCTAACTCAATTTCAAAGTATAAAAGAATTTAAACTCCTTTGAGCTTGTTGCCATGCACTTTTGTAATTGGAGGGGTCCGCCAACCTGTTCATCAACCTCCTTAAGTTTAACCTGCTTGTCATACTTGTAAAGTCTCATTAGTTCTCTAATTGCGTTGTCATGTCACCAAAACCCACTTAAGGCTTGATTGCACTTTCAATCCCCCCCTTTTTGGTGATTGATGACAACACACTTAGAGCTTACAAAAGTGAAGTATAATCTGAGACAATGCAAGTCATGGGTGTAGGAGCTCCCCTAAATGTGTGAATGAGAATTTGAATTTCCAAATTTGGCATGAAAAACCAAAATTCACACATTGAAGTGAAATAGGGCTCCCCCTACATCCATGGTTGTTGTGGGGTGTTGAAAAGGTGTCACAAGAATATACGTGATGCATATGAACCTGTCTCAACAAAAATCAGAGGGGCTGCTGTTGAGCAGTCCGGCACTGCCGGCCTGGAGCCCGGCACTGCCGGCCTAGCTGCAACCAGCAACCCTGCGGAAGCTCAAGCATGGCCACACAACGAGATATAAATAAAACCTAAATGCACACTAAGACAAGCATGATATATATGAGAGAGTACATGTCCACAAATGACACAAATAAATTACAATAAAGTAGTTTTGCATGTTGCTCTCTCATCTCACAAATAAAAAAACTGAAAAACTAAGATAACTAGTTGTTGCTGCTCCTCTGCTCCTTCATGACCGTCGAAGGTTTGTTGTACCCCCTTCACTTAGTAATTCTCCCCCTTTGGCAACAAGTCACCAAAAAGAGAAAAGAACAAAGAAAAAGAGAATACAAGCTAGTCATCCTCATTCATGTCGTCCTCCTCCTCATCATCTTCATCGTCATCTTCCTCATCATCATCATATTCATCATCATCTTCCTCCTCATCATCATCTGGAGCTGAAGAGAAGTGAATACTAGGAGCTGAGGCCCTCTTGCTCAACCTCCTAGTCTGGGGCTGCTGGATCTCTTCCTCCTCCTCATCATCCTCATCATCAGAATCATCACCAACATAAGTAGACTCCTCACTGAGCTGTGGTGGTGGTGTAGGAGGGGGAATCTGACTGAGGCCCTGCTCCTGTCTGAGCTACCTGATCTCCAGCCTAGTCTGGTAAGCATGGTCATTGGAATAGCAGATGCCAGCAAAGATCTTCTTTAATAACCTGCCAAGCTTACCCTTCTTCTTGCCTCTACTAGCTGCTCTGCTGGAAGACTCAGGGTAGTCTGGGGCTACTGCCCTGGTGCTCTCTCTGGGAGGAGTGTTCACCTCCTGAACTGCAGAAGAGTGAATGGCCTTCTCTGCTTTGAAAGGCTCATGAACTATGTCTTTGTTATAGATCCGTCCAGTCACCATCTCAATAATGAACATCAGATAAGGGGCATAGGGCATCCTCTTCCTAGCATCCTCTGATGCAATGCAAATCTCATCCCAAAGAAAACAAGCCACTGAAAATGGTGGTGCTCCACCTCTCATCCTCCTAAGCACATTCTTTGATTTAGCATAGAGGTTGGAGGCAGATCCCATCTTGGGATAGAGTGTGGTCCTGAAGAGGTTATTTAAGATATAGTACTTGCTCCTCAAACCCTTCACCAGACCATCTGCCTTATGAGGCTCAATGTAGAGAGAAGCAATTTCATCATTGTTCAAGCCTCTTTCATCAGTTAAGTTGAAGCATGCCCTGTCATCCTCTCCAAAGCCTAGAAGGCGAGCAAATGTCACATAGTCAATTCTGTAATGCAGGCCCTCTGTCAACCAATGCATCACCAAGTTCTCCCTGTCAAGATAGTAAGTGGAGTAGAATTGGTAGATGATCTCAGTGTTCCAGCCATTCTGGAAACCCATCCAGTGGTACATGCCAAGCTGCCTGCACTGGTCAATGACTCTGTCAAACACAGGATCCCTCTTGAGCTCCAAGTGCTCCCAATCAACATATTTCATCTTTATGATCTTGGGTTTATCAGCTTGAAGAAGGACTGTGGTGTAATAGTCAGAATGGAAAACATTTTGTCGGGTACGAAGGTAAGGGGTACCCTAAACCTTTCGATAAATTAACGCTAAACATAGCAACCATTTTTAAGGCAAGGATCAGCCTACTGTTCGGTAAGACACGGCCCATCAATCGAGGGCCCCCGCTACACCGACCGCGGAAACCAGCCACTGGCCCCGGCTCTACCTCGACGACGGACGAGGGGTCCGACGAACGACCCCCCGGCTCTACCTCGACGACGGACGAGGGGTCCGACGAACGACCCCCCGGTTCTACCTCGACGACGGACGAGGGGTCGGACGAACGACCCCCCGGCTCTACCTCGACGACGGACGAGGGGTCCGACGAACGACCCCCCGGTTCTACCTCGACGACGGACGAGGGGTCGGACGAACGACCCCCCGGCTCTACCTCGACGACGGACGAGGGGTCGGACGAACGACCCCCCGGCTCTACCTCGACGACGGACGAGGGGTCGGACGAACGACCCCCCGGCTCTACCTCGACGACGGACGAGGGGTCGGACGAACGACCCCCCGGTTCTACCTCGACGACGGACGAGGGGTCGGACGAACGACCCCCCCGACCTCTACCTCGACTTCGACCCCCTCAACCTGTTGACGCCTCGAAGTGGCTCGAGGATGGGTTCGCAGGGAGCCAGAGCTCAGGCCGCCTGGCGTAGATGCTGCAGTCTCCGGCCCTGACCTCCCGACGGACGCCCTTGCTGACCGAGGTGGTGAAGAGGTTCGCCTTGAAAATGTGGAGCCACAGATCCCAATGGGGCTCGACCCCCAGATAGCCCTCGCACACCGCGGCGAAGACCGCCGCCTGGCTGACGCCGTTAGGAGTGAGGTGCTGGAGCTCCACTTCGTAGTGGTGGAGGAGCGCGCGCAGGAAGCGGCTGGGTGGAACCCCCAGTCCCGCCCGGTGGAAGGCCTCGAGCGACACCACGTACCCCTCCGGCGGGTTGGGCTCGGCGTGGTCCGGCGGCGGAGCTATCCACTCCGGCCTCTCCGTCGAGGTGACGGGCCGGAGAAGCCCGCTCTCCACTAACCCCTCCAGGTACGACTGACGGACCGAGGAACGAGGCCAGGCGCCGGCGCCGAAGAGCTGGAAGGTGGCCATGGGAACGGTGGGTTGCTCGGGTTTGGAGGCGGAAGGTACGTTCCCTATCTTTCTCTTTCTCTCTCACTCGCGCAGATTTCCTGCTCGCGGGACGCCTAAGGCAGAGGCGGAGAGAAGAAGGTGAGGAAGACGAAGGCAAGGAGGCGGGGAAGGCAAGTGCGCGTAAAGGGCACCGGATACCTCGCCCTCACTATTTATACGCGGAAGGCCAACGGACGGATCCGGCACAGGCAAGAGAGTCTCCGCATTTAATTCGCCTGTACTTCCTTCCTCGTATTCCCTCCAGGATAAGGCGTAACGTCCCATCATCGGGTTCCGCGCCGCACTCCACGCTGTAACCGCACTGTTGCGCCGAACGGCACCGCCTAAAAAGGCGCGCGGACGGAAACGTCGCCTTCGAGGGTAAGGAATCTTGAGGCAGCAAGAGCTGGCCCTCGAAAGAGGGTTCGACAGCTACCCTCGAGTGCCCGAGGCCAGAAATGACCTCGGGTTAGGACCTCGGTCCGCCCCCAAAATCTCGAGGGGACAAAGGCCAGCCTACGAATGGGCTCGATAGCCCCCCTCGAGTACTCGAGGCCTGATAAGGGCCTCGGGTCGTCAACTGCAGATCGTACATGGCCTCGAAGGGATAAAGGCTGGCCTGTCCGGGGGTTCGACAGCCTCCCCCGAGAGCTCCGACACAGGTATGTCCCCAAGTTCAATACAACGACCACCTGCTTTTCCCCTCGGCGGTCCACAAGGTCGGACTCCTCCTCCTGAGGATAGCGTCGGATGACGAACCATCCGTCAAATCTTGAGGGAGCGAAGGCTGGCCCTTACATAGGGTTCGACAGCCGCCCTCGAGTACCTGAGGTCAGGAAGGACCCATGGTTATCGGACTCCGGTCCACCCCCAAATCTTGAGGGAGCGAAGGCTGGCTCCACGAAAGGAGTTCGACAGCCGCCCTCGAGTACACGAGTCAGGGATGCCCCCGGAGGCTCGAGAACGAACTCTCGAGACTCCCTGGGACATATCCGAGGCATACCTAGGAACACCTAAGGATCCCTACGCTGGGAGGCATCGAGCCACCAACTCCTATCGAACGGGGTTGGCACCTTGGTGGTCCATATGGTCGTGCTTAGCGAGCCGTACGGCTTGCTTAACAATGAGAACGCCTCCGGGCCGCTAGTTGATCCCTATCGAATGGGGTCGAGTTCTCACTCGGATTTTTACCCGTACAGGGCACCATTTCTAATGGACTCATGCCCGAGAACAGCTCACCGAGGACTTCGGGCTCGTCGTCCTAACGAGGATAGCTCGATGCTCTTCACCCCACGATCCGAGCGAAAGGATCCGTGGGAAGGACGCTACGAGGTAGTGAAGGCCTAGCCATTCGAGGGCTCGAGGGCCCGACTACGCACGACACCCCTCGACGAAAGAGGGTCGAAAACTCGTAACCTGGCAGACAGAGTCGACCTCTCGGGCGGGGCGCTCTGACTCCAGCGGTGCTCGAGGGAGCGAAGGCTGGCCCTCGGTAGGGTTCGACAGCCGCCCTCGAACACTTCTCTTTGCAGGAAAAGGAACGGGATCGACCCCTCGACAGGGTGCCGCGTCTCCAGGTATCCTTTAAAGACCCCACTACATAACGTATTTTAGCCCCCAGAGGAGTTCTAAATCACTCCTCTGGGGCCTCGGGGGCTACCCCCGCGGGGTGCGCTCGCGCGCACCCCCGGAGAATCGGATTTCTCACCAACCCTGCAGTCCAAGGATAAACCCTCCGGACAATTCTTGCTCCCCCCGAGAAACGCGTATCATAGCCCCCAGAGGAGTTCGGCTACTGTCGGGTACGAAGGTAAGGGGTACCCTAAACCTTTCGATAAATTAACGCTAAACATAGCAACCATTTTTTAGGCAAGGATCAGCCTACTGTTCGGTAAGACACGGCCCATCAATCGAGGGCCCCCGCTACACCGACCGCGGAAACCAGCCACTGGCCCCGGCTCTACCTCGACGACGGACGAGGGGTCCGACGAACGACCCCCCGGCTCTACCTCGACGACGGACGAGGGGTCCGACGAACGACCCCCCGGTTCTACCTCGACGACGGACGAGGGGTCGGACGAACGACCCCCCGGCTCTACCTCGACGACGGACGAGGGGTCCGACGAACGACCCCCCGGTTCTACCTCGACGACGGACGAGGGGTCGGACGAACGACCCCCCGGCTATACCTCGACGACGGACGAGGGGTCGGACGAACGACCCCCCGGCTCTACCTCGACGACGGACGAGGGGTCGGACGAACGACCCCCCGACCTCTACCTCGACTTCGACCCCCTCAACCTGTCGACGCCTCGACCTTCCAAGCGCCGTCGACGGACGAGGGCTCGATTGACCCAACCACTCCGGCATGGGTAAAAGTAAAACCACCTGACGACATGGGCGCCTGCGTCCACTGTGAAATCCGCCAACTCCCCGTCTAGTCCCCGACTCCCGACGACTGTGCCGCCACTGCCGCCACTACGCAAGTACGGACTTCTACAGTACCCCTCGGAAAGTGAACAGTGCGACCCTCGACGACGGCTTCGGGAACGCGACAGAATCATGCGGGGCTCGACCCCCCCCCCTCTCGACCGAGGGCTCGACCCCTCCTCTTCAACAACTCCGGTACGGAAGACGTCCCATCTGCCCCGTCCCGCTTCGGCCAGGGGACTTCTACTGATGCCACGACCGGGGACGCCTGAAGGACGGGAAGGCCACGCCGTCACAGTGCTCGATGTCTCTTCGCCAACACTGTGCCGTGGATGCGCCGCCCATACTTCTACTATTAGGACCCTGTACCCTCGAGTCTCCCCCTTGGTCTATAAAAGGGGGACGCCGAGGTAGATGAAAGGGGGGCTCGGGTCAGAGATTTCTTTTTCCAGGTTTCTCTTTGAGGACTCCAATCCGACCTTGGTTCTCAAGGACCCTAGACCACACCACACACACAGACGCTCGATCGACCCTCGGGTGGCCGACTCCGTGTAACACTGCTGGTACCCCCCCTGTACGAGCACGCTTTGGGTGCGAGATAATACAAGTCATCCTCCCCCGCTGGACGTACGGCCTTCTTTGCCCGAACCAGGATAAATCTTGTGTCCATCTTGCATCACGTCTGAGAGAGGGAGCACGCGATATACAAATTTACTCGTTGGTGGTCTTGACCCCCGGGTCATAACACCGACAGTTGGCGCGCCAGGTAGGGGATTCGCGTGTCGATCAACTCCGAACTACTCTCTCAGATGGATTCCACCATCCCACCGTTCCCGTTCAACACCGTCATCTGGTTCGGCAGTCTAGGGTTCGTTTCTACGGACCAGGGCGACTTCATAGTCTTCCCCTCCGCCCGTGGCGTAGACGTCAGCAGTTCCGCTGCACCGGAGCCAGCTAGGATCAGACGACGGCCCCTCCGCTTGCGACTCTGGCCTGCGATCAGGAGGAGGCACGAGCGACTTCGACGCGCTCGCCGTCGTGCGAGCTCTGGGGTGCCGGATACCGTTCCCTCGGTCCCAGCTGGCGACACGGCCCCCTCTCCTAGGGGTCCGCTTGACCCACGCTTGTGGGCCGAGGGCAGGCGTCTTCCCGAGTGGGACTTCGACTCTTCTGCGTCATCGTTCCCGGAGGCTCCCGTGGCTTCTCCGACACCTACGACCCCGTCACCACCGCGCGACCCGTTCCCGTACGGGCTCCGCAACAGCGCCGGGCTCTACTATGCTTTCGCAGGGCAGCGAGTACGTACCTACGACGAGTCTCCATGGACGCCGTCGTGGGCGACGATCGATCCCGTCACTACCCCTTCACTGGGCGAGCCAGAGCTGCCCCGTACGTGGGGCACGTTACGACGGCGCCTGGAGGAGGGGGAAACAACCAGGCTCTTCCCCCACTTCTACCACGTCGACTTCGACTCGGACTCTCCCGACGAGGGTTACGACTCCACTCGGGAGTGCTTCCATCTCGACGAGCAAACCGTCCTTCAGGACGACGTCGACGACACAGCGGACACCGAAGAAGGGAGGGGTGCCAATGCCATGCCACCTCGAGACGCCGTCCCCCAAATCCCGATAGAGCCGATCCACCCCCCGACGTCCAGGTTACGCAGGTCCGAGAGCTCCTCGGCAAGCTCGAGGAAGAGCGCCTGCGTCTTCAGCAGCTTGAACATGCCCTCGAGCGGGATCGAGGGCGTCCTCAGGGTGGAGGAGCTCGCGAGCGGGCCCGGGAGGTCCATCGGCAGATCGTCGAGGAGGGGAACGCCGAACCCCGAGTCTTCAACCGCGCCAGTCAAAATGTCGTAGCAGCCGTGATGCTGCTCCGCGACATGCCGGCGCCATCGACCCCCCAGGCACAACGTATTAGGGAGGAAATCCAGGGGCTACTCCAGACTGCGGCCGTCCAGCAGGCGGAGAGCTCGGCCTCGAGGCGTCGAGGGGCTGCCTCTGAGCGGCAAGCAGCGCTCCCTCGACAAAATCGGGAAGCCTCTGGCCACCAGAACAAGGTGCCCCAGGGCCAGGTCGAGCCACGACCAGTCCGGGAACGCCTCGTCAACGACCTCCCCCCTCGAGTGAACAATCGACGCCGAGGCTCGAGGCTACAGCGCTCACCGAGGCGGGCGCTACGACAGCGACGAAGATCGATGCCGGTCTCCGGAGCCACCGGGGCCTCGAGTCTTCGGAAGGACTATCCGGCGGGCCTCCCTGCCAGTACGCTTCCGTCCACCCACCAGCCTGATCAAATACAACGGCGAAACCAAGCCGGAGCTCTGGCTTGCCGACTTCAGGCTGGCATGCCAGCTGGGGGGAGCCAAAGATGACCTCGTCATCATCCGACAACTCCCATTGTTCCTCTCCGACACCGCTCGAAGGTGGCTCGAGGAACTACCCCCGGACTTGATCCAGGACTGGTCCGACCTGGTTCGGATCTTTGAGGGCAACTTCAAGGGCACCTACGAGCGGCCGGGCAACTCCTGGGACCTTCGCGGCTGCAAGCAGAAACCAGGAGAGACCCTCCGCGCCTTCACCCGACGATTCTCGAAGCAGCGTACCGCACTGGCTCACATTTCCGACCACGAGGTCATCACGGCGTTCATCGCCGGGACAACCTGCAAAGAGTTGGTGCGGGAGCTGGGGCGAAACATCCCCAAGACCGCCAACGAGCTCATGGACGTCATCGCCAACTACGCGGCTGGCGAGGAGGCCGTTGGCGCACTCTTCCAGATTCCCCCAGCGAAGGAGGGCAACACGGACGAACTCGGGGGCTCGGACGATGGGCCCAAGAGAAACAAGGGGCCCAGGAGGAACAACGACGGCAACGGCGGCCAGAAGAAGAAGAAGAAGAAGAACCAACGGGGCCGGCGTGTTGTCGAGCCAAACGTCGAGCAGGACGACGACCCCGACGACCTTGTCGCTGCAGCGGACAAGCGGAAGCCTCGAGGGCCCCCTCCCGACGGGGGCGTCTTCGACAAAATGCTGAAAGAGCCTTGCCCCTACCATATGGGGCCGGCCAACCACCGCCTCGAGGATTGCCGCATGCTTCGAAGGCACTTCGTCCCTCCTGGTCCCAGGAGAGACGACGGCAAGGAAGACCCGCCCTGTGACGTCCAAGTCAGGGGCGATGTTCAAAAGGGAGGCTTCCCCGAGATCCACGACTGCTACATGATCTACGAGGGACCCTCGACCCGCCTCACCACGCGCCAACGCAAGAGGGAGCGTCGAGAGGTCTTTTCCGTTCGGGCCCAGGCCCCACGGTACCTCGACTGGTCCCACACGCCGATCACCTTCGATCAGGACGACCACCCCGAGCACATCCCGAACGCAGGGGTTTACCCGCTCGTCGTCGACCCGATCATCCTCAACACCCGCCTCAGCAAGGTGCTCATGGACGGGGGGAGCAGCCTCAACATCATCTACGCCGAGACCCTCGACCTCCTGGGGATCCCGAGGACCATGCTCCTGCCCAGCGCGGGGGGGGTTCCACGGAATCGTCCCGGGGAAGAAGGCACTCCCAATCGGCCGCGTCAAGCTACCGGTCTGTTTCGGCGTCCCCTCGAACTTCCGAAAGGAAGAGCTGACCTTCGAGGTGGTCGCGTGGCAAGGCACCTACCACGCCATCATCGGTAGACCGGGGTACGCCAAGTTCATGGCGGTCCCGAACTATACCTACCTCAAGCTCAAGATGCCGGGGCCCTCGGGGGTCATCACCGTCGACACCTCCTACGAGCACGCATATGACTGCGACGTCGAGTGCGTGGAAAAAGCCGAAGCCCGTGAGGATTCTGCTATCCTCGCGGCCCTCGACGACTTGTCCGGAGAGATCCCCGACCCCAAGCGCCACGCCGGCAACTTCAAGCCGGCGGAAGACACGAAGACCATCCCGCTCGACCCCGGCCTCAAGGACGGGAAGGTGCTGACGATCAGTGCCACCCTCGAGCCCAAATAGGAAGGCGTGCTCGTCGACTTTCTCCGAGCGAACGCCGACGTGTTCGCATGGAGTCCCTCGGACATGCCGGGCATCCCGAGGGAAATTGCCGAGCACTCCTTAGACATCCGAGCCGGGACCAAACCGGTGAAGCAACGCCTGCGCCGCTTCGACGAGGAGAAGCGCAGGATCATCGGGGAGGAGGTCGACAAGCTTTTGAAGGCCGGATTCATCAAGGAGGTACATCATCCCGAGTGGTTAGCTAATCCCGTGCTTGTAAAGAAAAAGAATGGGAAAGATAGGATGTGTGTAGACTACACCAGTTTAAATAAAGCATGTCCTAAAGTTCCTTTTCCTTTACCTCGCATCGACCAAATAGTAGACTCCACTTCGGGATGTGAAACCCTTTGCTTCCTTGATGCGTACTCCGGCTACCACCAAATAAAGATGAAGGAGTCCGATCAGCTCGCGACCTCTTTCATCACCCCTTTCGGCATGTTTTGCTACCTCACAATGCCCTTCGGCTTGCGGAACGCCGGGGCCACCTACCAGCGATGCATGCTCCGCGTCTTCGGGAAACACATAGGGCCAATCGTCGAGGCCTACATCGACGACATCGTGGTCAAGTCCAGAACCGTCGGAAACCTAGTCGGCGACCTTGAGACCGCGTTTGGGTGTCTCAGGACTAACCGCATAAAACTAAATCCGGAGAAGTGTGTCTTCGGGGTCCCTCGAGGCATGCTCCTAGGGTACATAGTTTCCCAACGTGGCATCGAGGCCAATCCCGAGAAGGTAACCGCCATCACGAGGATGGGCCCGATCAAAGACCTCAAGGGCGTGCAAAGGGTTACTGGGTGCCTCGCCGCCCTCAGTCGCTTCATCTCGAAGCTCGGAGAAAAGGCCCTGCCCCTTTATCGACTCCTGAAGAAGACGGAACACTTCGCGTGGACCGCCGAAGCCGAGGAATCCCTCTCGAGGCTCAAGGCCTTGCTCACCTCGCCCCCGGTCTTGGTCCCCCCGAGCCCGGCCGAGCCCCTCCTGCTTTATGTCGCGGCAACTACGCAAGTAGTCAGCGCGGTCATAGTAGTCGAGAGGGAGGAAAAAGGACACGCCCTGCCGGTTCAAAGGCCTGTCTATTTCGTGAGCGAGGTCCTTTCCGAGACCAAGACAAGGTATCCCCACATCCAGAAGCTGTTGTACGCGGTCGTCCTCACTCGGCGGAAGCTCAAACACTATTTCCTGGGCCATCCGGTCACTGTGGTTTCAACTTTCCCCCTCGGGGAGATAATCCAGAACCGGGAGGCATCGGGAAGGATCGCCAAGTGGTCCGCCGAAATCATGGGGGAGACCCTCTCCTACGCCCCTCGGAAGGCTATCAAGTCTCAGGTACTGGTAGATTTCGTCGCCGAATGGACCGACACCCAACTACCCCCGGCGTAGGTGCAGAGCGAGCTCTGGGTCATGTACTTCGACAGATCACTGATGAAGGCTGGAGCAGGCGCAGGATTGCTATTCGTATCACCCTCAGGGGTCCATATGCGATATGTCATCCGCCTCCACTTCCCCGCCTCCAACAACGTCGCCGAGTACGAGGCCCTCGTCAACGGCCTGCGCATCGCCATCGAGCTCGGGGCCCGACGCCTCGACGTGCGAGGGGACTCTCAGTTGGTGATCGACCAAGTAATGAAAGACTCGAGCTGCCACGATCCTAAGATGGAAGCCTACTACAAGGAGGTTCGAAAGCTCGAGGACAAGTTCTATGGCCTCGAGCTCAACCACGTAGCCCGTCGGTACAACGAGGCTGCCGACGAGCTGGCCAAAATTGCGTCTACTCGAGGGACGGTCCCCCCCGACATCTTCTCGAGGGATCTGTACACACCGTCCGTCGACCTAGGTTCGGGGGCTCCCGCCCTCGAGCAAGGGGTCGACCCACCCCCCTCGACCGATCTCCCCTCGGGCGGGGGAGAGGTCATGGAGATCGACGGGGCCGTCACAGTGCCAAACCCTCCGACGGATTGGCGCGCGCCCTACCTCGAGTACCTGACGCGAGGCGAACTCCCGGAAGACCGCACGGAAGCTCGTCGAGTAGCTCGACATGCCAAAACCTACGTCCTGTACGGGGACAGCCGCGAGCTATATCGACGCAGCCCGTCGGGTGTGCTCCAACGCTGCCTCACCCTCGAGGAGGGGAGGGCACTGCTGAGGGACCTACACTCGGGGGCTTGCGGCCACCACGCGGCGCCCAGAACCCTGGTAGGAAGTGCCTTTCGACAGGGCTTCTACTGGCCCACGGCAGTCAACGACGCCACCAAACTCGTTCGATCCTGCCAAGGATGCCAATTCTACGCCAGGCAGACTCACCTACCCGCCCAAGCCCTTCAGATGATACCATAACTTGGCCGTTCGCAGTATGGGGGCTCGACATGGTTGGTCCCCTGAAAAGAACCAAGGGTGGGCACACTCACCTTCTCGTGGCTGTCGACAAGTTCTCAAAATGGATCGAGGCTCGGCCCATCGCCAATATCCAGTCTCGGCAAGCCGTGCTATTCTTCACCGACATCATCCACCGCTTCGGGGTCCCCAACATCATCATTACCGACAATGGCACGCAGTTCACCGGCCAAAAGTTCCTGGACTTCTGTGACGATCACCACATCAGGGTGAATTGGTCTGCAGTTGCCCACCCTCGAACTAACGGTCAGGTCGAGCGTGCCAACGGCATGGTTTTGCAGGGCCTCAAGCCAAGGATCTTCGACCGGCTGAACAGACATGGAAAGAGATGGGTCGAAGAGCTGCCCGCTGTGCTATGGAGTCTCCGAACGACACCGAGTCGAGCTACGGGGTTCTCCCCGTTCTTCTTGGTCTATGGGTCCGAGGCCGTCCTCCCCACCGACCTCGAGTACGGGTCCCCTCGACTGAAAGCCTACACCGAGCAAGCCAACACAGTAGCCCGAGAGGACTCCCTCGACCAGCTCGAGGAAGCTCGTGACATGGCCCTGTTCAGGTCGGCCCAGTACCAGCAGACGCTACGACGCTACCACGACAAGAACGTGCGCAAAAGGGACCTCAACGTCGGCGACCTCGTTCTGCGCCGTCGACAGAGCAGCAAGGGGCGTCACAAGCTGACACCACCTTGGGAGGGACCCTTCATCGTGGCAGAGGTGCTGAAGCCCGGCACTTACAAACTGAAGAACGAGAAGGGAGAGCTCTTCACCAACGCGTGGAACATCCAACAGCTACGTCGCTTCTATCCCTGAGGCCCCAGGGCCTTGTACATTTCTGCATTTATGTACAAATTCTCGAATGAATAAAATGTTCTCGAAACACATTTCACGTTCGTTCGTAGCTCGAAGGTAGCCTCGACTTTGCCTCAGCAAAGTCGAGCTCCCCTCGGGGGCTGACAGGAGGGCACCCCCTCCTAAATCCCCAAAAAACCCGTACGTTTTTTCAAAACTCGACCCTCCCCCTCGTTCTTTCCCTCGAGTACGCTTCTCAACTAAGTAAAGGCGCCTCGAGCTCCCTAAGGGTCGAGGGTTCCGTCGAGCCAGGGACCCACCTACACCCCAGGGCTACGGTATCCTTACTCGCCACCCCCCTTCCAGGGATACGAGCGTGTGTCGAATACTTAAGTTCACAAGCATCGACTCAGGCAAAGAAAAGCAGAGAGAGATCGAGAAGTAGAAACAACTGAGACGAGCCCGTCCACAGCACTAAGGTAGCCTCGACTTTGCCTCAGCAAAGTCGAGCCTCCCTCGGGGGCTAACAGGGGGGGCATCCCCCTCCTAAGTCCCCAAAAAACTCGAACGTTTTTTCGAAACTCGACTCTCCCTCTCGTTCTTTCCCTCGAGTACGCTTCTTAACTAAGTAAAGGCGCCTCGAGCTCCCTAAGGGTCGAGGGTGTCGTCGAGTCAGGGACTCACCTACGCCCTAGGGCTACGGTACCCTACTCGCCACCCCCCTTCCAGGGATAAGAGCGTGCATCGAACACTTAGTTCACGAGCGTCGACTCAGGCAAAGAAAAGCAGGGAAAGCTCGAAAAAGTGAAATTAACTCTGTGCACATCGATCAAAACATATTATATACAAAATGCCCTCGGGGGCCTGGCATTGTGTCGGTACATTGGCCTAACTATTACATGGACCTTTTTGTCCAGATATGGCTCGCAGGCCCGCGACCACCCGTCGACATCTCCCAACGACTACTCATCCGCCGAGGGATCACGTCGGGCTCAAAGAGTTTCGCCAGCTGACCTCCGGGAACCTCCGCGTGGTCCATCAGCTCCTGACACCTCGCGTCGTTCTGCTCCTCGGTCAGATCCGGGTCGGTGGCGAACCCGTCGACAACGAGGTTGAGATCCACGTCGTAGAAGGAGTTGACAACCGCGAGGGCCCGCTTCACCCCCACATGCAGGGCGGCTCGGACGTTCTCCGTCACCCCCCGCGTCATGGCGTAGAAGCGGCGCAGCAGGGATTCCCCCCGAGTGTCCCCCTCGACCTCCGGCTCCGGCTCGACCGAAAGGTCGTCGCAGAAGGTGTTGATGGCCGCCGAGAGCGTCGTGTTGAGGTTCACCTCGGTGCTCAGCAGGCCCTGAAGATTGTCCAGGTCCTTTTGGGCGTGGGCGTTCTCCTCCGCAAGCTCTGCCGAAACAAGCACATAACGATCAAAACCCGAAAGCAGAAAAAGGGTCGAGACAGGACAGACCCCGCAAACACCCGAACACTCACCTTGGGCCTGCACATCCAAGGCGGAGTAGGCCTGCTCGGCCTCCTCGAGCTGATGGCGGACGGCGTCAAAATCAGAGGACTGGTCCCTGACTTGGGCCTCGAGACCCTCGATGGTCTTGTATGCCTCCCCGAGGGCCTCCTTCTGCTTCATCGCCACCATGCCCAAGGAGGTCGCGCGGGTCCGAGCCTTCTCCTCCGAGGCGGCCAGAGCGTCGCGCTCGCGGGAGAGGGCGTCGAGGTCTCCCCTCAGCCGGGCGGCCTCCTCCGTGGCCTTGCGCTGGGCCTCGACGGCGGCATCCCGCTCCTGCCCAACGGCGATGGTCGACCGAAGGGCATCATCGAGCTTCGCCTGCGCCGACGACAAGGCCTCCCGGGCTTCCTTCTGGACAGCCTCGTAGCCGGCCCTCGCGTAGGCGACCCTCGACTCGGCATCCTTCTGGATAGTCGCCGCCTCCGCCTTCGCACGAGCGGCCTCACCCCTCGCCTTCTCCAGAGAGGCGTGGAGGGTCGAGAGCTGCCCCTGTACCCGGAGAATGTACTGGGACTTCTCGTACGACCTCACCCGCAGCGACTGGCAGGGATAAAGACGAAGATCGTCAACAAATGGCAACCATGCAGTGCAAAGTACAATCTAAGGTAGAACGGAACCTACCTCCATTCCCTCGCGTATGTCCGCGGCGGCGACCTCCGCAGCGCGACGTACCGAGTGCTCGAATAAAGCCCGGTACTCCTCGACGTTCTCCCACCGTCGAAGCTCGGACTGGTCGTCGAGCGTGAGGAAGAGTCGCTCGGGGTCTCGAGGGTCCGCCACCTCGAGAACCTCCTGGCCCCACGCCGCGCTGCGGGCGGCGATCCTCTGCTCCATCGGCCCGGTGACGCCAATGCGCAGGTCCCCCCCTCCTTGGTAATCGGAGAGGGGCGAGGCTTCCTCCTCGGCGCCACCTCGCGAGGACGTCGACGGCCCTGCGCGATGAGCTCCGAAAGGTCAATACCCAGCGGAGCGAATCCACGGCGTCTCGAGCAAATCGAAGGGCAACTTACCTTGAGACGTCGACCCCCCAACCTCGAGGGGAGCTCGAGCCACCTCCGGCTCCGCCCGGGGAGCCGCGATGATGGCCAGTTCCGCCGGGTCCACCAACTCGGCCACCATCTCGTCCACTTGGGCGGGGGTGGACTCCATCAGCATCTCACCCTGAGCCGGCGCGGATGGGCCCTCAACGCGCTCGAGCTGGAGTCGAGCCTCCAACGCCGCCAGACCCTCGGGCCAGCGCCCCGCCGTCGGGTGAGCCGGGGCCTCCCGCTCGGCCGCAGGAACCTGGGCCTCGACCACCTCCATCTCCTGGGCCGCGCCCGATGTCGGTAGGAGCTCCACGCCCCCCGGGGCGCCGGACGCGACCCCTTCCGACGGCCGCGCAGGCTCCGCGACCGTCGCTTCGACGGCTACCACCGCCGGCGGGTCCGCCTCCTCCACCGTTTGAGTAGGCGCCGAGGCCCCCTGTGCCTCCCCCGCGCCGCCACCTCCGGGGTCGTGGCTGCCGGTGCCGCCTCAGGGGCGACCGTCGAAGGGGGCGGGGCTGCCGGACCAACCTCGACGGCGGCTTGCACCACAGCCCCCGTCTTTAGCTTCTTAGCAGGGGAGGGGAGCGCAACCCCCAGCCGGCGCTTCGACCTGAAAAAGGAGCACGTGCGCGATAATAAGCATGAGTCCTCACCAACGGAAAAGGGAAAAAACGCACGACCACGAACTCGACTTACCCCCTCGGAGCCCGACGCTTCGGCTCGGCGCCCGCCGGGCTGGTCGAGCTCTGGGATGCCACTGCCTGGGGGGCGGGGGTCGAGGCGGCACTCGCCACCTTCTCCTGGGCAGGGGCCGGCGGCGCCACCGTCGGCTTCTTGCTGGCCCCCACCCGCGCCGACGGGTCCGATGCCCGCGCGCTCGACGCGGTGGGCTTCGGGGGCTCGCTCGATCGACTCTTCGATGGCGACGCCACCCACGCCCTCTTGCCGGTCTCCGCCTGCGCCGGCGGGCCCGGCACCCGGGCGGTCGACGCAGCGGGCGTCGGGGGCTCGCTCGATCGACCCCCCGACGAGGGCCGCGGCGTCTGCGACCGCGTCCGCCGCGGCGCGACTTCCTGCGAGGCCACGGGGCGCTCCGCCCGTGGCCCAACTTCAACAGAAGGGGCCGACTTCGAGGTCGACCCCCCCTCCCCACCGGTAGCAGCGGCCGCCTGCTCAGGCGCCGTCTCCTCGCCCTCCTCCTCCTCGTCTTCCTCATCCTCCTCCTCGTCCTCCTCCTCCGAGGGCGACAGCTCGTCATCGAGGCCCAACCGCCTCTGTTGGGCCCGACGCTGCTTCCTCTGTCGGGTACGAAGGTAAGGGGTACCCTAAACCTTTCGATAAATTAACGCTAAACATAGCAACCATTTTTAAGGCAAGGATCAGCCTACTGTTCGGTAAGACACGGCCCATCAATCGAGGGCCCCCGCTACACCGACCGCGGAAACCAGCCACTGGCCCCGGCTCTACCTCGACGACGGACGAGGGGTCCGACGAACGACCCCCCGGCTCTACCTCGACGACGGACGAGGGGTCCGACGAACGACCCCCCGGTTCTACCTCGACGACGGACGAGGGGTCGGACGAACGACCCCCGGCTCTACCTCGACGACGGACGAGGGGTCCGACGAACGACCCCCCGGTTCTACCTCGACGACGGACGAGGGGTCGGACGAACGACCCCCGGCTATACCTCGACGACGGACGAGGGGTCGGACGAACGACCCCCCGGCTCTACCTCGACGACGGACGAGGGGTCGGACGAACGACCCCCCGACCTCTACCTCGACTTCGACCCCCTCAACCTGTCGACGCCTCGACCTTCCAAGCGCCGTCGACGGACGAGGGCTCGATTGACCCAACCACTCCGGCATGGGTAAAAGTAAAACCACCTGACGACATGGGCGCCTGCGTCCACTGTGAAATCCGCCAACTCCCCGTCTAGTCCCCGACTCCCGACGACTGTGCCGCCACTGCCGCCACTACGCAAGTACGGACTTCTACAGTACCCCTCGGAAAGTGAACAGTGCGACCCTCGACGACGGCTTCGGGAACGCGACAGAATCATGCGGGGCTCGACCCCCCCCCTCTCGACCGAGGGCTCGACCCCCTCCTCTTCAACAACTCCGGTACGGAAGACGTCCCATCTGCCCCGTCCCGCTTCGGCCAGGGGACTTCTACTGATGCCACGACCGGGGACGCCTGAAGGACGGGAAGGCCACGTCGTCACAGTGCTCGATGTCTCTTCGCCAACACTGTGCCGTGGATGCGCCGCCCATACTTCTACTATTAGGACCCTGTACCCTCGAGTCTCCCCCTTGGTCTATAAAAGGGGGACGCCGAGGTAGATGAAAGGGGGGCTCGGGTCAGAGATTTCTTTTTCCAGGTTTCTCTTTGAGGACTCCAATCCGACCTTGGTTCTCAAGGACCCTAGACCACACCACACACAGAGACGCTCGATCGACCCCTCGGGTGGCCGACTCCGTGTAACACTGCTGGTACCCCCCCTGTACGAGCACGCTTTGGGTGCGAGATAATACAAGTCATCCTCCCCCGCTGGACGTACGGCCTTCTTTGCCCGAACCAGGATAAATCTTGTGTCCATCTTGCATCACGTCTGAGAGAGGGAGCACGCGATATACAAATTTACTCGTTGGTGGTCTTGACCCCCGGGTCATAACACCGACACATTCCAAAACCTGTAATCCACACTCATGTCCTTTGGCACATCATAGGGATTGAAGGCCCTCTGCTCCTGGACTGTCCTCCATTGATTTTTATAGTTTATTATGACTCTGTCAGGAGTGTCCTGAGGGTCTCTGACTAGCACCTCCTCGGGATGCTCCACAAGGTGAAAAGCATTGAAAAGACCCAAGTCTGGAGGTGTCCTAGGGCACACATCATCTTTGATTATTCTCCCTGCCCTTTGCAAAGCCTCCTCTTGAGTTATCCTCTGCCTGGGATTTAACCCATCATCAGCCAAGGGAGTACGAGCCTTGGTCCTTGACCTCTTTCCTCTTCCATGACTCGATCCACCGCCGTCCATCTATGCATTTAAAAGGAGAAAAGGTTAAGTTGCTGCACTTAGACAGTGACAAGAAACTCTAGTGGAGAGATTGAACCAAAATCTAGGGTCAATAGACGATTGTAGGAGCAACTGCAGAGGTGCTGTCACCAGGGGCCCGACACTGCCGGCCTGGTGCAGACAGCACCGTGGCATGCTCCATCAATCCTCCATTGAAACTAGGTTTTGATCAAATCTAACTACTGGAGGTACATCACCATATATAATGCAACTACTAACAACCTAAATCTCATCTCAAAAACCGTGCATTGCATAGATCGAACCAACCTAGGGTTTCATATTATTACCTTTAAAATAGAGGGAAGGAGACGAAGGTCGGGCTTGAATGAAGCTTTACGCAGGGAGGAAGATCCTCCACACCTCCTCCAATGGCAGCACTTCCAAAGGGGCAGCACTGCCGGGGGAAGAGAGGGACCTCCGGGCTCCTAGGTCTCCTTAGGGTTGAGAGAGGAGAGGGAAAGGTGTTCTGTTGGAAGGGTATGACCTGGGATGGAGTCCCCTCGGGTTGGGGTGAGAAGATAAAGCAAAGCCCGAGGGCTAGGACTTGGGCCCGACAAGCTCGGGTCCTTTAAGTCCCGGCACTGCCGGACACCCCGGCACTGCTGGCCTGGGGCCGACACTGCTGGCCTGGCCAGGCAGTGAGGCACTATGCCACTTCTATACTCTATATTTATGCAATTGTGGACACATACCCCTTGCCATGTGCTGGTCAGTAAGCAAATCATCAATCATACAATGACCAACACATTCAAGTTTCTTTGGTTTTGAAACGCATAATTGAAACTTTCAAAGTTTTGCCTAAATCGCTAGGTGGACAACCAAATGTGTGCTATAGTTCAAACCATATTACGAGAGTTAAGTATATTCAGCTCACTACGCAAAGCACAAAACCTTGTCTCATCTAGAGGCTTAGTGAAGATATCAGCTAGTTACTTTTTGGTGCTCACATGGCGAATTGTGATATCTCCTTTTAATTCGTGGTCTCTCAAGAAGTGATGACGAATGTCTATGTGTTTGGTTCTAGAGTGACTAACCGGGTTGTTTGCAAGTTTGATGGCACTCTCGTTATCACACAAGAGAGGCACCTTGGTGAATTGACATCCAAAATCTTTTAAGGTTTGCCTCATCCAAAGTAGTTGAGCACAACAAGCACCGGCTGTAACATACTCGGCCTCGGCGGTGGAAAGGGCTACACAATTTTGCTTTTTAGAACTCCAAGACACTAGGGACCGTCCAAGGAATTGACATGTCCTCGAAGTGCTTTTTCGGTCTACCTTGCAACCGGCGTAATCGGAATCCGAATACCCAAGTAGATCGAACTTAGAGCCCTTAGGATACCATAAGCCAAGGTTAAGAGTGAAAACTAGATATCTCAAGATTCTCTTAACGGCCACTAAGTGGCACTCTTTCGGGTTAGCTTGAAATCTAGCACACATGCACACACTAAGCATTATGTCTGGCCTAGATGCACATAAGTAAAGGAGAGAGCCGATCATGGAATGATATACCTTAATGTCTACGGATTTCCCTCCTTCATCAAGATCAAGATGTCCATTAGTTGGCATGGGAGTCTTGATTGGTTTAGCATTTGCCATGTCAAACTTTCTCAACATATCATGGGTGTACTTGGTTTGGCATAAGAAAGTCCCTTCCTTGAGTTGTTTGATTTGAAAACCGAGGAAGAACTTTAGCTCAACCATCATAGACATCTCGAATCTTTTAGTCATGATCCTACTAAACTCATCACAATAGGATTGGTTAGTACTACCAAATATTATGTCATCGACATATATTTGGCACACAAAGATATCATTATTGACTTTATGAGTGAAGAGAGTAGGATCCGCTTTGCCTATTTCAAAGCCTTGTTTGATCAAGAATTCCTTAAGGCATTCATAACATGCTCTTGGTGCTTGCTGAAGAATCATGGCCCTGGTTGGTTTCGGTGATTAACGACAATTAGAGATTATTATGGCTAACGTGTGTTTTGCAGAGGCTATGCGTAGCCTAGCCATGGTGATCAAGGAAAATGGGCTCTAAAGGTCATCACTTAGCCCCCAAGATGGATATCGTTTCGGTTGTTAAGGAGACATGATGAAGACCCTAGAATGATAGGCTAAGTGCCATAAGGAGATGAAGGGTACTTAGAATTAGATAGGGCTTCTCTTTTTACCTTTGACCGTACTATTAAGAGGGGTTGAGACTAGTAGCTTGACTTAGGAAAGCTTCATGTTTAGGTGTGGTGCACACTTGATTTCCTTAGCTCTAAGCAAGCCTATGGTGACCGTAAGATAGCCTAGAACAACTTCCATATTCATCGCGATGAAAAACGGAGTTGTTAAAATCTTTTTCTGGGCGACGAACGCTCCTGGCAGGGGCGCCGGACGCTGTCCGACGCGTCGGACAAAGGCACCGGACGCTGGGTGATTGAGTCCACAGCGTCCGTCGGCCTTCCAGAGAGGTTGTTTTCTGGCTAAGCTTTCCAGGGTGCGTCGGACGCTGTCCGTCGGCCAGGCGTCGGACGCTGCGGAGAGCGTCCGTCGACCTTCCAGAGAGGGTGTTTTCAAACCCTAGCCAGAATTCAGCGTCGGACGCTGTGAGTGAGCGTCCGTCGCCCAGTGACGTAGCGTCCGTCGCTGGGAACAGTGTGTCAGAACTAGCCGTTAGACAGAGGCGTCGGACCGTCCGTCGCCTAGGCGTCGGAGCGTCCGTCGCCTCAATTATGAACAGAAACTAGCCGTTGGGCATGCGACGGACCGTCCGTCGCCTAGTCGACGGAGCGTCCGTCGCCAACTTAAAATGCCAGCCCGAGGCAGTTTTCAGAGGGTCTTTTTATAGCCCCTCCCACTTCTCTCCCACCTGGCCTTTGCTCATTTGAGTTGCTGAGTTCGTTGAGAAGGTTGGGAAGAGAGCAAGAGCCCTAGAGAGAGAGAGTGATTCGCGAATCCATCCATCCTCTCTCTAGTTCATCCAAGAGTTCAAGTGTGCATCCTCTAGTTGTGAAGCTTGAGTGAGTCAAGCGAAGATCGAGGCTTGTTACTCTTGGTGATCGACATCACCTAGACGGTCCGGTGGTGTTCGGAGGAAGGTGATCGCCGGAAGATTGTCAGCGGCCCTTCTCCATCGACGTGTGTGATCGGTTGTGGGCGATTCACCGAGCCGGAGTGGCGAAGAATCAGCCCGTAGAGAGCACTCATCCCTTGCGCGGGATTGAGGGGGAGCTATACCTTGCGAGGTGCTCCAACGAGGACTAGGGAGGAGTGTCGACTCCTCGATACCTCGGCAAAACATCGCCGTGTCAAGCATCTCTTTCCCTAGCTCTTTATTACCGTATTACTTTCCGCACTTGTCTTTCAATTCATACTAGAATTGTGTAGAAAGTTTTTCGCTTTCCTTTGCTTTGTTACCGCTTTCTAGCTAGGACACACAAGCGGTAGGCACTAGGGGGTTAATTGGCTCTTTATAGGTTTAACTCTTGTTTAGAAATTAAAAAGAGCCCAATTCACCCCCCCTCTTGGGCATCTTGATCCTTTCACTTGCTTAAGCCTATAGAGCGCCTTATGGAGCTTGAAGACATGATAAGGGAACTTTGGATCTTCAAAACCCGGTGGCTGCTCAACATACACCAACTCTTGGATAGGACCGTTGAGAAATGCACTCTTGACATCCATTTGTTGAAGCTTGAAGTCATGATGGGCAGCATAGGCCAAAAGCATTCGAATTGCTTCAAGCCTAGCTACCGGTGCATATGTCTCTTCAAAGTCTAGGCCCTCCACTTGAGTGAAACCTTGAGCCACCAATCTTGCCTTGTTCCTTGTCACCACGCCTTGCTCATCTTGCTTGTTGCGGAAGACCCATTTAGTTCCAATCACATTGGTATTTGGTTCCACAAGTGACCAAACCTTGTTCCTTTCAAAGCTATTTAGCTCTTCTTGCATAGCCATCACCCAATCCGGATCATCTAGAGCTTGCTCAACCTTGAGGGGTTCCAAAGAGGAGACAAAAGAGTAAAATTGACAAAAATTTGCCAAATGTGAACGAGCAGTTACCCCTCTTCGGAGACTCCCAAGTATATTGTCGACGGGATGATCCTTTTGAATTGTTTGCCTTAATCTTGGGTGCTCTGTGACTTCTTGTTGGTTAGTTTGGTCATCATACTCATGCTCTTCAAATATTGGTTGTAGGTTCCTTGGAGTAGCAGGAGAAGGGTTAGCCGCTGCCTGTCTGCCTGGTCCGGCAGTGTCGGCCATAGGGGCAGAGCCCTAACCAGGGAGCACTGCAGGCCCTTCTTCATCAAGTCTTGGAGCAGTAGCTTCTTCTCCTTGAGGTTCCACATCTATGGCTTGAGCTTCTTGTGGCCTAATATCACCAATAGCCATATTCTTGATTGCTTCACATGGTGGTTCCTCATTACCTACAATCACTTGATCAATTTGCTCTACTTGAGAGCCATTAGATTCATCAAATGTCGCGTCTATTGCGATTTCAATTTTCCCTAAGGTCTTGTTGAATACACGATAGGCATGCTCATTTGATCCATAACCAAGAAGAAAATCTTCATCAACTTTAGGTGCAAACTTAGAGGTTTTGGGTTTCTTATTAAGTATGAAACACTTGCACCCAAAAACTCTAAAGTAAGACACCTTTGGTTTGTTACCAGTTAGGAGTTCATATGAAGTCTTCTTCAAGATTTTGTGTAGATAGAGCCGGTTGATGGCATGGCAAGCGGTGTTGACGGCTTCGGCCCAAAAGATATCTGAAGTCTTGTACTCATCTAGCATTGTCCTTGCCATGTCAATGAGTGTCCGGTTCTTCCTCTCTACTACACCATTTTGTTGAGGGGTGTATGGAACTGAAAACTCATGCTTGATGCCCTCATCGTCAAGAAACTCCTCCACTTGAGTGTTCTTGAATTCGGTTCCATTGTCACTACGAACTTTCTTGATTTGGAAACCGAATTCTCTTTGTGCTTTTCTAATGAAGGTTTTCACCTTATCTTGCACTTGTGCCTTATCATGCATGAAAAACACCCAAGTGAAACGAGTAAAGTCATCAACAATAACTAAACCATGTTTGTTACCGCCAATGCTTATGTAGGCCACCGGTCCAAAGAGATCCATGTGAATTAGCTCCAATGGTTGCTTGGTGGAGACAATGCTCTTTGGTGGGTGAGGTGCACCTACTTGCTTTCCGGCTTGACAAGCGCTACAAATTCTATCCTTCTCAAAATGAACATTGGTTAGTCCAAGAATGTGTTCATCTTTTAGGAGTTTGGCCAAGTTCCTCATCCCAACATGAGCTAGTCGACGATGCCATAGCCAACCCATGCTAGATTTTGCCACTAAACAAGTCTCAAGCTTAGCCTTACTTTTGTTGAAATCAACTAGGTAAAGCTTGCCCTTCAAACGACTCGTAAAGACAATAGAGGAATCCTCCCTCTTAAAGATGTCCACACCCTTATCCGTAAAGAGACAATTGAAGCCCATCTCACATAATTGAGAAACAGACAACAAATTGTAACTTAACGAATTCACATGTAATACATTTGAGATGGAATGATCAAGAGTAATAGCAACTTTACCAAGTCTAATCACTTCCCCTTTGGAGTTGTCACCAAAGATGATATTCTCACTTGCATTTGAAGTTGGGGAATATGATGAGAACATACTCCTTTCTCCAGTCATATGATTTGTACATCCGCTATCAAGCACCCAACTTGATCCACCGGAGGAGTATGCCTACAAAACAATTTAGTTCCTAGATTTAGGTCCCCAATCAATCTTGGGGCCTTGCATGTTAGTCAAACAATTTTGGGAACCCAAATGTTCATGCTTCTTTTGTCATGTTTCTCATCACCCACAAATTCTGCAATAACTTTACCACGGTCATTGCATTTCAACATGTAGCTTGAGGACAAACTTCCTTGAGGTGACCTTGTCTTGGGTTGATATGTAAATTTGTTTTTGGCCACCCAGATTGAGTCCTTGGGTTTCTGAGAAACCTGCTTTTGCTGGGGCATCTTCTTGGCATGGACTTGGGCTTTAGCTTGATCAGGTGAAGCATTGGTAGCCTTCCCTTTTTGGGGTGCGGCACTGCCGGCCTCAGGTCCGGCACTGCCGGCCTGTGGTCCAGCAGAGCTGCTGTCTGTGCAGGCTTATCTGCACCAATGCTTCCCTTCTTCTCAAACTTGACACACTCAATGCCTTTGACCATTTTTCTACCATTGGTTTTGCCTCCTTGAGTGTGACTAAGCCCATCTTTGATTGATGGATGCCTTCCATCCTTGTATTGGATCTTCTTTGGCTCAACTTTGTCTTTGTCATTCTTCTTTGAAACTTAGATGACATTGTTGAGCCTTGCTATTTCTTTCTTCATAGCCTCCATGTTGGCAAGGTTAGTGGAATAGGCATTCATATCAATATTATAGCATTTTCCACAACCTTGACTAGTGGATGGAGAAGAGGCATCATTTGATTTAGAAAGATGTGAGTTGCCCTCCCAAAGAAGAGAGTATTGTGCCTCAAGCTCTTGATGCTTTTCAACTAAGCCACAATACTTTTGCTTGAGGTCACCACACTCCTTCTTAGTGAGAACATGAGCTTCTCTTTCCTTGGCCAAAGCTTTGGTCAAAGAGCTCACCTCACTCCTTTCTAATTCAAGGGCTTCCTCACTAGCAATGTAAAGATCCTCTTGTTTAATAAGAGTTTTCTCTCTAGAAGCTAGCTCGGCCTTTGTTGCCTCTAATTCATCCAATATGTTGGCAATGAATAGTTTGGTCTTAGGATCCATTTTCTTAGTTATTTCATTTATCTCTTCATCACTAGAGTAATCACTAGAATCACTACTAGAGATGTCTTTGGGGGGAGGAGTTATGGCTTTGGGTTTTGATTTTACCTTCTCACCCTTTGCCATAAGACAAGTGTGAGGGAAGCTTTCATCATCATTGGACATGTTGTTGAAGAGCCTTGTTGAAGTGGATGGCTTGTGAATAGCAATGGTGGCCATCTCTTCATCTTCACTATCGGTTGATTCATCCCAACCATGTCCAATGTGAGCTTCACCCACATATTTCTTCCCTTTCTTGTAGTCACCCTTGTCTTCTCTCTTGCCTTTGCCAGATTTTTTGTCTTTCTCTTTATTTGGGCAATCGGCAATGAAGTGTTCGGTGCTACCACACCTAAAGCAAGTTCTTGATTTCTTGATTGGGAACTTCCTCTTTATGAGCTTGTACACATTCTTCTTTAGGCCCTTGTTGAATCTTCTTATGAATAGAGCCATGTCATCTATGTTCTCCTCTTGTTCATATTCACTTTCACCATCACTTGATGTTAGAGCTTCGGGTTGATGCTTGATGTCCTTGGTTTCTTGAGCCTTGTTTGAAGATGCTTGCTTGCTGTTTTTGGAACAGCTAGGGGCTGATTTTCTTATGCTCTTGTTTGCCTTGAGAGTCACATCCTTGATCTTCATGCCCTCCAACCTTGCTTGCATCTCTCCAAGCTTCTTCCTCTCTTGGGCTTCTTCTCTTTGTAGATCAAAGGTGACAATCCTTCCAAGCACATCACTTGGGGTGAAGTACTCAAATCTCTTCTTGTCTCTAATCAATGTCACAATGGTCTCATTTCTTGGAGAGTAGGCTTCAAGCATTATCTTGACAACCTTGTGATCATTGACCTCTTCACCACCAAGTCCTCTAATCTTCCCAACCATAGTCATCAATCTATCAAACATTTCTTGTGGCCCTTCACCTTCATTTATCATGAACCGGTTGAGCTTGGCCATCAACAAATCAATCTTGGACTGCCTCACTTTGCTCACACCTTCATGTGCAAGGTGCAAGGTGTCCCATATCTCCTTGGCAACCTCCAAGTCCATGACCTTGTTGTACTCATCACCATTCAATGCACTTAGCAACACACTAGTTGCTTGTGCATTAAGTTGTATGCAACAGAGCTCGGTAGTGGTGGGGCTTGTAGGATCAACCGGAGGCTCACATCCTTTGTGAACAATCTCCCAAGCACCGGGGTGAAGACCTACAAGATAAGCTTTCATCAAGTGTTTCCACTTGGCAAAGTTGGTTCCATCGAAATGAGGCAACTTGCCGGCGGGAACATGAAATAAAGGTTTATGCTCATGTTTAGATATAGATGAATAATCAAAGGATATGGCGGAGTATTTTTTGCTGTCGTCATCCTTCTTCTTCTTCTCATCCTTCTTTGCAATCTTAGAGGCTTGGTATGATATATCATCATCGCCGTCGGAGCTACTTGAATCAACCTCCACATGAGAGGCTTGCTCCTTGCTTTTCTTTAGCTCCTCCTCCTTGGCCTTGAGCTCCTTCTTGAGAGCTCTAACTTCTCTTCTATGAAGCTTCTCGGTGAGCTTCAGGCTTTTGGCCTCATTGACTGTTTTTTTTTCTTTTTGCAACTTTTTGCCTTCTCTTCTCAATTTTCTAGCTTATTTTCTTCTTGCTATCTCTCCAGCGGATATACCAGCAGTGGTCTGGTACTTGGTGTCGGCACTCTCATCGTTGCTTGAGGTCTCATGCAAATCCACCTTCTTGGGATCAACCATTACAACATTTCCCTCTTCGGCCATTACCTCACATGGTTAAGTGCTTCTTGAGGTAACCTTGCTTTGATACCACTTGAAAGGACCTGATTGGCCTAGAGGGGGGGGTGAATAGGTCTGTCTAAAATTCAACTCGACACTTGCTGTCAGTCACAGGCCGGCACTGCCGGGGTGGCTGGCACTGCTGGGCTAAGAGCAGCAATGCTGGTCACCTTAACAAATTTCAACACAATTCAAAATGTAAAGCTTGAATGGAAATTGTGCTTGAATAGAAACCTTCCTAGAGGTGAAGGGAACATCTAGCACCACCTGAAAGTGGTAGCAACACACCCACCAAGTAGATCGGGTCCAAACCCTAGAAATCACCTTGCAAACAAGATATATCAAAATATAGAGATAAACACAATGGGACACAAGATTTGACCCGTGGTTCAGCTCGCCACCAAGGCTTGCCTACGTCCACGTTGTTGAGGTGAGCCACACAAGGCTAGCTCTTTCCTCGGTCTCAAGTCAAGGGAATGAACCCTTAAGATGAGAGAAGTGTATTAGCAATAGTTGGGTGATACAAACTTCCATAGGCTGCCACACGAAGGAGGCAAGCTCAAGGGCAACCTCTAGCCGGCTAGGAGCAAAGCTCCAAGAGTAAAGAACTCAAACCACCGGCCACCACACAAACCAAATGCTTGTTGGAGTGAAGATCCGAGGGAGAAGCTTATTCTCAAAGTTTGGAGGCTCAATCTCTCAAAGAATGATTGGAAATCAATGGAAGAGAGTGGATGAGCACCAAGGGAGAAGGGAGAGCAAGAAAGAGCTTCTTTGTTCTATTTTTGCGAAGTCTGAGAATTGGAATGGCAGAACTAGCTGTTAAGAGGAAGTGAGGTGTTTAAGTACCCCTCACTGCCAACGGGCAGAACAAGTCGCGGCAGTGCCAGCCTGCCCGGCACTGCCGGCCTGGGCAGAACAACAAAGGAATGATCTTCAATAAGTTGGCTGATTTTCCCCCTTTATATGTGGAGGTGTGAAGTATATAGATAGATGTTGCATTTGGTTCACTTGTTGGCATGCGTGTTGAATCCCTCTTAATAGTACGGCATACCTAACTCAATTTCAAAGTATAAAAGAATTTAAACTCCTTTGAGCTTGTTGCCATGCACTTTTGTAATTGGAAGGGTCCGTCAACCTGTTCATCAACCTCTTTAAATTTAACCTGCTTGTCATACTTGTAAAGTCTCATTAGTTCTCTAATTGCGTTGTCATGTCACCAAAACCCACTTAAGGCTTGATTGCACTTTCAGTCCGACGCGAACTTGAGCCGCGCGAACAGAGCGAGCGACGGACGCTGACGTCAGCATGACCTAGCGTCCGACGCCTCTCAACGGAGCGTCCGGCGCCCCCGAGCAGAGCGCAGAAAACGCGAAACTCGTTTTTCTCTCCGCCAAATCTTCCCAAATCCTAACCAAATGATCTCCACTAGCAACCCAACTTGGTAGGCATGTTTCTAGTGCTATGGAGGAACTATCCCAAAGAAATCATTGCTAGATTTGGTTTGGATTGAAGGGAAACAAAGATTTAGGGAAAGAAAAAAAAGGAACGAAGAACACCGCAAAGAAATCACCCAATCTGTGTACTTGAGAGGTTTGAGGATGGATCCTTCGGTGCAAAGATGCTCCTCTCAAATACGAACAACTTGGTTCAAACGAAATTGCAAGAGCTACTCCCCACAAAGAGATTTCAGCTCGGGAACAAAGTAGGGGCAAAAGCAAAAACGCGAAGAACACAAGCAAAACAAGGACACGATCAAGAAATCGAAGCCACCATGGCTTACGGAGGTTAAGGCCTCCAATTCCCACCAAAAACAAAGTGCAAATCCTTACAAAGGTTGGAGAGATCAACCTAGGGACCTCATGAACTAGAGAGAGGGTAGAGAGAGAGAGGTGGTGCAAAATGATTAGGGTTCAAGAGGTGGGATGAGGGATACTGTTGACACAAAAAGCGTCAGATCTGTGAACACCTCGGGCTATTACCCAAAGCTCGGTATTCCGGAGGCGTGCCAGTCGATTTGACCAATCAATCGACAAGGATGATAACTAGAACAAACTGAGCGAGACGACAGCGATGCGCCCGGACGTCAAGGCTCAGATTGATCAAGGATAACTAGAGCAGAGCTGAACGAGGCAAACAGCGATGCGCCCGGATTGCCAAAGCTCAGAGGTACTCCCACGCGGAACTAGCAAGGATTTGACGGAGATCAGGATGATGCAGCCCGTCGAAAGCTTGAAGAACTCGTTGATAGCTATAACTAATGCATAAAAAAGGATAAATTGCGATAAAAGGTAGAATAAGATAAAATTGGTTTGTTTTTGAATTGGATTGTATATATTTTCCATAGCCCTCGGGCACATATTTATACTCCCACATGGAGAGTTGTACAAAGACACGACACATATCCTTCCTAAAATAAACTCCTATTTTAAAGGAAACTGACTCGCGCAGGAGCCGGATAACAATATTTATTTCCTAAACAAACACACCTATTTTAAAGGAAAATAAACGACCCATGCAAGAGTCGGACTCAAACTACTATAATAATAATACTGGTACAAAACACCAGTTTCCTTATACTTCTTTTCGATGGAAACTTTCCATCGGTAGACCCCTTCAATCCGCACCTTCCTTCTTTGGCCACTTGTAATCCTTTGCTGCCGCTAAGTGCTAAGTCATGCCCATCGGCATCGGCAACGTTTTCTCGATCGGCAATCGGCAGCATTTCTTCACCGGCAATCGGCAACCCCCCTCTATCGGCAATCAGCAATGAGCCCTTATCGGCAATCGGCAATCATCTTCCATCGGCAATCGGCAACGAGCCCTTATCAGCAATCAGTAACCATCCTCCATCGATAATCGGCAAGACATCGGCAATGACTTTTCATCGGCAACCAGTTTCAGTAAGACTTCACCAATCAATTTGTCGGCAAAGCTCATCAGCTTCCATCGGCAACGCACTTGGTCTTCCCGCAGCACTCTCCCATCGGCAGCATCGGCTCAAAAATTCTCCCGATGCCGATGGAGAACGGCCACTGACCAGTCAAGCTTCGGCCCATTTGACACGTGTCGAAAAACGGTGTCAACACATGCCCCCCAATTTCGGAGCGTATAACTTTACGCGCCAAAATTCTCTCCACTGTAGCCGTTGCTGTAGCCGTTACCCCCGAGATAGATGTACGGTTTCCTCGATCCCCGCGTGTGGAACTGCAATTTAATAATAAAATCCCTCGATTGTAGTACAAACAGTTGCAAACCACCTCGATCACCGCGCGTATCTACCGCGAGCCTCTCCACATTCCTGCACAGTGTGGAACAGAACCCCAAAATACCCCTGAACAGGATTATAAAAGTTACCGGGATCCACACTGCCTTTTTACCCGAGCCCATTTTCACTTTCACCTTCCTGCCTTCGTCTTCAACCTCCAGCCACGCTGAAGAACACAAGCTCGAGCAACAGTGTTCCTTCGTAATCAAGGATGAACTGCAATCATTCCTTCGACTTCCAATGGCGATCCAAGTCGACATCCCGAAGGTAAGACTCATTCTCCACTCAATACAACCTCTCTGCATGGTTCTTTTCCTCGCAAAAACCTAGATTTATTTCCATTCTTTTTCTGATTCGTCCCTTCTTCTTCGAACCCTAGGAGCTGTAGAACAAGGTAGTCATCCCACTCGCCGGTTCCAATCTCAGCTGCCTAGGCCCAATGGGCAATCCAGACCCCACCTTCATCATCAATGCAGAAACCAACCGGGTACCGTTCAAATCTGAGCGTTTTGATCTAGGACTCTGGAAGGACACATTCCGTTCATGGCCCAAGCCTACTAAGGGATGGAAGAACTGGTACCTGAGAATAGTCATATCACAGCAAGTGTACTGGCAAGAGCGTAACTTGGATCAGTGCGTTAGGCTTTCAATTGCCGATATGGAGAAGAATGAAAACTTGATGATGGCAGCCTCATACTTCTGGTCCGATAGCATGAACGCTTTCCTCTTCAGGCATGGACCAGCTACCCCAACCCTTGCCGATGTCTACATGCTGACCTGCTTGGACATCACCTCTGCCGATACCTTCACCCTCTTCAACAGAAAATCAGAGTACAAGGTGAACACTCGGAATATCGGCGGTTGGACAGGCTACATCAAAGAGAACCAGAAAACCGGATCGGTAACCCAACGGGAGCACTCCATCTTCTTAAACATGTGGTTGGAAAAGTTCATATTCTGCGGCAAAACCATCGGTCCGACCACCATGCACCTCCCAGCGGCTGAATTACTTGCCGATGGAACAAGGCTCCCTTTAGGCAGGTATCTTCTTGGATCAGTTTACCGATTGCTGCATCAAGTGTCCCATAAGCTACTGCTAGGAGAGCCCATCGGCAATCTCGGAGGCCCCTGGTGGTTTGTCAATCTATGGCTGAACGCACACATGCACAAGGTCCTCCAGTTTGATTTATTTTCCCAATAATTCCCGAGGGACATATCGGAAGATTACCGATACGGGGATGATGAATCGGCAACTCGCCCTCCGCTTAACTTTGGAGAGGCTATCATAGTGCTGCCAGGTACCGATGCCGATGCAGAGCACTTCGGCTATTATTTCCAGAAGTTCTACAACGGACTCCCCTCCTCAGAACGGACCTGGTGGCCATATCTTGATGAACACAACCAGTTTCCGCTGCTGTTCAACTTGACCGATGTGAGCCTGCCCGAGAACCAAGCAATCATGAGGGCCAGCATTACTCCCCGAGCTATTCTAGTAAATATCTTCGGATCTGGGAAGAATGTCCCACCATCCTACGAGTTCTACTACCCATCGGCGGCAGCGAGACAACTGGCATTTGGCCAACTGCCGATCAAACTCTGCTACTCTAAGGTAGTGAGACCTAGGCAGGCAATCTCCAGTAATCTGGACTGGAATAAAGCCATCAGCCTTTCTGCCGATGCCGATCTGTCAGACCTTGACTTGTCCTCCTGGTCGCCAACCTCCTTCATCACCAACGAGTTCAAGTCTTGGTGGCAAGAGTGGAAGTGCCAGCTACTCGCCAAGTCTTCACACTATTATCGGCACTTGATTGATGTCGATTACATCATCCCCGATGACGCAGTAAGTCTGCTATCTCATGTACTTCTATTACTTTATTTTTGTCATCGGTATCAGCACTTAACTCTTTTGTGCCTGACAGGCCGATGATCCGGTTCCCACAATGAGTAACAGTGGTAGGCCCTTTAATCTTCGGATAATGGGCCCCATATCGATCATCGGCACGAAAGCTCCGACGCTGGCCGCCTTCATGCCCCAACAGGTACCTGCGTCGACACCCACAAAAACCCGGGCTACATCGGCCGCTCCCGTTGCCCTGACACGGGTTTATGCAATAAACTCGCTTTTACCTGTACCGGTTATATACTGTTTTATCGGCAACATTTATCTTGTATAACTTGCTTTGTATTCAGGCACTATGGTCATCGGCATCTGCTTCCAGCAGGCAAACACCTTCCAGCCCGGCTGCCGATGCCCCCCGGTCTTCGTCCAAGCGGGTCGGCTCCCCTGCTGCTGCGCCGACGAAAAAGAGGCGCCTGAGGCTGGCTTCTCCACCATTGGCTCCAACTGCGCCATCAGCTGCCGATGCGCCGCCAGCAAGACTGCCTTCGGTCCCAATCGCACTAACTGTCGGCGGGTCATCGGCAGATCCTCCATCGGCTTCTGTCGCACCAACCACCGGCGGGTCATCGGCAGAGCCTCCATCGGTGAGTGTACCTGATCAACCGATGGACGACGTCCCGGCTCAAGAGATAACTCCACCCGCCACGATAGCGGAGGCATCGTCATCGGCACAGTTGGCCAGACTACCCGGCGAGGAAACATCCCAACCTTCCGTAGCAGCAGCGACGTCAGCATCGGCATCGTCGACCCACGTCCCCGATGACAGAGTGCCACCACAAGAAACTGCCACCACATCGGAGGTGACACCGGCAACAACTATACCAGCACCAGCGGCGTCGGCTGCCTCTCCAACAAGGGCCTAGTCATCGGCATCTGCTGCCGATGTTCAGGATGAAGCTGGACCATCCAGTATGCCAAGCCCCAGGCAGGAGATCCGCTTCAAGACGGTAAGTCGATTACCTTAAAGCTCATGGTATAATTTTACAATCGGCATATTCTAACTTCTCTGTTTTCAGGCTCAGGACTCTCCGGACAACCTCTTCTCCTATAGCCTGAACCCTCAGGACGAAGATGAACGCCAAAGCCGCATTCAAGCAGACAGTCTGTTCTCCTTTGCAGTCGACGTTCCCGATGATGAGGAAGAGGAAAGCTCTGTCCCAGCTTTATCGGCAGAAATCAAGTCCAAACTTGAAGGACTGCTCTCCTTGCTGCTACAAGACACGTCTCAACTCATCCAGGACTCATCGGCAGCAAGGATTGCATTCAAAGAGATCCAAAGCCATCTTTCCGCCGACGCAGCAGAAGTCCTTCTCCAGGCAACCTTCCTCGACATCAAACAGATCCAGTACCAGAGGCTTACCCATCGCATTGCCGATAGGGCCGCTCAAGCTAAGAGCGAGGAAGAGAAGCTCAAATTCAAACACATTGCCGATGAGAAGCACAAAGGTATCGGTCAAGCAAAAGTCTCCATCGGCAACCTTGATCAAGAAATCTCCCGACTGTCGGCAAAGAAGGAGGAGCTACTGGCGGAGCTACAGAAGGTTGAGGGGGATCTGACTGCAGCCAACCAGCAGAAAGCCCAACTGTCCGACTCCATCAAGGTCCTGCGGCAAGAAAGGGACCAGAACGCGCGGCAAGCTATATTGTGGAAGAAAAAGATCAAGCCGGTCGAGGGTTCTACCGACGCCGACGCCAAGGAGATGGACGAAATAGAGCAAAGTCGCCTGCGTGCGATATCAGTTATCCACTCCTTACTGTAATTTCTGTTGTATCGGCAAGGATGTAACCTGATACTTAGTCTCGACTTGTAATATAATGCCAGTTTGTTTCTACCGATGTTTTCATAATTTTTTCTTTCATCGGCATTCGACTGAGCACTATGCATCCACCCATATGCTAGGGTAATACCTTTTTAAGTATTTGCCGTTGATCGCTCTAGAAAACGCTACTCCTTCGAGAGTTTCCAAAATGTACGCATTACCAGGAGCAGACTGTTTTATCCGATAAGGACCCTCCCAATTAGGGGACCACTTTCCAAATTTAGAGCTCTTAGTCCCAATCGGTAAAATCAACTTTCAAACCAAATCGCCATCGGCAAATTCCTTCACTTTTACTTTCTTGTCATACCATCGGGCAACCCTCTTCTTATTCTCTTCAATGCTAATCAATGCCCTCAACCGATGACCTGCCAAATCTTCTAACTCATCTTTCATCAGAGTAATATAATCATCGGTCATCAATTGATCCTGAAAAGATAATCGCCTAGAACCAGTTGTGATTTCCCAAGGTAGGACAGCATCGTGCCCATAAACCAACTGATACGGCGAGACCTTAGTTGCACCATGACAAGCCATCCGATATGACCACAAAGCTTCGTTTAATACCATGTGCCACCTTCTAAGGTTTTCCTCAATCTTGCGCTTTATAAGCTTAATGACTCCTTTATTAGTCGCTTCAGCTTGAGCATAATAAGGAGAAGAATTTAACACCTTGAAACCCATGCTAGCAGCAAAGTCATCAAACCCTCCCGATGTGAACATGGTCCCTTAATCAGTAGTAATGGTCTAAGGAATACCAAATCGGTAAACGATGTGCTCCTTAATGAAATCCACCATGTTCGCCGATGTCACCTTCTTCAAGGGGATTGCCTCAACCCATTTGATGAAGTAATCGGTAGCAACAAGTATGAACTTGTGCCCCTTGCTCGACGGCGGATAAATTTGGCCGATGAGATCAATAGCCCATCCTCTGAACGGCCAAGGCTTGATTATAGGATTCATTGCCGATGCAGGTGCCCTTTGCACATTACCAAACTTTTGACAGTCCTGGCACCCTTTGAAATAATTGAAGCAATCTTCAAGGATTGTCGGCCAATAATATCCATTCCGCCTAATCATCCACTTCATCTTGAATGCCGATTGATGCGCTCCACATACACCTTCATGGATTTCACCCATCAATTCTTTCGACTCCTCTTTGCCGAGACATCTAAGCAAGACTCCATTAATCGTCCGATAATACAACTCGTTATCAAGAAGCACATACTTAGTAGCTTGGAACCTTAGACGCCTTTCAACTTTCCTGGATGGATCCCTCAAGTAATCGGCAATCTCCTTTCTCCAATCATCGGCAACTGTTACCGATGTCGTGACTTCTTGAATCGGCTGATATCCCGAAGCATTCTGTGCTAGCCAATTGGCCTCTTCATTATGCAACCTTGGAATGTGCTCAAGGCGGTATTCTCTGAACTCTTTTAACAACCGCAAACACCGCTCATGGGCTGCAATTAACACCTCGCTTCGGCATTAATATGTCCCGATCAGTTGATTAATCACCAACATGGAATCACCGAAGACTTCAACAGCATCGGCACGCACCTCCCTGAGTAGTTCTAACCCCTTAAGCAAAGCTTGGTACTCAGCCTGATTGTTTGTCGAAGTAGCAACAATCGGCAATGAAATCTCATACCTTTGTCCTCGGGGTGAAATCAAGAGAATACCGATACCTGCTCCATCCTTGCACGTAGACCCATCAAAGAATAAAGCCCAAGGAGCAATCTCAACAAAGCTCACCATATTGCAGTGTTGAGTAACAAAATCGGCCATCACCTCACCCTTAACAACCTTAGCCGATTCATACCTTAGGTTAAATTCTGACAGTGCCAAAATCCACTTACCGATTCGTCCACTCAAAATCGGCATTGACAGCATATACTTGACCACATCATCTTTGCAGACAACAGTGCATTCGGCCGACAGCAAATAATGTCTCAATTTAATGCAAGAGAAATACAAACATAAGCACAATCTTTCTATGGCCGAATACCTGATCTCAGCATCCACCAATCTTCTACTCAAGTAATATATTACACGTTCCTTCCCTTCAAACTCTTGAATTAAGGCTGATCCAATAACACCGTCATCGGCAGACAAATATAACCTGAAAGGCTTCCCGTGTTGAGGTGGAACCAAGACTGGAGCATTCACCAAGTATTTCTTAATCTCCTCTAAGGCTGACTGTTGCTCTTCTTTCCATGTAAACTCTTGATCGGCTTTCAACTTTAATAGAGGACTAAAAGATTTAATCTTACCAGACAGATTGGATATAAATCTCCTAATGAAATTAATCTTGCCGATCAGAGACTGCAACTCAGTCTTGTTGGTAGGAGCAACCACCTTGTTAATTGCATCAATAGACTTTCTGCCGATTTCAATGCCTCTCTGATGCACCATGAAACCCAGGAACTGACCTGCCGATACGCCAAATGCACACTTGTTAGGATTCATCTTTAACCCATGCTCCCTAGTACACTCCAATATTTTCCGCAAATCGGCGAGATGCTTTCTGAAGTCTCCAGACTTAACCACCACGTCATCAATGTAGATTTCAACTATTGTGCCGATATACTTATGAAAGATAAAATTCATTGCCCTCTGATAAGTAGCACCGGCATTTTTCAGGCCAAAAGTCATGACCACCCACTCAAATAAGCCGACGTGACCTGGACATCGGAAAGCAGTCTTGGATATGTCTTCTTCAGCCATGAATATTTGATTATACCCAGCATTACCATCCA
The DNA here is from genome assembly GCA_022036555.1 of Microstegium vimineum. NCBI lineage: Eukaryota > Viridiplantae > Streptophyta > Magnoliopsida > Poales > Poaceae > Microstegium > Microstegium vimineum. The sequence continues at coordinate 12,498,616 of CM039123.1, read as the reverse complement.
TGAAGCTAATAATATGATGTCCAGCAGCAGCGTCGATCAGCAGGTCGGCAACGGGCATCGGGTAGCCATCCATCGGCATTGCCTTGTTTAGATTCCTGAAATCAATGCAAACACGAAGTTTTCCATTCTTTTTATACACAGGAACCACGTTAGAGATCCAATCGGCATATCGGCATAGCCGAATAAATCCAGCTTCGATTAACTTTGTAATCTCAGCCTTGATGTCAGGTAAAATAGTAGGGTTGCATCGGCGCGCCGGCTGCCGATGTGGTTGGAAACCGGATTTGATGGGTAACCGATGTTCAACTATCGATCGGTCTAAACCAGGCATCTCTGTATAATCCCAAGCAAAACAATCTTTATTCTCCTTTAATAAATCGGTTAACTGTTGCTTACATTGGGAATCTAACTTAGCACTAATAAAAGTAGGCCTAGGTTTACTACCATCACCGATGTCGATCTCGAGCAAATCATCGGCAGACGTAAAGCCCTGCCCCAATTTCCCATCATCGGCGAACTGATCCATTAAGACTCCCCCTCAGGACCGACTGCTTGGATCGGCTTGATGCGGTAATCGGCAATTTTGAGGAACTCTTTATCCCAGGCTTCGCCAGATATACACCTGGTCTGCTCATAAGTCTCTAACTCTGCCGATGCAATAGTAGATGGGGCTTCGCCATGGACGACCTCAATTCTGTCTCCGATCCACTGTACCAGGCTCTGATGCATAGTAGAAGGGATACAACAATTGGCGTGGATCCAATCCCTTTCGAGAAGCAAGTTGTAAGTACCTTTGCCGCTGATCACAAAGAACGTTGTCGGTAAGGTCTTACTGCCGATGGTTAAGTCAACACATACGGCTCCCATGGCGGTTGACACATTGCCTTCGAAGTCCTTGAGCTTCATATCGGTCTCAACTAAGTCTTGGTCACCTTTGTCAAGCTTTCTGAACACGACATAGGGCATTATGTTGATCGACGCGCCACCATCCACCAGCATCTTGGTCATCGGCTGGCCATCCACTCTGCCCTGAACAAACAGAGCCCTTAAGTGCTGCCTCTCATCTTCGGCAGGCTTTTCAAAGATAGCCGCCATCGGATCTAGCACCAATTGTGCCATATCGGCAGCCTCTTCATCATCGCTAACGGGCGCTATGAATTCCATCGGCAACATGACAACCATGTTTACATCTGCCGATGGCTCCCTGTCCTTGCGCTTTGGCCTCCATTGCCTCTCTCCTGAAGGCTCTGCACCGTCATATAAGTCATCGCGGCGCTGGCGCTGAATCCTCCTCTTTTGGGTTTTAGTCAAACCCTTAGGGCACCATAGAGGAAGCTTGGTCTTCCAGACAGGTTGGTGCTGCTTCCCACCGTTTACATCGGCACTTCTTCCGATGTTGGGATCTCTAGAGAATCTCTCTTCGTTGGACACTCTAGCATTGGCCATCTCCTCCAGCTCCCCCTGATCAACACGCCTGCCGAGCCGATCATGGGCCCTGAGCTTGCCCCCCAGTCGGTCATGTGTCGATCTGTTCTCTCTGAGCGGCCTGGCGTACCTGGGTGCCTGATCATCAAAACAAGGTCTCTTACCTGACCGATCGGCTGTGTAGTACCCATTGCACTCTGGACAGTTATTGGCAGTGGGCAGCTTGATGCCTTCCTCCCAGCAATGAACAAAGAAGGGACACCTCCAGTGGTCCTTATGTCGAAGCCATTCCCGATGCTCTTCTTCTTCTTGCCGATACCGTTCCTCACGTGATTGCCGATGATATCGCCTTGGCTGTTCGTGAGTGATAACCACCCCAGGAGCCCTGTTGGTGCTGTTACCCTCATCGGCAACCTCCTTGCCCTTTCTGTCATCGGCAAACCTCCTTGCGTCGTGCTCGGACACTTGGCAGTTAGGGTCTACCGATGAATTCCTTCTGGCAGCTTCCGATGTCAGCACTTTGGTTTTTCGCTGATTTCCACCATATTGTTGGGGAACGGGTGCTGATCTATCTTCATCGGTTTCTGGACTTTAGCGTTTTCGAACTTAATACGCCCAGACTCGATCTCCGACTACAACTGTTGCCTGAATACTTTACAGTCATTGGTACTGTGTGAGGTTGCATTATGCCACTTGCAGTACCTAATCTTCTTGAGCTCTTCGGCCGATGGAATCACTTGGTTAGGCGCCAACTTGATTCGCCCCTCTTGCAGCAACAAGTCAAACATCCTATCGGCCTTGGTGATGTCGAAGGTGAACCTCTCAGTCTCCTTTTGGCCGAACGAACAAGACACAGGCTTCTTATCCTTCACCCATTCGGCCGCATCGACGTTCAGCTCTTCATCCGATCCGGAATCTTCTTCTTTCCCGATGAAGGTCACCTTCTTGTTCTACGTCTTCCTGGGCTCAAAGGCTTTGATATCCTGATCGGCAATCCTCTGCACCAGGTGACTTAGGTTCTCAAACTCTTGGGACGCGTACTTGTCCTTGATGTGCGGCAGTAACCCCTGGAAGGCCAAATCTGCTAGTTGTCGATCATCAAGCACCAGACTGTAGCACTTGTTCTTCACGTCCCACAGTCTCTGCACAAAACTCTCTACTGATTCGTCGTTGCGTTGCCTCATTTTGACCAAATCGGTAAGCTTCTTCTCATGTATGCCAGCAAAGAAGTACTTGTGAAATTGCCTCTCCAGATCGGCCCATGTAATTATAGAATTTGGAGGCAACGATATGAACCATGTGAATGCCGATCCGGACAATGATGAAGAGAACAATCTCACCCTTAATTCCTCCCTGCTGGCAGCTTCTCCGCACTGGATAATGAAGCGGATGATGTGCTCCATTGTTGATGTGTCGTCTTGGCCGGAGAACTTGGTAAAATCGGGCACCTTGTACCGATTCGGAAGAGGAATCAAGTCATATGCAGGAGGGTACGGAGTCCGATGTTGACCTTGGGTCTGATGCCGAATTGCTCTTTCATGACTTCGGTAATCTTACCGACCCAGTACGCATCCTGCTCTTGCCGACTCATTGGCTGATTGTCGACTGGTGGAGTCGGCTGACGCGCCTCTTGAAGACGTGCAGTAGTCGCAGGCGTAGCACCAGTCATCTGCACACTATGCATCGGTTGACTTACCGATGGATAGTTTGGCATACTTGGCGGAGTCGGCTGAACCGTCACATTCATCGGTTGTTGTACCGATGGTCCGCTCTGAGTGTAAGCTGGGCCTCCATAATAATACATCGGCGCGCCAGGCTGCTGAGCTGGTGGCTGGTTGACCCATCCAGGATTATAAAGCATCGGCATATGACTTGCCGATGGCTGATAGCTGACCGGAGCATGCGGCTATTGAATTCTAGAGCAATTGATCACCAGATTACCCTGGGGGACCGGCACTCCAGCTTGAGAATTCGCCACCAGAGATTGACTGCCGGTGGTTATAATGTGTTGCATCGGCACAGAGCTTGCCGATGGTGGCATCAGGGGTATCTTGGGGATTACTTGGAGATCATCTGATGGCACTTGTATGGTTGGAGCAGGTGCAGAGTTGTGCATCATATGAGCCATCAGCTGTGACTGCGCTACCGATGCCGTAGAGTTCCTCCAGACTGAACCGTCTCCCTGCACCAGATTAGAACCAGCATATAGATTCGGAGGCATACCGTATCCCCACCAGTTAGCGGGGGCTGGCCCTGAAGTTGCCGACGCGGCTGGATCTGCATTGAACTTGGTAGTGTTGCCAGCGTTCGGTCTTAGTGATGTAGCCACATCGGCAGACGGTTCCACAGGGGTGGAAGACGCTATTGGGGCCGCCGATGGGCTTGTAGATGCCAACCCAGACTGTTGATACGCTGGACCGACATATCGCGGTGCATGCCCTTCTTTGAATGTTTGCGCGACAGCATTATAGACAGTATTGGACAGCACGCTGGAGTGGTTAATCAAAGCTTGACTTACAGCGGCATTAACCATCTCTTGTAGCTTACCAGGGTTGGCGTCGTACGTGACCTGCCGTGGCAACGGCGGATCTTGCTTCTGAATTGCTTCGCCACTCCTGCTGAGGCTGAAGGATTTGAGATACAGCTGCATGTATTCCTCCATAGCCCGCTCCATGGCATGCTTCTGATCATCTTTCAGATCGGCCTCAGACACTTCAATGACATTCCTCTGGTTGACATCCGCGTGATCACCCATGCCGAATGTGTAGATCTGTATAATCGGGTCCCACCGAGCGTGCCAAAAGAGGTGTTGACACAAAAAGCGTCAGATCTATGAACACCTCGGGCTATTACCCAAAGCTCGGTATTCCGGAGGCGTGCTAGTAGATTTGACCAATCAATCGACAAGGATGATAACTAGAACAAACTGAGCGAGACGACAGCGATGCGCCCGGACGTCAAGGCTCAGATTGATCAAGGATAACTAGAGCAGAGCTGAACGAGGCAAACAGCGATGCGCCCGGATTGCCAAAGCTCAGAGGTACTCCCACGCGGAACTAGCAAGGATTTGACGGAGATCAGGATGATGCAGCCCGTCGAAAGCTTGAAGAACTCGTTGATAGCTATAACTAATGCATAAAAAGGATAAATTGCGATAAAAGGTAGAATAAGATAAAATTGGTTTGTTTTTGAATTGGATTGTATATATTTTCCATAGCCCTCGGGCACATATTTATACTCCCGCATGGAGAGTTGTACAAAGACACGACACATATCCTTCCTAAAACAAACTCCTATTTTAAAGGAAACTGACTCGCGCAGGAGTCGGATAACAATATTTATTTCCTAAACAAACACACCTATTTTAAAGGAAAATAAACGACCCATGCAAGAGTCGGACTCAAACTACTATAATAATAATACTGGTACAAAACACCAGTTTCCTTATACTTCTTTTCGATGGAAACTTTCCATCGGCAAACCCCTTCAATCCGCACCTTCCTTCTTTGGCCACTTGTAATCCTTTGCTGCCGCTAAGTGCTAACTCACGCCCATCGGCATCGGCAACGTTTTCCCGATCGGCAATCGGCAGCATTTCTTCACCGGCAATCGGCAACCCCCCTCTATCGGCAATCAGCAATGAGCCCTTATCGGCAATCGGCAATCATCTTCCATCGGCAATCGGCAACGAGCCCTTATCAGCAATCAGTAACCATCCTCCATCGATAATCGGCAAGACATCGGCAATGACTTTTCATCGGCAATCAGTTTCAGTAAGACTTCACCAATCAATTTGTCGGCAAAGCTCATCAGCTTCCATCGGCAACGCACTTGGTCTTCCCGCAGCACTCTCCCATCGGTAGCATCGGCTCAAAAATTCTCCCGATGCCGATGGAGAACGGCCACTGACCAGTCAAGCTTTGGCCCATTTGACACGTGTCAAAAAACGATGTCAACAGATACCCCTTCACCCCCTACTTATCGGGCTTTGGCTATTTCCCAAAGACCCCCTAGATACATGAGTGAACTACCTAGCCTAAGCATTGCAGTCCAAGCTCCGGAAAATATCTCCCGCATTTTGAATGGACGGCCCTGCTTCCGGCCAGGAGTTGCTGTCGCCTCGACGCAACCTCTAGGATTCCGCCACGTGCCATCCCCGCTTCCTCGGAAGCTCTGCCCGGGTTTTGAGGCCCAAACCTGCGAAACCCGCCACCGGTAGCTTTGGGCTCAACTACCGAACCCCGAGTTTTGAGGCCCAAACTCGAAAACCGTCCACCGGTGGCTTTGCGGCCCAAACCACCAAACCACTCAACTCGAGCCACCTTGTCCTCGCCCGGTCGGACTCCGAGTCCCGTGAGCCTCCGCTCGTCCACCGTCTTGACTTGGTCGACTCGGTCTACCTCCATGTCTTGTCGCACTCGCCAGTGTCAAGCACTAGCCACCACAGCTAGTCTGCCGGTGCCCATGGTCCCTCGGTCCGAGCCCCGCTTCTGCCCTTCACTGCTCTCAGTCCATAGGCACGGCAAGCCTCTACTCGACCTTCTCCACACCATTGACCACTGTATCTGGGCCTAGCACCTGCACACCATAAGCCGATAGACGAGCACACATTTACTTTCGCAAAAATTAGTGATAACCGCTCAAACTGAAACACCCAAGTGTTGATCAATCACCCATCACAAAACTGAACATCATGGACACATTTCAACCATGTGTTCGCAGTAGGGTTATCACCACCTGCTGTTATCCACAAATAATCCATGCGTAAGGGGTCTACACAGGTAAGTTATAGCCTAGACACCACGTCTATACTACACTTACTACTCTAATCATCATGACTAATTAGAGCACTCCACTAAAGTAAAGTGGTGTACAGGTAAAACAAGTATATAGCTACTATACCAGAACCAGTATATCAAATACTATAAAAGTACTCGGATGTACTACTTACAAGAAGGTTGCATCCGTTGAGGTAGAGCTTTGAGGAGACTCCCGACACGTCCGGGACTTCCTCCAGAAGACTCCCCTCACTCTCTCCCTCCTAGCATAGCACTACAACAGAGCTTTGCTAAGCTACTAAAGAGTGGTTTAATCTATTATGTCATGACTTGAGAGTGATGGCCTAGGGGGGTATTTATAGGTGGAGGTGGAGTAGGGGCTACTCCAGCACCACATCATCGATCCAAGTGATCTCCATCCTCCTCCCTTGGATCAAACTGTCATATATTAGATGGTGGAGATAGAGTGCATGTTTTTTATGCTTGCATGGGGCCATGCAAGGGGGTGGACGCTGAAGGCCCTATGATTGGTTTTAGTATTATATGAAACCTAGTTACTAACCTTTACTCTAAGTGATGAGTTAGGTTGGTACACCAAGCAATGGAGCAAGCAAGTGGTAAGAAGAGTAAAAAGCCACAAGATCATGGAGATCAAGAAGTGCTCATGCTTGGAGAAAGGTGAAACAGAAGAAACCGAGGAGATCAAGGCAAAGGTATACTTGATAGGTTTTCCTTTTGGTGATCAAGACACTTAGTGAGTGTGATCACATTTAGGATATGCAATCGTACTATTAAGAGGAGAAATGTGCATGTGATTGCGAATGTCAAGTGCCACTAGGTGATGATACTCATGCATATGCATTTAGGACCTAGTGAGCTAACACATGCAAAATGCTTTGAAAAATATGCTAAACACATACACTAAGGAAGTACACTTCGTGTTTAGCACCTTGGAGCAAGGGTGGAGAAGATAGAGAAGAGATAGTGCTCTCAAAGGAGCACTGGATGCTATCCCCGGAGGCACCGAACACGTTTGGTGGTTTACCCTAGTCTCTGTCTGCATGCTGGCGTGCACCAGACGCTCGGTGAGTCTAGTGATGGGTCACTGGGCACGTCCGGTGTGTCAAGAGCTCTCTGGATACTCTCCGGTGCGTCCAGTGTAACATGAAGTGCACCTGGTGCCCTCGAGTTCAGCCCAATGAAGGGGCAACGACTCTATTGTTTGAGGGGGTGCTATATATATATATATATATATATATGTGTTAGCCGGCTTAGGGGTGTCTCTCTTGCACATTTCATACACTTGACATCCTCTAGAGCTAATCACACTCCTTACACTCATCCTTATGCTTGATTAGTGAAGATCAAAGAGAGATTGAGTGATCCAAGTGATCCAAGTGCATTTACTTGAGAGTTTGCATCTAGTGGCGCTTGGCAGTCATTTTCGCTATAGATTTCTTGTTACTCTTGGTAATTGCTATCACCTAGATGGTTTGGAGCAGTGGAGGTGCGTCGATAAGTATTGGTGATTGTTCTTGGCCACCACCAAGTGGATTGTGAGAGGTCTTGAGCCTAGATCATAGGAGATCATGAAAGGCTACTCTAGTAGATTGCTCGTAGCTTGTGGATCCCCATCTTGTGTTGGTTTTGCGACAACCGAAAGTGAGTTAGGTGTGTGATGCCTATTAGCGCGTGAACCTCCATGTGGGTGCATCGCTACAACGAGGATTAGCTTGCCGGCAAGCAAGTGAACCTTGGTAAAAAATCTTGTGCCAATTCTTCCTTTACCGAATATTCATCTTGTATCTTGATTGTGATTGTGATTGTGATTGGATCTCCTTTGGATAATTTCTCATCGTATCACTTCGCATCAAGTCGGTATAACTCTCTCAATCCCTCTCTAGTTTTACCTTTCATTGTTCTTGCTAGTTGAATGGTTGATTATCTTGTGTAGCTTTCATTCTCTAGTTTATCTTGTGTAGTGCTAGACTTTGATTGTCCCTTAGATTCTATTAGGCTAGCATTGTTTTGGCTAGATGGCTTGCAGTCCCCATTATGATAGCGCAACATTCGCTTTGCTTTACTTTTTCTAACTTATTATTGAGTCTAGCTTGTAGAATTTTATTTTAGGCTATTCATCCCCCCTCTAGCCATCAACTGAACCTTTCAGACGCCCCTTAGGCCTCATGGGGGGTTGACCGACCCCCCTATGCATGGTGGGGCCTCCCCTATCCTTCTAGAAGGTGGCCCACATGTCATGGAGTGGGTGTACTGCTTATCTCCTGCTAGATCTTTCGTTGCCACGTCATTGATCCATGTGATTTCATCTTGAGCCATTTAGAAAAAACACAAAATTGATCTAAAAGTTGGAATTGACTTCGAGAAGCTTCTCTTGGATCATGCCACCTTGGCAAGGCCTGGTGGGCTCATAGAGAAAATTCCATATCCTAAAAACCATAGCTCAAGGTACAAGTGGAACTAGTTATTGATAATGTATATTTTTTTGTTGCTTTTCTTTATTTTGAAGCATGTTGACGGTGTTTTGAGCATGTAATTTGAGGGCTTATCCACCATCAACAGTTGGTATTAGGGTCATATTTTGTACTAACCATCTTGCTCTAGTGAAATTGAATTTGTAAATATTTTTATAGATTATTCATCCCCTCTAGCCATCTAGATCCTAACATTCCTGAAAATATAAAACTTGCAGCGTGCAGCGGATAACGAGATTAAAAATTCCAGTCATGCTTTGAATTTTAAGACCTCCCAAGATCAAAAATCCTGGCTTAAGTAATTTGAAAGACATAATCGACAAAAATTGTACTCCATCCCTCCCAAATTATAAGTCATTACAAGAATCTTAGAGAGTTAAAGCTTCTCAACTTTGACTAGACTTATATGATAACTAGGTGGATACCCCGCGCATTGTTGTGGGTATTCCAGAGCCATGGCAGGCCATGGGCCAACCACGGCGGCTGGGGAAGTGACCGATCTTCGGTGTAGCCTCGTTAGAGTGTCATCGTAAACCTTAGTGGTTTCGAAGCATTTCACCCGAGGTCTCACTCAACTGAACCCTCTCCTCCTACTATACCAGAGGGGCATCTCCCCTACCAGGAGTTCTAATAGTTTTGCGTATTGATCATTCAGGCATTTTGAAGGACCTCAGAAAATCCATGTGATATGTAGTATTGCCACGTTTTTCTCAGAAACATTGGTTTCGGGTATTCCAGAGCCACGACAGGCCATGGGCCAACCACGACGTCTAGGGGAGTGACCGATCTTCGGTGTAGCCTCGTTAGAGTGTCATCGTAAACCTTAGTGGTTTCGAAGCATTTCACCCGAGGTCTCACTCAACCGAACCCTCTCCTCCTAATATACCGGAGGAGCATCTCCCCTACCAGGAGTTCTGAAAGTTCTGTGTATGGATCATTCAGGTGTTTTGAAGGACCTCATAAAATCCATGTGATATGCAGTATTGCCATGTTTTTTCTCAGAAATACTGGTTTCAGGTATTCCAGAGCCATGGCGGGCCACGGGCCAACTACGGCGACCGGGGGAGTGATCGACTTTCGGTGGAGCCTAGTTAGAGGGTCATTGTAAACCTTAGTTATTTTGAAGCATTTCACCCTGAGGTTTCACTCAACCGAACCCTCTTCCCATAATATACCCGAGGAGCATCTCCCCTCCCAAGAGTTCTAGTAGTTCTGTGTATGGTTCCTTAAGACGTTTTGGAGAACCTCAGAAAATCCATGTGATATGCAGTTCTACCACATTTTTGCTCAGAAACACTGGTTTCGGCAAAGAAGACGCACGAGAGAGTTATCGAAATATATCCATGTGAGGTCTTATTTTGAAGAGTTTCTTGCGAGGAACACCATGGTGCAATTGGATTTTAATTATGATACTTGGTTTAGGTGTTATGGCTTTTTTCTATTGCAAAATGAAATAGCTAGTGGGGAGATAAATGAGGGTTAGTGGGCTGATGACATCACTTGATGTAAGATGACATCACTTTTAGGAAATACTTGAACCTGATTGGAGGGGACCCTCTAAGTGGGTCTTTGCAATATAGGAGTATAGGATACAATAACATTTAAGATCTTAGTTAAGTATCATTAGATTCTTATCAATTATATTTTTATAGTATACCTATTTGATGGCATAAATCTTTATAATATTATGTATAATTTTGGTCAAACTTGAGATGTTTTGACTCTCCAAGATTCTTAGAATGATTTATAATTTGGAATGGAGGGAGTACCTATTTAATCAGTTCTACTTGTCATTAAGAGTTGTTGAACATGTAGTTGTTAACTCTTGCCAAAATATACAACCAAAAACACAAGGGCCCTGTTCATCAGCGCTACTTCAGCCCTACTTGTTAGCGAACGAATCATATTTTTCTCTCACAACAAATCAGCAATTTAGCATAAGCCAAATTTTAGCGAAACGAATAGGACCAAGAACAAGTGGATTGGGACAAATTGCCCAAAAGTGAATGTTGAACAATAAGAACACAAGAACGATTAAAAAAGATACCCAATTTGTTTAATGAAGTTCAGATTTACTCTACGTCTCCGTTGAGGAGATCCCAAGGAAGCAAAGTTGAAAGGTCCTTGTTTGGTTTTGGTAATTGAGTGACAACCTAGGTGAATTAATATGTATTTATGTGAGAATACACAGAAAAATAGTTCATAGGTTAGCATGAGGTGACAAGATACTAGAGTGGTCGGCATGTGGTCGGTGGCGATCTTGGAGTGATCGGTAGTGATGAAAGAGTTTATTGCATATGAGACATAACATGGAGTCATGTGACTAAGGTGGAGAAGATCAAAATGAGGCTTTTCTTGATGATCCGGTTGAAAGAGTGAAGGGCAAGCGGGTTATGCTTGGTGTCGATGGACCAACGTAACGGTGAAGATCAAGTGAGGTCATATCGATGAACCAATATGGCCACATGATGATATCAAGTGGATCATATCATTTTGTGATAGGTTTGTGCTTATGTTGCATCAACATTGGAGGAGATAAAATGGAATGCGCAATGCAAAGATATAAATTGTAGGATATTTTATTTCACAGGTCATAGGTGTGTAGAGAAGTTTATGACCGGGTTTAGTATGGATGGACGTACTATCAAGAAGGGAAAATTTGTTTGAATATCGGTCATCTAGTGTCACTTGAGTGATCTAATTTTGTGGTATGCTAGGATCGAGCGGCATGGTGAGAGCAAGTTAAAATCCTTTAAAAAATGTTTGTGAAATGCTAACACGCATGCACATGCTGGTATACACTTGGTGATGTTGGCACATTTACATAGGAGAAGAAACTTAATATGAAAATGTTAAGAGAAAGGGTCACTACAGTGATCGGACGTGTTCGGTGGCATACCCTAAGTGAAAGGCTGAAGTGTAGAGGTGACTCGACAAGTCTGGTGCTTAACCCTAGCAGAGGTGGTGATCAAATAGGCCAATCAGATGCTGGCTCGGAAACGACCGAACCTACTTGTCGCATTGTTCACCAACTGACAAGCGAAGTCACAAAGGTGACTAGACACTGTGGGAGTCCGGTTAGGGGTGACCGAACGTGTCTGGTCGTGAAAAAAACTCTCTAGAACCTCTTTGGGAATGACAAGACGCTAAGGCATACCGAGTCAAGTGGAGTGACTAAACGCGTCAGGTGCGAGTGTAGTGAGCACGCATGAGTGGAGAAGTTACACAGAAATGGCTCTATTCATATGGCTAGCTAGTACATGTGCCATCGTGAGGACAACTAGGCACGTCTGGTGCAACATTAAGCACATTCGGTCAGTGCCTAGAGTTCCTAGTGAAGGGGTACAATGGCTCTATTTGTAAAAGCTCTATATATAGACTTGATGGTCAGCACCCTTGGGACTTAGTGTCCATAATTGGGAGTGCTAGCTGTAGCTTCTAACTCACTTGTGCTTGCTAGTGTGCGAATTAATAGCAAAGTGAGTGATTCTGGTGCAAGCCAATGGTGCTTGTTACTCTTTGTTGGTATAAATTAACACACACAGAAAAATCCGCAAGAGCATGCATACTAAAGTAGCTTTCACCCAAAAGTATTTTAGAGTATCAATTTCCATGGGGAACGTGAAGTCTACTAAAAAATAATAATATCCAAGGAAAGAGTGATTAATTAGGTAGAGAGAGATTTTATAGTTTTCTAAGTGGTTCTATCTAATCAAAGGCTCACTATACTTTACTTACTTTAGAGCAACAATACCTTTCTGACTCGAAAAAGACTGAGAAGAAGGTAGTCAGGGGAAGACTGCCAAAGCCTCTATGAAAACACCAACCCGAACGTGGTGGGCTACAAAGACCTAACAAAGTTGTCACCTCTGGGGTTACCACAACTATCCGTAGGATTCGGTGTAAACTCAGGTAAACCCTGGTCTAGACACCATGTCTACACTAACGCGTACTACTCTAATTTCATATGAAAAACTAGAGCACTTAATATGAGTGGACATCCAATAAATAAAATAAAGCAAGAACTAAAATTAATTAAACAAAATACTTAGACATAATAAATGAAGAACCTAGAGATTGCTCAAGATGAACCAGATGCTGCAAAAATACAATCTCTACTATAATGGACCAATCCAAATTATTCTAGGTACACCAAAGAATATGTCCCCGCTGAGAGAGTCCAACTACTATACACCAACAAAATTACACCCCATATTTCAACGTCATTAAAATCTATGGTTCCTAATCATCCCTTGCCAACTTCAACTTAATCGGATGGTCAATCTTTTTTGGATCATCCAGGCTTCAACGCACCCGCACGTGCTCAAGGCCCCGCACTCCCTGAGCGGCGAGGGATCGAATCTCGACCCGTTCAAAAAAATTCCATAACTAATAACAAAAAAAGGTAACATCGACCGAGGCAGCAGCGATGGCGACCTGCTGGCTAGGGCCTACGCCGGCGCGCTCGACGGTTGGGGTGACGGCGGCAGGCGGCCTGTGCCTCCTCTCCCTCCCTGCGTGGTGTCATCTGGCTGTGGAAATTGTGGAAATTGTTCGTGTGCGCTGTGGTTGTGTGTCCTAATTCACTCCTATTCTGTTGTAGCTCTGAGACATGTTGATTTGGATAGCTATTCGCTAGAGTGTGCAATGGTGGACTTTGTTCGACGATTGGCCTCTGCCCTACTCCAGAGTGCCACGATCTTGACATACCCAATCGGGCAAAGGGCCTTGAGGACGCTGAACACGTAGCTAGAGAGACTGTTTGTATGCTCTGATTCTATATGTTCAAAGGCGTTTTTCATATCTGTTGATGTTTATTCAGCAGTGAATTTCATGTATTTGCAATTAATGTGAATGAATCGATGCTCTATATGAGATTGTTTAAGACCAACAGAAAGGATAACATGTTTGTTGATCAGGTATGTACACTAGAGGTATGGAGCCTTATATACATTTTGTCAAAATTTGGTACTCATTCAGGCACTATTCTCAAATGCCTTTTAACTAACATGTGCTGCAAAAATCCTCCAATAGATGTAAAATTTTCTACCATGTTTAAGCACACATTGTCTACTACACTTCCTGTTGTCGAAGAGGTTGATTTTGGTGTCGGGCTAGAATTGACTATCTTCGCATACATGGTACTCATTCTAATCTGCATCGATTTTATGCTTAGGGGAACAACTTTTGCTTATTTCTTTCACTTAATGCATTTTGTCTTTTCAAACTGATTTCAAACGAGGATGCAAACTTCAATTTGCCAGAGATTTGCTTCATGCTGTTATGACTTCTTTTTCCTGAAGGACACCTTTTTTATTTTTTCTGAAATATGGACTTTTTTTAGATGAACTCATGAATATATACATGATCTGTATGTATGTGCATTGCAGTGACTGTCATCTATCCTTATTAGGTGTTATTGCGATGAATGGTTTTTCACTTAGTATTTAGATGGACAAGAGGGTAAAGATGTAAATTCATATAGCTGCAGCACATATGTTGTTTTCAATGATGGTTACCATTATTGAAACTAGAAAAAAAGAAAAACATGTGGACCTAGAGATGCTACAGGATTTGAATGGTTGGACACTCGTGCAGGTTGAAGGCCCTGATTTGCCTTTTGTCAAAATTTGGTACTCATTCGGGCACTATTCTCAAATGCCTTTTAACTAACAGGTGCTGCAAAAATCCTCCAATAAATGTAAATTTTTCTACCATGTTTAAGCACACATTGTCTACTACACTTCCTGTTGTCGAAGGGGTTTATTTCGGTGTCGGGCTAGAATTGGCTAGCTTCGCATACGTGGTACTCATTCTAATCTGCATCGATTTTATGCTTAGGAGAACAACTTTTGCTTATTTCTTTCACTTAATGCATTTTGTCTTTTCAAACTGATTTTAGACGAGAATGCAAACTTCAATTTGTCAGAGATTTGATTCATGCTATTATGACTTCTCTTTCCTGAATGACACCTTTTTTACTTATTCTGAAACATGTACTTTTTTTAGATGAACTCATGAACATATACATGATCTGTATGTATGTGCATTGCAGTGACTGTCATCTATCCTTATTAGGTGTTATTGCGATGAATGGTTTTTCACTTAGTATTTAGATGGACAAGAGGGCAAAGATGTAAATTCATATAGCTGCAACACAGGTGTTGTTTTCAATGATGGTTACCATTATTCAAACTAGAAAAAATAAAAACATGTGGACCTAGAGATGCTCCAGGATTTGAATGGCTGGACACTCGTGCAAGTTGAGGGCCCTGATTTGCCTTTGATTGCGCTTGAGGTTAGTAACTTTAGATTTCTGAACAATAACAAGGTTCTATGAAACAAGCAGACCAACATGCTATTCTGATATAGACATGTATGGAAATTGATTTTCATTAGACATTAGCTGCTTTGATATATGCAATATTAAATCAGTTGGTGCCATTATTGGTTTCTCTTGCAAAAGTTTGTATTCTTGTGTTGCCTTAACAGGCAGTGGTAGGTCCGTATAAATATTTGAAGTGTGATAATTTGAAAACATCGGACTGCTGAATGTCATTATGTATTTAGATTTGACAAAGTTGAATGATTATGTGTAGTGGGAGGGCTGGCTTAACAATATGCCTAGAATAGATTGATGTGGATTGTGCTTATGTGTGTCATGTTGGGAGGTTTATGCACATAAATCATGAGAAGGCTTGTGAAGGGTTTTCGATAGCCAATCAAGGTTTCTCATTAGTTATTTAGTTTTTGGGAAGCTATTCGTGTTTAGTAAAGTATTATGACAGAGGGGGTTGTTTACTGGTCAGGCCGATATGCCCCTTCTAAAAATAAGTTAATTAAGAGTTCAACAGGTTATGTCATTGACATTTTTTGAATTTGCTTGTTTATGTTACCCAGGAACTACAATTCTGATATCGTCAGTAAGAGTTTAAAACACGATATGTTGAACCACCCAGAGTTACTAGAACTGAATGACACCCTAGCATTTGAAGCGACTATTTGGAGGAAGCAACCATCTCACATTGTGTTTTTGTTGGTAATTAGAAACCCCACCAAGAATAACTATCCTGACTTTGGTGCTACTATGAGCGTCCTGCTACAATGGAGATAACTTGGATTGGGGTGACCAGGTGGCCTTTAATCCATTGTCAAACAATTCTAACTTCTAAGCATGTTTTCTCAAAGATGTGATTTTCTGTATATTTGGGATCATTGCTTTGGTTTCCCAAACTATAGAGTAAAAGTCTAAAACAAAAGATGATGTTGCTGAAATCCTCTATGAAACATGTTTGTAAACGAGCTTGTTCAAGCTTGGCATCTCGAGCTTCTGATGAGTCATGGCTTGACATTTTTTGGGGTCTTTATATCATTTTTTAATCATAAGTCAATCTCATCCTATCTCTGAGTATTATCTTTTTTTAAAAAAAAAGACAGCTCTTTATATAAAGTTTGGAGAGCAAAATTACAAATGCCTTCAGGCGGTGATACAAGCCCTCTACCTGTAGAGTGAGCATCTATATCAGATGTTCTACTCTCATGAACTAACACAAAGTACTCAAGAGATCCTGCTCTCGCCCTAATTTCTCGAGTGATCTAGTCATAAGATTAAAAACCCTCTCCTTTAAAGTTGCTCACCACACTGTTATTGTTATAAGCTAGACAAACTCTTATTTGCATGATATCACCGTAGCGTTAGCACGGGCATTATACTAGTGTTGAAAAAGATCTGACAGATCTGTCTCCTACTTAGCTTTCTCCTCCTCTCGCACCTCTAATTTACAAATAGATGAACTAGAACTAGATGAACTAGAAGAACTAGACAACTAGATGAACTAGAAGACATCTAGAGGGACTTCTACTTCTACTTGGATGGGGAGTTGAGACTCTAGCTTTTGATCTGTAGGTAGATAATGGTGCGTAGAGGGGTCCCTGGGGGTTGCTTATATATCCTAGAGGGATGCATCGTGGCCCTCGGATCAAATCGACCTTGAACAACGGTGGAGATGCATCCTAGGAGGCAGTGAAGGAAGCTTCCAGAAGCCGAAGGCTAAGAGGCGTAGTAGCAGGCTAGTCGGCCAAACCATCAGGCCGGCCAGCCCACTTTCGTGGCCAACCGGACCCGTCTTCACTCTGAAGTCCTCTCGTGTCCTTTAGAACCTTCTAGTGCCACTTTTTGATCCGTTTGTGTAAGTTGTCGTACCGTGGTTGTATTCTCCTTTCTCGAGATGTTGTTTTAGTCCCTAGAAAATATAGATTCACCAAAGCTGTGGAATGCTATCAGTTTAACCCTTGAACATATATTAAGTGACTGTATTGGAGTGTTCTAGAATCTTCCTAAATTGAATTCCATCGTAGATTTGATATCTTTCTTATCGGGGCTCCAAATATAGCAAATGATATGTCTATTCCGATCATCTCGACAAGCTCTATGCAATGGTGTACTCCAATTTCTCATTCGAAATACTTTTATAAAGTGAGAACAACACAACTTGTGAAACTCATTAGAATCAAACCCTACAACTATGCTTTGCAGTTCATTCCTTATCAATGCATACAATAGTTGATGGTATTTGGAGTTTAGTGACCATCAACACTTTCATAGGTTGCCAACTCTTAGACAACTTGGTGGCTTGTGGCTCCAGTGAAGCGCATAAGGAGATTGTGCGTGGTTTCGGAGAAGAGCTTTGTGAGAGGCATTGTGCTCGCCCCACGGGAGCTCACGAAGAGCAACTCTAGTTGAGTGTGTCATTGAGCTACCCTCACTTGTGGGTGAGTTATTGTGGTGCCCAATTGTGTGGGATAGGTTTGTGAAATATCTATGAGCTGTTAAACTACCAAAATGTATGGTTAACACAATACGGACGTAGCTTGTTGGCAAACAAGTAAACCTTAGGAGGAAATCACCGTGGCTACCTTGTCTTTATTCTTCTTATTGGTTTACTCTTTATATTCACAAGAACTTTACTTAATTCATATATCTTATGCTAGTGATTAGTTATTGCTCTTGTGATTAGTTTAGCTTGTGTACCTTACTAGTTATCTTCTCGGTTGTGTAGCATAGAAGTAGCTCTTGCGTGAATAATTGGTTTTATGTAGCCTTATTAGTCACATTGCTTAGTTTGTGTAGCTAAGTATTTAAGTATCTATTTTGGCTTGTGTAGCCTTGTTATTGAGTATTGCTAGTAAGCTTAGGCTTGTGCACTTTGATTTCACTAGCTTGTGTAGGAGCCCCTGGTTTGATTAGAGTACTATTTGCTTAGGTTTGTATGACCTTGCAACCTAGACTTGTTTAGGTGAGCTTTCTAGCTTGGCACCTTAGTAAGCTTAATTAATATAATTTGCTAGGTGTTTCAGTTATAGACAGAGGGGTGTAGTCTTGGCTAGATCAAATAGTTTAATTATACATTTGTTTCCGTTAGTTGATGTGATTAAGTTTTAGAAAATACTATTCACCCCCTCTAGTCAACCATCTCAACCCTTCACAAGTCTCTTTCAACCACTTCTTCACTTTACTATTTTAATCTCTTCCCTCACAGAGGCGAGATTGGGGTATTCACAAACTTCTTGCGACTCACTAGAAGCATGAAACTTCACCATGTAACTCCTTGTTGTCTAGGAGGCTTCACCTCCAAAAGTAACATACACTTCACCAAATGCTTGACAAAGTCCAAAACTATTCAAGGATGGTATTGCTCTCTCTTCCAATCACCTGATCTCTTACCCAACTCTCTATATTTCACAATAGTTAATCGATACTCACAAAGAGAGATGGGAGAGTTTCTTTTGGCCTATAGATAGATGTTTTTCATGGTTGAGGAGCACTATAAAGAGAAGGCGAGAGGGGGTATAAGTAACCAACCCCTAAAAGATAACCATTATGTCACTTTTTTGCATACGATTGTAAACTTTGGTGACCTCGACCAGAAAATTCTAGCCACATGTCTAATTTCTAGCACATGCCAACTAAAACAAGCATAACTTCTCACTTCAAACTCTGATTTTAATGATCTTGACTCTACGGAAAGCTTATTAGATCTTATTGTCACAACTAAGAACAAGCTTCAAGATCACCATGTGAAAGTGTTGTGACAAGTTTTCTCTTAAGGAGGCACTTGGATTAGGTTAATTTGAGCACCATAACTTGTGAATACACTCAATCTTGCATCCCCATGATAGATTATAAGTTTAATTCTGTATCTAAGTCCATGCCTGCTCAAATTTGGATACATGTACCCACAATAGACACACACCTAATAATGCAAAATGGTATAATTATTTCTCTTTGATATCCAAACAATTTCTCAAATATTAGCTATATAAATTTAATATTCATATTGGATAACAACTACTTTTAGATTCTCTA
Organism: Microstegium vimineum; assembly: GCA_022036555.1. Taxonomy (NCBI): domain Eukaryota; kingdom Viridiplantae; phylum Streptophyta; class Magnoliopsida; order Poales; family Poaceae; genus Microstegium; species Microstegium vimineum. Next base: position 12,479,555 of record CM039123.1, on the reverse strand, counting down.
TTGGATAAGATGGCTTATAAGCATCGAATATCTAATTTTCAATTTGTAAACTTGGATGTATCCAAATAAAAATCTAGAACACCATCCAAATAAAGGGCATTTTAGTTCCATTAATAATAATATTAACAAATATTAATACTGATCAAATCTCTATGTTAATTCTTGTTCTCATCATTAAGTGAGGTATGTGTTAGCACATACATGAGGTGTTGTTTAGGAGAGCTCCAGCTTCTCCGGAGAGAATCACTCCCAACCACTCAAACGCTTAGACCCTATTTGGGAGAGCCCCAACTCTAACTTCTCTGAATAAAAATCACCCTTAACTAGCCAAACGTAAAAAATGACAACTGATTCAGGTGAGCATGATTAGAGAATCACTTCTCCATTTACACTACAAGGTGAAGGTAAAAAAAACTTGCTCCATCTGGCTCTCTGTTAAATTTTGGTGGAGATTAACAAAGAATCAATTTCCATCAGCTCTCCATCCTGCTCTCTCCTAGGAATCCATAGAAATCACTCTATCGGATAATCAAGAAGCACTAAAGAATCAGGGAGCGGAGCTCTTCCAAACGGGGGGCCTTAGATGAAGATAAGCATAGAACCACTTCTTTATTTACATTATGAGTTGGAAGCTAAATTTTTTTGCTTTATCCTACTCCCTATTATATTCTGGTGGAGATCAACTCCCCAACTTGCTCCCTCGTAGGAATCTAACCAAATCGCTTTATCAGAGAATCAAGGAGTAGAGCTAAAGAATCAAAGAGCAGAGTCATATTCTCTTCCAGAGAAACAACTTTGGCTAAGTATATATTTAAAAATATTAATATTTATGATACCTATTAATATTATTAGAATTTTTTTTAAATCTAGTTTTTTTAATAATTTTATTTGAAGATATAAATATTGCACGTATTTTCTACTAATCGAATTAGACTAGTAGCATATACACCAATAATGATATTTATTTAGGAATAGAGGGAGTATACAGCTGTCCTCTAGTCTTGTTTATAGTACACTTTGTTTCCGTGTAAGCAGTGCGGTAGTAAACTGACAAAGTGACAAGCACAAGCGGGTCGGAGCATCTCAACAAATCGGTTCTGCACCAAACAAACGCTCTGTTGAGCACGCATGGCGGGAGCAACACTTCTTTTTTAAAAATTATTTTCCTTCTATTTTCTCTGTTAATATGGGATAGACCATTCCATCTTTTGAAATTTATTAATGCACCGTGGACTGATATGATATATTCTATATTATGATAGATCGGGTTTGAAAACCTATTGGTTTATGGGGTTGGGTACTACACCCAGGTCCGTACCTGCAAACCCAATATGTCTAGTTTTTTTCTCATTAACAAACCCACGGATAGACGTACTGATCATACATTAGTTGGTTGGGTTCCTTATGGTGGAACCTGTTTAGTCGGGTTTAAGTCTTCGATTTTATGTATGTGCTCATATTTTTCTAAATTTATTTTAGGATTTAACTATGTTATATGCTTTTAGTGGTAGACAACATCTCATCGATAACGAGAATCATGTGGTGACTTCGTGAATCTTAAGATGTACCGACTCAATCCTTTAGAGGTGCTCATAGAGATGGAGTTTGTGTACATGTGTTCATAGCGATGAGTGTGTATGTGTATTGTGAGTGTCATCGTTGTACTGTGTAATTCTAAAAAAACAAAACCATAGATAGAGATAAATAAGTATTCATAGATGGTAGAGTTTGCATACGTATGTTCATAACGGTGAATATATATGCGTGTTATGGGTGTCGTTGTTGTATCGTATAATTCTAAAAAACAAAACTACGGGTAGAGATAAACAAGCATGAACATAGTAAATCGATAATTCAGTCCTAAGCTAAAATTTTTACCGTATCTCAAGCATACAATGAGTAATCTACCATACAAATATTACCACAACTGAAATACATGATCTGCAATTAATAACATAGAAACACATAAATCTATAGCTACAACAATTTTTTAAACTAAAGCATATCATATGGAGACGAACAATAAGAATATTCTTTTTCATGTTTTCTTCAATTTTTTATCATTTTAAAGTTTTAGACAGTTTATAATAAAAAAGAGAAGCAGCACCACATCAGATGCCATCTAGATGGCAGAGTTCTGTGTGGACTGTTTTGGATGACAGCTAAAATGTAAGTTTATGGTCACAGATTGAGGAAAAAAAATCATAAACCTAGTTAGAAATGAGAAAAAGTTCAAAGACCAACGATATAATTCACTCTTGTTTAATAAAGTCCCTGTTTATAAGCACAATTTTTCAGCAAACGAATAATATTTTTCTCTCATAATAAATCAACATAAACTAAATTTCAGCGAAATAAATAGGGCCAAAATCTTTGAAACAGAGAAGAGGTCCTCTAAAACTCACGTGGAATGCCTTGTTTCATAGAACTTGGGAGAAATTCTATCACCAGCTAATTTCAACAGAAAATTCATAGAAATTTGGAGAAATTATTTCACCGGCTAAATTTTGTAGAAAGTTTTCTTTGCATTAGCTTCTCCTATCCAATCTCTGTCTTTTTTCCCCACTTTTCAATCTTACTATTTTTTGTGTTCTAATCAATACGATCTAATATGCTAGCACCCCTATTCCTAGAAGAATACAATTGTAGTACAGTACAACATTATTATATTTCTATACTCCCTCCAAATAAGAATAAGATGACATTTTAGATAAACTTTGGGTCAAATATTGAGAATATAAATCATCAATAACTTTTAAAAGATTACAAATTTAAAAATTATATGAATAGATTTGTTTTGAGAAATACTTTTATAAGAGTATATATATATATATCATTTTATAAATATTTTTATAAAATTAAGAGGTTAAAGTTGTGTGTTTGAGAGACTGTATCGTTGTCCAAGACATCGTCTAATTTCTATACGGAGGGAGGACGGAGTCCGTTCTTTTAAAATTTTTGGATTTGGAACTGGAAGTTCAAAGAGACGTGTATACATAGATGTACTCCGAAAGACAAATGTATTTTGCTGAATTCTAGCTTTAGCCCAAACCGAATGTGGCATCCGAAAGACAAATTTATTTTGCCCTCCGCTGTTATATCGACGCCCACCATTACCACATCACCGTCTGTCTTCCCGTCTCTCCCATCTCCGCCTCCTCGCTCGGCTGCTTGCCTAGGGTTTCGCCTGCTCCCGCCCCGCGCCTCCAGTCGTCGCTTCAGATCCTGCTGCTGCCGGCACTCGATCCTCCTTCGTTGCTCCTCGCCGACCCCGCTGAGCTCCGATTTGCGCCCTTCCTCCCCGCCGGAACAGCGTCCGGACGCACGGGGGCAGATCTGGGTTTTTGTGGCCCGCTTGGTGTATGAGAAGGCCTCTAGAGCTTGGGAGTAATGGAGGTGGAGCCGGCGAGGAGGGACGCGGCAGCGCTGGACCCGGAGCTGCTGCAGCTGGCGGAGCTCGCGCCGGGCGCGCTTCGTGAAAACTCCATAATAGCTGATGCGCTCTACTCGCAGTGGCTCGTGCTACCCGAGACGACCAAGCTGGTATCCCTTCAACGCGCCGCCCTCTCGCCTTCTTCGCTTGCTGCTTTGCTTTGTGCTTAATTTTACTGGACTCCGATCTTAGTTCAGACAAGTTAGAAACATCGTTCGAACGTTTTGGTTGCCGTCCTTTGTGCTGCGGCGCGTACTAGTTAGGTTGTTACTTCGTATATCGCATTTACGAGCTTGTGACTTCGATGAAGTATGATGATGGAGTTTGGTAGGCCAAAGTGCAGGGTTCATTTAGTGCCTTGGTTTGCCTTTATTTGTACTTATGTTTCTTTGTCTATGATCTTGTTCTTGGAAACAACCCAATGGAATTTCAGTGTAACTGGGCAGCATGGATATAGCATTTGTCTCTGCTTCCTGTGATTATTTCTGGGTCTTCATCTAGTAGTCTCTGTGCAAAGGTTAGCTTTGATTATTTTAAAATTTGCACTCCCAATATGTTAGATCTGTAGTTTAGTGAGCATGGAAGGTTGGGGGTGCCCTTTCTTAGTTAATTATTTGATCTGAATTGTTAATTTGTCGATTTAAGTGACAACCATAGAAGACTGCTTAAAATGCATATACAGTTCGTGTAAATTATTCATGTTGCTATACAGTTTTTATCCTCATGCTGTTGTGCTTGTCTGACAGTTCTATGATGGTCTCTGGAACCTCATTAATTTGGTAGGTGGCATCTCTGTTGGATTGATTATTCTTTTTTTTCTTTCTGATATCAAGGTTTTAATACCGCATTGAATTATTTAAGCAACTTATGGCCGGGAGTCTGGTAGTGATCTTTATCTTCATTCAATTGAATTACTTTATTGTTATCTACACTACCATTGTTTTCCGAATTTTAGTAACTTGGTGACATGAGCACATGTCATATCTGTAGGAGATATGTGCCATATGCAGTGATCTGATTAGTGTCACCTAAGCTGTGTTTCACGTCAACAATGATATACGGAGTAGGTACTAGCATGGTGCTTGTGAAGTTTTTCTTAGTCTGAATCCTTATTTTCATTGCTGTCAGAGCCGTCCTGGCATAAATCAGGGCCTGTGCGAAACTCTGAAGTGAGGCCTTGCTAAATAGAACAATAAACCTATGATTTCAGATGATCTGTGATTATATTCTATAATAAACCTATCCTATATATCCTTTTTGAGATTGAATAGGTCCTTTATTCTTTATTATTATATTTTTTTTTCTGTTTAAGTCTTTTGGCATCCAGAATCATATCGACGCCTTTATCAATTGATGCACAGGTACACAAAAGATGAAAGTTATGAGATATACAACAAACCACAAACAAGCTAGTTCACTGATCTCTATAGTTCAACTATCATCTGAAGCATGTGTAGAAGAAAAAGATTAAAAGAAGAAACTACATGACTCCTAAATAGCCGAGTTATTGCCTGTGCCGGTGTGCCCTTATTTGCTTGTCGCTAAGCAAGGCCTGCCCTGCAGCCATCCAGGTCAGGCTGTGTGGCGGCTGGCTTCTGTCAGGAACGTGCACCACTGCATGTCCATGCTCCACTGCTGCAGCACACTGGCAATGTCTGTTTGTGCTTGGCCCTTCCGCATGAGATGAACAACAGAACAAATGCCTCCCTGATCATCTGAGACGGCTGGATGGGATATGAACAGGCACTAGCCGCAAACAAATGGAATGCTGGGTCTTTGGGAGTTGCTGCATTTGCATTGGTCGGTCAAACAGAGTAATTTGGCCATGGAATATAGTGGGTCACTGGCGCAGCATTGCCTGTTGGGCCCCCCAATTTGGGTCACACCGGCCTCACGCCCCTAGTGACGGGCCTGATTGCTGTATGAGTAGAGTTTTGAGTAGGTGGTGGTTGATTTATGGTGGATACGAGTGAGGTGGTCTGAGTTTTATGAGCAGATTGTATGTGTTGGCTATGCAAGCATGTACATTCCTATTGATGCCATTTTTGTGGTGCTACACTATAGGAACACTAACTTAAGATGGTTAGCTACACCTGTCTCCAATTTGAGTTAGGGTGTGTTGTCCATCAGTTTTGCGAAGTGCTTATTGGGGCCTAGCGCATGGGTTGATTCTACCTTTTCATGGACATGAAATTTTGGACTTAGAGGTTTTCTTTTTACAATAGCATTGCAGTAGAGGCATGCATAATATTTTAAGTTAGCTGTGCTTTATTTTAACTGTCCAACAGTGATGCTGATTTTGATTCTTAGCTCATTTTTGGTTTGTGGCCGGTAGCTTTTTGTGAAACAATTGCATTTATTTATATTTGACGCTGAGTGCAATGACTTTTGAGTTGAGAGAGTGTGTGCTGTCCCTTTGATTGTTCTCAAGTGCTCCTTGGTAGCTTAGTTTATGCATGCTCGTTAGGTATATATGAACCTTATATTGTTCTTTCAAAATAGTATCTGTTTGCGGTACTGCAGCAATAGACCATGTAACGACCACTGGTGCTTCCACTACAGTAGGTTATTTTTTCTATAGCATAACAGCGAGCAGACGAACAATGCACCGGCTGAACGGAGGATGAAGACACCGGCAGGAAGAGTGGATTGTGGGTGGGTTAAAGTTAAAACATTGGATTAGCACTAACCCTACCCCTAATCCATGGCTGTGATACCATGTCACCAATCTCAGAGATTTCAGAAGACATTGACCCCATTAGTGGAGATGACATTATATAGAGAGCCTCATGAGCCTATAGAATGGGCCTTGATATGCACTTAACGTAGAAGATATATTGGAAGCTATAACTCTTTCTGTGGCCTGGTATGTTTTGGTTTCTGAATGTATCTGTTTGCCGATAAGATTTTGCATCGGGAAATAAGGATGACCAATTGCAGATATAAGTGGATGGGTTTAAGGCTTGAGTTGATTGAATAAATGCATGATACCTAGGGGTGAAAATGGAAAATTTGCATTGGAATATGATGCTTTATGAAACCTATACACTAGTGTTGCCTACAGATTTAGGCTTTATGAATTATGAGGATACTGTCACTTCGTCCAATGGTGCTACAATATTCTTCCTTTGCGACGACTACCACTGTTAGAGTTGTATTTGCACATCTGCTGTGTGATTTTTTCCTTGTGTGTGATTATCTATAGGTATCCTCTCCAGCAAATGCAGATCTTTTGTAACTTTCGTTATTGTAAATTGTTGACTTTTTCTCTCTCTATTTATATGAATGATCTGAAACTCTGCAGTGTTCTCCCTCTGTTTCAAATTGTAAGCCATTTTGGCTTTTCTAGATTCATAGTTTTTATTATGTATATCTAGACAGTGTATATCTAGATGCACAGCAAAAGCTATTGTATCTAGAAAAGCCAAAACAAATTACAATTTGGAACGCAGGGAGTAGATAGGAAGTCAGATGCACAGTTTCTTACGGTGTTTATTTTTTCATGTACCTTAGGTAAAGTCTTTGATTGAGGATGCAAAGACTGGTGCTGTGCTTAATGTCGCTGGAAGCTCTGCTAGCACAAATGCTGCTTCAAGTAGTTCTCTACCGTCGATGTTTCCTGCTGGTAGTGCTCCACCACTTTCTCCTCGGAGCACTTCTGGTTCCCCCCGTGTTATGAGACGAGGATCTGGAGCTGGACCTTCGTCCTTGGGTTCTCCGTTAAAATTAGTTAGTGAACCAGTGAGAGAAGTTATACCTCAGGTATCTGTCCTTGTAACTATTATTGAAGTTTTTGCTGCTACAGTTATTGTTTAAGCATAAATTTTGCCTGGAACTATGTTTTATAGTTTTACTTCAAGAATGGGCGTCCTCCTACAAAAGATTTGAAGGAGCAGTGCTTATCAAGAACAGATCACCTATTTTTTGGTGGAGAGGGACTTCAGATTCAAGGTGAATATGGTTTCACAGCTTATTTTCTGCCATTGCAATGACTTCTGAAGCTCATATACTTTTACCTGTCCATACCAGAATTCAGATCGGTCACAAAGGACATATGTAAACTTCCTTCATTCTTCTCTAGTGTCCTTTTCAAGAAAATTGATGTTGCATGCACTGGAACTGTCTCAAGGTATGATGTTCGATATCTGGACCCAAGGTCTATGGTGACGCCCATATAATGATGTAAAGATCCAGTTGAGGAACTATAGTTACTTCTAGATGTCAGGCCAGTGTCTCATCCAATTTCAGTTTGTTCTTTATTCTTTGGGGTGTTGGTTTCTTCTGCGTCCTTGTTGAGCTTGTAAACATTCTAAATGCCAGTTCTACTTGATTACGATCATATGTGTTAATGCCTTTTACCTCCTTTGTCACTTGAAGACAAACATTAATCTTTGCTTTTGCCACAACTTATCATTGGGTTTCTGCACTTTAGTTGGATATTACATGTTGACCATTCGTTTTTAAGCCATCACATGATTTTTTAATCGACTGTGGGCTGCTCAGGACCATCAAGATAATAATGAGGAATAAAAACAACCACCAAAATCTAAGGTGTTTTTTTGTTTTGACTTATGTCAAACTTCGCTTTGCCCAAATTTATAGAAAAATGTACCAACATCCATAACATCAAATTTAGTTTCATCAAGTCCACCATGATAGTGCATTTATTTGGTATAGTAGATGCTAAACCCCTCTTATTCCAAATGTTGTTTAAGGCATGCACAAGGATTAAGAGTGTAGGTCAAATGACCTTGTTGCCCTTCATTATTCTTGGGAAAGAGGACTCATTCATCTGTGAGAGTATTGACATTTATTAAGTAGGGAAGGAAAGGGTAAAAGATGCATAAATGTTCTAGGTTGACTCGCATTTTGAGAATAGTTGAGAGGGCTAAAAAAAACCTACATTTGTAGTTTTTTCTTTTGGGGATGGGTGGTAAATATTTTCCATAATTTTTGCAAAGTTAGAGAATTTTGACTCCACAAAATTAAAACACCTGACATTTTGGAATGGAGGGAGTATACTTTTTGGTCAGTTAGTTTTATTTTGTTCATGCAAGTGCTTGGGAGTATACTTCTGCTTTGTTTCATAGTTTCTCAATTATTAGTTGGGAATGTGATTTATGTTTAGTAATGTTTTCTTTACTATGTTTGAACAATTAGGGAAGCAAATGCGTCAATGAACCCAATGACGCACACTACTTCATTTGGCCTGTAAATCCTAGAAAAAAACACTGTTAGGTGGAGGTAGAGTTCAGTGTGGACGAGTGGGTTTTGGGTTGACCTGCCTTTCATCAAACTTGCATCTCTGCATGCGATAAATTGTACTAGTGATTCTATGTAAAATGGCAGTCTCTTATACCAACACTGATTATTTTGAAAAACATTGATATTCCATATCAGATTTAAGTATGGTTGTCTAACTCTATCTAAACACAGGGATGCATTTGTTGAGTACTGGATCAATGACAATAAGATTACAATGGATATGGCTAGTCAAATATTTGAAATATTAAGAAAGCCGGGTTACACATATCTCACTCAGGTCAGTTATTTTCTTTCGAATGTTCTCAGTGCTAACATGGGCATAGATGAATCTAGGAGAGATTTTAGTTCTTCCATTCTGTCATTCTGTGTGATGTCTTTTATAATGATGGGGAAAAAAATATATTCGATGTAATATGTACAGGATGACTTCAAGCCTGTCCTGAAAGAACTACTGGCAACTCACCCTGGCTTAGAGTTTTTACAAGGGACCCCCGAGTTTCAGGAGAGATATGGTAATTCCTGCTATCCAAAGTCCAAGTGAATTAACAGACATGAAAATTAATTCTTCACTCCAATTTATACTTCATAGATTTGCTTTTCCATGCTTTTTTTATCTTCTATTCCTTGAGAAAATGCGTATATGAATATCAAACCCTTTACTTGGTGGTAGAGCAGCATCCTTAGTGTTAGGTGCTTACAGCCGATCGATCTTTTGCTAGACATATTTTAAATATGATTTTGTGGGCCCATATGTTTTTGCAGTAAGCTTGTCTGTCACATAGACATGGACACATAATATAATACCTTTTCATTTAAAGTAGTTCTAGTGTAGCCTGACAGCCTTTCACTTCGTGGTTCTTGCCATATGAGTTTACGTGCAATGATGGCACCCTGATTTAAATTATTTCCCTTAGCTATTGGAAAATGCTGGTAGGCAACAAGTGTTGGTTGCATGAAGTCTGGAGCATTACCAACCATCACTGAAACTAACTCAACTATCCATTTTGTTTTTAAGATCAGATTTGTTGAATGTTTTGGATTGTTGCTAATGTTTGCTGTGTCACATTCATTTCTTGTTGTTTTCTTCAGCGGAGACTGTAATATACAGAATCTTTTACTTTATAAATAGATCTGGGAATGGCCATCTGACTCTGAGAGAGCTCAAACGTGGCAATTTAATTGCTGCACTTCAGCAGTTAGATGAGGAAGAAGATATCAACAAAGTGTTGAGGTAATTATCTATGACGTCCTAACAGGTTGCCACTGTCTTATTCATTGTGTATCACCATATGAGTTCTGAGCAGAACTGAGTTTTTTATCACACTATTTATCATGATGCAGTTGTGTACATGCATTTTTGTACTCCATCTGTTCCAAATTGTAAGTTGTTTTGGCTTTCTTAAATATATAATTTTTACCATGCATCTAGTAGACATAGCACATATGTTTTTGTGCATAGCAAAAGCAATGTACCCAGGAAAGCTAAAACAACTTACAGTTTAGACCGGAGGGGAGTACCTTTCATGTGCTTCCATTTGTTCTTGTGTGATTTAAATTTTTCACACTGTTTTCTTTATATAGTCTTAACAGTGTCCTTAGTATAATGTTTCCCAGGTTGATAATCTTCGCTCATGATTTGATGCAGATACTTCTCATATGAGCACTTTTATGTGATCTACTGTAAATTCTGGGAGCTGGATACAGATCATGATTTTTTGATTGATAAGGAAAATCTCATCAGATATGGAAATCATTCGTTGACCTATAGAATAGTTGATAGAATTTTCACACAGGTTAGTCTATTCTATTTCGGCATTCAAACCTTAGCCCTTTATTACTAAAATATTGTGCTTTGTGTCCTTATATTGGCTCTTTTACTGTTATTAGATCCCAAGGAAATTCACAAGCATGGCAGAAGGAAAGATGGGTTATGAAGACTTTGTTTACTTTATATTATCAGAGGAAGACAAATCATCTGAGCCTAGCCTTGAATACTGGTAATTGGTAGCTGTGTTCTGAATAGCTATATGTATTTTTTTTTGTAAAACTGTTCCTTTTGTCTTAATGTGATAAGATAATTCCACCTTGCAATTTATAATCTTAGGGTGTGTTTGGTTTGATTTGAGGAATGAGTCGATTCATTATCATGTCACTCCTTACTTTTTTGTTTGGTTTGTTTAATAGAATGGTTGATCCATCACCACCTCATTCCTCACAAACTAATAATTAGTATATGCACGAGGAATGGGTTGATTCCACCAAAATTCATGGGATGAACTCATGATGCACCAACTCATGTAGTATGAGGTGGTTCCTCAAACCAAACACAATATAGTAATGTGTAGTGGAAGCATGCGATCCTTTTCCCAAGGCTGGGGCACCCAGCATATTTTATTTTGTCATGTTCATCCCTACTGAATACTCATAATTAGTGTTGGTCTGGTGGACTCCCACAATTTTTTTGTAATCTTGACAGATATTACTTGGAAGTTGCCAAACATGTACTTCTCTTTCCTTTCTTTATTTTTTTAAAAAAAAGATAGGATTCAGCTTCTTTTAACTTCTTTAGGAAGGTGTTGCTTTTGTATAATATCTTTTTTCCTATATTAAACTTACTGCATATACATTGTTCCGCCCTCCCTTCAATCTCAAATGTAAGTAGATTTAGACTACATTGCCCATGTACACTTTGTATCATTGGTAGAGTTTAAGGTGCTGTTTGGTTGGACTGATTTGGCGTGTGGTCCGATCATAGTGTCAACGAATCACGTTAGGTTGTCTTTGCTTGTGATGTGCTGGTATCAGGTGTGCAAATGAATACTGGCTTAGTAGAATCATGATTACGCTCCCCATCCAGCGGGATCTGATAATGCTATGGATGTGGAGTGAACCAAACAAATCATGTAATCACTTGTTCCATTTTGGATACTGCTACAACTCGATTCCTTTACTTTTGCATTACCTATCCTACAACCAAACAGCACCTAAGATGAGTAGCAAGTGTATCGCATTGATCAATGTGCATTTAGGTAGGGGTAGACATGGAAGAATGAAACAAAAAGGTGCATCATGAGTTATCATGGACTTATTTTTGTTGCATGATGTATTTGAGAGATGGCTGAATGGACATATATTTGGTATTGGAGGGAGCTGTTGTGACCTGTTAGCTTATTCTATCTTTGCTGTACGCATAACTCAGGTTATAGTTGTAATTTTATAGAAATATTGTAATTGTTTGTTATTGAAGTATGGGAATCAACTTTGACAGGTTTAAGTGCATCGATCTTGATGGTAATGGTATTTTAACTTCCAATGAAATGCAATTTTTCTACGAGGAGCAATTGCACCGAATGGAGTGCATGGCACAGGAGCCTGTGCTTTTTGAGGACATATTATGCCAGATGATTGATATGATTGGACCAGAGGTAGATTCTCTACATATTCCGCAAACATTTTATCTGGGCCTGATAAATATTTTCCTTTCTACAGAATGAGAGCTATTTCACTTTACGAGACTTGAAACGGTGTAAACTCTCAGGAAATATATTCAATATTCTTTTCAATCTCAACAAGTTCATGGCGTTTGAAACTCGTGATCCATTCCTCATTCGCCAGGTGATTATAACCCCTAATAAACTTTAGATTTGCTGCCAAGTATTAAGTTAATTGGATATTGTTTGATTTTAGGAACGTGAAAATCCGACTCTAACTGAGTGGGATCGGTTCGCGCATAGAGAATTATAAGATTATCCATGGAAGAGGATGGTGAGGATGCTTCAAATGGAAGTGGCGATGTGTGGGATGAATCACTTGAGGCTCCATTCTGAATGGCGTAAGTATTTACTAAATATTGTCCAATGAATCTAGTAACACAACATGATAAGATAGCTAAATTAGTTTTGTAAGCTACACCATGAAATGATATAAACACCATGAAGTTTTGCAGTGTGTAGAGGACAGCCTTATTTCTTTTGTGTAATGGGCATATATCTTTTGTGCAATGGAGGGAATATTTCTATCTTGCTTTCTCTTGCAATTAGACCCTGACCTGTTCATGTCTTCTGTACACCTTAGACTTCACATTTATAGGGTTTAAGACCAGAAATAGCATGGAGTTTTGGGGGTTTAAAACCAGAATTGTCACACAATGTTTGCTGGTCGAATACAAATCTGAGATATTTTTTAAGTACAAATATACTTGTGGTCATGTTCCTACTAGTTTTTTTATTATATTTTTTGAATTTTCTGTTTATAGGTCTTGCTGCATGAATTTGGTTGGACATGGATGATTATGGTTGTGAAGTGGAAGAATTGTAAAGTTGGTGGCTACCCTGTGGAGGCCATTGTAGGCTCACAGCAGATTCAGTAACACCAAAGACTACTTACAAGTTTTACTGTGCAGATCTGATTCGATATTTGTCAGTTATCCTGTTGTGCAAACATTTTTGCTTGGCTGGAAAATTGGGGAGGGTGGTTGATGGGCGGGCGCCCTGCAGTTTCAAGGCAACAACCTCAGCAGTCAAATGATACTATACTGAAGGACCCTTCCTGGTCGACTAGTTCCATTTGTGTTCTGATTGGTCCTTAGGGGGATATCAGTTAATTCAATTGTTGTGCGCAAATTTTGGAGCTGAACTGTTAATGTTTGGCTGCCATTTTCTTTGTTAATCTTGGAAGTGCGGGCTAGCAATTCCTTTACAACTAAGATCGTGGCATGTAGCTTTCAGGTTCTGCTTTCTCATCAGCATGGTGTTTTGTAGTTCCTGGTTTGTTGCCGTTCTTGGTGCATCTTGTGAGGAATGATCCGAGACATTGGAGCATGGATACTGTTGTCTTTTTGTAACATCACCGAGAAGCTGTGGATTGGGTGCATAGTAACACAAAGGTAGATAACATTGGCAATCCAATTTTTGTTAAGGTGTAAATTCAGAGAATGTTTTAGGTTGCAAGAACTATTCGTTAGGTTCGATCCCTTCCTTGAAAGTGATTTGCCTATTGAGCTACTTATGTCGTGATGCGCTGAAACTTACCTCATGTGTATTCTCTCTTTTACTTTTAAAAATCATGTTTTATTGGCTATATTTTCCATTTGTTGGCTCAGTTGTGTCAATAATTTTGCGCCCCTCCATACGCGCGCACAGTAGCATTTGCACTTACGAAGGAACGACACAATGGTCTAGATGGAGTGATGCATCATAGGTCTATTTTTTAAATTTATATTTCTTAAATATGTGGAAATAGGTTTATTTCTCACATTAGTATCGACTAGCAAATGTGTCCGTGCGTTGCAACGGAACTTAATATGTGTAGAAATTAGACTCTGGTTGTACGTTGTAACGCAACTCTATACGTGTAGGAATTGGACTCTGTACTTTGTCCGGTAGTTAGGAGAGCCGGACCAAAAAATGAGGGAGAAAATTTTTACCTTTTTATTATTATAAGTATATAGATTACTAGCTTACGAGGAATGAGTGGTGGATATATCAACTTCATTTTTGAAACCAAACGAAGCTAAAGAGTGGGATGACAACGGACTGTAACCAAGCACTTGTTGTCTACGCGCATTTTTCAACAAGTCATTAGGGTTGTTTGGACCTGAAGTGGGTTGTTTGGACCTGAAGTTTTATTTGGCTCAGTTCTCCTCCTCCCGCCCGCCTACCACGTGGGGCGACGCGGGGAACCCCCCCCCCCCCCCCCCAAACGTCCTGAAGTTTTATCTGGCTCAGTTCTCCTCCTCCCGTCCGCCTCCCACGCGGGGCGACGCGGGGGAACCCCCCCCCCCCCCCCCCCCCCCCAAACCCTAGCGCCGCTTCTTCCTCCCTCTCCCCCTGCCGCGCCGCCGCCAGAGCTGGCCGCCGACATGGCCGCCCGCCCGGCCGGGATGGCGGCGGGGCCTCCCTCCTTCTTTCAGTGGCGCGCGCGGCACCTGGCCGGCAGCCCTTCTCCTTACGAGCGGCGTGGAGCTCGTCGGGGGAGGCCGTCGCGGCTGCGGCGGTGCCAGCTGGAGCCCGGGCCGGCACACGGGACGGCGACGGGGGCTACCTCTCCTTCGCGCGCTCCCCCTCTCCTCTCTGACGACGAAGACGACGGCGGCGGGATTCGCTGGTCCTATTCGGTGAAGGGGGCAGCGACGGCGGTCAGGTTCACAGGCGCTAGGGGTGGCTCCCTCCTTGTCGCCCCTCCCTTCAATGGCCTGGCTGCTGCTTCAACGTCTACTTCGGCGACGGACGGGCCCCACAGGTCAAGTCAGGAGGCGGTGGTGTTGGCAAGGGTTGCCGTGGTTGGGGCTTCGCGTCCGGATCTGGTGGCCCTAGGGCTGGGGCGGTGCCCACGGTGGGACGCTCGCCTTGCGTCTACTGGTGGCAGCAATGATGGAGGCGGGTGTCAGGGTTGGCGGCGGCGGTCGGCAACGGCCTCGTCGTGCGGCAGGTGGACGCGCGCGCGCGGGGTATGGCTGGTTCTCGGTACGTCGTCTGGTCGGCGAGGGTGGCTGGCGCAGCTTCGGCTGCCGTGAGTAGCCGCCGCGCCAGTGCCACTGCCCCTGGTGAGGCTTTTGCAGGATGGCTGGCGGCGACGGCGTTGGTGACGTTCTGGGACCCGACATCAGGGCTGGTGTTTGTGCTGGGGTAACTTGGGCGAAAGCCCAGCGACGGTGACTCCTGTGGGCGCCATGTTCCCTGTTGGGAGCATCGTGGCCACAACATTTCCACGGGTGAAAACCCAGTCCTCTTGGACGAGCGACGGCGTCGCTGTGGAATCGACCCGATCCTGATGTCTCGTGGCAGGGAGTGTGGCCATGGTCGGAAGTCGGAGTTGCTCTTGCGTTATGCTTGACCTGGGCAACGATGACTGGCTATGGCTTCCTGCTTCGGGAGCTCCGGTCTCTTACTTTGCTTGGGTCATCGTGTACTCGGTTGTGTGTGTGGGTAGGCTTCGCCGTCGTGGCGTTTCACGTCACTTTGGCTGCCTTGTATATATTTGCTATCTGCTTATCAATCGAAGCCGGTAACACGGATCTTTCGAAGAAAAAAATCTTGTTTATCGCAACTACTGTATGGATCTTCCGACAAACTCTGTACACTTTATCGCAACTACTGCTAAAAATATGTTTGGGTCTTCCGGCAAACTCTCGTACAGGATAAACTTTCCCATAAAACTACAAAAATGAGTATTAATATTAAGAGGTACACATCGTTTTTACTAATACTGTTTCTCAATACCTGCAAATTAGGAGCCGTGCGCGGGAAACAACTTTTGACATTGTGTTTTCGCGCGCTGCCTCGCTAAATGACACATAAGGATCTAATTAATCAAATGAGACTGAAGTGGGTCTTCGACAGCCATGAATCAATAGAAGAGCCATGAAGATTGACGAGTTCACCTTCGTGGACAATGACAACAGTAGATCGACAGTGAGCTGCAGGCCTGTAGAACTTCCAAAATGTAGGTCGACAGTAGATCCCCAAGCGCGCAAGGACACACCTAACCACGGAAGGTTGTGTGCCGCCACTGTAGCCCTTGGCCAGGCATGTACGTACTCTATGGGATGGAGAGAAGGTAGAGAGGCACTTGGCAACGAGAGTAAGGTTTTTGTTGGCGCTGAATAGTCATTTCTAAAGCCTAAATGTGATGACTAATCAAAATAAATACAAAATTAAATTAATTGGTCTATCAAAAACTACATCACTCTGTCTATCTATCACACTAGCACCGTACAAAAGATACTAGATAAACAACTAAGGCGTTGAGCTAGCAGTAGCTCACCTGAACAATTCTTGTTGGCAAGGTCAACAAACCTATAGAACTAGTCCAGCAAGCACAAACGAGCTCCTACATATATTAGTGAGCACACACACAGCAAGCAAGACTAGTACTCCCTCCATTCCAAATTATAAGACATTCAAAAATCTTGATGAGTCAAAACATATGAAGTTTGACCAATAATTATAGAAAAATATAAAGATTTATAAGATTAAATAGACTTACTATAAAAATATAATTTATAAAAAAATCTAATGAAACCTAGTTGACATCATAAATGTTACTCCCTCTATTTCAAATTATAAGGCATTTCAAAAATCTTAAAGAGTCAAAACATCTCAAGTTTGACAAATAATTATAGAGAAAATTATAAAGATTTGTGACATCAAATATTTGGTTTCCGATCGGTTTACGCAAGAAGACGTGTCGTAGTGGAATTCTCCCTTCCAGATCTTGTTTTAGTCCCTGGAAAATACAATTTAACCAAAGCTGTGGAATTCGGTCAGTTTAGCCCTTCAAGCATATTGTGGGTGATGGTTCCGATATGTTCTAGAGTCTTTCCAAGTTGAATTCCATAGCGATGTTGATATTTTTCTCATCGGGGCTCCAAATATGACAAATGATAGGCCCATTTCGATCGGCTCGACGAGCTCTACGCAACGATGTACTCTAATTCCTTATTTGAAATACTCTTTTATATAGTGAAAACCTGAATATCCTACAAAACAGGTGAGAACACCACAACTCGTGAAACTTATTAAGATCAAACCCTACAACCATGCATTTGCTTTATGATCTATCTCTAATCATTTCATGCAATAGTTAAGGGTTATATTTAGAGTTTAGTAGCTATTTGCAAATGTGAAGGCTCGCCTTCTAGCACCCACCGAGAGCCTGAACCCCGAGAGAGCCTTTGTGCTGCCCAGCCGCCGGCCCCCTGCTCTCCTTCTCCGGCGTGGTCGCCGGCGACGAGGGTAGGTGGGCCGGTCTTCTCCTCCTCTTTTTCCCTTCCTTCGCTCGCTCCTAGTAGTATGTCCCTTGTGGAATAAGTGGCCCATGTTTTGAGGATCTCCATCCTCCTCATCTTCATCGTCTTGGAGGTGGCGGGCTTCTCGCGGCCATGGTGGTCGTTGCGAGCAGGAAGAAGCAAGGTAGAAGAAGAGGGCTTTATTGAAATACTCACCACATCGAGTTCTTTAGCGAAGAGGGCAGCATGGTGCTGCTTCCTTCCTACTCGAGCCAAGGTACGAGCATAGTCAACAGCAGTGGAGCCACGGCCACCTACATCGACAAATCCAGCATCAAGGGAGCCAAGGGCCGGCTTTCGCGCGAGGTGAAGGGCGGAAAAGTTCGAGTCGAAGACGAGGCCGTCGTCATGGCCGACTTCGGAGGAATTAGCCCGG
The DNA here is from genome assembly GCA_022036555.1 of Microstegium vimineum. Lineage (NCBI taxonomy): Eukaryota > Viridiplantae > Streptophyta > Magnoliopsida > Poales > Poaceae > Microstegium > Microstegium vimineum. The sequence goes on along the minus strand of CM039123.1, from coordinate 12,461,693 downwards.
GCCCCGAGTGCCCGAAACCTTTGTCGGTGAAGAAGCAGCCTCGCTTCACGGCCGTGCAGCTGCGCCACCGCGGCGTTGCCTTGCAGTGCCACAACTGCGACTTCGCCCGACATCACCAAAGCGTCGGCAAGAGCGACGAGGCGTCTTTCCCCTGCGGTGTCCACGTTGCGCTGCTTGCCGCCACTCAATTCTGGATCGGTCAATGGTTCCCTTCGTGGTGGAGCCCTCCTCCTCTGCAGTGGAGCCCACGTCATGCGCGGCGGGTCCAGACTCTGAGTGCTGCTACGCATGCAGCCTCCCTCCGTGGCCTATGCAGAAACCACCGGAAGCTGGTCTTCACACGTGGCCTCCGAAATCAGAGTGGTTGCCGTGATACTGAGCATATCCTTTCGTTTCGTTATTCTGTTTTTCTGCTTTTTTGTAATCGTGGAAGTGGTAAAACAACCATCGGTGTTCGAGTCGACCGCCGACGTTGGTTGATGCAGGTCCTCAGATTTGACACCGATAGTTGTGGATCCATTTTCTTGAGTCCGGTGAAGCCTCCATCCGATCTACGGCTCAAGATTGTTTATCCTCGAAGACACATGCCGATCAGACAGTCGAGGGAAGCGTCGGCTGTACTTGACTGTGCTATCGGAGTGTAAGAATGAGGACCCTAGATGTTTCTATCGTGTCCACATCTTGTGGGTTCTGCGCCCCCGACGGAAATACCATCTACGTCTACAAAGGCAGATCTTCAGTAGTTCTTTTTATATGTGCTCTGTAATCTAAGATTTTTTTCTCACACTGCTGTACCGTACCTTAAATTTATAATTTAAATAGAGTTGTTGTAAAAAAAAGAGTTTAGTAGCCATCAACAAATTCCCCTAAGCTTAACATTTGTTACTCCCTGAGCAAAGCTAATCTCAATAATAGATCAGGAGTTACTTCAATGCTTTCACGCCTCAAAAGTATCCTCTCGATTAGAATAAGCTACTCTACCTTTCAAACTTACTCATATTACTTTTAACCATGAAGCTTATAATCTTCACTTGGGGGTCTTGAGTAATTGAAAAGTAGAATGATCAATTTAAGCACTATCGCTCGAGTTCTTTCATCAATCTTTATTCCAGAGTTTTGTAGAACTTTCAAAATAAAACTCTAAGATTTCTTTATATATATGGTATTTATGGATCCTCTCTAAAGTAACAATAGTGTTATGCCATCTCTTTTTACTCAGAATATGTAGTATTTTTGGAATAGGCAATTTCCTTTGATATCGGCTATTTAGCTGATGATGATACAATCAGCTATAGTATTAATCCAGATGTTTGGATAATATTTCTTTGAAAATTTGGCCATTAAGCGCTCTAGGAAACTTTCCCCTCTAATGTTTTCAAGAATAGGCATTACTAGGTACACAACGACTTACACGATATGGATGTCCCCAATTAGGTGACCACTTGCTATATACTTGATGTCTTTGTTCCTAATTAGCCTGGGCAAAATACCAGATACCCATTACCCGAACCTGAATTACCCAAACCCGGACCTGAATTACCTGAACCCGAGGTACCCGATCTTAAATTTAGATAGTGATTTTGATTACACAAAATTAGTTTGAGTAATTCGAGTAATATTTCGTAGTACCCAAACTACCCGTGTCTTTATATTTATCATGTATTGTTAGTTGAACACTTGAACTTATCACTTTATTAAAATATAATTCTCTCTTCTTAAACAATGACTATAATATATAATTTTTTGTAGATTGTTGTTGAAATTCTATACATTTGGTGCTGAAATTATGTATAATTTGCTACTAAATTTTTATCTAGTTTGTTGATTTCTGTAAATTTAGGTATATCGGGTAACACCCCGAACCCGAATTATCAGGTACCTGAAATTGCGGGTAGTGTTTTTTTGGAGCTAATATCGAGTAGCAGTTTTCATTACCCAATTTTTGAATTACCCGACCAAAAAATATCGGGTAACCCAAACGCCCAAGCTTAGGTCCTAATCGATAATTTAACTTTCCAAACCAACTCACCTTCATGAAATTGCTTGGACTTAAACTGGGGTGGAGCATGAAGTTGACTTTTTTGAATGTTAGAGGGGCAACAATGTTGCATTTTCAAAAATTATTTGTATTTTAATATTTTTAGTGGAAAATTCACATTCATAGGTGGGCCTGGGCCCTGCTTGCCCCCCTTTTTCTGCCTCTGGACTTAACTTTCTTGTTCTAATATTTGATAACTCTCAAATTATTAGCTTCGATTCAAGAGCATGTAGCCGATCACAATTCAAATTAACCATCATAAGACTTCTATAGTCATCACTTGTCAAATCATCTTGTAATGCCACACATCTTCCCATCCAAATTTTCTCGAGGAAGAACAACTTCATGTCCATACACTAATTTATAAGGCGAAGATTTAGTCGACACATGAAAGACCATCCTATATACCCATAATGACTCATTGAGTATTAAATACCACTTTCTTATTTGTTCTTCAATTTTCTTTTAAATTTACTTGATTAAAATTTGATTAGGCATCTCTGCCTGTCCACTAGCCTAAGCATTATTACATAAAATTTAATAATTTGATCCCTATACTAGTAGCTAAATCCTTGAACTCTTCGAACGTGAACATTGTTCCTTGATAAGTAGTGATGGTTTGAGGAAATTGAAATATCCTAAAAGGCTACAGTAAGATAAATAGCCTATAAAAATTTCTACAACACTCAAGAAAAGTGATTAGTATGACAAAATGCGATAAACAAATGTTGCACTAGTTCTACTAAAAGTGCAAGCCACCTATACCATGAGATTAGTAAGTTATTATTTCTATATCATGCAACAACTAGAGAGCTAGTAAGAAAGCTAATTACAACTAAGAATGCTAAGCTACTAGCTAGACTACTACAAGCTCTACACAAGTTTACCTATGATGAAAGTAGTACAAGGTACAGTGAAGTAGCTATACCACTAAGAGTGAAAATAATCAGTTCATGGATACCAAAAGAGATAAAGAGACCTGGACTTATGAACTAAAGTCCAGGGTGTGTCACATCGGATATTCAGACACTAATTATAAAACTAATTACATAATCCACAAGTAATTCGTAAGACGAATTTATTAAACAAAATTAATTCAATCGTTAGCACATGTTTACTGTAGCACCACGTTAACTTTATCAAATCATGGACTAATGAGGCTTAATAGATTTATCTCATAAATTAGTCTCAATCTGTATAATTAGTTTTATAATAATCTATGTTTATCCAAACATCTGAATCTGACGTGACAGGACCTAAAGGACCTAAAGTTTAGGGGGAGAAACCAAACACCCCTTATCCCACTTTTACTTCAATACCACGCTCATACAGTCGTCCTGTTCGTTTGGCTTATCAGCCGGCTAAACAATGTTTTTCTCTAAAAAAACAGCCAAAAACAGCCACAACATCTTATCGGCCACCGAAACGACCAAACGAACAGGTCGAAAGAGACACTGATTTTCTTTTGAGATTCACTTTTTGCCGGCGAGCTAATCCTTATTATGATGATTACTCAACTCTCGAAGGGTAATAAGGCACAAGCCTAACTGATCCGGCGATGACAGCGCACGGGATGTGGGGACTGGGGAGGCGAAGGCTTGGCACGCAAGGGCAGAGCTTGGCATGCGATGCACGGTGCGGTGTTCACACGCTAATAGGACACAAGCCTACTGGATCTGGCTACGGCAGCTCACGGCGTGTGGGGGCGGTGAGGCTCGGCACGCGGCGCACGATGTGAGGGCACGCAAGGGCAGGGCTTGGCATAGTGCGGGGGCTTCAGGCCTAGGACGCTCGGAAGCTGCCGCGGCTCGGTCGCTCAGGCGCGGACGTGCGGAGGCCGGCGTACGGTGTCAGGCGGCGGCTCTCATCCTGTCATCGTCCTCCCAAAACTCAGAGGCCGGCGCGGGTGGCTAGTTGCGCTGCACTCGCCTGGCAGCTGAAATATCTGTATCCGAACAATGCTGCTGCTGGTGAGACAAAAAGAAATGCAGAGCCCACTCTATGCCATGAAGGCATGAACCATCAAGAATGCATCATGGTCTGGTTCTGACCAACAGTCATCTTCAAAAACGTGGACCTGAAAACAATAGCACGATAGTCTGTGACCCTGTATGAAGATATGTACCAGCTCTTTTTTTTCCCGAAGGAGTCATGGCCTATTGTGCTGCAGAAGTGTCGAAGCTATCAGGAGGCTGGTTGGTCCTCTTTTTTTTTTCTAAGTATCAAGATTCAAGAGTGCAGCTTATTCTTTCTGGCACACATCTTAGATGATTTTACTTTAACAGAGACAAATGGCAGGCATGGGTTATTACTTTGAGGCTTGAGAGCTAAAGCATTTGTAAGATCTTGATGTTTCACATATACATAGTCACATGTAACTCAAATCCAGCGAGAAAGTCATCTAAAAAAGAATATAGTGCAGCAGTGCATGCAAAATGCAACAGATTTAGAAATCGCATGGTAACAAATATGGCTTAGCCTAACTAAATATGATAACTCAGTTCTAGTGACAATGAACAAATACACAATGTGGTTGAGAAATAAATATGTTTGCAAAAAATGATAGACCACCATGCAAATTGTCTTGTAAGTTTGATTCACATATTCTAATGGTGAAAACAAAAGTGAGACATGTGCTGATGATACAGATAGAAGGAAAGCGTGCTATCGTATAGAACCGACCATCCGAGCCTAGTCACTGATAGCACATGAGGTTCTAGGAAATGTTTATAAAGGAATGCTAAGAAGTCCCATATGAGACTGCAAAGGCAGGAACCATGTCACAACTACCGTTCCATCCATACCCATTATGTTCGCAATATAAAAAAACCACCAAAACAAAAATAACAGGAGCAATGCACCTTACTGAAGACATTATGCAGATTGTGCGCTGCAAAGCTTTCAGGAATTATCTGCTGTCAGCTGACTCATGTGTTATATCACTTCCATGACTCTGACATGAGGATCTTGCAATCCAGCAACTAGCTGCTTAAAAATAAATTGGGAATCCTGTTTAAGGACCTTGCTCTGTAGTAGCTCCTGGTGTAGAATTTGAGCCTCTTTAACCTGACCTGACTTGGCAACCCTTGTGACTATAGCCAGATAAAATGCACTTCTGCGGTTGACATTTCTTGATATCATTACTCTTAGTATTTCAGCAGCAGCTTCAGCTTTACAACCTTTGCACAATGCTTGGATCATCATGGAAAATGTAGTTACTTTAACCTCAAAGCCAAGAGCAAGCATCTGATTCAAAAGCTCCAGTGCTTCTTTGGCCATGTTTTTCTTACAGAAACCCATAACAAGTGAACCATAAGTGACATCATCAGGGCTGATCCCATCAACAATCATTTCATTGAATAGAGTCAAAGCATTAATAACCTCGCCCTTCTTCGCTAAAGCATCTATGATGGTGTTGTATGTAATGTGAACCACCTGGCATCCATTTTCTCTGATGGAATGAAAAATCCCAAGAGCTTCTTCAACCATCCCCCTTTTAGAGATGGCATTCAGAAGTGTGTTGTATGTCACTATATCAGGAAAGCACTTCTCGATCACCATCATCTCTAGAACATCAATTGCCTGATCCAGGTATCCACACCTACAAAAGCAGTTTATAAAGATATTGTAGGCAGTAACATCAGGCTTATGATTTGCCTGCGTCATGTGTGCAAGCAAATCACCTACTTCAGACCACCTTCTCTTGTCACAGAGGGAATGAAGCAAGATGCAATAGGTTGTACCATTTGGCTCAAGACCTTCAGCTGAAAGACTAGCTAATATCAACTTTGCATTCTTCAAACAGCCTGCTTTGCATGACACACTGATAAGAGTGTTGTAGCTGACAATATCTGGTTGACATCCCTCCAAACCAAGTTCATCTAATACTTCTAGAGCCCGCATGGGACCACATTGTTTGCATACAAGGTCAACAAGCAAGGTGCTCGTCATCTCATATGGTGGCCAACCTATTTTAAGCTGCTCTTTCCAAAAGGAGATTGCCCTGTCATGCATATGATGGCTGCACATGCACCTAATCAAAGTATTGAAAGTGATGCCACTAGGACAGCAACCAGTAAACCTCATATCATCCAATACTTTCATCGCAGAACTCAGCTGCCCTTCACCGCAAAGTCGCGCAATCAACATGTTGCAGGTGATGGTGTCAGGAACCCCACCTGAAAGAACCATGACCTCGAGAACATGCCTAGCCTTGTTTGTCTTACCAGTTCTCACAAGGCCACGAATTAATCTAACACAACACTTTGAATCTGGAACTTGGCCATGTAAGACCATCTCATCGATGATGCGGCAAGCTTGAATGAGCTTCCCATTGTTGCAGTACCTGCGGAGGCTGTCAGCATAGCACTCGGCCTTATGCTTCGAAAAGCATGCCCCATTTGCCACCTTGTCCGAGTTATGATCGAAGGACCTTGGTTTTAGTTGCTCATTCAACAGCTTTCTCGGATTAGCATCCAAGGATGGAACAACCTTCTTGAAATTTGCAGTTGCTTTGCCACTTCCATGGTCTGCACTTGCATCGACAAAAACATCCCGCAATCTTCGGTCTGGTCGTACCACCACAAGATTAGTCTCATTCTTCTGCTCAGTCCTACTGGGGTAATCCAAAGAGACAGCATGTGCTCTTATCCGCAAAGAGCGCGCAGACGCGTTTGTGATAACTGGAGCAGACCATATACCGCATCCGCAACAGCTTATATCCACAAAATGTGACATTTGCTTGTGGAGCAACAAACCATGGCAAGATCTAAATGCACGGAATTTAATTTGAGAAACAACGCACTCCGCTCTTCATATAGCTCGCTCGAACTAGAGGAATTCCCCAAGCAATCCCTCAATTTCCTTCCTGCACAGAGTAGATAAGGCGACATTAACGCCGAATCAAGGAAAAACACACCCTAGGCACAATCAAGCAACAAATAAACCCAGACAAGCGTGTAAGATCTCTTTGACAGGGGGGACACCAGTGCCGGCACAAACTATAAAATGCGAGGAAGGAAAGGAAAAAGACAGCCTCCACAGATGCTTACGAGCTCTAGCGGATTGCAACAGGAACACCTGCGACGCTGGAGCACAGCGGCACAACGCTTAGAACGGAGTTCCACGTGGAGGACGGCCCGAAGATCTGAGAATCTCCGTTCGAGACGAGCTCCTGGGGCCCGGGCAGGAGAGGTGGCGGCGCGGCGGAAGGCGGCGTTGCGGCCTGGAAGCAAAAGCACACGAAGCGGTTTTTGTTTGAGAAGTGCGGGGTCGCCGGAGAGCGAGAGTAAATAATAAAAATAGTAATAGTACTACAATAATAAAAAAGATCAATTGCAAAACTGCCCTGGTTTTAAACTCTAACGGCATGTTTGTCTCTGTTTTTTTAACTTTGTATGTTTGCTTCTGCTTCTGTTTTTTGAATCTGAAGATTTCAGTTGTCCCTATTCCAAAAAAGAGATTTAACGGTGTTAAGTATGTGCTGAATAACAGAAATACTCTAAACATTTAGAGTTAGGGATCGATGCAAATGATACGCACACGTGTTGGATCGTCGTCAATCCTGTTCAGATTCTGTGCACGCGCTCGCCGCCGCGTCCGCCACCGCGCACGCGCCTCACCGGCCGCCGCGCCACGCACGCGCCTCGCGCTCGGCCTCGAGCCAGCCGCCGCGCCCGCGCCTCGCTGGCCGCCCGCGCAAGCGCTCGCCGCCGCGCACGCGCCTCACCGGCCGTCGCGCCATGCACGCGCCTCGCGCTCGGCCTCGAGCCCGCCGCTGCGCCGCGCCTGGCCTGCGCACGCGCTCGCCGCCGCTCCCGCCACCGCGCACGCGCCTCACCGGCCGCCGCGCCACGCACGCGCCTCGCTCCCGGCCTCGAGCCCGTCGTCGCGCCCGCGCCTCCGGCTGCCCGCGCTCGCGCCCTGCGCCTGGCCCGCCGCCGCGCCTGCTGACCGCCCTCGCCCGCACCTCGCGTCGCGCTTGGTGCGAGAGGAGAGGAATTGGGTTAATGGGATGAGGGGTACTTTAGTCTTTTTCCATTTTTTTTCTTTTTTCCAATATTTTTTTCCTTTCTATTATTTAACTCCATCTCACGGTGTTAAGAAACAGGCAAACGGTGTCTTATATTTCAAAAACTAGGGATAAACGTGCAAAGTGCAAAGTTAAAAAAACAGAGGCAAACGAACATGTTGTTAGAGTTTAAAAGAAGGACAGTTATGTAATTGTCCTAATAAAAAAAATAGCGGCGGAGAAGCGGTTGGTGGACTGGCACGGCCGCCTCGCGTGTCGCACCCTCGCACTGTCGCCCACCAGTGATATGAGTGGGCCGGCCATCCCGCCGCGCGCGTGTCCGGTACGTGTAACTGCGCTCTCTCGGAGTGTCTAGGGAGCACGAGTCGGGTTGGGCACTTGGGCTTACCGTTTGCGCGGTGCCAGCCCAAAAGAATCTGACGTGCTGGCTAGGGGCGCATCTCTCTCAACTTTTTGTGAAAGTTGTTTTTTTCTCTCTCTAAACTCTCAAATTGGATAAAATATCTCTCTAAACTTTTAAATCTATTATTTTACCTCCCTAACTATAAGCGGTTTGCAAAGATGATTCTGTTTTTTTTATTTATTTTGATTGAATATTTGAAAAAAACATAGTAAATCACAAAAAAATCATAAAATAAAAAATCTAATTTTATTGGATTCCATATGAGTAGATCTATGTAATGAACATATAATATGTCATGATTTAGTACAAATTTTTTGTTGTAGTTTTAGATCTATGCTTTTTGCTGTAATTAATTCATAGCTGTATTTGATATAGTGCAATTGTGGTGATATTTAGTAAAGTTCCATACTCGTTAAATCATGCATACACCTAAGTAAATCTATAACTAAGTCATACATGACCTAATGAGTATGAAATTCATATAATAATTAGTCCACCATAAAAATTCACTATAATTAGACCATAGAAACTACAGTATAAATTAATTAAAAAACATCAATATAAAGCTACACCAATTTTTTTTACTATTCATACTATATTATATGTTCAGTGTGTAGATCTACTCATATAGAGTCTAACAAAAATAGATTTTCTATTTTATGATTTTTAAAGATTTAGACAAATAAACAAAAAGGAAAAAGAAAATCCAGAACCAATTAGGGAGATAAAACAAACAGTTTTTTTAAAAAAATTTAGGAGGAAAATAAGACATCCCAAAAATTAACACGGTAAAACATGGAGTTTTGCAAAGAGCATGGGCCCTGTATGGGCCGACAGGTTGCCACTTGCCAGTTCCCAGTTGCCACTGCGGGTCTTTCCCGGCTTTTGAGCCGCATCCTCGAGCTCCAGCTTTTGTGCCTGGTCCTCGCCTTTCCTGTGTTTTCTCCTTGAAACATGAAAGTTTTGGCTTCACTTTTTTTTCCGCTTTCTTTTGTGGTAACCTTTGCTTTGCTTTTGGACGACTCTTTCTTGGAGACCATATGTGTTAAATACGATTTGTCAGGTCTGGAGGTAATTTATCAAACGGAAAACCTTCCGGTCACATAAGATTGATTTGGTGGTTTGCCTTAAACTATTTGGGCAGCTAGAAATATCATCCCTTTTGTTAATTTATTTAATAGAAGATACATAATTTAGTGCAAATGTACAAAACTGATAAGACAAAGCGAAGGTATATTAAGCTGGCGCCATATTATTTTATTTGGATATAGTGGACGGTACTATAGCTGTGGCTAGCGCAGGTCATCGCTACAATGATTTCAATGTAGCCATGACTAGACAATATATTACTCCTGTACTAAATTATAATTTTTTAGGTTTTTTATAGTTATATCTCTAATTTGATAATTTTTAAAAAAAATACTAAAATTGTGATATTAAATAGATATATTATGAAAATATGAATAATAAAAAAACTAATGATACTTATTTAGTATTATATATGTTACTATTTTATTATATAAATTTAATATGCTTTAACTTAAAAAACATAAATAAAAACTTATAACTTAGGATGGAGAAAGTAACACTTAATATCATCTTCTTGAATCCCTATTTTCTATTTTTTATGTTGCCCTCCACCCTTCGAGCCCCTTTCTCGCTTGAGATAAAATCTTAGAGTATTAAATCTGTCACCCCCTGAGTGGGACATGTGCAAAACCTACAAAGAGAATAGAGGAATAATAAAATCTAAAAACAAATATTCTTTTGTTTCAAATATGTTGTCTGCTTTGAGTCAGTCAAAATTCTTTAACCCTTTTTAAACCTTTCTAACATACAAACATGCACTTATCTTTATAAATATACGCATACACATCTATCTTTAGTAGCACATGGGTTAGAGTGATTGGAGTGAAAATTAGTTTAAATTAGTTGCAACACATGTGAGTTGAGATAAATACATTGAAAGGTCCTTGTGTGATTTTGGTAATTGAGTGACAACTTATGTGGACTAATATGTGTTTTGAATGATATATACACAGAAGATTAGTTCACAGGTGTTTGTATGATGAAGGAGCTTATTGCACATGAGACATAACATGGAGTCATGTGACCAAGGTGGAGAAGATCAAGATGAGGCTTGGCTTGATGGACCGGTTGCAAGTGTGAAGGATAAGCGGGTGATGCTTGGCGCCGATGGACCAAGGCAACGGTGAAGAGCAAGTGAGGTCAAGATCGATGAACCAATACAGTCACATGAAGAGATGAAGTGGGTCATATCATTTGATGATTGATTGGCATATGTGTTGCATCAACATTGGAGAAGGAGATGGAATGGAATGCGTAAGGCAAAGGTACAACCATAGGGCATTTCCATTTCATCGGTAATAGGTGTGTAAAGAAGTTGATGACCGGGTTTAGGATAGATAGCCGTACTATCAAGAGGGGCAAACTTGTTTGCATATCGGTTATCTAGTGCCACTTGGAGCTATCTAACTTTGCGATGCATTAGGATCGAGTGGCGCGGTGAGAGCAAGTGAAAATCTTTTGAAAATATTTGTGAAAATGCTAACACACATGCACAAGGTGAAGAACACATTTGTGTTAGCACTTGAGAAGCAAGAAGAAAGAGGCAGCTCGGTTTGACTCAGGTGTGAGCTCCGGACGTTGGTCCGGACGCTGGGGCGCTGCTGGTCCGGACCATCGCGGATGCGTCCGGAAGCTAACCCTAAGCGTGCCCTCTCTGACTCAGAGGATCCGGACGTTGTTTTTAGTCCGGATGGGGACTTCGGACTCGCGTCCGGAGGCGTAGCCCTCTCTGTGTTGCTCTGGTGAAGGAGTCCAGACGCAGGCGTTGGTCCGATTGCGGACTGTTCCGCGCGTCTGAAGGTGCTGGTGGCTCGGAGGTGCTCTCGGGTTCTCGGAATTTATTTCCGGACGCTCGGGATGTCGAGTCCGGACGCTGTGAGCGGTAGCGTCCGGAGACGCGTGGCGCGCTACGGTGCGCACGAGAAGAAGCCGTTTGAATCGACTAGGGGTCCGGACGCGTGTGCGTTGGTCCGGATACCCCGTGCACTTGCGTCCGGACCTGCGTCCGGAGGTGCACAGAGAGTGGGAAACGACTACTTCCGTGGTGTGACTTATAAATAGCTCTTGGCCGGCCCTTGGCTTGTTGGTGAGCACCCTAGGGCCTTTGTGGCTTGTGTTGGTGTGTTTAGGAGCTCTCTAACTCACATACACTTGATAGTGATCATCCGATTGTGTGAGAGAGCGATTTCTAGTGTGTTGCTTTGAGAGATTGCATTGTGTGGCACTAGGTGATCGTGTTGCAAGCTCGTGGTGCTTGTTACTCTTGGAGGTTGCCACCTCCTAGATGGCTTGGTGGCTTGAGGCTCCGTCGAAGCGCGCAAGAAGATCGTGCGGCGCTCCGGAGAAGGCTTTGTGAGGGGTGTTGTGCTCGCCCCGCGGGGATCGCGAAGAGCAACTCTAGTCGAGCGTGTCATTGAGTTACCCTCACTTGCGAGTAGATTCTTGTGGCGTCCGAGTGAGTGGGCTAGGCTTGTGAACGCCTATTAGCTCCCGAATCACCAAGTGTGTGATCGACACAACGGGGACTAGCTTGGTGGCAACCAAGTGAACCTCGGGAGAAAAATCACCGTGTCAACCTTGTCTACTCTTCTCGGTGGTTTGCATTCTTCGATTCACTAGCTTGTACTTACTTTCATATATATTGTGCTAGTGTTTCTTTGTTGCTCTTGTAACTAGTTTAGCTTGTGTGGCTTGCTTAGTTACCTTCTATCTTGTGTATTATAGAAGTAGCGTTTGAGTGACTAATTGGCTTGAGTAGCCTTGTTAGTCACACTTGCTTAGTTTGTGTAGCTAAGTAAGTTGAGCTCTCTAGTTGACTTGTGTAGTCTTGCTAGAGAGCATCGTTAGTGAGCTTAGGTGCTTTGTGCTTTGCTTACTAGTATGTGTAGGAGCTCCCGGTTTGCTTAGAGTACTAGTTGATTAGGTTTGTGTGATCTTGCAACCTAGACTTGTTTAGGTGAGCTTCCTAGCTTGGCACCTTAGTAAGTCCAATTAGTATTCTTTGCTAGGTGCTAAAGTTATAGATAGAGGGGTGTAGTCTTGGCTAGATCGATAGTTTTAATTCCGCATTTGTTTTGGTTAGCCGTTGCGCTTAAGTTTTAGAAAAGATTATTCACCCCTCCTCTAGTCCGTCATCTCGACCCTACACGTGGTATCAGAGCTTGGTCTCTCATTTGTGGTCTTTACCGACCTGAGAGGATGGCGGCTTATGGGCTAGATGTTGAGTCCACACATTTTTTATGGCACACACTTTGCACGATGGAGAAATTGGTTGACATGCAATTTTAAGTTTATTTCTCCTCAAATATGGTGGATCGTAGATGTGGGACTCTCTTGTGCAATTGAGAGAAAGGATGCAACTCAAGCACAAAAGAAGTGCCTACATCTCGATTGCCAAGCTACTAACATTCTCTACCATTCTATGAAAGATAACATCTTTGGTGAGATTATGAACATGAAAAGCGCTCATGAGATTTGGACCTACCTCATTGAAAAATATGAGAAGGCTCCAAACAATGATGATGATGTGTCCAAGTTGGTGGCACATGAGGATGTTGAGCATGACCATGACTTGGTGGTTGTGGAAGATTGTTCCACCTCATGGTCATGTGATGATGAAGATAATGATCTACCTACTCCAAGATCACTTGACAAGAATGATGAAGGCCCCACATTAAGTGTTGCAATTGATGATGCTATTCCAAGCACACTTGATGATGATGATGATGATGATGCATCGGGCTATGAGAGTGATGCTTCCACAAGCACTTCTACTTCATCACAAAGCTACATGTCACATGGTGACACTAAGGTATCAATTGGCAATGTAATTGTAGATTGTGACGACCCTAACTTTGATCTTATGTGCAAACTCTCAAAGGCTTTAGCAAGTGAGCTAAACAAAACAAAGAAACTAAAAGATGAAAACTCACTTCTAAAGACCTCATGTGAAGAACATAAGCACTTACTTAATGTTCTTAAATCTTCACATGATGAACTAAAATTGGATCATGAGCAACTTCGTGTGTCTCATGAAGATTTGGTTCACAAACATGACTCTCTAATTAATGAATTGCTAAATCTCAAAATTAAAGAGAGCTCATCACTTGGGTCAAATGATCAATCACATGTTGTTGCTAACCCTTATGATGTAGGAAAGAAGAATGTATCCACCTCTTGTGATGATTTACTTGATATGTCATGTTCTTTAAATATAGATGCTTGTTCTACTTCTATGTCTTGTGAGACTAACCTTTTGAAGGAGAATAATGAGCTCAAAAGTGAATTGAAGAATATGAGCGACAAGTTAGAGAGGTGCTATAACTCCAAAGTCACCCTTGAGCATATGTTGACAAACACAAGAAGCTATGGTGACAAGAGCGGAGTTGGATTCAACAAGAGCAAGGGCAAGAAAAAGATGAAGAAGCAAAAACAAAAGAAGCTATCTCATTTCATGTGCTTCATATGTCATGATATGGGACATCTTGCAAATGGTTGCCCAAACAAAGAGAAACTCAAGTTGAAGAAAGAAGAAGAGAGGCTAAAGCATGTCAAGTGCTTCAAGTGTCACATTTGGGGTCATCTCACCTCAATGTTCCCAACCAAGCAATTGGTGAAGCAATAAGTAGAGCCTCAAGCTATGCCACAAGTCACACCCTAAGTGCAAGACAAGATCAACCATCAAGATGGTAATTTTGGGATGATGAAGAAGAAAAAGACTAGAAGAGGTGGCAAAGCAAGATCAAGTCATCTAACTCCTATTCAAGATGACATGATGATGAGCAAGAATAAAGACAAGAGAAATATGACTCACATCAAGTGCTTCAAGTGTGAAGATATGAGACACTTTGCCTCTAAGTGTCCTACCAAGATTGAGATGAAGATTCAAGCAAAAGAGAAAAGACAAGACAATGAGAAGCACAACATGAGCAAGGAAGAAAAAACTCAAGCAAAGAGGGTGTACTACTCATGTCAGAAAAGGGGACACATGGCTTATTCATATCCCCTTGGTATGACTTCTAAGCCTATTTCAATTGTTGATGATCATATACCTAGAAAGGATGGTAATGTTACCTCTATAGTTGCTATTACAAAACATCCCACTATTCATACTAAGGCATTGCCTAAGTATGTTGCTCTTAACTTGAGAGGACCCAAACTAGTTTGGGTACCATCAACAAGTGGATGAATGTGTGTAGGTACCATTGGCATTGGAGACTTGATTCAATTGATTACATATTGTTCATCATATGATTGAGTCAAGTAATGAAGATTAGTGCTATTCTTATCCCAATGCCAAGTCAAAAGAATGAAGTCCAAGTGCTACAACATACAAGTGCATGATTAAGTTATGGTGATATATTGGAATAGTTGGAGGCTTGCAAATAATTGAGTTGAAGCTTGCAAATGGATTAATCATAATCTACTAAGGTATATTTCTTGTTGATAAAGTTTATTTGGGTGTGTATGAGGTATTTGAATTGGATATACACATAGTGCATATGAGTTGATTGAATTGGATATATATGTGCACTAGTTGCTTGCTATTTGGATGGTTTAATGCTTAGTGATCAAGTTTGTATTGATTTGAATGGATATGATCAAGAGACTACTTTTAGTAAGTGGATTGAATGGATATATGTCTTGAGATAGTATTCAAACAAGTTAATATCAAGTTTGGTTCAATTTGAAGAAGCTTAGCTCATTTTGCTCAAATCTGCCATTTAGTCAAAATCTGAGCTAGCTGTGATCATAGCCATGTTTGGGACATCAAATCTATTTGGATTGGCTTGAAATTTGATGTGCATGCTCTACACCTATGGTATTAGTTTCTGTTCAAGTCTCATGGGTATTGGATAAGGGATACTTCGGTTTTGGAGTGGATTTTGTCAACACATGTGCAACAGTTTTCAGCATGTACCTATGAAGGAAGATGTGAAATCTGGTAGCTATCTAGAAGTCTAATGAAGCTCAAATTTTTATGGATGCTAGATGACTTAGTGAAGCACATCTCCACCAAATTTCATGATCATTTGATATGTACTTTGGGATTTATGCTATATTCTTTGAAGAGTACAAAATCTACCAGAAAAGTGACAAATATTGGATTGTTCTAGAGTCACTTGGATTGAAAGGTCCTCAAGTTAGAATCATGTTTATAAGTGATTGAGACACCTATGTTTGATCTTGGTTTGAGATAGAAGCATGACAAGCATTGAATACCAGGTCACTTGATTGTGAAGCACATTTGGTACTCAAGTTGAAGATCAAGATCAAATTCAAGATAGAGATAAGGTTTAAGTTCTAGTGATGATTTGAGATCAATGGATAGAAAGAAAAGGACTTAAACAAGATAGTTTGAACTCATATTGGATTCATGTTCATTCATCAAATGGAGTTCAACATTTGAATCAATCAAACAAAGTTATCTTCAAGTGAGTATGAAGAATGATTCTTAGAGATAGATCACTTCTCCCTAAGTGTAAGGGCTTGCCGCCGTTGTGTAGGTAAAACCAAGTGTGGTACTTGGAAGGCTAACATGGAAGTGGTGATCTAGGGGTCATTTAGATGCTTAGTTGAAGAAATCAATAGGATTGATCAAAAGAAAGCAAGCAACACCCAAAAGAGAGTAATTCATAAATCTATAAGTGATACATCATTCGGTATTCTCTCATGCAAGCAAAGATTAAGAAAGAAGCAAGTCAACCACAACAAGAAAGTGCACTTGATCATTAGTGGGACTCAAATCATATGGGTGAAGATTGGTATTTAATTGGCTTTCATTGGTCTTCACCATGCTCTTAATGTACTTCCCATTGCTAATTGGAGATGAAATATATATGACTATCCTCTACTCCAACATAGTAAAGGTGAAATTGTTTGACATATGCATACATCCATTACTTAGGACATGTTTAGTGCATATAGTCATACATAGTGATCATTCATGAAAAATCAAATGAATTTTATGCGTATAGCCTACCACTATTGCTTGATTGAGTTATGTGATCTAGTGGTAGTATATGAGTTTGTTCATGAGCTAGTAAACCCAAGTACTTGATTTATTTTGGATTGCAATCAAGTGACAAGTACAACCTCTATAAGATAACCGCTTAATGTGTGTGAACAAGCTTAGAGAGGGTTTAAACCGAACTTGGAAGCTTAGGCTATTCATTCTAGTTCAATTCCAACATAGAAGCTCATGAAGATAAATCTAGTTCAAGCACAAGACAACAATGCAAATGGATATCAAGATGCAACTTACAAATGGTATCTAGACTTATGCTAATCTTTCAAAAAGTATCAACTTTCATATTGGTACTTGCAAAAGATGTCTAGTTCTAGCATACTTGTGTTAGCCCACATGTATTTTCATTCAAGCAATCCTACACGTGGTTTCTCACAAGTAATGATATCCTACAACAAGTGATCCTCAACCTTAAGTGATTAAATCAAGAGTTCTCTTGCTTACAAAGTTCATTTGGATGACAATTGCTTTGACCAAAGGGGAGTTGCCCTACTCAATGGTATAATGGTCAATGATCTTACATGAAGAGTCATTCAATACATATATGTTGGTGTCCATTAAAAAAACGATACAAATATCGATCATTTACCCTAGTGTAACCTTTACATCAATAGAGAAGCATACCTTTTATGGAAATTGATGACAAAGGGGGAGAGATTAGTGAACAAAGATATTAGTGAATGAACATGCACCAAAGAAAAAGAGACATGAACATGAACAAGGGAACAAGATTGAAAGGATCAAAGTCTTGAACTAAGTGATGCACACAAGTAGGGGGAGCAAGCTCATGGACTTGATTGATTGCATTTGATATGTGCATATTTATGTGCTTGCTTTGCATATTGCATAAGTATTATCTTTACATGCATGCTTGTGTGGTGTATGCTAGTTATAGGATTTGAATGATGATTTGATAAACTAGCAGCATAGGTTGGTAAGCTAGATATTTTTGTTCCTACTCGTGGTATCTAGAAACCTTGCTTCTAATGTTAATCTCACGGGGTTTCTAGTGTTTTTTGATGATATATAGCTAACCATGGTGCTAAGGATGAACTTTAAAAGTGCAACTACATGGGTATCTTCAAAGGTTTATCCTATATCCCTTAGCATCACTTAGTAGTGCTAACACTCCCACAATGTATATTCATGCATGTGTGTAAAGCTTGATTCAATCTTTGTAAGCACACATGTAGGGGATCTAACACTACCAAGTCGGACTTTGTGACATTTATCCAAATCTTGGCATAGAGCTTAAATGATGGATAAATGGCATAATGTCCAAATTTAATCTTAATTTCCATATCTTTGTAGAGTTGTCATCAATTACCAAAAAGGGAGAGATTGAAAGGTCCTTGTGTAATTTTGGTAATTGAGTGACAACTTAGGTGGACTAATATGTGTCTAAGTGATATATACACAGGAGATTAGTTCACATGTGATTGTGTGATGAAGGAGCTTAATTGCACATGAAACATGACATAGAGTCATGTGACCAAGGTGGAGAAGATCAATATGAGGCTTGACTTGATGGACTGGTTGCAAGTGTGAAGGGCAAGCGGGTGATGCTTGGCGCCGATGGACCAAGGTAACGGTGAAGAGCAAGTGAGGTCAATATCAATGAACCAATACAGTCACGTGATGAGATGAAGTGGGTCATATCATTTGATGATTGATTGGTGCATGTGTTGCATCAACATTGGAGAAGGAGATGGAATAGAATGCGCAAGGCAAAGGTATAACCATAGGGCATTTCCATTTCACCGGTAATAGGTGAGTAGAGAAGTTGATGACTGGGTTTAGGATAGATAGCCGTACTATTAAGAGAGGCAAACATGCACAAGGTGAAGAACACATTTGTGTTAGCACTTGAGAAGCAAAAAGAAAGAGACAACTCGGTTTGGCTCGGGTGTGAGCTCCGGACGCTGGTCCGGACGCTGGGGCGCTGCTGGTCCGGACCATCGTGGATGCGTCCGGAAGCTAACCCTAAGCGTGCCCTCTCTGACTCAGAGGACCCGGACGCTGTTTTTAGTCCGGATGGGGACTTCAGACTCGCGTCCGGAGGCGTGGCCCTCTCTGTGTTGCTCTGGTGAAGGAGTCCGGACGCAGGCGTTGGTCCGGTTGCGGACTGTTCCGTGCGTCTGGAGGTGCTGGTGGCTCGGAGGTGCTCTCGGGTTCTCGGAATTTATTTTCGGACGCTCGGGATGTCGAGTTCGGACGCTGTGAGCAGTAGCGTCCGGAGACGCGTGGAGCGCTGCGGTGCGCACGGGAAGAAGCCGTTTGAATCGGCTAGGGGTCCGGACGCGCGTGCGTTGGTCCGGACACTCCGTGCACTTGCGTCCGGACCTGCGTCCGGAGGTGCACAGAGAGTGGGAAACGACTACTTTTATGGTGTGACTTATAAATAGCCCTTGGCCGACCCTTGGCTTGTTGGTGAGCACCCTAGGGCCTTTGTGGCTTGTGTTGGTGTGTTTAGGAGCCCTCTAACTCACATACACTTGATAGTGATCATCCGATTGTGTGAGAGAGCGATTTCTAGTGTGTTGCTTTGAGAGATTGCATCGTGTGGCACTAGGTGATCGTGTTGCAAGCTCGTGGTGCTTGTTACTCTTGGAGGTTGTCACCTTCTAGACGGCTTGGTGGCTTGAGGCTCCGTCGAAGCGCGCAAGAAGATCGTGCGGCGCTCCGGAGAAGGCTTTGTGAGGGGTGTTGTGCTCGCCCCGCGGGGATCGCGAAGAGCAACTCTAGTCGAGCGTGTCATTGAGGTACCCTCACTTGGGGGTAGATTCTTGCGGCGCCCGAGTGAGTGGGCTAGGCTTGTGAACGCCTATTAGCTCCCGAATCACCAAGTATGTGATCGACACAATGGGGACTAGCTTGGTGGCAACCAAGTGAACCTCGGGAGAAAAATCACCGTGTCAACCTTGTCTACTCTTCTCGGTGGTTTGCATTCTTCGATTCACTAGCCTGTACTTACTTTCATATATATTGTGCTAGTGTTTCTTTGTTGCTCTTGTAACTAGTTTAGCTTGTGTGGCTTGTTTAGTTACCTTCTATCTTGTGTATTATAGAAGTAGCGTTTGAGTGACTAATTGGCTTGAGTAGCCTTGTTAGTCACACTTGCTTAGTTTGTGTAGCTAAGTAAGTTGAGCTCTCTAGTTGGCTTGTGTAGTCTTGCTAGAGAGTATCGCTAGTGAGCTTAGGTGCTTTGTGCTTTGCTTACTAGTATGTGTAGGAGCTCCTGGTTTGTTTAGAGTACTAGTTGATTAGGTTTGTGTGACCTTGCAACCTAGACTTGTTTAGGTGAGCTTCCTAGCTTGGCACCTTAGTAAGCCCAATTAGTATTCTTTGCTAGGTGCTAAAGTTATAGATAGAGGGGTGTAGTCTTGGCTAGACCGATAGTTTTAATTCCGCATTTGGTTCGGTTAGCCGTTGCGCTTAAGTTTTAGAAAAGACTATTCACCCCTCCTCTAGTCCGCCATCTCGACCCTACATACATATGCATCAAAATAAGCCCTTATAATAAGTACAAAACACCTTCGAAAACAAATTACTATATTATGTTGCCTCCATCTCAAATTATAAGGCATTCCAAAAATCTTAAAAAGTCATACTATTTCAAATTTGATTAAAATTATAGAGAAATTTATAAAGATTTATGATATCAAATATGTATACTATTGATGAAGAATCTAATGATACTTAGTTATTATAAATATTTTTATATTATTGTATAAGTTTGGTCAAATTTGAAACTTTGACTTTCTAAGATGGCCTTATAATTTGAGATGAATGGAGTACATAAAAAGTTATTTATATAGACTTGTTCAATTGGCTTATGAGCTATAGTATAATGTTTTTATTTTATTAAAAACAGCTAAAAATAAAATCATAGAAACGATAAGTTTAAATGGATTTGTTGACGACACCCCCCGTTTGATGCGTGTATTTCTTTTTATCATAATCAAATAGTGTACTTTTCACGAAAACGGTTAAAACATCGTATTAAGCCCATGTCAATGTCCTCACAATTATAAAAGTGTAAAGAAATCCTATAATTAAAGACATACTACCGAGTATCTTAGATAAATGGAAACAGAGGGAACCAAAAAAAAAAAAGAAGAAAGTCGCTGCACTTGGATCGATGATTACACAGCGCTCACAGCGCCAGCAAAGCACGCCGGCTGCGTCGTCTCTGTTCCACTTCCACCTCCGCACCCGGACCAGGGCCCCCAGAAAACCAAAACCCGAACTATCCAGCCACCATTCATCCCTCTCTCCTGCTGCTCTCCACCTACGCCGCCTCCCTGCCCTCCGCAGCTACTCCACGCCCGGCGGGGTGGCCGCTTGCCGGCGGCCAAACCCTAGGCGATCGCGGAGAGCCAACCACGCTTCAGGTGGGATCAGCCGTCGCCATGCAGGGGTTCCCCGGCGGCGCCCCCGATCCGCAGCAGCTCCAGGCCACCATGCTCGCCATCGAGCAGGCCTGCTCCCTCATCCAGGTCCCATTCCGCAGCCCAAACCCTCGTTGAAGAGCTTGAATTCCATTTGTTCCGTGCTTTTAGCACTTTGCTCACGGTGCCCCGGTGTTAGATTCGGAGAGCGCGCGCAGACTTGTGCTTGCCTTGATTGTGCTCACGCCATTGATGATTTGCCTGAGTTCTGCAGAATTTACTGCACTTTGATGATTTGCCTGGGGGGCTTGATTGAGCGTGTGGCGTGCTCTGTTGATCAGTGCTTCTCTGTGCATTTGGTGACGGGATCCCGTTTGATGCGTGTCAGATGAGGTTTCGCCACGGATTGGTTGTTTTGTTGGGGATTAGAAATTTTGAATGGATTGCTTAATTTGTTTGTTTTGGGTACGTAAATTGATTGCATAGGAGTGAGATGTTAGTACCTCAATGAGTTCTAACACATTTTGTATTAGTGCCTTGATGACTTCTAACACATTTGAAAGTTGGCTATGAATCCCGTAAATGCTGGTTAATTAAAAGTTTTTTTGTCTTGACATTGCATTTCTAAAGCGTAATCTCTACGCTAGGGAATAGTACTGGTTCTATAGGGTGGCTTTAGTGATATTTTGTGACACATTTGTTCATTGGTAACCTGAAGCTCCTCATTTCAGATTTGGGAATCTGCGTGTAGCAATTGAGCTATCTGTTAGGACATAAGAGGGCCTATTTAGAACTGTGCTGTGTGGAGAAAGACACTGTCGGCATAGCATTTGCTGACCCTTATTAATCTATCCCCAAGCTGTTCTCAACTTTTTCCACCTCTTGTGTGATTATATTCTTTTATTTTGACTATGGATCCTTAGTTTATTCCCTAACATTAACCAAGATTCCCAAATTATGTGAAGTTTTGTTACAGGAGTCCTGGTATCTGTGTTTAGCTTAATATATGAAACTGTCATGGTGCTAATAAACATGCCAGTTTTCTTGTAGAATGCCATCTATTGCATCTGTGTTGATTTAGCATCTATCCTTTCGACAATGGGTAATTTTGCAGCTGCACATGAATCCATCTGAAGCGGAAAAGGTGATAACTTCGCTGCATTCGTCTCTGATGCCTTATCAAGCATGCAGATTCATTCTTGGTATGCTGTTCTCTTGCTATTGACCTATGATGAACCAGAACTATTTGTCAACAGAGCAGATATATCCATTTTTAAGCTCACAACTGAGTAAGGTTAGGACTTACTATCATTAGCATATCGTAAGATGTATTAGTTATGTTGTTTCCATATAACCTGTGTACACATTGTTTCCATTTTGAAGGGGTATACATTTTTAATTGTTTGTCCGAATGGTTGTTCCGCAGACTGCAAGTATTAATAATTTACCCCATTTTTTATTTTTTATTTTGTGGCTTTTGTGCTGAAAAAAATAACTGTTCTGTTCTTTTTTCTCATAAAAAGTAGTTAAGCCTCGCTCTTCTCTAGTGTTAAGATACTTGAAAGGAGCTGAAACATTATATTCTCCCAGAGACATCCCAAATGCCTAATGCGAGATTCCAAGCTGCTGGTGCAATTGGTGATGCTGCAGTAAGGGAGTGGGGAATCCTTACAGATGACAACAAAAGAAGCCTAATACTGTGAGTTTATCTTTTTGAGGGTGAAAGCTTGCAATTAATGTTGGAGTATCATGTTTTTAGTGCTTACTACAATTTTTTTTTTATCATTTGTAGATATTGTTTAAACTATGTTATGGAGCATGCAAGTTCTCCTGATGGCTATGTACAATCAAAAGTTTCCGCCGTGGCAGCCAGATTACTGAAAAGAGGCTGGTTAGTTTCTATGTTTCTTCCTACTTTACAAGTGTAATGTCTAATAAATCTCTTGTGTCTTATCTTATCATAACATGTTTGCTAGCTTCAGTTTACTCAGTTTTTTGTATTTACCTTTTGTTCCGCGAATTTCTGTGACATGGGTACGAAAATGATGGGCTGCTGCATTCATATTCATACTTGTATATCTTTTCATTGTTTGGGTTGCTGATTTGGACGTGGTTTCGTTCATGGAGTGTTTTTCTACTCGTGCACACAATCTTTCCTTAAGATGAGTTGACATAGTAATGGACTGATTTGTTATTTTAGTAATTTATTTATTCGTTTATTCCTGCTTATCTCAGACTGGACAAAGGTTGGATATGGTGTTTGGCTGGGTTGTTTGCACATGATTGTCCAAGATGATATACACAATAGGAGACATCTTTCCCTGAATCCAGATCATGAAATAAACTATCTGTGTTTTAGCCAGTGCACTTGAAGGAGATTGATTGCTCTAATACTTTGGTTGTTAAAGATTTTTTATATTCAAATATATTTGTTTTGACACAGAATATGTCTGCAGGGTTGAGTTTTCGGACCAAGAGAAAGCCGCTATCTTCTTTGAGGTATGTACTATTGTACTTCTCTGTCAGCTGGCAGCTACAGCCTTACAAATCAGGATTAGCCTAAGGCCCCGTTTGGATCCTTGGAATGGGATTCATTCTAATAATTTAGGTATAGATAAGCTAATATGGTTGTATATGGAATATATTTGAATACTATTGTTAGCCATACAAGAGAGAAAATTATATTTGTAGAGTAGAAACATAGCATGGTGATTATAGAATCAAATTCCATCTCCCACCCTATGAATTTGAGATAGCCATACAAGGGAGAAAATTATAGTTGTGGAATGCCAGATTCCAAACCAAATAGCCTAATCCATTAAGGAGATTCCAATTCCTCCAAAATGAAAGGATTCAAATGGCCCCTTAGATTTTTGTGGTTTTGGATCTTTATGCAACATTGGTATACTTCATCCCTTGTTTCTTCATTGGTAACACTTAATAAAACAACAATAGAAAAATGTAGCATGAAGAAATCCAAGATTTTATAACTATAAGTGGACCAACTTGATAGACAAGATGTTTTTTGCTTATATGATTTTTTTGGACCCTTGAACGTTTTAGCAAACATAGAACCTCCAAATTCATTGCTGTTTCTTTTTGTTTTCTTTTTTTTTTCAAATTGTCCTTCGTATTTGAATTTTAATCAATCAAGTCGCACACTAAATTCCTGTATAACATTATATCTGTATGTCTGCTAATGTTTTCAGGTTGAGCAATCCATCCAGGGTATTCATGGGCCTAATCGACAGTTTGCTGCAATCAATTTCCTGGAAACCTTGGTATGCCAATTTCTTGAGGCCGATGTGATTGGTTCTCCAATTTTTTTCCTATCCTTTTCCAACTGGTCTCATACTACCTTTAATGTCTGACCTAGGTTTCAGAATTTTCCCCTTCAACTGCTTCTGCTATGAGCCTGCCTAAGGAATTTCACAAACAATGTGAATACTCACTCGAAGTGCAGTTTTTGAAGGTATTGATCCTCCCAAAGAAGTTTGGCAGGAATTCTTACATAAAAAACTACAGCTGTGTCATGTCACTTGAAGTCTTGAACCCTCGGTTATAATTATGACATGCTATTGTCTTTTGCAAGGATTTTTACTGCTGGGCACAAGCTGCTGTGTTCAATACTGCTGACAAAATCTTGAATTCAAGTGTAACAATACCTGACGAGAGAGCATGTTCGGCAGCATTGCGCCTGATGTTTCAGATACTAAGCTGGAATTTCAAGCATAATGTGGAGCATGAGAGTTCAGATGCTAAGATAAATTCTGGCTTGAGGATTGATACGATAAATCTGAAGAAGTTTGAACGTTCGTTGGTGAAGGTATATCCTTATTACTTGCATGCTTGCTCCATTTCAGCTTATAATGTTTGCATTTTCTATTGTAGCCAGGGTCTATGTGGAGGGAGATTCTAATATCAAGTGGACACCCTACCTGGATTTTGAACTTCTACACCACCTTGCGCCAAAAGTACTCATATGATACATTGTGGGGTGATTCTCCAATTGGTGTTTCTTGCAGACAGCTTATAGTGCAGTTGTGCTCCTTGGCAGGCTCTGTGTTTCCTAATGGTATATACTTATTCCAAACAGTCATTATTTATTGAAGATCTGTAAAATGTTCCCTTACCATCCATAAATTCTGGCATCAGCTTGATTTTTACCTGATACTACAAAACTGTTGACTGCAACCTCAGACTACTACGAAACACAATCCTAATACTAGATCTCAGCAGTTTCTTATATATATTTATCACATATGGTATCCTAGTTAGACCACCATTACCAGTAGCACCTGCATACAGCCATAGACACTATGAGGTTTGGGGAGTGTATAAAGAAATATGCAGGCTTGGTTCCTCATACAATGAGGAAATAACAATATGAACACGCTACTTCCTCCAATTGCATATATTAATTCATCTAGGTCTAAGGCAAACTTCTCTAACTTTGATTCATAAAATTTATGAAAATATATCATCTTAAATGAAAAGAATCGTATATTATAAAAAAGTGGTTTCTATAATAAATCTATTGATGTCAATCACGTGTTGTCAACCTATATAAATTGTTAGATATTGATTATCAAAATTTTAAAAAGAAGTTTGCCTTAGGGCCAATCAAGATGGGCTTGTATTTGTGATTGAAGGAAGTAGAATTTATGCCGACAACTGCCCAATTTGGTGCCATTGTCAGGCACAAACACCTTTTGACCTTTTGGGGTGGTGGGGGGGGGGGGGGGGGGGGGGCATGTGTGGTGGGTGGGGGGTGGTTGATTCTAATAGTTTGATGTTGCAAACTAGACCGTTTCTGAGTTTGGGTTTGAAGAACAGAGGCTAGGTTCAAGGTTGAAAGCTGAATCTTTTCTTTTAGAATTTACATATTCAATGTATCACTGGAAAGCATGTTAATGATTTACATGTGATCTCTTTTATGTAATCTTTCCTCTTTTCTTTCTGTTGCCAGATAATGGGGATGCACAGATTAAACACCTTATGCTGATATTATCTGCTGTTGTTCTATGGATCGAACCTCCTGATGTAATCGCAGCATCAATCCGAAATGGGGGAAGTGAAAGGTTCTCTCAGGATCCATCTTTGCAATCTTGATTTAACCTGAGAAAAAACTTGAGAAATGCTGATGCGCAAGATATTCACTGTTTTGCAGTGAGTTCATAGATGGTTGCCATGCCCTTCTTTCGATGGCGTCTTTAACTACTGGCTCACTTTTTGACAACCTCCTGAAGTCAATAAGGTCAGTTTTTTGTACATTGTCTAGTTCCACATTGCAATTTTGGTAACTTAACTCGTCCCTTGTACTCCTACATATTAGTCAATTGGGCCTCGATGTGACACTAGTCTGTCCAATTAGTAAGATGGTATCATAACCAAGATACCATAGCTACATCTCTCATTTTGCCTTATTCTTTTTGTAATAGTGAAAATACATATTGTGAGTATATTTAAAATATTTTGTACACTTCATGCCATTTATTTTTACAATGTCAGCTAGACTGAGATTGCTATTCTCTTTTGTTTAACATGGACATGTTTGCAGGCCCTATGGTACAGTTAATCTGCTTTCTGCTTTGACGTCAGAAGCTGTCAAGTCTGTTCTGAATAACCAGAGTGAAGAGGAAACATGGGGCATAGATTCCCTTGATATTTTGTTAGAAACATGGAATGTTATTCTGGGGGTACTTCCCTTGACCTTGCACCAAATTTGAAATATGTTTGTGTCCTTCCCTTTTTACACAACTTAATCAAACACTTATTTCCAATAATCAGTTCAAAATTCCAGTGTGATATGATTGTTCCCTCTGTTTTTTCTCTCTTATAAGCTTGGGTAATAATTAACATGGAATGGCTGTAGGTCACATTTTTACTCTTTTATTGGATTATAAAAGATATTTTGACTGTTCTAATACGAGGTTCCTCTTAGTAACCTTGAGTTGAAGAAAAATTTCACTAAAAAAAGTTAAAATAGAGTTGTAGGTGCTAATATTTTCTTTTATCGAACAACACAGGAGAGTTATGTGCCATTTCATTAAAAACAGAATAAAAACGAAGAGGCCAGAGAGGCGGAGACCACTCCCTAACACCCCCAACACACAAAGAAACAGAAATGCAGGCACACCACACTTGAGAGTTAAAACGACCATGACCTATCCACCTCCACAATACTACGAGTCCAGGGTGAGTTACCAAAGAAGGAGCTCATGGATAAGAGGTTCAAGTTAGGCACCATAAACTGCTCTCATTAGTCACGGTTTATAAAACAACTAGAACATTTGGGTTTGCCGCTTCATGCACATATGCATTTAGGTGGTTTCAAAGATCCTGAGCTAGTAAATTGATCAGGGAATTGAGGCTTTTCCTCGTCTCTTTTGGAACACTTCTGATAGCGTTGCACCACCAGCTTGAGAACCAAACTTCAGAAGGTTGAGGGGCAATTGCTTTCAGGCCCAGCCTTTGGAAAATCAGTGTCCATACCTGCTGAATGAACACACACAAGATGAGAGTGTGCTTGATTGTTTCGAGTTCAACTATAATTTGACGATTTGAGCCATTGTTCAACTATAATTTGACGATTTTAATGTAAACTGTACTAAACTAGCATTTAAAACCAGAAGATTTACCTTTATGGCTATATTTTAATGTAAAACCAATTTTTTCTTGAATATGCAGGAGAGCTGTGTATCATTGCATTAAGAAGTTAATGTAAAACTATTGTAGCGAAGTGAACTTACATGATTAATTCCCCTTAGCCATATGTATGCTAACATGTTTAGTTGGTCCTGTTTACATAGCTGTATGCACATCTTTTATCCCATTACAAGTATTGCATCAACACTCTTCAAAATATATCAGTAACTATTGTTAGGAGTAGAGTCCTTAGCACCCATGGTGTGTTATTCATAACAACTATATGCCTGAACGTTTTACTTCAGTTTGTAGAAAATGTGTCTAAGTACATCAGATAAAACAAATCCTCTTCATCAATTCTGCAAATGAAAACAATGAAAGGTTGTATCATTGTCGACTTCCTGGCCCTTGTGAGTCTGCACTTTTGCTTTTTGATAAAAAAAAATGTTTTATTTATACACGGAAGATCTCAGTTCATGTCATGTACTCCCTCAGTTCCAAATTACAAGATATTTTGGCTTTTCTAGATACATTTCTTTTATTATGTATCTAGACATAGTGTATATCTAAGTGCATGTATCTAGAAATGCTAAAATGGGGAGTAGTTTATATTGCACTTTGTTCATTGGGTTTCATCCTTTTCGGCAGGACGTAGATGCCGACAAAAGTCCAATCTCAGTTGATGGAGCACTTGCAGCTTCAAGTTTGTTTAAGATCATTGTGGAGTCACACTTGAAGGGTACAAATCTCTTTACATTCTCATTTAAATGTAACCTCAGACTTGAAGAATGTTACAGATGTTGTAAAAGATTTTCTATTTTGTTTACGTCCTGCATACTGATTACTCTTATTTTCTTTGACATAGCTGCTGCTGATTCTGCGTTCGAGGATACTGATGATACTGAATATTTTCATGTTTCTGTTTCAAGTATGCTTAAATTCCACAGATAGTTCATCTGTTCTAGTATCTCTTAACTCATTTGGATTCATCATACTAATGAAGTACTTCTTCCAGAACGTGATGAGCAGTTAGCCTTGTATGCTCTAATAGCACGTGCTGCTGCAGACACTACTATTCCATTTCTTGCGCAGTTGTTTTCAGAACGATTTGCCCAGCTAAATCAGGTATTTTTGTTATCTTGTAATTTACCTCATTTATTAAGAAAGGAGAAGCTACTACGCTACCCTGCTACTGTAGCCTTTACATTCTACTGTTTTGAAGTGGTGCTGTTTTTGTAGTTAACACTAATCGATTTTTCTTAGCAGAGAAATGGTGAAAGTGATCCTACTCAAACACTGGAGGAGCTCTATTGGTTGTTGTTGGTTACTAGTCATGTCCTAACTGATTCAGGCGAAGGAGAAACACTACTTGTAACTACTCTAAAGCTTCTCTTTCTTTACTAGCATTTATAAAACCCTTTTCTGTGAGTATTGTCTTGTTTCTCTTTCTTTACTAGCATATCTTGAATGTCCTCATTGTTCTTCATATCAATGTTTTCCAGTCGTCCAGTCAAACCTAGCCGACATGGGGACGATCAGGAGACTAATCGTGATTAGTCGTCGATCAGCTCGATTAGTTGAGCCTAGTCGACCCTGGTTGTCCATATAGTCGTCCTATATATCAGGACATATGCCTACTATATATACTATATATTATACACAATAAAGCAAGCATCAAGACTACAATAGTGTTTAGCTGGTGACTTAGAGCATCTCCAAGAGTTTGCTATCTCAACTTGGTATCCATCTATTATTGGCAAAACAAGAAAAATTAGCCTCCAACAGATTGGCAAAACAACTTGGCATTTCTCCCCTCACTTGGCAAATATGCCAACCGGAGGCAGCTTGGCATCTCCTCTTCTCTCGCCGCCGCCTCTTCTCCTGGGGAAAAAAAGTCTTGTGTGCCTTCTTTTTTCATTTTGCCAAGTCATCTCGGTGGCCATCGGTTGCTTGCACTGCGGGCACGCGGCGTCCAGCGGACGTGTACAGCTTGAACCTTGGCATCCGCGGCCGCTCCTGATCTGCCTTGCTGCCGCAGTTGGCATTTGCGCGTGGCGGCAGGAGCAGAGGCTGGCAAGCGCGTGTCCGGGTGCAGCACCCCGGGCTGCAGCAGCTCTGACTTGTCAGCGCCGTGGAGCAGGTACGACACGCCCATGTGGTCCACGCTCTGTGGTACAGGCTGCCCGCGCTGGTGTGAATGGTGCCCGCGGACACGAGCTTTGCCACGGTGCCGATGGGTAGCGTCCGCAGGATGAAGACGAAGTCCAGAAGTCGGAAATGGCGGCGGGGACCAAGGCTGAAGGTTCACCAATCGCCATGGATGCGGGTTGGGGGCAGTGAATAGGATTATGCGGGTTGGTGCGGCGCCGCTGGGTTACACGGCTTAACCACATAAGCTCGCTTCGAGCATGTGGGTTAGCTGGGGGATCATGTGGGCTAGTGGCGCGGCTCTGCCCAGTGGGCTAGCGGCGTGGCCCGCGCCACTTGCAAGGGTACCTACAACCCACTACTTTTTTTCTCGAACACATAGGAGAGCTTCGTATCATTATATTAAGAAGAAAAATAGGACAAGAACACATATGAATAGACACAGATAAACATAACCACAAACAAACACGAACACCCGCACACTACACACACCACTCTATTGTTTTTCCTTGTGTGCCATTATAAAAGTCCAAAATTTCATATGAGCTAATAAAATGGTTTGGGTGACCCTAGTGACATTCGTGGAAACTTTTTTGCGATGTGTCCAGATAATCAAGCCCCTAGTGCGACCAGGGAATTGATCCCTTCTTTTGGTGTTCCCGAATTATGCGCCAAGGTCTATCCCATTATTCATCAAACTCTGTATGAGCTGGCTGAGGTGCAATTTGTTGTAACCTGACATGACGAAGGATGGAGTACCATTGCTGCCTTGCAAAGGGGCATGATACTAGGAGATGGTTTAGATCTTGATCTGTGTGAGAAGGTCTTCTTAATGCAATGCCTAGGGCTGTTTTTTCTTTCTCAAACAACACAGGAGAGCTGTGTGCCATTTTCATTAAGAAAAAGTACATAAAGGGAGAGGGAGTTAAACCCCCCTAGTACATACAACCCTGACCAATCCGAGGGCTGTGTTAACCCCTCCTCCTCCCCCCCGCCTCGCGCCCGATTGAATTTGTTTGTTTATTGTCTTCTGTTCCTGGTCTCACATAAGTGGTATCGCTCAGGATGGGGCAGGCCGATCAGCCATCCAAAATCTATCAAGAGCTACAAGGCACAGGAAAGAACTTGCACTTTCCAGGAACCCAACTTTTCCAAATTCGTTCCCGTGGCCTAAACCGAATTGCTCCTTGAAAAAGATACTCATATGCCAATTTTGTTGAATATTGACCAGAGGAGGATAAGTGCCATGTGTGCACATCTTCTACATCTGGCTGCAGCGAGAAATCCATGATGAGATCCAAAGACCGAGGTACTCTACTAGAGCTCCAATTGACGAAGCTCATTATGCATCCGAAATCCATAGGTGTTCATTGAGAGCCTCTGCCACCGTTCTTTTCTTGATATTTCTCTTGACCACCACGGAGTGTAAGGAGCGATGTCTATGATACGCTGCCTATGTAACCATCTATCTTTCCAAAAAAGTTTGCGAGTTCTACCCCCCACTTTAGTCACAATGGCCATTGCAAAGAACACTCTAACCTACCTGGATTTGAAACATGCCCCATGGCCAGTGTGGTTCAATTTTTTTCAGCCATAACCAGCGCATTTCGAGTGCCCATCCTAGGCTTTTCAGATCTGATATGCCCAGTCCTCCAAGCTTTCGAGGGCACGTCACCTTTCCCCAAGCTACTAGGCAATGTCCTCTCTTCACTTCTTTTCTTCCACAACCCACTGATGCTGAACCACTGAATGATGCCACTCGCTATTGTCAGCTAGTTGGGAGCCTCGTCTATCTTTGGATCACTCTTCTTGACATTTTCCACTCTTCATATCCAGTTTGTTTCGAAAGGAGGGTGGAAATGTTGTGGATGCTTTCATTGGGAAACAATACAGCAGGAAGAAGAAGGCGCTAGCCTCTACTGGCTAATTTTAGGCCATAGTTATCTGTCCCTATAAGTTAGGATCTGGAGAGTCAGTTTGTTAGTGAGTTTGTTAGTACAAAGCCGGCCATTAGGGATATTACTAAGGGCCAGCTGGTTAGGGAGGACAATCAGAAATAGAGTTGTCATGTTCAGAACCTCCCAGGGAGGGCGAACCAGCTCTATCCCTGCTGCCATTGCTAGGTTTAGCCATTTTAATCATTCCCAGTTCATGAATAAAGATCAGCCTGATTCCTAGCTCTATCAACTATGCTCCCTTCCTTTGGGTTCTGTGACACCTTCATGGAACTACCTCTCGCTGCCTTCTCTTTCCTCACTCCAGGTTACTCTGATGTGAAAATGGCTAGTGATCACTCTGATCATCGCTCCCTCTTGGCTTATTGTATGTCTCCTTGATTGCCTGGAAAACCAATAAGCAGACTGCTGTTTCCTGTTCGAGTGCTAAGGTTGAGCTGTGTGCTATGGCGACTGACTGCGGAGGTGACATGACTATGATGGCTCCTTGAGGATTTCATTGTGCCTGCTACTGCACCAACTCTCTCTTTTGACGGCACTGGTGCCATCAGTATTGCTCAAGATTCTGTGAAGCATGAACTCTCCAAGCGCGTTGGAGTTGATGCTTCCTACATGAGATTGCAAGTGCATGATCAGGTTGACTCTCCACCATGTGCCTTCAGAGGTTCAGTTAGCTGATTTCTTCACAAAGGCACTGACGAGGGCACATCATAGCCTTTTACTCTCCAAACTTAGTTTTGTAGATCCACCATGAGTTGGGGGGAGGGGTGGGGGTTATATTTATACATGCACATGTATTTTCCCTCTAGTTGGAGGGTTTTTTCTACATATGGAACACTTGCACATCCCTTTGGACCTGTGAATACACGGAGTTGCCACTTACTAACATAATGCACTATAAGCTAAGAAATATGTCTTTAAAAGTTCTCACTGTTGTTAATTAATTTTGAACAGATCCCTGAAGCATTACAGGCTGGATTCCCTAATGTGATTGAAGCAGCACAGCATCCTGTTGTTACACTCTCCTGGTAAAAAAATCTTACCTCAATCTATTCCCCTTTTTATTTCATTGAAAATCAGGAATCCGGTTGTTGTTAGTGGAAAGACAATCGGTTGACCTGCAGTTTTGGGGCCAGTTGCATCTCTGATAACCCATATGACTGTATTAACAGTATTAATACTGTTGTAGCAATGTAATGTGAATATTTGTCTCTTGATAATGCAGGTCTATAATAAATTTTTCCAGGCAGTGTCTAGATCCAGGTATTAGGGCAAAATACTTCAGTCCACGACTAATGGAGGTACTTCTCTGTACTGTTATCTATCGTCCTCGTTTTCTTTATGTGAAAGAAGTCCCTTTTGCTCTGGACCTAAGCTAACCATTATTTTTCTGTGAATGGTTCTTAGACATTGTTTTATACTTATTTTAAAAAGAGGTTGTCTTAAGTTCTTTATTGATGTTGGCAGGCTGTGATCTGGTTCTTGGCCAGATGGGTTGCAACCTACTTAGTGCCACTTAATGTGAGTAGAGGAAAAGTAAGCAGAGAAATTGATAGTGTGGATACAAATGGATCCCAACATTCCAGAAAACTGCTAAACAGTTTTGCTTGGGAAAATAACCAAGGAGAGCTTGTTCTTGATTTTGTTGTTCTCATTTCAATTTTAGCACTCACTACATATCAGGGAGAAACTGAGTTGCAGGTAAGCTTTGTTCTTATTTATTAATCATGGTGGAATTCTGCAGAGTGCCCAAACATGTCTGCCCCAGTTCAATTTGCAGTGCCTGATGCAAAAATTGCTCTTGTAAAACATCTAAATCTTTTGATTTCATGATATCTTTTATGTGACTTTAGCCTTATCATTCCATCATACTATGTGATTGATCCAAAATACTCCATTTCAAATTATAAGTCATTCCAAGAATCTTGGAGAGTCAAAGCATCTCAAGTTTAATAACCAAATTTATATGATAATATAGTAACGTTTATGATGCTAACTAAGTACTATTAGATTCTTTATCAATTATATTTTGATAGTAGTCATAAATCTTTATAATTTTCACTATGATTTTGGTCAAACTTGAGATGTTTTGACTCTTCAAGAATCTTGGAATAACTTGTAATTTGGAAGGGAGGGAGTACCAATTACTGCATAACTTGACCAAGCGTCAACAATGCCCACAACTTTCAAGATTTCTCACTCTAGTGTTTTCATTACGTTAGACAAGATAAAAGTTTTATCCCTTATCTGTTGCTTTGATTCCTGTTCTCAGACATTGACATGCCAGAAGCTACTTGCTACAGTTGTTTGCCGGAAACACACATGCACTTATCTCGTTCAACTGGTAAGCCCAAATCTACTGCTACAACCAATGACATCTTACTGATGCTCGCATTTTCATATAGTACAATGCACATTAGTTTGTACACACAAAAAATTTGGTAGCATCTGTATCATCTGATCTGATGTACAGTAATTGCATGTTTTGGTGAACACACTCCAGTTCAATTATTGATTGTTATCCTTCTTTTTTTTTTGAAGACACAGGGGAGCTGCTTATCATTATATTTAGAAGAAATTATTGATTCTTATACTAATTGCTATATTTTAAAAAAAATCAAAATATTAATAACCTAAAAGATACTAATAATTGCAAAGAAAGGACTATGCTGGTAATGGTCACAAAGCTGCGACTTTCAGTTTCCACATGCACTGCATTAAATGTGTTACCTAGAATATCTTTGTATGTACTGCTTGTTTCTGCCTGAACAAGAAAAACATACTATGTTTGTTGTATTGATTGCTAAAAGTTTTTGTTTGTTTTCCTAATCTTTGTGGTGTTCCATGTACCCTTTTAGGATTCATGGCGTGATCTTACAAGAGCTTTTGCAAGTGGACGCTCTTTGCTTTCATTGAGTGGACGTTTACAAGTAAGTGATGTACCATGTGCAAATCGTGTTGTTCTACCCTGTGGCTTTATGTTTTTGAAGATCTTATGCTTCTATTGCTATTTTTTACAGAGATCTCTAGCAGAAACACTTGCCTGTGCTGCTTCCTGCATCAAAGATCCTGAAGCATCTGCACAGTAAGAATATTGTTTATTTCTGGCTGTTATTCTAAGAAACAGAGATGAGAAGTTTAACAGTGCCTGTATTGATTCTTTTAAAGGTACCTGAGGGATCTCATGGGACCAGTGGCGGGGTGCCTGGTAGAAAATGCTAGCAGGAGTGATCTAAAATCTGTGGCACAGCAAGCAGATGTTGTTTACATGGTAAGTATGTATGGTATTTGCTTTGTGCTCTTTTAGAGAAGAATAAACGAAATAGGTCAATGGTTATAGGTTTGTTGCCTATTGGAACGACTAAGAGGCGCTGCAAGAGCTACTCAACCCCGCACTCAAAAAGTTCTATTTGAGATGGGTTGTACTGTGATGAACCCACTATTGACTCTTCTGGAGGTCTACAAAAATCATGTAATGTTATTTTTCAAGCATCATACTATCACTCTACAAGTGAACATTGAAGATCATGCAATTATTTTTTTCCCATTCCTTTAGTCCTCAGTCGTATACATGATACTCAAGTTTGTGGTGGACTTTGTGGATGGTCAAGCTGTATTCCTGGATGCTAAAGAAACATCAGCTTTGGTGAACTTTTGCTTGCGACTGCTCCAGATATACTCCTCTCATAACATTGGGAAGGTAAGAATATGAGTACTTCTATTTTTTTTCTGTATCGCAATATTCCTTTCTTTTTGCCAGCTATTGTAGTAACTTCATGATACTAATTAC